>MU382627.1:852742-1508332 GCA_022495115.1 Xylaria castorea | reverse complement strand
AATAAAAGTTTTTATATATAACTTATATTTTTTATATATTAAAAAAAAATTAAACAAATTTATAATTATAAGTTTTTAAACAAATAATATTTTTAGTATTACTTTAAAAAAATTTTCGTATAAAAAAAAAAACATTTATATTTTTAAACAAAAGCAAAAACAATTTTAAGTTATAATTAACTTATTGTTAAGTTTAACAAAAGCAAAATTTAGTTTAATAAATAAAACTTTGTTTTTATATAAAAAAAACAAGCGTAATATTTAAAAATAATTAATTTTTGTATAAACAATTTTTTATAATAATATATTATATAACGTGCTAAAAGTGCTTATATTGTTTTTATATATTAACTAAAAGCTTTATATAACTTATTAATTATAGCATAAGTTAAAAAGCTAACAAAAAAAAATATAAAAGTATTAAATATATAGTTATAATAATAAATAAATAACTTATAATAAAGTTTACGCTTTATATTATTAAACTTTTATTATATAAAGCTTTTTATATTTATAAACGGATTTTTTGCAAATAATAAAAACTTAAGCTTATAGCTTAAATTCGTTATTATATTAGTTATTAAAAATTATATAAAAGAAAATTTTACGGTTTATAATAATATTATATACTAAAACTTAATTAAGTGCAAAAAAGTTATATATAACATATTTATAAATAAATTGTATAAAATAATTAATAAATTTAATTATATAATTATAATTAATATTACTTTATAAAAAATTATTTATATAATTAAATTATTTACGGTTTTTTTAGTTATTTATACTAATTTAAAATTGTTATACAACTGTTTTATTAAGCTAAATATAACTTAAAAAAAGCGACTTATAATTAATATTATGTTTTTTTAAAAAGCGTACAAAAATTGCGAGATTTTAAAAATATAATAAGTAAACAAAAAAAACAATTTAGCAAATGTTTATATAAAAAAAAACTTTAACTTAACACTTAAAAAGTTAGTTATTATAAACTAATTTATTATATAAATAAAAGCTTATATAAATTAAATAATAAACAATAAAAAAGATTATATAAATAATATTATTATATTATAAAAAAAAGATTTATAAGTGTTAAATTAGCAGTATTGCTTATACGCAAATATAATTTGCGTATAACTAGTAGTTTTATCCGTTATATAAATAAAATAAAAAGTTACGCATAAACCGCATATAAACTATTATTTACTTATATAGTTTTTTTTTATACAAGCAAGAATAGCTTACCCTTTTATTTTCAAAATATATAAATGAATATAATAAACAATAGGTTTACTTTTACACTTATATAAGTACGTACGTATAAAAGCAAAAGCTACTAACATTAAAAGTTAAAAGCAAGCTATTTAGCTTTTAATAATAAATAGTTAAAAATATTTAAAAAAGCTTTTATATATTTATTTAACTTATAACTTATAACTTATAACTTTAGCCCGAACAACTTTAATAAAACAATTATTAAAAACTTTAACTAGTTAATAATTTTTTAAATATATTAAAGTTAAACTAAATGTTATAAACTACGTTTTAAAAATTAAACACTAATTAAAGCTAATAATAATAACTTATTATTATTAAACAAAAAGTTTTACTTACTATTTTTTTTAAACTTAACTTATTTATAAAAGCATAATATTTATAGTTTTATTTTTATTATTAACTATTATTTATTGCTTATAGTTTTTTTATTTTTGTTTTTTAAAACTTTTTTTATATTATTTTTTATTTTTATTTTTGTTTTTTTTTAGCTTATTGTTTAATATATATTTAGCATTATAAAGCAAAAAAAACGGTTAAAAAACGTTTTTTTAGTTTATATTTTATTATTATAATATTTATATTAATTTTAACTAGCAGTTAATAGTTATAAAAAAAAGGTTTTTATTAAAACTTTTATTATAAACGTTAATATTATAGCATAAAAATAAAAACAAGCGTATATATACTTTTAAAACTTTAAAAACTTTTTTAAATTACTAAAGAATACTTATAACTAATCCTTTAAAAAACAAAAAAAACGCGTAAAATATAATAGTTTTAAAAAAAGTAAACATAAAGTTATAATTTAACGCGCTTTAAAAATAAAAATATAGCTTTTAATACTTTAAAATATTTATACAATAGCACTATATAAAAAGGACAGCTTGCTACGTTTTTAATGCCCTTTCGGAGGCTAGGGGCCCTGCTACGCAGCGCACCCGCGTAACATTAAATACTATCCATCCATCCATTGACAAAGCCCCAGAGTTCATTACAAATGCGCTCCTTGACAGCGTCGTCTAGATCGTCCCATATCTCGTTTAGTAGTAAGCCAGGGAGCTTCTCTATCTAATTCTAGCCCCATGTAAAACCCTTGATAGTTTTATATTCCGAGTCGTATACCTTAGGGACAGGAATGGTTGTGCATTGTTTGACAATACGAATAGCTGCCTCTTCATTGTGCCTTACACGATTGCCACGTTTTAGAATCTCACTATCGTCTAGTCGTACCTCAGCTCCAAATTGTCCGCCAATGATGCGCGGATCATCCATTCGCGGCTTCCAAGGTAGCAGGGGAGATAGATTTTCAATGCGTCGGTGGAGGCCTGGTGGCGACGGCGGTATTGAGAGTACTGGTAGTGGGAATTTCGGTAGTGAAGTCTCTGGCGGGGAACTGTTCGGTATGGTGCTGGAGGTTCTGGTGAAAATTCTAATAGCAAAGATTTTGATGGTAAAGGCAGTAGTCGTGAAAGTATTAAGCGTAGAAACTTTGGTAGTAAAAGATCTGATACTGAAAATCCTGGTGATGAGAGGCCCGATGGTAAAGGCTCTGGTGGTGGTGGTGAAATTAATGGAGGTATAGTTCCGTCAGGTAGAGACATGCTCGCGAACAGAGTGAGATATCGGCTTAGGTAGGAGCTAGCGGTCGAGGTGAGGAGAACAATAGAGACAGACGCTCTTTAGAATATCTAGAGAATCGAAATAAAGTCGTGGTAGAGAAATAAAAGAAGTAAAAAGAGCCAATAGGGGGTGATGGAATACACGTTTAGGAAAAGAACATTATAATACTCCATATTAGTGCTAGCTACCTATAGGGCCCATACTAACAGAATTAGGACAACAGGAATTCGAAGCTAGCGCTTAAGGTGGGGCAATAAGTAAACGTCTTAGACTTATACACAACCAAAAGAAAGACAATTTACAGTTCCTTTTTCAAGATTAGTGCGAGCAAATAGAACCTCAAAAGTGAAGAATTAATATGTACCAAGATCTCAAACTACCATCCGAGTGCGCTTCAAATCACACATGAGGCTAGAGACTGAATATCTAGCTAACACAATTTACAAAATCGCTATCAATGACCCAACATAATTTATTATGTCTACTTCCTTACTGTTGATACGAGAATGATAGCTCTTAGTTGTTTATGTCTCGTACGGTTAAGGTAGTATCAACGTATAGAAATAACCTAACGTAGGTCGAACAGAATTGGCAGATAATAAGAGGCTTCCGAAGTTCACATGGGTCATCCTATTAGCTATTTGACCAGCGCACCTTGCCTCTACCTCGATACATAACGTATGAAGAACTGGTATCCAACGCATTCTGGAGTCACGTCGTAGCAGATAGTTTATGGTAGCTTATTGGGTAACATCGCGAAACCGTCTAATGTACCGCAGATTAGAGATGTTGGGTCAGGCAGCAAGAGATATGACACGTAGGGTTCAGAGTGCGCGGTTCGAAGAAATCGCCCAATCCACCCCTTTTCTCTAACCGGCGGCCACTAGTAGACATTTAGCATTGCATTTGAAATGGCGTCGATGTCTACAATGCTTCTTCATTCCAAGAAGATCCGGCGCCTCTCCATCCTCGGACATTTTTAAGATCCGCGATAAAAATAAGCAAATTTGGGTTTCCCCATCAGAGTCACTAAGCAAATAAGCAAATATCCAGTATCTTCGCCTAACCTCCCAACAAACAAGATTCATGGGTTCTCAAAGCGAGCTTCATGAGGAAGATCTATCTACCAGCCACAAGCACGTACTTGCCGGCGTTCTCGCTCATAGCAGCGATCTCGTAGACAGAGTTGTTCGTACGGATGGTACAAGTGGACTGTTAGGAGACGAGTCCGACGTAACCCCCAAGTTCTTTAGAGCGATTAGTGAAGAAGTCGGAAAGAGGCGTCTCTTTGTCTGCTGCGATGGCACCTGGGTGAACGCTTCGGGCACAACCGCACCACTGACCAACGTAGCGAGGTTCGCGCGCGCAATCGATCGACTCGGCCCCAACCCCGACCACCCTGCTAGCCCTGTCGCACAGGTAATCTACTATTCCGCAGGAATAGGCTCGGAATCTGTCCTGAAGACAAGGGTAGATAGTATCTACTCTGGCATTACTGGAGCAGGTTGTTATATGATGCCTCTTTATCCTCTCTAGCTGCTGTCTGGATGCTAATGGGTTATGATAACAGGCTTGGAAGAAGACATTCTGAACGCCTATTGCTTTCTCTGCAACAACTACAACTTCACCGCCCAAAAAGACGAGATCATTCTAATCGGCTTCTCACGAGGCGCTTTCACCGTCCGATGTCTTGCCGATTTCATCAGCCAGGTTGGTCTACTTCAACGCAAGACCTTGCCCTTCCTGTCAGTGCTATTCCAGCGATGGATGGAAGCAAAAGAAGAACTGGACAGGGAAAGGATGAAAGCAGAAGTTAGAAAGATGAATACCTTTTCCGTCCCGGTCAAGATCGCTGTTCTTGCTGAATGGGACACGGTGAGCGCCATCGGCCACGTTGGCTGGAGGGAGAAATTCTCGTTCATGAAAGAAACGGTGCCCGAGAATGTCCAGAACGCGTTCTTGGCTATCGCTCTCAACGAGAGGAGAGGGAGTTTCAAGCCGATGGTTTATACCAGGGCGCGTCGTGGGACCAACGTGGCGCAATGCGTCTTCTGTGGCTGCCACTGGGCTTTTTGTGTTGGTTATTTGGTTGCTGGGCTCTCTTAAGTATGTCTGGTATGGCTGGCATATAAGTTACTAGTGTCTTTTAGTAATTTTGGTTTTTACCGTGCCTCCCCCCCCCCCCCCCTGAAACACTCGCAGGTCATACTTAGGACAGTAGTAACTAACTCCAGGTGCTGTAGTGTCGGGCTTCATTTGATCATGGGGCTCTCCTCCAGATGGTGCAACCCCCACGGCCTAACGCAAAATGGTGGTATGGACGCAAGGTTGATGAGACAATGGCAATGAATCTGCTATGGTCTAAAGGTATAACTGACCGACAATAATGCCTAGGGACGGCTGTGCTCACTTATTGCAGGTAATATCAACGAAAGTCTTCAAGGTGTTTGGTATATCCCGCACGTTTTGACGCTTGGATGGTGGAGCGGGTCGCGTAGGAGACACTTCCGAAAGACTTTCAAGCGTGAAGAACACAATGAGAAACAGAACAAGTCGAATGTGAACCACAGTCGACAGCGAATGAGGCCCTCGGCAAAGCTCTACAAGGCGAACTACGACCACGAAAAAACGGATGATGTGAATAAGATGATTGGCGAAGATGTGAGTGAAAAAATCAAAGAGGGTATCACAAGAGCGGGAAGGGCCATTGCAATGGAAAATACGGAGCTTCTCACGGCCACTGTCAAGACGGCTATCTATGTAAGTGATACCGACAGAAGTGAGACAAGGGTTACAGCGGTCATCGATGCAGCATTCAAGGTACATTCGGATAAGGATCAGACCGCAAAATATCAACACGACATGACACAGGTTAGCAACACCATAACCGAGGCGGTAGCACAAGAGAATGATGAAGGGCCGGATTATATCAGATGTCACCTCAGGACCCATTTCACCGTGAAGGAGCTGCTTAAGGAACTTAGGTACAGGACAAAAGAGGGGGCCCTCGAGGGACTGTATGAGAAACTCGGCTGGCTTGGACACGAGCGTTATCAACTGGTAGATCATCTGCCCCAGGAAAGCTACGACGAGACTGAAAAGAAACTATGGGAAGAATGGAAAAGCCAAGTGGATATATGGCATGCCAACAACGAAGGGCAAAAAGGAGGCTGGGATAAGGATGTCATGTACTGGAGCGATGTACTCGCGAGGTTCGAGAAGGGAGGCGACTCGAAATCTCTGACGCGGAAGGACATGGTGCGATGGGAACTGTGTACGGATCAACTGTGCCAAGTCGCCGACGCCGCCGCAGCGACAGCTCAGGCAGGTTTGCAGATGACGGTGGCCAACATTGCAGAGGCAGCAGATGACCTGGAGTCCGCGGCCCACACGATAACGAGAGTAGCAGAGATGGCAAAAGTCGTCCAAGGTAGCGAGGACGCCACAATGAAGAAAATATGGTCCACAATGGATGAGGTCAAGGGGGCATTCGGACGGCTGCCGAGTGAGATCTTGGCGGGATCATTGGCGAGATTGCTCGTTGGAGTCGCACAAACCATCGCAGGAGGGGAAACGAGGGGAGTTGATGCCGTCCGAATGGAAGCGGAGGAGAACACTGGTGCAGTTTGCTTGGAACAAGCGGTGTCACCACACACGGATACCCAGACCGCCATCCTAATGGCCACGGGGCAGTTGGCTGGCATTGCCGGTGTTTTGGCGCAGACGCTGCATTCTCCTCTTACTGCGGATGCTTCTCCTATCGTCCCTCCCACGGCTCGTGCTCATGTTACTACAGGTTATCATCGCAACAATGATGGCGACGGGAAGGAGGATGATGATGACGATGGTAGCGATTGGCAAGACAAGATTTCAAAAGCGAAAGAAGCAGCCGACCGCATGGTGGAGAGCGCAAACGTACTGCAGAATGTCAGCGCACCGGATACCGCTGCCTGGGAAATGATGAAGAGCTACGCCATGAGAGCGAAGGAGGCGGCCGAAAGGGCGGCGAAAGCCATAGCGAACGCGACGATACAGTGGAAGCTCACTGACGAACAGAGAAGAGAAGCTCTTTGCTACAGGATAGCTTATCCGGATTGGGGTTTTGACGAAGAAGAGAGAGATACAAGCATCCCTAAGATCACGTTCTAAGTTGAGAATGTAAGATGGGTTGGTGGAAACGGTGAGCAGGATGACCGTGACAGGTCTTGATGCCTGAGGCGGAACATTTGCACATTGAGTGAAGATAACAGCTCCATGTTCTCTAGCCTTCGGCTTTAAACAAATTGGACGAGAACTTGAAGCGCGCCGTCTCGTTGGAAGGGAAGACCTCTCACTCTACATTATTTAACTATCTCTCCATGTCTTTCTTCTAATAAAGAAACTGGCGTCGAGAAGATTGTTGTCCTATGCTTGCCCCTCCTTTCGTGATGAGTAGATCTAAGGCATTGCTTCCCTTCCCCGTGGCGCCGGTGGTATAATGGGGATGGTCTGGTTATCTGAGTAAGTTATCTTACTGCGATCTACTTATTATGAATGGTGCTTTGGTTGCTTCAACCCCCCTTTAGCATAATATTCAGGGCCTACCCTGGAGAACAAATCCTGTAGCAGGCACACGTATCTACCACACGGGAGTGTATTGCAGGACGGGCCTGCGCTTCAGACTGGTTACCAAGGCTGACGGTTGTTGCGGTAGTTCTGTGCTCGACTCTCAAGTTTCTGTTTAAATACACTCGCATGCTGTCTACGCCCGGATATTAGTGTTCTTGAACAGTCACTAGTAGCCTGTGCATGCACCTTGGGCGAATAAAGCTATCTTATATGGCAGTCAAGATCACATAATATCTGAAAGTAAGCGCTGGAGCGTACTGAAACGAGAAAACTAATGGGTATCAATTTCGATCACTATTGTTGGTGCGTGTGGATCAAGACTACCTACGTCCACGCAATTGCAACTATTGTTATTGGGCTTAAACCCCATTCAGTATCACAAGTCGTACCTCTTCATTGCGACCCTGAATCCCGCAGTCGTGATCAAACATGCAATAGACAGCCTGAGCTAACCAGTAAAACCAAAGTGAGCTAAAGCCATTATCGTACAGGTGTCATGGGGCACGTCATGTGTGGGTGTTGAGTCAAGAGTCCTCTTGAGGACTTTTTGGCACTGGAAAGGTGCCGGACATGTATGTGCGGTGACCGTCACGATGGAATTTCTAATTCGACTGGGGATCCTCTTCGTCACTGGTGGCCTCGATGTTCATCTTCTTCTTCTTACGTTTCTGCTCCTTAGATGGAGACTTGGCAGACGGCTTGGGCGAGGAAGTGGCGGGGGTGTTCGCGATGATGTTGGACACTTCGTGTCCCTTCGATTCGAGCTCGGCATTAATGGCCGGGATGGCGGTGACAAGAGCATTATATTGCTCGAGGGGGAGCATGATGCCCTAAATTTCAAGGGTTAGCTATCCTCGGCTCTGCCACGGCTTGTTGTGCATAATCAATGGGACGAACCTTCTTTCCTGGTCTAAGCTCTCCATTATTTTCATAGTATTCTCGGATGTTGACGTAGTTTTTACCCTTGAAGTTTTGAATCGTGATCCGACGTGTGGTGCCGAGCTAAATTACAGGCGTGGGTTAGTTATCAGTTTACGGAAAGCCGCGACCTAAGGGACGTGAGAACACATACAGGCCAGAATGAGTTTCCATCACTATCTTTGCCCGGGTTTTCCTCAGACGCCGTCTTAGTCTTGGCCTTCTTGCTTGGCTTAGCGACTTCTTCGTCACTGGAAGCTACTTCCTCTTCGACATGGCGTTTCTTGCTGAGTCGGCCCATTTTGGCGTGATGGCGTGGCGTAGATAGATGAGGGGATGACTGGGGGTTGGGTTTATGGTAAGGTTACTGGAGATGGAAGGATGCTGTCGAACTAAGAGAAAAAGTGCTTCTTTGGGGGAGATCAGAGTTATCGGACTTGTTCATTGAATATTTTGGGCACAAAAAGGTAATCACTGATACAACCGTGGGGTTGACGCGCCCAAGTCTATTGAAGACGCGGTTTGCGCCTACCAGGCAATTAAGTCATTCTATCCTTCCCTGGGCACGCTTTGATACCGTAGAGGCGCTAAAAGGTAAGTACCTTGCTGGGTGGGTACTTGCCTGTAGGTACTTAACAGAATGTAACTACCCAATCTTTTCTTATTGCTGGGGTGAAGGACCCAATGCCAAGACCGGCACCTGCAGCCTACTAGGTCCTACCCCACTAAAGCGCCTGTTAAAGTTGGTGGATTCAGGGGGTAATTACCTAATTGCTTCGATGCACGCGAGGCTGTCAACCGCTTCTACGGTGCTAGTCCTCTCAAATTCACTAATGCTGCGAACAGACGCTACAACCGATTCTATTTCTAGTTTCGGCTCCGGGCCTACACTCGTTCATTCATTATCCATCAGTAGCGATGGTTGAGCCATTTCAAACCGTATTTCGAATCTGTGTTGTTCATGTATTTGTCTTGTAATTGGTGTGCAACTCGGGACCTTTTTTATTAATCTGTCTATCTTACCCAACCGCCACTGGCCCTTGATATGCCACCATCTCGACGTATACGCCTCTCCTAACCTATCCGTTCCTACAATATCTACCTAACCTCCAATGGCCGACGTCGAACATGAACCGCCGGGCGATTCTCCCGCCGTATCCCAGAGCTACTCCTCCATGAATGCGAATCTAGCGACCCCAAGCTCCAGTCATGCGCCTACGGAGCCAACGGACCTACCGACGGACCTGGCGAAGGGCGCGGCCCAGTCTCCTGCTAGTCAAGAGGTCGATTTTGCAACGCGAATATTTCAATTCCTCGCGACTGCCACACCTGGTACGCTCGGCGGTATTGCTGTGGCGCTCGCCGCCGTGACATACTTCGTCCTGGGCCGGATAGGGTTGCTACTGATTGGGGCTTTCGCTGGCATACTATCATTTGTTGCATGGGAGTCGCGACATCCCGAAGTGGCGCGAGCCGTGAGAGGAGAACAGGGCCATGCCTTCTTAGACCGCTTCCTCGCGAGACAGTACGGCGACCTGCGGTCAAAGTCTGAACTCGACGAAGAGAGAGATTCAATAGCCATTGCCCAAAGCTTAGACGATTTCCAGCCAGAAACACGGGATGCTTTGCATGGATTGGTTGATGCAGTTATTCGGGACTACGTTGACTGGTGGTATGGCCCAATTGTGCCTTCGGATAAGTCGTTCCCACTCGCCTGTCGTAAAGTCCTCACACAATTCATCCTGAATCTCACCAACAGACTGAGACGTAAGCGACCTGCCGATGCCTTTGTTGACTTTGTCACCCACTCATGTTCTATCATCATTGTCTTTTTCTCTGAAATGGCGGCCGCATACGCCGAACTTCCAGCAAACACGCATATGACCGCTGCCGACACTATCTACAACTACTTAGCTACTCACACCGACGCGCCCTTGTCCAATCTCCTCAATCAGCGACAACAGGCAGCAAAGTTCAAGATGGTGGCAGAGGATCTACTGAGCTTCTTGGAAAAGTCGAGCTACGACTGTGACCCCGCTAGAACGTTTCTAAGGGAGATTCTATCGACTATCGTTCTCGAAGGCACTTTGCAGAGTTGCTCCAAGGCAGAATGGATCAATGCTTGGATTGTATATTTGTTAGAGTCAGGAGAGACGGATCTTTCCCAGGCTATTGATGACGCTATCCAGGATCAGAAAGCGTTTGGCGATGTGGATGGCAACGTGGGCAACATCGGCCTATCGAGAGGTAACCGCAATTCATATGAACTAGACAGACAACGTCGGAAAGACATGGTTCATAAGAAGAAGCTTTCAAAAGCAGACGAGGAAATGGAAAAGGCCACAGAAGAGATGAGAAGACTCAACGACATGATCGCCGAGGCCGACAAGACAAAGCATACATCACAGCTAGTCACCGGCGAGGGTTCTAGCCCTAAAGGCATCTTGAAAAAGAGTACCGACGAACGTGACTTGAGTATGAAAAGAAGTTCAAACAACGTCTCCGTAGAGACGTTAGATCCGTCGATTATAGGCTCTCAGTCTGTGCGTAATTCGTTGCAGATAGGCGAGGCTGAGGTTGCTCGACGCAATCACTCTCCAGTGTCCCCTATGTCGCCTACTGACTCTGCGAATCAATCTGCACCACCAGCCACCAGCCAAGAAGCAGCCCCGGCTCAACGGTTTACGAGTTTCGATCAGCTGGTCCCGCCAGCTAAGGATGAAGAGGGTGAAGATAGCAGGTCTTCTAAGCCGCCCCCTCTTACGATACATGATGCTTCTATTACTATCCACGACGAAGTAAGCACTGACAATGGTCGGCTACGAAATAAGCCAACGTGGGAATATCTTTTGCAAATCGAACCATCCTCTTCGCATTATTCCGGTTGGATGGTTATGAAAACATACATGCAATTTGAGAGCCTCCATGAGAGTCTGCGACGGATAGCACACATCTCAGGCGCAACGGCATTCTTAGAAGCCCATTCACAGTTTCCAGGTTGGAAATTGCACACGCGGTCATCACTGCGAGGGGAGATAGAGAGATATATGCGAAACGCCTGTGGCGAAAAGTCTCTAGCCGAGTCGGAGGCTATGAAACGCTTTCTAGACAGAGGGCAAGATCCTAAAATGGGCGTCAATCGTGGTTTTTCTTTTGAGTCTATGGGCAAAGGAATGCTGGATGTCATTCAAAACGCTCCGAAAGGGGCATTAGATAGCGGCAAAGTGGTCATGGGCGGAGTAACTGGAGTTTTCGGCAACATCGGGCTGGGCCCGAAGAGATCCACGAACGCCTCTTTGCAGGAAATCCAAACCACGCAAGGGAGCAGTTCCCGTAGCTCAAGTAGTACCCGGCCGGTATCGTTGCCTGTTCTTCCGAGAATGGACACCGCTTCGGTGATGAATGGGTCTAAAATCCCAAGGGATAGTCTTGATAGCCAGAGATCATCTATAGTCTCTGTACAGCCCGGCAAGATGCCCCCAATGGATCGACGACACAGCTCGCAAGCAGATTTGGATCTCGACAGTAGTCTACATCCCGCTAGGGCCGATAGATGGGAACGAAAATCGTCTGTGAGCGCAGCCAGCAGTCGTGTCCATAGTCGGGCTTCGAGTACCGCTGCAGTCCGCTCGCCTTTACGGTCACCGTCGGAAGTCAGCCTCAGTAACTTGAAACTACCACCTCCACCCAACGAGATAACTGATGATTACGGCTCCCCGACAAGCACACGGCCTAGTATGGACGGTTATTCGAGATTCAGCAATTCATTCGCCTCTCCAATTCGTACATCCATAGATCAACAAGCGAGGCTATCGCAAATAAACGGTAGCGCCAAGCGACTCGTTAAACACTTCTTACCACTATCTGAACAGGAAACGCGAGTAGCAATCGAGCTTCTGTTTGCTGTTATAAATGAGCTTTATACCTTATCATCAGCATGGAATATTAGGAGGACACTACTAACGGCCGCGAAGTCCTTCCTACTACGACCCGGAAATCCTTCCCTAATTTTCATCCAATCCTTAATTCAGGACTCACTGCTCGACGCCAACACGTCAGATGACGGGCTGGCCACGCATATACGCAAACTTCGAGAAAATTCACTACCAACGGAAGAGGAACGCAAGGCGTGGCCAGCCGAGCTCACTGCCGCAGAAAAAGAAGAACTTCGAGAAAAGGCACGAAAGCTGTTCATACAGAGCAGCGTTCCCACTGCACTTATGGGCATCATGGGCCAGTCAGCTACTAATGAAGCACTTGGCCGTGTTTTTGACTGTCTTCAGGTTGAAGAAGTGGCTCGAGGCCTATTCTTCGGTCTAATTCTGCAGGCAGTCCGCACAGTGACGCATTGAGTCTCCTTCCGAGCGACGTGGCGATTATGAGGCCATGTATTACGAACAATTATCACGATTTTGATGTACACTAGTAGAAGAAGGCGAGTAGAAGACGCGTAGACGCGCGGGAATTCCTCGCGTAGACATAAAGTAACATAATGCAACAAATTCAATGTTAACCACGATAAACTATTTGAGTTGAAGATCGACATGTTTAGACTGGTGATGTCCTCGGAAGTATTATTGATATCAAAAATGGCTAATTACCTAAGAACATGAATCCATACTCATTGTAGTAAGTTGAGCCTGAATTTGAAACTAAAATAAGGTGCGCGGTTGCGCAAAATGCGGAGATATTTGGACGGACTTCCGTCTCCGAAGATTAATGGACATTATAGTCACCCCGTCGGCCCCATCATAATCATTTAAGCTTGTTTTAGGGATCGATTTCCAATCATCGGTTGCGACTCGGAGCTCTGCGGGGCAGCTGGAGAATGGCGGGGTTTAATATTGGTAAGCTTTGATCAGTTCACAATGAAGCTCTATCGTCTCCGACGGTGTCCCGACTCCACCTAGTATTCATTGTCAGCTATAGAATCGCAATTGCTGAAATTATAAGTAAGTAATTGATAGAGTCTAGATGTGTTAATTTTCACCTACTCATCAACTATATCTCCCCCCCCCCCCCCTACTCACCCCCTCTCATTATTTTCTCCATTCACCTAATCACCCAGCCTAGCCGTCAAAATGGGCTCTACAGACCAACAACGCGGAATACGCATCGCGATAGATCGTGGTGGCACATTCACCGACTGTGTGGGCACGCTAAACGGAAATGATATTGTAATTAAGCTGTTATCGGAAGATCCCGCAAACTACGAGGATGCGCCGCTCGAGGGGATACGGCGCATTATGAGCCACTTCCAGAAGCGGGACATCCCGCGTGGCGAGGCATTAGACACATCCGAAATCGACAGCATACGCATGGGTACCACAGTCGCGACAAACGCATTACTTGAACGGAAAGGAGAGAAGATCGCGTTAGTGGTCACCAAGGGATTTCAAGACTGTCTCACGATCGGCAACCAGAGCCGACCAAAGATTTTCGACCTCGCTATCAAGAAGCCTGATGTCCTGTATGAGGAGGTTATCGAGATAGACGAGAGAGTGACACTTGAAGACTATGCGGAAGACCCAGGGAGGAATATCACCAAGGCCGAGGTGAAGGCAGGTTCGTTAGAGGCCGCTAAGGCAGATCTGGTAATGGGTTTGTCGGGTGAAGCCGTCCGCATCCTTCAACGGCCCACGGAAGATAGGATTCGGGACCAGCTCGAGAGTATTTACGACAAGGGCATTCGGAGCATAGCTGTGTGTCTAATGCACGGCTATACATTCCCCGACCATGAAGCCTTGGTTGGTAAAATTGCAAGAGACGTTGGTTTCGAGCACATCTCACTTAGTCATGAACTGATGCCCATGATTAAACTCGTCTCTCGCGCAACAAGCGTGTGCGCTGATGCCTATCTCACCCCAGCCATCAAGAAGTACATTGCCGGCTTCCAGAAGGGATTTGCTGGTGGACTGGGTACACGGAGTGTCTTAAAAGAAGAGGGCGATAAAGGCGCGAGATGCGAGTTTATGCAGAGTGACGGCGGATTGGTCGACGTGGAGAAGTTCACTGGTCTGAAGGCGATCCTGTCGGGTCCAGCCGGTGGTGTGGTGGGCTACGCGATCACAAGCTACGACGAAGAGACCAAGATTCCTGTCATCGGCTTTGACATGGGTGGCACTAGCACAGACGTCTCCCGGTATGGTGAAGGGCGATATGAGCATGTTTTTGAAACAACGACAGCTGGCGTCACCATTCAATCACCTCAGCTCGATATCAACACCGTTGCCGCCGGAGGTGGAAGCCGTCTTTTCTTCAAGAACGGGCTCTTTGTTGTTGGTCCCGAATCTGTCGGCGCTCACCCGGGGCCTGCCTGCTACCGAAAAGGTGGCCCTGCTGCAGTAACTGATGCCAACCTGTTTCTCGGTCGTCTCTTGCCTGACTTCTTTCCCAAAATTTTCGGGAAGAACGAAAACGAAGGTCTAGATTACGAGGCTAGCAAGAAGGTTATTCAGAAACTCACCGACCAGATTAATAAGGAGACTGGGAAGAACATGAGCTTAGACGAGGCGGCGTACGGCTTCTTAACCATCGCAAATGAGGCCATGACCAGACCGATTAGATCTATCACGGAAGCCAAGGGACATGACTCGTCGAAACACCGTCTCGCGACATTTGGCGGAGCAGGTGGTCAACATGCTGTAGCCATTGCGGAGGCTTTGGGTGTCAAGCAAATTTTGGTGCATAGATATTCTTCTGTGCTATCGGCATACGGTATGGCTCTGGCAGATGTTGTGGATGAGCGACAAGAACCCGAGTCTAAAGTATGGCAAGACAAGGGAGAAGCTGTGAACGAGCTGAAGGGGAAGATGGATAAGCTCAAGGAGAAGTCTAGACAGACACTCCGAGACCAGGGATTCCAAGATGACGAGATCATCTTCGAGGAGTATCTTAACATGCGTTACCGAGGAACCGAGTCTGCTCTCATGATCGTCAAGCCCAGCGAGAAAGATGCCAGAGATTCGTTTGGCGGTGACGACTGGGCATTTGGCAAGGCGTTCGTGAAACATCATAGTTATGAGTTTGGTTTCACTCTCGACGAACGGGACATAATTGTCGATGATGTCCGTGTACGAGGAATCGGCAAGAGCTTCAGATACCAAGACAAGACAGTCGATCATCAACTTAAGGAGGTCAAGCGCCAGTCTATTGGAGACAAAAAGGCGTACGGCAAATCTCAGGTGTACTTTGAAGGGGGCCGCCGAGAGACCCCTATCTACAAGTTGGAAGATTTAGCTGTCGGCGATGAGATCAACGGCCCAGCCGTTCTCGCTGACGGAACACAGACGATTGTTATCACACCCAACGCCACCGCTTTAATCCTTCAAACACACGTCATCATCAACCTCGAGACCGATACAAGCAAAGAAGAGTATGTTTTCTGTAGAATTATTATGTTACGCAGGAGGCTAACCTGTGACTAGGTCCCACAAGAAAGGGACTACCGAGCGAGAGGTTGATCCCATAATGCTGAGCATTTTCGGTCACCGTTTCATGGCCATCGCGGAACAGATGGGCAGAGCCCTCCAGAAGACGAGTGTTAGCACGAACGTAAAGGAGCGCCTGGACTTTTCATGTGCTATCTTCGATGCTACTGGAGGTCTAGTCGCAAACGCACCACATTTGCCTGTCCATCTTGGATCCATGTCGACATGTGTGAGGACACAGGCCAAGATCTGGGAGGGTAAACTCAAGAAGGGAGATGTGATTATCTCAAACCATCCCTCGTATGGTGGAACGCATCTACCAGATATCACTCTATTGATGCCTGCATTTGACGAAAAGGGGGAGAAGATTTTGTTCTACGCCGCGTCACGAGCACATCACGCGGACATCGGTGGCATTACAGCTGGTAGTATGCCGCCTCACTCGCGCGAGCTGTTCCAAGAAGGCGCGGCGATCAAGAGCGAGAAGATTGTGAGCGAGGGTAAATTCAACGAGGAGAGGATTACAGAGCTGCTGTACAAGGAGCCGGCGCAGTACCCCGGGTGCAGCGGCACCCGATGCTTGGCGGACAATATCAACGATCTCAGGGCACAGGTTTCGGCGAATCAGAAGGGTATCTCACTCATTGAGAGTCTGATCCAAGAGTATGGAGAGGAGACGGTCCAGTTTTACATGATTAACATCCAGGACAACGCCGAACAATGCGTTAGGAGTCTGCTAAAGGATGTATACAAGAGGTTTGAAGGGAAGGGCCTCTCAGCAGTGGATTACATGGACGACGGCACGCCGATCCGCCTACGTGTGACGATAGATCCGGAGAAAGGCGAGGCCATTTTCGATTTCGATGGTACTGGACCGGAGGTCTACGGAAACATCAACGCGCCGGAGGCCGTATCCTACAGCGCCATCATCTACTGCTTGCGGTGTCTGATATCAGAGGACATTCCCCTGAACCAGGGATGTCTTAAGCCGATCCATGTCAAGATTCCGCCTAAGTCGCTTCTGTCACCCTCGACAGGTGCCGCCGTGGTCGGCGGTAACGTGCTGACGAGCCAGCGTGTCACAGACGTCATCTTCAAGGCTTTCGAGGCATGCGCAGCCAGCCAGGGCGACTGCAACAACCTCACGTTCGGGTTCGGCGGCAACCTGTCGGGCGAGACGGAGGTGAAGGGCTTCGGGTACTACGAGACGATCGCGGGCGGTTCGGGCGCCGGGCCCACGTGGGAGGGCACGAGCGGCGTGCACACGCACATGACCAACACGCGGATCACGGACTCGGAGGTCTTCGAGCGGCGGTACCCCGTGCTCCTGCGGGAGTTCTCGATCCGCAAGGGCTCGGGCGGCAGGGGCCGGCACCGCGGCGGCGACGGCGTGGTGCGCGACATCGAGTTCCGCATCCCCGTGCAGGTGTCCATCCTCAGCGAGCGCCGCGTGTACCACCCCTACGGCCTCGCGGGCGGCGAGGACGCCGAGTGCGGCCTGAACATCTGGGTGCGGCGCGTGGCCAAGTCCAACCCGGAGAAGGACCTCGCGGCGGCCCCCCAGGGGGGGCAGCAGGCGACGACGGACGGCGACAAGAAGAAGCAGGAGAAGGAGGACGTCGAATACGAAGAGCGCAGAATCAGCATGGGCGCTAAGAATAGCGCGCCTATGAAGCCGGGTGATAGGATCATCGTCAACACGCCCGGCGGAGGCGGATGGGGCCCCGTCGGCGGCGAGAAGTCCGTCGCTGGAGATAGAGATCATACTATGTCGTGGCGGGGTGGAAGTCATGCTGCGCGAGAGGACATGGCGCTGCAGGCTTAATGTTATTGCAGTATATTATGTGCGGATACTTACTTACTTTAGAAGTTAGATACGCTAAGAGCTTGTACTTGATACGATTAGATGTCGCCTTACTATTATTTAGTAGGAATACCTACCTAAATACTATGACAATATTCATTACCTCATATGCTGTTTATACGTCTTAAAGTTATTGCCTAGGATCTTACAATAGAGGATGGAACATCCATCGCGCCCGCCACATGTTTTGTTATTAGTCTTCACCATTCTATCTCGATGACCATTAAGTAAGTAGTCAGCCTTTGCTTCGTCATACTAGTGCTGCTTCTAGACCCGTACAGACGGCGATTGCGTTTTTTTGATTCTCTGTGTAGCTTTTCAGTTAGACGTAGGATGCGAATAAATTGCGGATACATGTCTCCCGTCATTGTATATATCGATAATAGAACACTTCATCTTCAGGGTTTAAACCTAGGTAATGTTGAGTATTGCTGGAAGGAGAGTAACTGGGGACATTTGAATCACATCGACACCCCGTGATCCTTGAGTTAACTTGAGTTGAGCGACTCAGTCTCCTTTAACGATTCAGCGTATCAGCAAAGATTCAAAGTCAACGACCCTACAGTGATCTAGCTATAGGTACCTAGTCAGTCTAGTTAATAGTTAGCAATGACACTTTCTGCTGGACTTCACCGCCTTTAGTGACTCACTAGCCTTAGCCAGGAACGGAGCTTGGTATGTACAGTACCTACATATACCAAGCCTATGGGTACCTAGGCGGGCACGATTTACCCCTCCTACCTCATGTGGAAAACACTGTGAAATTTCCGCTACCCCTCCAACACAATTGCAGGTGGGGCAATCCATCTTTACAACCAGATCACTTTGTTGTCATTGTCGAGTTTCGCTGTTTGTATCGTTTTAATCGCCTTGCAAAGTTGTTCCTAAGAAAGCAGTACACAGACAGCCTCGAAGATGCTCGACATCACCGACTTCATCACCTCTCGTGGCGGCGACCCGGAAAAGATCCGACAGAGCCAAAAGAAGCGTAATGCCCCAACAGAAATTGTAGACGAGATCATTGAGCTTTGGGAAGTCCACAGGACAACGCTGTACACCGCGACGCAGATAGGTGCCGAGATCAAGACCGTGCAGAGCAGCATCACCGCGCGGAAGAAGAAGGGCGAGGCCATCGACGACCTGTTGGCGCAGAAGGACGAGATCACCCAACGACGCGTTGCGCAGGAGAAGGCCGCCGCCGAGCTGCAGCAGAAGCTGGACGCCAAGCTCAAGACTGTCGGCAACTACGTCCACGACTCAGTGCCCGTCAGCACCACCGAAGACGACAACGCCGTGCTCCGCACCTGGACCCCTGAGACCGCCCGCCCGACCAACGAGAACCTGCTGAGCCATCACCAAGTCCTCGCCCGGCTTGATGGCTACGACCCCGAGCGCGGCACTAAGCTGGCCGGCCACCGAGGCTACTGCCTGACTGGCTGGGGGCTGTTTCTCAACCAAGCCCTCATCAACTTCGGCTTGGAGTTCCTCTTCAACAAAGGCTACTCTCCCAACCAACCTCCCTTTTTCATGGATCAAGCATACATGGCCAAGACCGCCCAGCTGTCTCAATTCGACGAGGAGCTATACAAGATTACCGAACCAGGTAGTGATCCGAAGTACCTGATCGCCACCAGTGAACAGCCGCTCTCTGCCCTGCATTCCGATGAGTGGCTTCAGACTACTGACTTGCCGGTAAAGTATGCTGGATACAGCACCTGTTTTCGAAAGGAGGCTGGCAAGCATGGCCACGACACCTGGGGCCTTTTCAGAATACACCAGTTCGAGAAGATCGAACAATTCGTTATCTGCAACCCTGAGGACAGCTGGAAGCACTACGATGAGATGATACAGATCTCCGAGGAGTTTTACAAGGCTCTAGAACTCCCCTATCGCGTCGTTTCCATCGTATCCTCGGCGCTGAACAACGCGGCATCTGCCAAGTACGACCTCGAGGCCATTTTCCCCTTCCAGAAAGAATACAAGGAGCTAGTCTCATGCTCCAACTGCACCGACTACCAGACGCGCGAATTGGGCATCCGATTTGGCCCCAAGAGACAAAAGGGCTTGCCTGATGCTGCGAAGAAGGTGTATACACATGCTTTGAACGCAGTATGTCATCATTCTAAATCCCCCTCTTCTTTTCCTCTCATTGTTTCCCAATAAGTCTGCATAGCTAACACGTGACAGACACTTTGTGCCACGGAGAGGACTCTTTGCTGCGTCCTAGAAAACTATCAGACAGCTGATGGAATTGTTGTTCCAGAAGTATTACGCAAATATATTCCTGGGCAACGCGACTTCCTTCCATTTACCAAGGAGCTGACAAAAGAGATCCCGATCAGAAAGAAGGCTTGAGACAGTAGATAGGTAACTGCCAGATAGAGCTCTTCAGCTAAAGTGATTTAGAAAGAATTGCCGGTAAAGGTGACTCTGTTATGCTAATAAATTAACAAAGAATCTCGAAGACAGATCATCTGCTTGGGGCAAGGGATGTATTGTCATGCATTGTACGACAGTCAAGAAGTTAGACCAAATTCTACCTCAATTTACTTGCCTGAGTGGGCTTCACGAACACGCGCAAAGACGTACTGCAAACAATGGATACAGTTGTGAAGAGTTAGTCGCAATTTAGCTGGCTGGTTCCCCTTGCATTGTAAGTGACAATTGCAATAGAGCTGTGCGAATAAGCGCAAAAAGTAGCTCAAAAGGATCCCGTGCTGAACTCTAACGTCCCGTGAACGTTTTGGTATCCCTTTGCAATTCGTGATCAAGTTGAGATATCAACAGTTAGTGAATAATGATATATTCCTGTAATGAGGAGGTACCTAGCATACCCTCCAGAAGTCAGGCAATGGGTCCGGCGCAGAACTCTCCGATGTCTTCGCGGCCCATGATATGATCATAGGTCTGCGCGATGCTCACGAAAGCCGTGGCGCGGTCGTCTGGCTTGGTGAAGTGCCGCCCAGTGTACATTTTCACATGCTCTCCCATTTCACCTCCAGGTACCGGATTCCTTGCTATTATTATCTGCCATCTCCGGCGCATCTGCTGTTTTTAAAAATCTATCAGTAATGTCATGAACGACGTTCCGACAAGCCCACCGCGGGCGTAGCACACGTGCGCTTTGAACCACTTTGCGAGCTCCTACTAAGTAGCGTGCACGACGCGTGCGGACAGCGCGTTTTCGCTCTTGGGACGCCTAGCGTCAACTGAGCAGCGGTTAACACGATGGGAGTTTGGGGTGTAATCCCGTTTCCAGGTCGCTGGAAATCTGATGTGACGCGTTCTCGGCGTTGAGGCCGGGGACTGGCGTTTGTCTCACTACAACTTCCCAAGGTTTTACTTTCGCAGTCAGTGACAACTCCTACAGCAACATCGGTCGATTCCGCGAGCCATGGAAAAGGATGCCGGCGTTGCCATCTGCCCGACGAGATGTCGCGGGCGCGAGGTACGCAGCGCCGTATTCGCGGAACTTGTTCGTGATCTTGCTGTTCCAGTCATTTTGGCGTCTTGCACGATGTACTGTAGACCGCGTCGATCCACAGATACCTCAGGCCTAGCTTTTCCGTGATTCAGATAGCGTCTTGGAATATCCTGGGTAGACTTCTGCGTACTATGGATGAGGGACGTTCCGCATAGTGCGCTTTAGTTGTTACGACGTGTGGAGACGCCCCCGGCAGTGGTTCGGGGCGATGAATGGGATTGAGATGTTGGCCCACGTGTTGGTTAGGCAGGTTGACTGGTCGTGGTTTCGGCTACCCCGGATATAGATCAATCTTTTCGGTGTAAACCTGTCGCTATTCAGCTGCTTGACAACATTGCACAATCCCAGCCAAATCCTCCAGTAATCCATCTCGCGGCACTACTTCACCAATAGCCTGAACAGCTTGCATGTCGGACATTCCGCCCCGGTCCAGCTCTCTAGTAGCGTAGCAGGTTCAATTATCCATGCCCTGCTTCTGTCATTGTGAAGGCGAGATGTGAAAAAAAAAAAAAACCAGGTCGTTTCATCCTCCAGGTACCTCTAACTCCGAATGCGCAAATCGGCGCACTGGCATATCAAAGGGCCAGAAGATGCTCTAAGAGGAAGCGGAGACGATGACTGGCAAATTGACAATGAGCGCGAGCTATAGATCTCATATTATGATGTTGCTACTCCTTAACGTTGGTTAGGTAGTTGCTTGGCGCTTTCTCGAACCTGATGAGCGTACATAACGAATCTTCTTGGTATCTTAATACATAGTGGAAAGGGAGGCTTTAATCTTCCGATATTTTATTCCAGCAGGAGTATGATGTAATTGACCTATTTCGACAGCATTATAAGGTTGGATAAGGTAAGTTTGCCCTGTGCGTTGGCATCTTGACCGCGGCTCGTTGAACCTTTGTGACGTGGGTTTGTTCTTTCTTACCTAGGCCGATGAATTGATGACAATTCTGATAAAGCGAAACGTTTAGACCGCTAAGATAGGTGTTGAGTTTTCACAGATGTATTCGGGCTTCTGTTTAGGTATACCCATATTCCGCTGTATTTTTTCATTATTCATTCCCCTTGTCGTGAGATTTCTCTAATTGCTCTATACCTATTTGAGCATTGTTTAATCTCTGAAGCGCCACGTTAGGTAGCACAGTATACGAACTACAGTGTAAATATTCCACGCCTGAGCAGACCTGAGCAAGGTAATTATATACCCTGTCCAGAGCCCCTGCCGATCAGAGGATCGTGATGAGCTAGTCCAGCTACCTCTAACTAGATAGGTAGGTGCCAAATACAGTAGTAGCGTGATAAACAACAAAATATCATATCAGCGTGGCACCCTCGCCCGTCTGGTTGCGGCGGTACGCATCATCTTTGTTAGGAAAGTTGGAACGTCGTACCCGACCCCATGCGCGCCTTCAATCTCATCGCCTGGGCTTTCGCGGCGGGTGTCGCTGCCCTCCGTACCACGGAATCAACCGCCGGTATTGAGTCCTTGGTTCGGCGCCGTCTGCCAGATCACGCTGAATCTTTTCAGTTCGAGATTGTTGACGTTCTCTGCGGCAACGAAACGCTCACGGATGTTGAGACCGAGCTCGTGAACGACAGCTTTGTCGTCACCAGTACGGGCAAGGGCAAGATCCTCGTGCAGGGTGATACAGTAGGGGGATTATTGGCAGGGTGAGTACAGACTCTACTCAATTGCTCTGAGATGCTCGCGCAACTAAGGCACAGTGCCTAGCCTTCATACCTACTTATCAAGCGAGGCTCATGTCGACATCTGGTGGTTTATCGGGAGCCAGTTGGACGAGGCGCCGAAGCAACTCCCTGCTCTTTCCAGTCCGCTGAGGGGCTCTAGTATTGTTCCTTTGCGGTACTACCTGAATACCGGTGAGTGTCGACTGCAGTGTTAAAAATGGTCCACTTCATCTAACGGGCTTCGAGTGACCACCTCTTACACTTCAGCGTTCTGGGGATGGAACCAATGGGAAGAGCATCTCGATTGGATGGCCGTCCATGGGATCAACACCGCCCTTGCATGGATTGGGTTTGAGAAAGTATATATCGAGGTCTTCCGCGAAATGGGCTTCTCCGACGCTGACCTCGACGATTTCTTGAGTGGTCCGGCCTTCCTTGCTTGGAACCACTTCGGTAACATCCAGGGTTCTTGGGGCGGCTCGATGCAAGAGTCGTGGATAGAGGATCAGTTCACGCTGCAATTGAAAATCGTGGAACGCATGGTTGAGCTCGGCATCAAGCCCATTCTCCCAGCGTTCCCTGGCTATACTCCGAGATCGATCACTCGAGTCTTCCCCTCAGCCAATGTGTCGAATGGTTCGAATTGGGAGGGCTTCCCGACCAGTTACACTAACGACACGTTCTTGGACCCCTTCGACCCGCTATTTGAAGAGCTGCAGGTTCGTTTCGTTTCCAAGCAAAAGGCATATTACGGCAACATAACGAATTTCTGGACCCTTGACCAGTTTAATGAGAACAACCCTGCTTCTGGGGATCTGAGCTACCTTGAGAGCGTGAGCAAGAACACATGGAAGTCGCTCAAGGCGGCCGACCCAGACGCAATATGGATTATGCAGGGCTGGCTGTTCTCGTCCAACTCAGCCTTCTGGACGAACGATCGCATCAAGTCGTTTCTGGGCGGCGTGACGGTTGATTCTGACATGCTCATCTTGGACCTGTTCTCCGAATCCCAACCGCAGTGGCAGAGAACTAACTCGTTTTACGGAAAGCCCTGGATATGGTGTCAACTTCACGATTATGGTGGGAACTACGGATTGGTATGTGCTTCCTGTGATAGCTTCTCTTTCCGGGGATGCTGACTGCTTCTATAGTATGGACAAGTTATGAATGTGACGGTAAATTCAATCGAGGCGCTTCGCTCGAGCGATAACCTAGTTGGCTTTGGGCTTACCCCGGAGGGTCTCGAAGGTAACGAGATCATGTATGATCTCCTGCTCGACCAGGCTTGGAGCAAGACCCCCATCGACACCCAGAAGTATTTCCATGATTGGGTGGCCGCTCGCTACGGGGCAAGTGGTGTTCACCTTCCAAAGGGCGTATTCGAAGCTTGGGAAATGTTAAGGCCGACGGTCTTTAACAATACCAACCTCGTGGCTAATGCTGTTCCCAAATCAATTTTCGAACTTATCCCAAGCACAACGAACTTGGTGAACCGCACAGGCCACCATCCCACGCTCCTCAATTACGACCCCGCGGTTGTGGTTGCGGCTTGGAACCTTCTATACCAAGCGGGCATAGACAAGCCTGCACTGTTCCGCAACCCAGCCTATCAATACGACCTTGTAGACTGGACGCGTCAAGTCCTAGGCAACGCATTCATTCCCTTATACGAGCAACTAATTGCAACATACACGACGGCGAAGGATAGCTTCTCACGCAACCGTAGCCTCAGGTCTCAAGGCAAGAAGCTAACGCAACTACTCTTGACCTTAGATGCAGTCCTAGCGACTAACCAGGACTTTCGACTATCTACGTGGATTAAGGCCGCCCGCGCGACCGCTAACACAACTAAACCAAATCACTCGGCTGCTGCGGACTTTCTCGAGTACCAAGCCCGCAACCAGGTGACGCTTTGGGGGCCGACGGGGCAGATCTCTGATTATTCCTCTCGGTCTTGGAGCGGCCTCGTCGCGACCTACTATGTACCAAGGTGGCAGAAGTTCGTAGATTACCTGGTAGCGACACCGCCGAGCGACTACAACCAAACGACGTTCGCTGCCGAGCTACTAGAATGGGAGCTATCGTGGGTCAATCAAACGACGGCTGGCAGGGAGTTATTGGACTCAACGGCTGACTTGTCGACTATTCTGGTCACGACCATTGAAACCTGGAGTTCAGTGTTTACAATATAGACAAAGAGAACAGATTTGAACCGTGTCCGTGCCATCGGGATACCCCTAGACCTTGTGTACCTGATAATATATAATATAATTTCAGCCTAAACAGATATACTTATACCCTTAAAGAGAGTAATTGTACCATTTCGATGTTGTGATGTTCTTGTCTCTTTTGGGGGGTGGTTGGTTAGTCAGACCCGAGGTCAGTCTAACTATAATAGCCCCACATGGACAATCTCAGGGGTCTAATGCTAAATCCGCGATCGCCTCAGACCTGAAGGAGCACTAACCAGCGTCATCAATTGCCGGCTACGTAGTAAACTAGGTACACTGTACTACTGCGTAGGGCTACCAGCGTTCCTAGCTCTAGCAGAAGCTCAATCCCTGGCCCGTGACGTCAGGTTGATGGGCTCGTCGAGTGATCGAGTGATTGTGATGACACAGAAACTATGTGTTCAGCTTATTTATATCTTCAGGAGTACGGCACTCTTCATCGAATTCATGTCATGTCATTGTCGTCTGTTTTGTAGTTGCCTAATTGGTTACGCATCCCCAATCGTCAGCCAATTACTCTTAATCGGGTCGGAACTAGTTCCTTTATTGGACGCTACATATCAAGCAGTGTACCGAATCCAGACACGATGCCGACAACTAGAGCAGCCGGAAAGAACACCGCCGCTAAAGGCGGCGACGAGAAAGGTGAAGGCAAAGGTGCTGGCTCGAAACACGAAATTCAAGAGAAGACCTCCCCAGACTCAAAACGTCCGAAGAAGGACGACGGCAAAACCCAGAAGACCATTGAAGATACCATGCCAAGGTTTGTTAACCTCTGTCTAATCCGATAAAGATTTACATATAAGCTTACACGTCAAGTCCTACTGAGGCATATGGTAACGGACACGCAATACCAATATCAAAGAAGAAGCCAAAGCCCAGCAAACACGAAGAGAATAACGCTCAGGGTCAAGGCCAAAAGACAGGTACTGCCGAGGAGCCTGGTGCACGTGAAGGAGAAGTACCATCCAGCATCCTCGAAAAAGGAATCATATACTTCTTCTTTCGCGCTCGTGTGGGAATTGACGATCCCAGCGACGTAAACGATATTCAACGAAGCTATATGATCCTTCGTCCTCTCGATAAAGATGCTAAACTTGGCGAGGGTACTATCAAGGACGCCGGCAATATTCGACTTATCGCAGTGCCGAAGAAGGTATTTCCGCGCAGTGGCAAAGACCGATGGCTTGCCTTCGTGGAGAAGTCCGACGCCTCCTTGAAAACGCTCAAGGACGAGTTTCTCTCGTCTTCCGAGTACGAAACCAAAACAATGGGCACTCGACATACCCATGCCGCCACTCCGGCTGCTGAAGGCATTTATGCTATTACCACAACAGGCAGAGAAAGTCACCTAGTCTATATGATCACCCTGCCATCCGAACTCGGCGAGGTCCAGATCGAATTGGGTTTACGAGAGAAAGGGAGCTTTATCATCAGTACTAGGAACCCAGAGTACGAGGCCCCTCGGAGTGTCGCACTTCCCCAGGGCCCTGATTATCCCAAAGAGTGAGTCGAAATTGTAGCCACCTCAGACCTACTTAGGATATGCTAAAACCTTGCAACCCAGCGTACAAGACGAGTTTCGGTCACTCCGATGGGCGCCGACACAGCCACATCACCTCGATCACGTCAACACGCAGTTCCTGCTAGTTGGCGAATCAAGCGGCATCGCGAAAGCCACCGAACCTCAAAAAGAGGACGAGGAAGAAGGCAAAGAGAACCCAGCAGAAGAGTTGGAGAAACTGGAAGACGAGGACACACACAGAATGGAATCGCTCAAAGACGATGATTCTGGAGCCATCTTCGCCGACTTGGGTGCCTTCGCAAAGGACTACCCCAAATTAGAAACGACATTTTAATCAAATGATTAAAACTATGTTAATTATCCCTATTCTAGAAACGCTGGACTTCCCTCACGTCGGCGATCTATCTATATGTATTATGTTAGAGTAGTAACACTTAATTAAATAGGCGGTTAGGAAATAATCTCAAACGTGGTATATACGTGTGTGCTTGATAGTGGATTGTCGGAGATGTTGTAAACACGCAGATTGTTGTAAGTTCGTTAAGACTAAAATGTATTTTGTACTAAATCGGGTCTACCGAATTATACGAACTCATACATTAACTTTCGAACGACTATGTAGAGCCCTCTTCTCAATAACCGTCAATCAACATAATATAAACAACCTGGGCACTTGCCCTACCCCTTTGAATCAACATGAGGAACGCTGTTTCATCTAATCAAATCTAAGGGCCAATTTCACTGTGTAGACAGTCTAAAATCCAAGCTTGCCTTTACAATCTTGGGCAAAGAACGATAAAACTATTGTCGACTTTACTTCACCAAGGTCACCTCTGGCCATTGATCAAGCCCCTTGCCATCCAACAACTCGCCCCCTTTTCCCTTCAGGAACCGATCGAATAGAGCTCCTAAGAACGCCGTCTCGATAGCGAGTATCCTAGTCCCTTTTATACTACCCAGTTGCTGTGCGATATCACCAAGAGCCCCGCTTGGCAGGAGATCCCGGAATATAGGGATATCAGTGAAGGCGCCATGCAGTGTTCCATTAACACTGTACTCGCGCTTGAACCCTCGGAGGTTCTTCCAAGCTTCAGCCCAAGTCTCGTCAGTTTCGTCGGTGTGGTTTTGCGTACCATCCTTCCTGCCGAAGAATACGAATGGCAAATCCGTGCCCTCCTGAACGACGTCGCCGAAGACGGAGCCGTCGAGGTTGGCACCGACACGGAAGCGCGCATCGTCTTTCAATAGCTGAAGCGATGTCGCGCCTCCAAAAGAGTGGCCGAAAACGCCCACCTTGCCTGTCGCAAGCTTCGTCTTAGGACAGTCGTGGGAGCTTGTCTTGGACGATGCCGAGGGGGCCTCTAGACCGGGGATACGAGACGTGACCGACGAGTTTGCCAGCGAGTCCAGGACGAATCTCAGGTCCTTTACTCGAACATCGAGATACTCTTCGAATGTCGCATTGGCCTGATTAGGAGAATCGCTCGAGTACACCACCCGCCCGTCAGGGTACTCAACCACAAAGCTCTCGTACGGGTGATCGACAGTGACCACGTTCCAGCCGTAACTGGCAAGCTCTTCCGCTATGTCAGAATGGAAGAGGCGAGGATTGCCAAGGCCAGGACTGAGGAGCACTAGAGGCAAATCAGGCCGAGAGAGAGGACTGCCTGCACAGGCACGAGTAGTGAAAGATTCTGCAATTCCAGTAGCGTTGACCAAAGCGTCAATCGCAGCTGCGGTTGCCGGGGGGAACTGCGGTACAAGTGTGCAGTTTTTTGAGTGTCTTGACGTAGGATAGAATAGAGAGATGACGAGATCCCGTGGCTGAGGAGTTGGTGCGAATGGATCTTGTCTGGAAGAATCTACCAGCTCAAGGACAGTGGTGCCGACTTTGTGCGGGCCCGTGAGCTCAGGAACAAGATTTTTTGCTCCGGCCCCCATGCCGAGAACGAGAGAAATCAAGACTGATTGAAGCATTCTGAGATACAGCGCCGGGACGATTCTAGGTCAAGTAGTTGCTTTGGGTTCTTGACTGAGTGTATGAAGTAATTGAGTAGCATTCGTTGTATAACACGGCCGACAGTCGCTTTTATAAATGAGTATTTGCTTGCGGCTGTTCGTCCTACTGCTTCGAAGCTAAGACAACGTGTAACAGCATCGGCTTCACGAGAGAGCCCAACGCGTGGACTGAGGCTCAGAATACCGGAGCTTCAGCACTCAGGTTCTGACTACCGGCGCGGCTGGATGCACTTCTCCGAATAATGGATTGACCGCGAAGCCTGGGCAGTGGCCGAGTTTCGTCATTTCTCGTTCAGCTCAACTCCGCCACCGCCA
This sequence comes from Xylaria castorea, assembly GCA_022495115.1. Lineage (NCBI taxonomy): Eukaryota > Fungi > Ascomycota > Sordariomycetes > Xylariales > Xylariaceae > Xylaria > Xylaria castorea. The sequence goes on along the minus strand of MU382627.1, from coordinate 1,479,348 downwards.
TTAACCCATCAGCTTTGCTTCATATTTCTCTCTTCTGCGATGCTGATCCGGCTATTGCGGCCGGTGTAACTAGTTAGTCCAGGCAGCAACTTAAATCTGAACCCGTTTGTAGGTGTATTTCTCCGCAGCGTAACTAAGCAAATTATGATTTAGCACAGAACTGCTGACAAAAGAGGTGCATTAGGGTAGAGCATAGCTCCCGTCTGTCCAATGAAGATGCACCGGTTCTGCAACGGCTAGAGGCTTATAGGGCGCGTCTCACCAGCGACGAATGAACGGCGAAGAGATGTCACACAAGAGAAGCCATCAAGTTAGACATCCCCACCACGGCTGAAGGCCGGGCAATGTCTCAACTCTGATGCAGTCTTTCTCTTATTTCTCTTAGTCACCCTCGCATTAAGGCGGTAGCATACGCGTCCGGTACCTGGATCTGGTTTGGACTCGACATCAGCCAAATAAATGCCTGACATCATTTGGAACTATACAAGTACACATCTTTCGGGGCTTCATATACTAGCCCTTCAGCATGGCCTAAGACGGCTGCCTAAGTAGGTACACATGGGTAACAAATAATTTTACGAGTATACAGAGTTTGTTTGGCTCTCTGGTTAAACTCGGGGGGGTTGAACGGCGCTAACCTCTGGAGTCCCGGAGTTGGATACTACTCAATTGGGATGCCAAGACACTCAACCACGAATCATATTGTGGCAATGGCTTTTCGCAGAGCGAACTAACCATTTGGAATCGGTAACTGGAAGAGTCGCAGTTGCAAGCCACAGAGACTTGCGGTAGCATTATCTAGTCTAGTCAGCTGCCGCGGAGTTTGAGTAAGTAAACACGACCTGGGAGCTGTAAGACGAGAATATCAATAGCATCCAATTATGAATGCTGCTGCCTTGCATTCAACCTCGGCTCCGAATCTCGACAATTCCAATTCCTTGCAATGAGCATGTCTGTTACACTGTTACCTACTTCATCCTATCTTGCAATCACCATTGATTTCCTTAGTTCGGTTCGTCACCACATTCTCGACGTTGCTAAGGCCATTCCCGTATAGGTTACCGATGAAGAATATGCCTTCGGTGTCCGGTATTAAGGTATCGTCATCGGGGCGCAAGAGGTAGATCGCCCAGTAAATGTCCTAGTCTACCATCGAGGTCACAGGATATATAGCAGGAACGGGCACTGGATAGTGAGAAAGTATAGAACGACAGCATCTTTGACGGCGGCATAGTTGAACCGGAGTTTGGCCCCCTGCCAATCGCGATTCCCTCTGCGAAAGCCGGTAGGATATAACTAGCACGTGTATCTCCACTGAAGAGTGAGGGCAAGAGTCAAGATTCCATAGCCAGCGCGCTACGGACTCTGTCCCCTGGATTCCCGGAGAGACTACGTGATTAGCTCAGAACCTAGAAAGGGAGTATTTTAGGTGTTATAGACGGGCTCATGTCTAGTCTCCCAAGAGATTGGAACAGCAGAGGAACATGGGGGCAACTGTTGCTTAACAATTATCGAGATCTTGTCGAGGAGGCGACTGAAGGGGTAGATGAAGACCATCGTTGCTGCGCGACGAGGCCTAAAATACCTTATTAGACTGGTTTCAGCTATATACGCGTCGTTCTTTGTTCTACGAAGTGGGGTGATAAAAGAGGTTAATAAGATGGATAAATATTGGATCACGATAGCTACTTTGGATTTTGGTGCGGATCAGGTAATCCAGGTGATGGTAAAGGCCATGTGAAGAACTCCAGTCTAGGGCTCGAAGGTGGTATGGAAGGCTCTATTTTCGGATCCCTCAACACTCAGTCCTATATGATTATATATCGAATGTTTCTCATTTGAATGCAAAAAGCCCCAGCTGTTCTGGATAGTGAATGACTTGGAATGGCACCTAGCAATGTGAAAGTCGGTGATCTAGTCTGTATAACAATTGGCTGTGATCTCCTTCTAGTGCTCAAGGAACCGAAGGGGCGTGGTAAATATTACACGATAGTCGACTGTTACATAGATAACTGTAGGCGAGGGGGGGCAGTTTCTCAAGACGAGGGAGAATCGTTAATCTGGCTAACGTTTCGTTATTCTTGACACCTTAGCAGTTCTCATACCGGTAGTCCCTCAACGGAATGGAAGGGAGCAAGAAATTTATTTTTCTGCACAGCGAAGACGGCTGATCTCTTGAAACTATGAGTCATACTCTACAGCTGTCATGAATATCCAGTGCCTATTTGCATAGATCCGAAAATAACATCATATCAAGATCATTTATTCAAGTAGCTTTACGTGAATTGAATGTTGTATTGAATACTAATTCCGCAATGAATACTAAAGTTAGTCTTATCTAGTAAAGATCCAAGATGCAGTATCGTCTTGTTGTAGTTCAAATTATGTCACACTTAACTTCCATAAGTACCTAGTGATTATTTCGTACAACGCCAATAACCCTAGCGTTGGGGTAAATACTCTTGGCCCTGTTGATAGAATATGCAGTATAGAGATAAAGCAAGCTATCTTGATGGTTCAAGAGACAAAAGTACGAACGTTGAATAATACGGATCTCTGCTTCAACAAACTCCTAGGTATGGTACCCGGAGGTCAAGGTGGCTGTGATGAGACTCGGGGAAAGAATTATTGTCTTATTAATTTATATTTCTAATCATGAATCTACTACTTCTGATAGTGAATGTCAAGTCATTCCCGTCAGATGCCTGGGCCCTAACGCCTTTTTTGGATATTGATGTATCACGAGGTAATAAGAGCAATCACATAAGCATCCAGAGGAATGCCAGTGCCGCTAGGGGATACCTTATGTAGGCACCTGAATCGTAGAGTATTGTTATACCTCCGCTGACTGGAACGCCGCAGCATGGTCGGTTATAAGTAACATTGTTCATCCGGGCAGCGACTTCGAAAACCGAGCCGGGAAAGCCTCCGGAGTTGTAGTAGTCAACATTGAGAAAGTTTGGCGCGCGGTCCCATTGCGCGAGACAGTTATCAGCTGCAAGCCCAAGACTTCCAGCTCCGGTGGCATTGTTCGTAATGTTGAGCTCGGTTCGAGCCGGGACAAGCAATTCTGTGCCCAGGGCGGAGAGTTCAATGTTGAGGTTGTGGTTAATGAGACTGAGCCGGTTTTTTGCATCGGCCACAGCTAGATCCGGCGGCCTTTGTGCATCGCACGGAAAGCTGTTGTTTACTGGGTCGAAAGGTGTTTCCCACACCTGCGAGAATTCGTCGAGAAGCCATGGATATTCTGTCTGGTTGGCCATATAGTCCATAAACATGACGACTCTTTGACCACCCAAGATCATTTCAGTCAGAGTAGGCCAACTAGTGAGGTTCATTGGTACGTATGGAGGTGTATAAACATATGTAGTAATCCCGGATTTCTCGATGTATGGAACGTATAAAGAGGGAACCGAGCTGACACCAATTAGATGATACTGTCTGCATTCGTGGCGTAAAACATAGGATATTGACTTACTAGTTTCCATTGCCCAGTAGAATGGTGACCACATCGAAAGGATGTTGGGCTACCCAGTTCCTGACTTCTGTCAGCCAGTCGGTTATTGGACCGGCATCCAGAATATCACAGCTTGTGTGACAAAAGTGCGGCTCCGTCGCATTACTGGGCCATTGGATTTGGGCCTGCAGAAAGCGTATCCCGTCGTCCAACTGCTGCGCAACGTCGTATTGTTGATTCGCAGCAATGTTGTTCGGCGTGATGAACGGAGAGTTATGACAAGCAACCTCGGTGATATTGCTATATCTTCGGGTGCAGAATTCTACGTAGTTGTTGCAGGCTTGCGTGTTGGTCGGCGCGGGTACGGGGGTGACCGTCGTTGTGGCATTCCCGGATATCTTCGGCGTTGTTGTCTTGGCTGAGCCAGTCAAGATCGTAACCGTATTGCTGGTCGTGGCTTTGGTCGTGGTGGCATTGTGGGTAAATGTCGAGCTCGCGCCATCAGACAGAGTTGCCAGGCCATCCGTTCTTTGTGTTGACTGGGATTTGAATGACTGATAGGGACCAGTAGGCGTAGCGGCCTCGCTCAGGGTTAGAGTCCAATCGGTCTTGGTTGTTCTGTCATCGCTGATGCTATCCTGAGCGAGCGTTCCGGCAATGGCGAGGAACCACCATGCCCCTCGACGAAGAGCCATCGAATTAAAAAAACGACGATGAGATAGGGTCTCTTTTAATCCAAAATAGAGATGTGTAGGTTAGGTGTTTAGCGTAAAAATACACGCCAACACCAACATGAACAACAACAGCACAAACAACAAGGGAGGAAATAGGTGAAAGAGTATCTTTAATTGATAGACCCTAGAGCAAAAAATGACTTCATACTACCAGCCAGGCTATCTACGCTAGTCGGGTCAATCTGGCACTGAAGGTCCCCTGATGAGTGGTCGGTTATTTCTAACTAGCCGGTGGCCTTGAAGATCTCACTGTTGAAGCGCGAAGATCGGACAGGCGAGACAGGTACTTGATACTACCTGCGGTGTACTTGCCGTTAGTGGGTAATCCTCTGATGGGGATTGCTTGACAAGAGGCCCCAAATTCTACCTAACCCGGAAGCGTTGTGCAAACTCAGATTGCATTTGCATTTCCATGTTGCTAGGAAACCACAAGCGATTGATACGATACGGCTTACAGGGTTGACACGCGTCAGCGAACAACGGGTCGGCACTGTGAATTTTCAGCAACTAAGGTACCAAACTTACGTCAGTCGGCCGCCAAAGCCCACCGCTAGCGGCCTTGCCGGCTCCTATCTACCCCTGTCCTCGTGTAAGTGCTGAAACCACCTATTCGGGGCGGTGCTACATAGTAAAGGGTTTACTTCATCACATGCTATTCTGACCATGATACTGAGATCGACTGAAATCTAATCTATTGAATACCAAACGGATTGTGGCCCGGCGCGTTTTATATAAGTACGGCTGGCGGGTTCGCGTTTTGTCCGTTGGTACTGCATACGAAGATTGGGTCTACGGCATGTGTGCACCTAAGTTATGAAGTGTGTTAATTATCAGATGTACTGAGTAAGGTATCCTGTAATCACGATTGTCGGCGCAGCAGTTAGGTACTCCATAATAATCCAAACTATCGGTACAGTAGGTACCTCAAGGCCCACTTCAGCATCCATGTAAAGGGCTTCGATGCTTCTGCCTTGAGAAAGAAAGTTTTGTCTACCTCAACTGTACTTGTAATTAGGTTATAGTCCCGGTCCATCATGTCATCAGTCTCTGCTACTTGCAGATCAGGGACTTGGCCCTCAAATGCTCCATCAACCTCATCGGCAGCCCACATTCGATTCTTTTCTGAACGTCCAAGGTATGAACAGTGACTGAGTTACATCATATGGATAGTTGGCACAGAGCCGGATAGATTGCCCGATAATTTACACACCCACGAAGAGGTTCTGGAATCCCATCCCAAGCTGCTTCCTTAGTATTTGCGAACTCAAACTGGATACTCTTCGGTTTTGTCCTCAGCATGGCGTTGAGTTCTTCGCCTCGCAACCGCAGACGTCAAGACGCGCCCAGCGATATAGAAGCCGAAAAGGAGCATGGTAGCCCCGAGGACGCCGAGAACAAAGCCAGACTGAAGAGAGGAACCACGACACGACGCAATGCCATCTTCGTATTGGCCTTTCTCTACCTCGCGGCTATAGTCTTCCTGATACTGGTAAGAATCAGCGACAACTCATCAAGTGGCTTGTTAATTTAACCGCAAATACAGGTCGAGGTTGGGAACACGCGGAACAATTCAATCTTAGGAAGCATGCACTTCTTCAAACTGGACCTGACCAATGTACTTGTCCAGTCGGCCCCGACCTCGTTGTCACTACAAAACTCAATCGCCCGGACTCTGGGACTGCATGATTTCTACCAAGTAGGCTTATGGAATTTCTGCGAAGGATATCAGATGGAGTAGGTGACGGGTCATACCGTGGCTAAGAGAAAGCGATAAGCTGACGTGATGAAAGAGGGATCACCCATTGCTCGAAACCAGATGCCTCCTTTTGGTTCAACCCAGTCGCAATCATTCTCGACGAGCTTCTTTCCGGTGCTTCCATTGCCCTCCCTTCCGAGATCAACGACATCCTGAACATTCTGCGCATTGCATCCCACATCATGTTCGGCTTTTTCTTGGGTGCTATCATATTGAATGCGATCCTACTCGTCAGCTCCGTGGTTGTGCTTTATTCGAGATGGTGGAGCCTCCCGATTGGGATACTATCTGGTATCTCTGCTGTCATTGCCATCGTTGCTGCTGGTCTTGCGACCGCAATCTCGTACATCTTCCAAGCTGCTTTGAATTCTCAACCAGACCTTGGCGTGAGCGCCTCGGTCGGAACGAAGATGCTGGCGTTTGAATGGACAGCAGCTGGGTTTACTTTGTTGGCATTCATCATGCATGCTGGGTTGGGCTGTTGTTGCACATCGCGCCGAGACATACGAACCGGGCGCAAGAGAGGAAGGAATGTGCAGGGCGAGAAGTCAAGGGAGGATAATACGCCTGAACCTTGAAAACAAACACTAAATACTTATATCAGCCATATTTATATATAGCCTTAGGATATTCATTGCGAGTAACGGCATTACTTGCGTATTATGGGACCGGCGTTGATTCTCGGGGCGGCGATGCAGAATGTCTATTGGATGTCAACTGCCAGCGCATATATAACAAGAGACAGAGGTATGGGCATAGGCGTCTACGGGTTTATAGATAGGCGGATATATATATATAGGTATCATTTAGATTAATTCATCAGGTACAACGTTACCTATAATCAGGACTCTTTTGCAAGATGTGTCAGCTGTAACTGGCTCACCTTTAAGTGTTGATGCCACCTGTTGCCACATGCAGGGCAAGTTAAAGAGGAGAAGTCACGTGATGTTTCTATTTCTGGCCCTAGCGCGTCTGACTAACTTTAGGCATTTCAAAGCCATAACCAATGCTCCTCTTTTATGGTTCAAAGACGTCCCTCTCTCCATTCTCATACTCGTCTCCGAATCTCTCCCCAACATCACTTCATTCTCGACACTCCGCCTGTTGCACCGTCGCATCGTAGCATCGAAACATCGACGCCATCTGCGACAATTTAATCACTGCCATCTCCAGGTAGTGCGCGCGTTCTCCCGCCATACTGCGCTGTCATCATCGACCAGCCGGACCAGCATTGGCAGCTAGCTGCTTACGCGCTTTGGTGGCATCTCCGCATCTTCGCGCAACCATCGCTGCCAGGATCAGCGTACGATCATTGTTTCGGCCGATTCATCCCGATTGTGCTTAAGCATTGTGATAGTATCCATAGGATACGGTGGGCGGTCTCGGACTAAGTAGAAGACGAGATTCTTGCGGCTCTCGGTTCTGTGCGTGTCGTCGTCGTGGCTTGGTATTGGAGGGATTTTGCCTTTTTCTTCTTGTTCTCATCGAGCCGACCTGGTGGCATCAACCACCCGTGGCTTTGTACATTCCTTCTTTCTCTTCTATTCAGAGCTTGAGCTCTCATTGTTCGTGAAGTACAATCAGAAATTGATACCCGTCCCCTCATGTTGCCAGCTCGCTCTTAAAAGAAACAAATTCTGCGCAGAACTTCGCGTTACATTTACACATCCACAATCCACACCGCAAATACATTCAAGACTAACCAGCTTGCGAACGACTTAATCCGTACAAGTGCCAACATTCCCTGGCCATCTAGCTACCCCATCATCATAAGCTGTCAAAATCCCCTAGATCTTCTCCGCTATTCACACGTCAACAGTAGGATAAGGTCGCAATCTTGTTGCGATAATTCACCATGACTTCCTCCGTGTTCTTCAAGTTCAAGTCGCAGAAGGAGCCGACAAGAGTCGAGTTTGATGGTACCGGCATCTCAGTGTTTGAACTGAAGCGTGACATTATCATTAAGAGTGGTCTGGGTGATGGTACAGATTTTGATCTTGCCATCTACACCGACGATGGTAGCGAAGGTAAGATTGTGCTTGTAGTGCCTACATTTCAGCCTTTTAACAGCTTTTTAGAGTACGATGACGATACGACCATTATTCCACGATCCACAACAGTTGTGGCACGCCGTCTCCCCCCTCAGAAGGCTGGCGCCGGTCGCGCGGCTCGCTATGTGTCAGGAAAAATGCCTTCAAGCGCGAAAAACTCAAGTCGGAAAGAAGCCACAGCTAAAGTGACAAAGCCAGTGACGACAGGCCTAGCGCAGATGAGCACAGCGCTTACTGAGGAGGAGAAGATGATGGCTATGTTCCAGGCCGAATCCGACCAGTGGACAGCACAACAAGAAGAGATGTCTCAGTAAGTGAGCAATAAGGATACTTATATTTGGGTACTAACCATGGCTACAGTAAAACCGCTGTATACAAACCAGGCACCAAGAAACCGGCCAATGTTCCTGATCACGAACCCCCGAATGGTTACATCTGTTACCGCTGCGGACAAAAGGGCCACTGGATTCAGTTGTGTCCAACAAATGACAACCCCGAGTTTGATAACCGCCCTCGAGTCAAACGTACCACGGGTATTCCCCGTTCATTTCTCAAGACAGTGGACAAGTCAGCACTGCAGCAAACTGGCGCCGATGGCGAGGAGGTGAAGCCTCCTTCTGGTCTAATGGTTAACGCAGATGGTGAATTTGTGATTGCAGAACCTGACAAAGCAAGCTGGGAGCAGTTCCAAGCCAAGACTAAGTCATCGGCGGCGGCACAGAAAGCAGCCTTTGCCGAGGACAAGGAGCTCGAAGAGAAGGGATTACTGTGCTCCATCGACAACAGGATGTTCATAGACCCAATGAAGACACCGTGTTGTGAGAAGACGTATTGCAATGACTGCATCACTAATGCCCTTATCGAGAGCGATTTCGTCTGCCCTGGATGCCAGACTGATGGAGTGCTCATTGATGATCTGAAGTCTGACGACGCAGCGGCCGCAAATATTCAGGCGTTCCTTAAAGAAAGAGAAACTGCTAAAGTGAAAGAACAATCTCCTAGTCCGCCGGTAGAGAAATCTCAATCACAATCACCTTCTGAGAAGAAAGAAACATTGCCATCAAATTTTACCAAGACCGAGTCACCCGCTGCTCCAGAGAAAGCAAAGTCACCTACACCAACAACTGCCGATGTGAAGTCTCAGTCACCAAAAGCACCCAAGTCTTCTACCACACCTAGCTCCTCTACTGAATCTCATGATATACCTAAGACCGCGGAATCTTCCACGAAGAAACGGCCAGCAGATGAGCTGCTGGAGAACCCCAAGATTCCCAAAGCCCCAAAAGCTATGCAACGTGCTCAAGAAGCCAAGGAAATGCAGAATATGATGCCTGGGATGAATGGAATGGGCGGAATGCCCAACATGATGCCATTTCCAATGAATATGAATGGATTTGGTCAACCTAATATGAACATGGGTATGATGGGCATGAATCCAATGATGAACCCTATGATGGGTATGAACGGCGCCGCATTCAACCCGGCCATGATGAACGGTATGTTTGGTGGAAATTTTGGTATGAATAATGGTGGAATGGGCAACATGGGATTCACGAATATGAATGGGGGCACGAACGGCTTCAACAACAACCAACAACAGCCAAGGTCCAATTTTACGACTCCAAACAATGACGATGAGGCCTATTTCCGAAAACCGGTCAACCCTGGACGACACCAAAACCGACAGCGTAGAGTTCGGCCTAGTGACTACAGGGAGCTATGACCGGCTACTCCCACGATACTATAATCACTCATTCTGGACACCACGACACTTGACACCCACCCTATTGTATAATACTATCAATTTGCACCATTCGGCGTTTGGCGGTAGAGGAAAGAAGGCAACCCCTTGTTGGGCAAGAACAAGGTTGAGGAGGGCGTTCGGCGTTTAGGGGAGGAGACCTGACCATAAATCTGCTTTATTGGTTCCAAGTCAGGGAATGGGATGGGATGGGTTGGGAGGTCCTACCCGTTTGCAACGGAGTGGCCATATTCTGATGTGCGACAAAACTTGTTTGTTTATATTAAAAGAAACCAGACAGTCCCGGTACACGGACTGACGAGCCCAGCATTGAACTGGACAGAATCGTGTGGTTTTATAGCGTTTTCTATAGTAACACGATCATGAATGACGCAGGACTCAGACGACTTCGTAAATAGTGATATTTTGCTATGACATGACTATGCATTTAGTGCCAGCTACACTACATATCCTTCCCGCTTTACGTATCTAGTGTCAAATCTTTTATCTACTGCTTTCAATGTGAATCATTCTCTGGTCAATTTGCATCCCACCCGGGACACAGATACCATGACTGTAGCAAGGTTGTCTTTCATCAACCCCGCATGAAAGAACCAACCCCTCCTGAAATGCAAGACATGTACTAAAGTAGAAAATCCACAAACCCCTCATTATCAACCAGCCTAACGCTTTCGATAGACACCTACCTGGGTACTTTTCACATTGTCATTCATGTACAGCTCGACGCAAAAGTCACATATTAAGGAAGCAGCGTGTAGTAGTTTTCTTATATGGTAAATAGATTCAAACGTCATCTATAAACTTATCTAGGCTAAGTGAAAGTAAACGACAATTAGCATTCCGAAAATGAATCCGGGAACTATTGAATTTTTTTTAGGGTTTTCCTGATATTTGTCGTTTAACCTCCTCGCCTTTTCTTGACAACACGATAGTTTTGCGGAATACAAAAACTACCGAGTAGAGTTGTGTTGGCTGGCCCGGATCCAGAGATCCGGGGTCCCACTTTGGAACATGATTGGTAAAACATCCCCAGGAGCCGCGTCGGCTCGCTCTGATGGTGTTTTTTTCTTGTTTGCCGGAGCAGATTGGGTGTTGACTCGGCTTGGGTAAAAAACTAAGTATATACAATAAATAATTCGTCCAAGCCAAGATGCTCGAGACAGCAGTTTGTCAGAACATACGAAACGAGCGCACGATGCGGACTGAGCCCGCGCTCCCTTCCAGCACACTATTGTGGCGAGGTAAGGCAAGGTAAAGTCGGTTTAGAACATTACCAAACCGCTACGTTGGAACGGGAGCGGGGTTTCGGGTCCGATCGTGGGGGTCGCAGCATCGACCCAGGTGGGCTGAACGCGGAGGTTGTGGTGCGACAGGTCATATTTGTCTGTTTGGGCAGGTCGGAGCCGCGAAGACGGCAAGACCGGCTTGAGTCTTCGCAGGATCCGATTACTGGACCTTGTCGACGCCAAACCGCGCGGATCGCAATGGAACAACAGGACGGGAGGGGGATATGAAAACCCCCTCTTTCGTAAAATGAGCGAACGGCCAAGGAGTCAATTGCTATCGTCGGCCTTCCGGTTGTTGGTGGGAGTAACAAGGGCGGGGCATGCAGGAGATACCCTTCCTCTTCCCCAAGATTAAGGCAAAATCATTAAAGTTCTTCCTCGATTTTCTTTCTCTCTCTTCATCTCCTATTCGTGAGGGTTCATCACGAGCGGACGACGATGCCATTGCGGCGCGAGGAGCGCGATACGTATTCTTCCTCGTCGCCGGAGCTCTCACACGAGCTGTCATCTTCACTGTAACCGCAGCGGGAACCACCGCAGTCGATCTTGACGCGATCACCCTTGCGCGTGATGCCATAGCGTTCGCAGGTGCAGCTGCTGTAGTCTGAGGACGGAGTGCTGTAGCCTGAGAGCGAAGAAGACGGTGATGAGCTGTCTGAGCGGTAGGAGAGGCTCGAGCCCGACGAAGACACGGGAGATGTGCTGAAGTCGGTGATGTAGTCAGTGTCATCGAGGTCGGCGCTTCCAAAGCGGGCTGTCAGCTCCTCGATCTGCTCATCACCGTAGTAGTCGGCATCCAGAATATTGCGTGTGGCGTGGGGCGACATGGGCTTGGGTGCTACGATTTGCGAGACAGACAGGGGGCGGCCCTTAGGGATGTCAACGGATAGAGAAGTGCGCTTTGACGACCTGTGCTTCTCGCGGGACGAAGAAGATGAAGACTGGTGGCGTGAAGAGCTCTTGCTGGAGCTGTGGGAAGACTTGGAAGATGATGATTTGCTCGACTTGTCCTTGGGGACATCGAGGATGTTGAGTGCCCGGCCAGTGGTGGGCTCGACGGTTGAAGCTTCACTAGGGTTGTGTGAGACGTGGTAGCCGTCGATGATGTAGTAGTACCAGTATCGTTGGCCGGGTGCGAGATTGCCCTGAAATCGGAAAGTGCCCTTCCATGATCCGGACTTTGAGGAAGACTTGTCCTTGGAAAGGGGGATCTGACCGACGTAGTTATCCCAGGAACCGAGCAGGTGGACGGACTTAACGCCGGAAGAAACGCGAAGCGAGAAAGACAGCTGGATGGTCGCCATTTTATTGATGTTGCTATTGCAAAATTTGTCGTTTCTTTTAATAAATTATTCAAGGGATTCGTTTGAGCAAGGAAAGCTAGTTTCTAGATTCTATTAGGGATATTCGGAGGTGAATTAGGGAGTCAGTTGACCGGCAACTGTGTATTCGGAGTATGATTTTTTGGTATAATTGAAAAAATTAAGTTGAATATTAAGATGCAAGATCGAGCACAGCTCTACCAAGCGCAAAGAGAAAATAGAAAGGGGGGAAAAGGGAGAGAACAAGAAACTAGCTTGTGTAATTGAATGCTTGCCGAGGAAAGAAAGAGAGGAAATGGAACAGAAGGGGGGAAGTAGGGTCTATTATATGGTTGGGGGCGCAAGGCCGCAGGCCAGAGGCCGAGTAGGAACAACCATTCCACCACAAGGCGGTACAGCCTTCATGCCATGGCTGAATGGATGCTAACGGCCGAGCCAGGAAGCTCGGATCATGGTGGGATGAATCTGGCCTCTCTTTGGTCCGTACACTGACCAACTACTGCTGTACTCCCAGCTAAGATATCACGCTACCACCCAAATATTTCCTGGGAATACAAAAACCCGCAAGTTGGCAGAACATTCGGTGCAAGTGCAGATAAGTCAGCAGTAGTCTACGTAGAACTGCAAGCCGGGCGGTTAAGCAACGTGAGGTGAGGGGGTGGAACCTTGGATGTGGGAGTAAACAGCAGCAATATTAGCAGGGATGTTGGAAATAGCAGCAATGGGGAAGCAAAGTCTTGGGGTGCTAGGCGGATTGGCGTGAGAGGGACAGGCTAGTCGGGAAGCTGTGATTGGGCGTCTAGACGCGCATAGTGATTGGCCATAGACGATCTGCATAGGACCAATACCATCAGCAGCTTATCACCACCCATCACACAACGACGGCATTGTGCCCGCCAATGACGGCTGTCAACAGCGATGCTCGGGTCCGTGGCTGCAGGATAAGCAATCCAACGCTCCGAAGTTCGAGTGGAAATTTTCCAAGGTTACTTCCATTGACGAACGGGAATCGCCATGTGGATTTTGGCTGGACGACCAAATGCAGCATTCGACAGGGGTGCTGTCTTCCGATGTGAGTATTCCCTACCAGCTCGTGATGCGCAATGGCCGCTTTGATGCAATCGGAATCATGCAGGTCATCATGACGACTTGATTGATACGCAAGAGGTTTATCCACTTGGAAGACCTGATGTGTAAGTAGTGTAGAATAGCAATATTCTTCAGCCGAACGTATTTTCGTGGAAGATGTGAGTGGATCAGCTGCATTTCACCTGGTTTTCGCTCAGAATGGTAACGGAGAAGCACACCGTCGTGTGTGATGCTATTCAGCCACGGAATCTTGTTATTCCTCATCATGTTCTCCCGTACGGGCAGCATCAATTTGCGAGCTTTTTTCCTTTGGATAATCTACTTGGAACATGATGCTCTCGCTGCTTCAGCTCCCGTCTCGTTGGGCCTTAACAAATCCTAATCAAGGCTTTGTAAGGCAAGATATGGACGAGATTTCGCCGTGTCGCATGGCTGACTTTCTGTGCCCCGGCTCCGGTTCCCTCCCACTAGCCGGGCGAGCAAAGACGGATATCTCACCTGAATGAAGTCGACAACGTTCGGTGAGAGAGAGAGAGGGTGTGGGCACCTGGTTGGGATGATGCATTCTGCAGACCATCATCTATCTAGCTCGGGCGGGTATGCGGAAGAAGTCACACAGAAAACAAAGACTCCTCCCTCTATCGAGGATCCGAGCTACACCGTAGGGGGACTCGGTAGGTACTGCAATGGTCCATCTCCATCGTCTCAATGGTCAATGACCGTTTAAGTGGGAAACCGGAAGCTAACCCACAAAGGCCCTCAAGAGGGGAGAATAGCACCGCCCGAATAATCGCCTGGACTTGGCAGTACAGTTCAGCGCTCTGATTGGACAATCTGCTCTGGTAGGTCACATGATTAAACCAGGCAACAGCACTTTTTGTACAGTAAGACACTATATAGGGACTGTATAACAGCATCCTTTCTGGATGCCTGCATCATTCGCTGCAGTCAAGGTGACATTCACTAACTTGACTAACTATTTTATCGTCTGATTCTTGAACGAAAGACCGCTAGCCTGCAGCAAGCTGGAGCTGAGGAGCGCTGATCCGATCTTCGATCTAGTAAGGCTAAACCGAGGTCGTCACTTGTCGGCATCTTCGACCGCCTAGTTCCAAGAAGCGGCGCGATTCCTGCCTTAGTCGACTGTGTCTTCTGCCTACAACCTCGACAATTACCATATCTTCTATACTCTTGAGCCCGCTTCTCGGCGAATCGTGTGGATCTACTTGCTCTCTACCCCCTCTTTTCGTCGTCTACTGCGTCTATCTCTTTCTCTACTTTCCGAATCTGGTATGTTTCCGCGTAGTGCCCCCGGTCATATCACACACGGTTTCTGGTCCTGTGAGCTCTTTCCTCTAATCAGGATGCCGCCGAGCGCCTAATTTCAACACTAACGCACTATCGCTCGGTTGTACTAGAGATAAGACGACTATCATGGCTTCAATAGACGCGCCTGTGAACGAGGGTCTTATCAAGTCTGTGACCGAGTATGTAGAGGCCTATATGGCAAACTACGATGGTTCTCATGATTTCAACCACATCCAGCGTGTCCTCGGCCTCGCCAAACACATCCACACCCATACCCCCAATGCATCCGAGAGGGATCCGCTAGTAGTCATTCTTTCGGCCCTTCTTCATGATGTAGGCGACAAGAAATATCTCAAGTCAGGAGAGGATGCCTCATCCCTGGTGAATGATCTTCTTGTCTCATACGGTGCCACCGAGGAATTAGCAAAGAAGGTGCAGGCTATCTGTCTCGGCGTGAGCTACTCGAGCGAGATCAAGGATCCTGCCCGAGTACAGAAGCTCATCCAGTCGTACCCAGAGCTCGCCGTTGTGCAGGACGCTGATCGTCTTGACGCCATTGGCAGCATCGGGATCGGCAGAGTCTTCACCTTCACAGGAGCGAGGACTCGGGCCTCTATGGCCGACCCCATCCAACATTTTCATGACAAACTATTGAGACTACAGGGCATGATGAAGACAGAAGTTGGACGACAGCTCGCGGAGGAGAGAACTCGGAGAATGAAAGAGTTCCTCAAGTGGTGGGGGGAAGAAGCAGCGTTTTCTGGCTCAGATGCGGTACCTGCGCTAGCTTAGGTTACATCGTGTTCGTACCTCTGTTGCTAAACGTAATTGACATCCAACCCAACCGATTTCAAACACACGTGGGCATTTTACAAGCGCACAAAAAAAGGCCGTGTTACAAAGATTAGGCCCGTTTTGCCCCGTATCCATTCGCTTCCAATTATTCATCCGTCGTGAACTTTAACATAGGGCATTACAAAGCAACATGGTGCTGAGTTGACTCGAAATACCAACCAAGTAGAAGCTCCTAAACGTAATCGCGGGATGGGGTGATTATCGTTGAGAACCGCACACCAGCAGCGCCGAATCCAGCCGTCAAGTCACCGACTTCAATTTGCCATTCGCTATCCACCGGCAAAATGCCATGAAAGGGTTGTATGACGGTGAACGAGCGGAAGTTGGGCATGGCTTGACAACTGCGTGAGAACACTTCCAAGCTATCTACCAACGAGGTTGGAAATAGTTGCCGGCCATGCGCGACATATCCGTCCAGAATATCCCTATAGTCCAATTGAGCGGCTGTCTGAGTGCCTCTACGCCGACCACTACCCCTTGGTCTGAAATTTGCACTCATCAGTGTCAGGTCAACAAGGCTTTCGGGAAGCAAAGAAACGAATGGTGTTTCTACTACTGAAGGCGGGGCTGGGTCATCACCAGTGCGCCCTGATCGTCGAGAATGATTGCTGAGCACCTCAATACCAACCAATAGTACTTTCAGTGCTCGAAAATGTCGCAAAGATATCGGTCCACATAGAGTATCAAGTGAGAGATGTAGTATATTTAGGTGACCGGTCGTTTGTTGAAGTGCTAACTCCACATGCGACGAGTAGTCAGGAGGCTCATTGTTCCACTGCAATACTTGGTGTTAGCTATCGCTCTTTCGAGGGCGGTTATAAGCCACTGTGCGGATGGGAAGCTCCTCAAATATGATTATAATTCTATTACTAGGACCCTCTACGAAGAGGAGGAGAAGGAGTTGGCCTGAGAGTTACTTACTGGCATAGGAGAAAAGGTCCAGGTAAGCTTCTTCAAATTAGGACAAGCGGCGAGCAGTTGGCCTACTTTCTGGGGGTCGACTGTTGAAAATCCCAAATCAAGTGCCTTGAGTCGAGCGAGCCGAGAAAGAAAACCCCTGTTCCTTCCAGACCTCACGAAGTGGTTCGGGCCAAAGATTGCATCCAAATCATTAAAGGAAGACTCCGTAATCTTATAGCTTGTGACATTCACTAGGTTTAAGAATCTTAAGTCCGTCACGCGACAACCATTCGAAATGTATGGAGTGAAATATAGCTGGAATAGCGGTCCCAATAAGTCTCCCTCCCCGGGTCGACATGTATCCCCCACCAATTTTATTCGAAGCGTTCGTGGCCCCCCTGATAATAGTCGGAATCCTAGGGTTTCGGTAAAGAATGCCTGATCGGTATCCTCGTTGAAAGCAGGAGGCCAATCATTTCGGACACCCCTAGCCGATGTTAATATATCCTTTAAGCGAGGTAACATGACAACTTAATATCAAGAGTCAGTAAGTTTCAACCTGTGTCAATTTTCGAGGAGTGAGCAGAACTGCACACTGCGAACAAGCAAGAACAGATATTGCTCTTTGCATTGTCCTCTGCGAAAAAGAAACTGACAAATGGCATAACTCACGCATGTGGCGGATGAGCTCGTGCGTCCATAGCGGTTTACACGAAAACAACTCTGGCGGGTCCAGCTGATACAGCTCCCGGGGATATACTCGAATTGGGTTGGTGACGCTCGTGGGAAGAAGAGGAAAATGGCGCTGTATATCTGCCTCAATTTTCTCCTGTAGTCTAGAGTCCATAAGCGGCACCAAGTTTGCCAGGTAGCGTGCGTGCCCGCGAAGGTCCGGTTTATGGTAAATAGTTCGAAATAAACAGACCATATTCTTGGTCGACTGTATCACCATATTCTTGTAAAGAAACTCTGTTGCAATCCCCCCAATGCGATATGAAACCAGGGTGAGACTCCACAGACCGCGCTGGCGAAGCTGGTGTTCGTCAGGGAGAGGAAGTGTGGCGTGCGTGTCAATCTTGTCTGGGACCAACTGGTCACATATCTTGCGGATTATCTCCGTTGGCAGAGTCACGAGGGCGGGCATCGTGGCAATGACGTTGTTCCCAAACGTCTCGTTTGGATGCTCTAAATATTGCTGTAATCAGACGCGTACATATGCAGACTCGGTCAGGCGTGGCGGCTTCTTCAGATGGCTAGAAAAAGGCGCTGTATACGCGTGGGGCAAGTTGAGAACAGAAAGAACAGAAGGTTGGCATCTATTAAAAGTTGACCCAGGACCCACGAAGATATGGGGTTTGGCTTGGGGATGAGCAATCAGTCATGCGACAGAATTTTGTAACATTGAATGTTGAATTTTACCTGATGCAGGTATCGCTAATGAAACCCGAAAATGGTGCCTCCCGGAAACTGACAGGTGAACCAATGCGTTGTTCTTTGTACCATTCATCGGGTCAACGATTGAACCTAAGCATGAGAGTGTCTCGTTATCGAAAGTCATATTATGTGACTGTTAAATGAACTTTGATGCATCATCGTAAGAACGTTCATGCTTAGGGAAGCTATTCCAAGGACCATTCAGCACATCGATTAATGCTTTTATGACTACCTGTGAACATATGTTGAACATCAGAGTTATCGTAGTAGTTTAAGAATGTTCCATTATAGGAATAAGGGCAAGCTTGATTTAAGCCGCTGAAGCTAAAATCTATGCCATAGCACAAGGAAGGACGTCGAGTACAAATAAACATGTCACAAAGGAATTCAAATTACATTTTATTTATACCTACACTCTAGATTAGACAAGGGAATTAGGACTTAGCAAGGCTTCTCCTGCCTGCAGCAGGAGTGTTAACTAGTCCTTTTTTCCTTTATTATCACAATATATAACTGGTAGTTATTCTACAGCGCTGTTATAGTAGGTCGTACGAAAGTGTTAAAAAGTAGCCAACGAGCTTGTATGGCCAACAAGCTTGTGGGATGTGTTAATCGTATGCGAAATATTAGTATAGGTGTTAAAGTTGTAGAGAAATTCGGCTTATAAGGTCGAAAGTTATGATGTTAGGTGTATTAGTGTTGAAGGTTGTGGATCCACCTAAGGTTTTGACACAGAAAACGCTCTGGGCAGCCGTAGTAGGTGGTTTTGCAAGGATTGCAGGATTTGCAAGGCTTGCAGTCTTTATGCAAGGCTTGTTTCCTTCGTTAGCCTATTAAACCCAGTATCGATCAAGGGATTTAGTAATAAGATATCAAGGGTCTCGGTACACGCGGATACAGATCAGCAGTCCTAGAGTTGAAGATAGGTTAGCTAACATTGCCATCCCTACCTCGTGTTCTTGAGCCCCTAGTCTAGAGAGAGATGAGTTGACAGGGTTCGCGATGCCGACAAACGGCATCACCTTCCTTCCACTCGCCACCTTCGAATCCCTGGCGAATGGCTCAGGCAGCAGAAAACCTCATTGACGCGGCGGATCGAACCTATACGAACCGCCCTTATATAATAAGAAGCTCTCGGCTCCTTGCTCGCCTGTCGTTCTCTCTCTCTCTCTCTATCCATAAAATGCATTTCTCAACTTTGATCGCCACTTCCACCGCCGCCGCCGCCTCCCTCGCCGCAGGGGCCAGCGCCCAAATGCTCAGCCCGAACACCACCATAGCGCACGTCCAGCTCTACGGCGACTCGGGATGTACCAATGCGACCAACGTTAACACGCAGACGGCCCTCTTCGGTGGCATCGGCCTCTGCTACTATTTGCACTTCTACCCAGCCCCCATGAATACTGTGGCGATTAAGATTGACTACACTGATGTCGGCACTGAATACAATTGCGCATGTACGTTGTATCTACCCATACTCCAAAATGGTCTTTTTCTTTTCCTTCTCCAAATCTTGAAAAAGAGAAAGAAATCAGATCTGATCTAACACCATCGAAATGAACAGTCTTCGCATTCACAGACGGCGGTTGCAGAGAAAACCCCACTGTGATCGACAAGGACGACTCCGGCGTTTGCCAAAGTATCTCGGACGTATCGGAAGACCAATCTGCGCTTTGGCAGTCGGGCGCACTCATCTGCGCTTAAATCCGATAGATGGGAGCCGATCGAGACCAGGGACCAGGCCTGCTGAGCCCATTCGTTGGGCATGATTTGCTATAAGCCACATGGAGGAGAGAGGAACCCTACCCAATGACGCTAGGCCACAATAGCTAGCTTGGCCATCACGTTTTCTCGTCGATGCGACTGTACTAGATGACATTTTACTTCATCAGACATGAAGTGTGTTGGAAGTGTCGTATGAGTTACAACTACCATAGAGCGCGGAGTAGTTCCTAGAAATCTCTCGCAGCCAAGCCTTTAAAGTACCTAGGTAATCGTCAGGCTCGAGACTTCATTAGTAGACATGATGTTGATATTTTCAACTCCCTAGCAGCTACGCTCGCCAGGCCAAATAGAAAGTACGAGTCAAATATATTATCACTTCGATTGCCATATACCGGTCATACATTCTGGCTACCGGCAATACCTCTGCGATACCTCCGCCACGATAACTAAACCTCGATCTTAATATTATTTCCAATTCTGACATGGTACTGTTAAAGTAGCTGCTATAGTATCAAAACTATATAATCGTCAAGCTAGGGTCTTCATGGGGAAGCATATCACCTTGGACCTTTTAAAATTATAAAATCAAGTAGCTAAATTGATCACTGCAAGCCTTTTCTAGATACCCCCCCGCGCTATAAGGTACTGGCTTTTTGAGATATTGACTTGCTCAAATTATCCATTCTCAAATTGAAAAATATTGGACTGTGCAGCCGCCAGTCACCATTTCTGCATAAAATCAACCATTACCGTCTGTCTTCCTCACCATACCTTGCGCTACAGCCATCTACTTCTATTAACAGCGACGGGTCGAATTGTATTTACCTTCCTCCAGCTAAAAGAAATTTATATAGAGATATTAGTGTTTATAAAGTGTTTTCGAGGATATAACTTATATTCTCACTTCTATTGTTTGGGCTATATAGTGACTATTGCAAAAATAATATTAATTAATGATTATGTCTAAGTTTCGTAGGGAAAAGGTTACGTGAACGTCTCCGCCCAGTGGGGCAAACGCAGTATAAGGGACTCCAATTTCGGATGCTAAAACCTCCAGTCCTGGAGGCTTCCATACCAACACTTCAACATTTGTATGCAAACTCAAACAATATTGTTCTATCACACCCATATGTGTATGCGTGAGGTATAATCCTCAGTTGTCGAAGCAGGACCAAGTCACATAATTTGCCTCCTGGTAGAGAATGCCATATGCAGTGTACATATCCTAGGCGTGCTCAATAAGATACCCACAGGTTTATGCTTGGCCGTTCTTCGGAGTCTTCCTAGTTTTTGGAGGGCTGGGAATCATATCTCTACCAGAAGATGAAAAGGTCAGGTAGTTCTGAATAATACTCAGAGACGCCGTCATTTCACTTCCAGCATACTAAATCTATAATGAGCATACAGATCACCGAGCTATTCTGGGGAGGTTTAGTCAAAATTATAGATATCTGTCACAAGATTTTCCACCTCGGCGCTCTGCCCAACCTTGATCGTAACTCGAACATACCACACACACAGACCTGCCATCCAGTCATATACCTTCTCTATCCTTCTCAGTAGGAGCATTACCCAGGAGGCGAATACGACAAGCGCGGCGGGACAAACCTTCCTCATAGCGGGCAGGAGCTCATCTGAGACCACGGGTGAGCGGAGCCAGCCTTCGATAGCGTTCCAGCCCGCCCAGTCGAGCTCGTCTTCTTTCGCATCGTACGCATGCGATGCCGCGCGGGCAAGCAAGTGTATGGCACGTCGTACCATGGGGACTTCATCTTCTGGCAGGAGTCCGACGGCCTTCAGCCTAGCTTCAAGCGTGTTGAGGATCAACCACGTACTGGCGGGGATGCAGCCTGGGTTTGAGGGCATGGCGGTATCGTTGTTTTCCTCGATCTGCCTAAGCCCGGATCTGACCTGGTTGGGTAGACGAAAAGGCGAGTCGGGGGGTAGAATGGATTGGAGCTGGATCATTAAGTCGGTGCAGCCGCGGAGAAGCACGAGATGTTCAACGATGTCTTCGATTGTGAAGTTATGATTCGTCTCCTGGAACTTGATCAAGTCGCGGACCACCTCTTGTTGTCCGAGAAGCCGGCTGCATGCTACTAGTGCGGTACTATTGTCTCTTGTGGGACATACGATAGCGGCTCGATATCCTGATATTGCACCGGCGCAATAAGCGGCAGATGCCTGTAAGTGCTTGCATCTCTCGGCGTGGTCAGTGGTCTTACGTCCCTTATCGATGGCGGAAATGCATAGGAGGCTGTACATCAGAAACGGGTGTTTATAAGCTTCAAGTACAATACTGTCTACCCAGAAAGTTATGCTCTCATTGCCTCTGTTAAGGAATAAACCCGAGTGTCTTGTGTAGTGATGCATGTAAAGAAGAGATTGGTAATCCAGGGGCGGCGCCTGTATCTCATCAGGAGCCTCGTCCGCTGAGTCAGCTGGCGACAACAAACCGGGTCTCTTGATGGCTGGTCGGCTCTCTTTCTGCGTCGAGCATTGTGAACCTTTCGGCCCCTCAACTTCGAAATAGCGGATCTTGTTGCCTTTGAAAAATGTTTGTAACCTGGCTTCGCGGAATTTGATGGCCTTTGAGTTAGGCTCGTCATGGACTTCGCTCCAGTGCTGGCACATGCGTTTGACAGATGTGCAAGCATAGCTGCACTCAGGGGCATCACACTTGAGGCCGGAAAAGATAGGCAGGCCCGCAATTCGTGGCGAGTCAGGCGCCGGAACACCGACACGGTCAGGTGGGGGCAAACGTAGAGAAAACAGCTGATCCAGTATGCAACGACGCTCGGAGCGCAGGATGTGATGATTCTGGAGATGGCTGGAGAAGGCAGTGGGCTGGATAGCAAATCGACAGTCCTTGCATATCACAACTCCATAGTTTGGAAGATGGGTCAACAGTCCACCTAGACCCGTACTTGAATGTTTGAGGGGCGGCTTGACAGTTCGGGTCATAGTGAAAACGTAACTGTACTGGCTGGTACATCAAGATGGGCGAAATCTATAAGCCTCAGTATCGTATAGAGGCTCCAACCAAGTAAGGTTAAGATTACCCCAGACGCTTCCGCGCTAACGTATTTTAGTGGGCCAAACTTCGGCCAGTATGGCACCCCATGTTCCAGTATCTGAATCCTCTATCACTGTCTCGCGTGTTTTGTCATACTTCTCGCGAGGAAGTATTCAGTAAGCTTTTGAAGGTCACCAATGAGCTTTTAAAATGGCTCAAAGCAACGGGTGCCATACCATGGGAAGAGTCATAATGACTTGCAAAGGCCCTGCATTCCATCATCCTCATCAAACAGAATGGCTATATATATCTGACATGCCAACCTCGTCCCATTCAACATCTACTTGCACCTACATTCACATCCATCTTTGCAACGAACATAGCCAGCGTCTCCAACTCATCTCAACTATTCGCCATCGTCGTTCCTCTAGACCTCATTGACTTTAGCCTCACGATGGAGATCATAGACGGCGTCCAACGTCATCCTCGTACAGGTATCAAAGTCATAATATCTGGCGCGGGTATCGGTGGTATGTTTGCAGGCCTTGAGTGCTGGCGTAAAGGCAATGATGTCGAAATCTTAGAGCAGAACGACGCCTTGTCAACTCTTGGTGACTTCTTCGCCATTGGCCCTTCTGCCCTCTCGACGCTGCACTACTATCCCAAGATGCTTGCCGAATACAACAAGACCTCATGGAATTCGCCCCTGTGGTGGTGTGATCCAGCTGGGAAAAAGCTCATCAGCGAACTGCCTGAGTGGAATCGCCCTGGTGCGGCGCCGCACGTTGCTAAAGACGTACCAGTTGTCGACTTCATCAAGCTCCGGCCTCAGATCATGTATTCTTTTGCAGACCAGATTAATCGTAAGCGAATTTTGGCGTCGATTTTTTTGTTGTTTTCAGTCTTGAGAGCAAAGAACTTTGGCATGCGGACTGGAAGATTGTCTTGAAGCTCTATGTGCCCCCAAATGATTTCTAGAGACTACCTAGAATGATCATTGTTGACCCAAGTGTTATAGGTCTAGGTATTCCAATTTTCTACGGCCGCAAAGCCGTCGGCTATAAAGAAGATGAGTCCTCTGGCAAGGCCCGCGTTCTAACGGCCAGTGGCGAAGTCTTCACCGGTGACGTTGTGGTCGCCGCTGAGGGCATCGGCACCAAGTCTCATGAGATTGTCACAGGCAGTCCAGTGCCCTTCGTGAATAGCGGATACGCAATAATCAGAGGCGCTTTCAGTCCTAGTTTTATTGCGCCCGATTCGAGGGGCGCCGAGCTCTTGCTAGAACCTGAACAAACTCCCGAAGTTCGCACTTATACTGGGTTAGTGGTGTCAACAACCGACAAACACAGAAGAGATTGCTAATACGCCAGATAGCGAAGACATGCATCTGATTACGCTCTTCACTCACGATAAGGTAGGTCTTGCGTTTACGCACAAGGAAGACGGCAGCGCCAAGGAGTCGTGGAACAACACGATTCCAGCCGAAGAGCTTGTCGCGATTCTGAAGGAGCGCACCAACTGGGGCGAGCAGATCATGGACTTTGTGAAGCAGGTGCCTGAAAACACGCTGATTGACTGGAAGCTTACGTGGCGTGATCCCCAACCCGTGTGGGCGTCCAAGGGCGGACGCATCATCCAGCTAGGCGATAGTGCGCACGCTTTCCTACCATCGTCGGCCAACGGCGCAACGCAGGCAATGGAGGACGGCATTTCGCTAGCCGAGTGTCTATACCAGGGCGGAAAGGAACGCGTGCCCTGGGCAACTAAGGTACACACGAAGCTGCGATACCAGCGGGTGTCCGTGATTCAACAGGTTGGCATTGTGACCCGCCACGCCATACACCATGTTGACATGAGTCTGCTCGACGAGGGCAGAAATCCGTTCGAGGACTCTTTTCACCTTGGCCGCTGGATCTGGCAGCACAACCCGGAGGACTATGCTCGAGAGCAATTCATAGCCGCGCTGGACCATCTCCAGACTAGTACGCCATTTGAGAACACGAATTTGCCAAAGGGACACGTGTTTGAGGATTGGGATGTCGAAAGTGAATTAAAGAAGCAAGCAGCAGGCGTGCCGTCGCAGCTCATGTCCAATGGCGACTGGAGTAGGTAGATCGGCACTGTCTCTATGGGTTCTTGAGAGATATTGGAAAGATCCCATAACTCGTGATAAGACTTCAGATGTTGCCGAAACGGGGCAAATGTATCATTAAGAATAGAAATCTCCTACGTCTGCTGCTGGTGTCGATATATTGTTCCTAGCTGTTATTCGATTAGTTTCAGATATGCCACATCTCTTTCGAAAAGGAAGGATATTCGCCAAGGTCACTTACATGTCTCTCATTTTTGCACTATAGCGAATAAACATAGGACACTCTCATTCAACTAAATGCACCTTCCACACACGCCGTACCGACCAAGGCATAACCTCTGTCTCAACACTGGCTTATTCGGCGAGTAAACAACGACGGGAAAATATTAGAGCTAAAGGCGCTTCATTCATCTTCGACAAGTGGAAAGCCAAACCTGAGTGGTTTCGTGTGTACAGATTCGCGAAGCGATGCGCCAATTTGATGTATGTCGCCATAGCCGCCGAGTTCACCATATACAAGAGCCAGTGGTGCTGCGAGCGAGGCCGCCAGGTGACATGACAGCCCTATTATCACCAAGTCGGCGGAATGACATAGTCCTTCCACTTCGATGTGTCAGCCTCTCTGAAGGTCTCAATAGTGCCCTCTACCCCTTGTAGTCCGACGGACCAGACGCCTCGGTCAACTAACTTGTGCCAATGGTCAAACAGACGTTCCAGTCGCTGAGGCCGGTAGTAGTCGCCGCCGAAAGGCTTATATCCATGCTGGAACAGCTCGGCAACCTTCCCTCTTTCGATGATCGACCCGTCGCTCTTCCGCGCCCCCGTATCCGTGTTCCAGACGTCGCCCTCAAAGCTGTACGGCAGCAACAGCCGAAACCCCTCCTCAGCGTTGTCGAGGACACTCCTATCAACCGATTCACTATATACACCGGCGGGAACCCGGGACGGCACGGGCGAGTCAGCGGACCCCGTGCGGAAGCCGTTCCAGAATGGATTTGACGACACCGTCAAGTCGACCTCGCGCCCACCGCGCGCAGTGGGGAAGAGGGATACCGGCGGTATGACCTGTGGGGCACGCGGAAGTCTGGTGAAGGGCTGCGTCGCCGCAAACTCAGATGCATCTGCGGAAGGCAGGATGAGGCCCGGGGCGATATAGCGGAACCGGGGGCGGCGCGCACGGGTTAGGAAGGCGCGCACGAAGCAACTCTCCGGAACTGATGCTGCGTCTAGTATGGGAGGCGTGAGTAGTCGTCGTCTCTGTTCCGCTGTATTGGTGGCGATACTGGTTGCCGGCAGCAGCAGCAGCAGCGCGATGCGCGCCTCGATGGCGTCGCACAACCGATCCCACGCACAGACACAAGCAGCAACCTGGGCCTCGCCGTAGGGCTGCCATTCCCAGGGCCCGATCTTCTCGCTGCCGAACTGGGCTGGCACATCCCTAGGCGAGGCCGTAATCTTCCCAAGATGGATAAGGTCGATCCAATTGGAGAGGATAGTCTCCAGCGGATGCCAGAGCTCCGGATGCGCCTCGACGGGGAGCGCGTAGTCGTGATCGTCCATGTGCATGAAGACGGCGGCGCGATGACAGCCTTGGTGGTAGAGTACGCCGCCGCCGGATTCTCCGCCCTGGCCGATGTTGGGGAAGTACAAGCTCACCAGGCCGTCTTCCGGCTCATCGAATAAGTCGGCCGCATAGTTGGCGAAGAAGTCGTCTGGGTCGGAGAATCCGTCGACCCAGAAGAAGAGGGGCGCGGGCTCGAGAGCATCAGTAGGCGGTAGCATTAAGGCCGCGGCAAGGAAGGCGGCAAGCGAAGGGTCGAGCCGTGGACGGAGAGCATCGGCTGCGGCACCGTGAACGGTGAAAAATGTGTTGGTAGTGCTGCTGTGCAGAGTGGCCGGCGCACGGCCTTCGGCAACCCAGGCGTAGTGCACAAGGTAGTTATGAAGAGCCGCGCATCGCGCGTAATCCATCCCCGGTAAGTCAGTACTGGCTGGATTGTGGGCTGTAACAAGCAGGCCGCTCACGTCGGGGAGTTGTGAGGCATCCATGATTCACCGCGACCAATGCCATTCTTCCTTATTACTATAGAAAAGACGTTGGTACTAAACATCCAACAGCCTGGCGAAATGTAGTTTACCTTCTCGCTTGAGTTTGTTATATCTAAGGTTGCTAGATAGGTAGGTAGAAGGGTTGAGGAGTCAAATCCCTTTGTTTATTACGTACCAAGTCCTCTTCCCCATTTTGGGATGAACGAAAATTGGTATCATTGTTGACGTAGATAGAGATCGTGATGCACGAATATGAGCTATGCCCACGTGACTGTGCTAGGTGATGATGCCTGAGGCGACACCCTTGTAAGTGTGGTCGCAGTTCATGTCAAGAACGAAGAAGGGATAAGCTCTGTTTCATCTTTGGGCTACAGGCAGCGCTACGATACTGTTCTCTTCTCGTTACGATAATTACTGAGGACCAGAACGTAACAACAGAGTAGGTCCCAAGATTAGTAGGTTACTATGTAGTATAACTAGGTACTTACTTACCTACTATGTGGTAGTATTTTCTCCACAATGCCAACCCTGCCAAGTCGGCTCCGAGAGCAGGTAAGATGATACAACATGCGGGCGGAACCAATGATAAATAGGGTCGGACACCTCTTTGGAGGTGACATAGAGCTACTATCTTGAGCATATTTGAATTGATGCGGCGCTGTTGAGATGACCCCTCATGACCCCGACCTATCGGCGACCTGCCACGTACAACATCCCAACATGAACCCGTCAGAATGGTTGGAACGACCCCTTCTTCAGCACCATACCTACCCGTTCCCGCCCGCGGGGACTCCGTGTTGGTTCTGGCTACTGGATAAGCCAGGCTGCACTGCAGGTAGGTGACCTTGCGTGCTGATGGGGGTAAGTAGGTATTCCAACCGCAGCCTGCTTTCAGTTTTGTTCTGGTGTATTAATATCGAGTCCCTTAACCGGGAACCCAAAGCGCAGACTGTATTTCGATGCATATATTTCTTCTCTAGCAGCTTGACCTGCCGAGAGATCGTAGTAGTAGTATTGGTTGACATCCTGCGAAACTACTTACCCCCGCCCCCGACTTCCATGCAAGTATCATCAATAGTAAGACCCAGGGTCTTGTAGTATAGGTACCCTCACCACCCTCAAATGGCGGCGCCTTGCCTCTATATCTTCCACTTCCTCTTCCTCTTCATCGGTCTGCGCATTCATTTTGCCCTCGGCGCAGTACCCCGCTTCGGAGCGTTCGACGATGCGACGCTGCTCCCCTTCGACGCGGGCGGCGGCGGCTTCGCGCCGCGCTGGTATATGGCGGGCACTCCAGCGCTGCCGGCGCAACCCTCGAGTCCCAACCCGAGACATGTGCTAGGCGGCCGCCGACTTGGCGCGCGACAACAGGAGAACATATGCCCGGCGGGGCAGCACACCTGCGCAGAAGCAAACGGCGCGAGCACGTGCTGCGAGAACGACCGGTACTGCTACCTGAACGAGGATTGGGTGACGATGTGCTGTCCCTTGGGCCTGCAGTGCCCGGACTCGCGATGCGACGCCGACCACCTCTACTGCAACACCACGTTGTCTACGACGGTGGCGATTGCCGCGACCTCGGCCGGACAGCAACAAGGCGATACGGTGGTGACGTCTATCGTGTCGTACTCCACGTCCTCGGCGTGCTGCAATCGCGCGTGCGGTGCGACCTCGTTCTCGTGCGAGCCGGTCTTCGGTGGGCAGTGCTGTTCGTATGATTTCAAGTGCGCGCTGGGTTCGAAGTGCATCGCCGACCCGGCCCCGTCGACCCCTACGTCCGTCTCTACGATCGTTCCCATAATACCGTCCGGCTGTACCATCTCGCAGATCACGTGCGCGCAGACGGATGGTGGCGGGTGTTGCGGTTCGGGATCTATCTGCACTTTTCAGAGTCTCGCGACGGCCTCCTCGGCGGCCGTATGCGCCCCGGATCCCACGCTTTCGGACGGCGACGGCTCTTCCGACAGCCTCTCGAGCGGCGCGAGGGCCGGCATAGGTGTGGGAGTCGCAGTCGGCGCCGCCATCGTCATCGCGGCCGTGACATGGCTGTGCATCCGGCAACGGCGACAGCGGTCGGGAACTACAGGCACCGCTGTAAGCATGTCGGCGCATGAGATGCGAGGTCACACGGGGGCCGAACAGGCCACTGAAGGTGCGAGGTCAGGTGTGGGGGACCAGGACGCGGGCAACTCTCTCCTAGTCGGTCCCATGACGCCCTGGACACTTCGCTCGGGTTTCTCGGACGCCAACGGTGGCCCCCTGTCCGGTCACGGATACGATTACATCGGCCCCGACGCGATAGACGGGCCATTCACGGATCGGGGTGGGGACGAACATCCCGCCTTCAATCCCGGGCTTGCTACTACGCCGCCCGCGGCGTCGGGCGATGGCGCACCGTACCATCCTGATCATATTTTGAGACCGGTGGAGATTGGCGCGGGTGAGACACAGACAGAGATGGAAGGGGAGAAGGAAAATGGACACGTGGCTGATGCGAACGAGACGCCGGCCCAGGACGAAGACCCTACCAAGGGTCGATTCGAACTAATGGGAAGCCTGGGGACTCCCTCACCGTTGAATTCTGATGGATTCAATCAGCAGACGGAGAAAGGACCTTCGTCATCGTCTCCAGTGGGAACAGGACCTAAGTAATGATGTCATGAGGGAACGGTATATATCAGAACGCGTGAATGGGAGAGCGTAATGAGAATTTTCATATAATTATCTCGGCATCTTGTAGCTGATACATGGACTAAGTAAGCCAGGCGGTGCAAAACAAGAATTTAATGACGGATTATACCCTTTTCTTAGCTGGAATGGATTCTCCATCCAATAAGTGACAAAAGCGCCCATTGCGCCGAAACACCAAAAACTCCCAGCTGACTAGTCTCGTGAGAGGATGTGTACAATGGTCGTCGGTATGACAGGAGTTCTCCGATCCGGCCTGTGTCCATACAAGCAGCGCTCCATGCGCAATGAAATCAAACATTATGGAAAGGAATAGCGAAATAACAAGTATGCGATAAAGAGGCACAGCTCCAAGGCTGGCTAAGCGCATGTCATTATGAAACAACACCGTTGAACAAGGTGTTCTGCTGTAGATCCTTGACTAGCTCCTCAACACTATTCAGGTGCCGGCCTAGCAAGGCCTGCTTCTCCACCTGACTGCGAGTGGCGCTTTCGCCGGCGGATCGCGGTCGGCCATTTTCATCCCTGAAACCACTATTTGCCGACGAGAATGCTTTCGCGAGCTTGCTAGGGCTGCGCTGTAATAATCCCGGCATAGAATCGCGGGGTGCGGCGCTTGGGATGGACGGCGTCTCGGGCATGAGATAGAAGTAGAGAAATTCGATGAGCTTGAGCTTGACATCGCGGCTGGTGCTTCGGGAACGGAAGAGCGAGGTTACGGCGAGTAGGCCGTCTAGGCTCTCAAACGTGCGCGTGTTTTGGGGCGTGTCGATGAGCGCGGTGACGAGCGTCAGGAGTGTAGCCGATTGGATGGCCGGACAAAAGTCGGGTTCGATGAGATCGAGGAGGAGCTGTTGCGCGCAAATCGTCAGCATGAGTGGTCTGAGATGAAGTGTTAATTGAGAGAGGCGCTCTCACATTCATATACATCTCGCGCGAGAAGAGCGCCTTGCTGGGCGGATGGAGCAGCATGACTCCCTGGATCAGGTCCAGCGCACCCAGTATAAGCAGGTCGTTTGATCCATCGCCGCCCTTTGCTAGCAGACGGTCAAGCGTGTTGACGAGGCGAACGGAGACATTCCACTCAAAGCCCTCCTGTAGCTTGAAGAATTCGTAAAAGGCCGGGTCGTCGGCGAGTTCGCTCTGATCCTTGCTGTTCGGGAGGGATTCCTGTTCCTGGCCCGGATCTCTGGCCACGGAGGCTCGACGGTCCCTGCTGGCGTCCTGTCGTCGGGAGAGACAGATGTTGGCTAGGAGACCCTCGACCTGGCGCAGGCCT
Source organism: Xylaria castorea (assembly GCA_022495115.1). Classification (NCBI taxonomy): domain Eukaryota; kingdom Fungi; phylum Ascomycota; class Sordariomycetes; order Xylariales; family Xylariaceae; genus Xylaria; species Xylaria castorea. The sequence goes on along the minus strand of MU382627.1, from coordinate 1,448,545 downwards.
TTCCGGATCTTACCACCGTCGTACGAAGACAGGTTGTCGAAAGCGAGGGACAACAGGTTCTCCATGTTGGTTCGGTGTTTTTATTAAAAGTTGAAGAATTGTACATATACGGCGAAATGCCAAGGTACTGGAATACAGACGCCGGTAGAACTGTTAATACAAGGAGGACGAAGCGAAGAACCTGGGGATATCACAGAAAGGTATGAAGATCCCTAGATAGAAAAAGACTACGAAGAGAATGCCGGCATATTGTGTAAATGCTGGTATCATTGCTTTTGAGTCCAACGGGTTGGTACAGATAGTGACCCAGACGTCAGAGCTGGCTGGTTGACACGGCAACAGCCCGCATGCTAACCAGGTGATTGATGTCTTGGTGTTAAGCAAGTGGAAGGGATGCTTATCGATAACTATATGCAACCCGTTGGCACTACCCTCGCTATCTAAATAACTGGATACGGGATGATAATCTAGGCCGTCAAGTTTAAACTGCGTACAGTCTCACATGTCATTATCTCGGTACCTGAGGCATAGACTCATCAACCGGCTCATCCGACAAGAGTATGGCGTGGTACGACGCTGATGCCATACTGTAAATGGTGACGGGACTTCAGAGATATCACTCATATTTCTCTCTACTGGTTTCTGATGCTCTTGAACCGTGTGTAGGCTAGGTATTTGGTACATAGCGGTCCTTTGTGAAGGCAGCTTTCTCGACGGGACCTCCCGTCTCCGTCTCGCCTCAAACACCCCATTCTTTGATTCCGATTACAACGACCCCAGGTTTTTCTCTTTCGTTGTTCATCTACCGCATCACTCTACGCTCCTGCGTCATGACGGGTTGAGCGGTCTAAGTAATATTGTTACATATCGTCATGATCTTGGCTATAACCAGGTATCTTAGTATTCTATACATAGTAGGTAGGTAGCTAGCCTCCAGCTGAATTAATCAAGACGCTAGACTACACCTGCTGTAGATTAAGAAGTACCCTAGCTCTCCCCCAGCTACTTAACGCCCTCATGTCTTAGCGCTTTGCGACTTATTCCAAGCTTGCGCTCTTTGGACCAACTACCAAGATTTGAGCCGCATTTGGCTTTCGTGGCTTGATCATCTGCAGGTACGGTATAGTCCGAACAACCCACAATGTCTCAACTCATATCTCGTAATAACATAAGTAGGCGTCATCATATATGCAGAGGTGGGACTCGACAGGACAGATAGCAGCCTTATAAGTGAAAATAGCTTCTGCCTAAGGTTAGCGCTATCTAACCCCGCTGTCCGATGTAGGTATCTATGTAAGTGGTCATCGCGGGGCTGTATTGATCGATGCACAGATACCTCGATACTTCATTATGCTTGTTATTGGTCGAGCAGTCTAACTCCGTTTCTTATGATCGGCTGGTTATACCTTGCAACAGTTACGTGCATTGGGTTATTACAAGGTCTTCAATATACCTTACCTATTGTCTACTACGTACGTGTAGATTTGCAGCGACGCAGGTACCCGAACACGGGCAGTTACTACCTACCCTACAGTTACCCGAGGTGAACCAAGCCAATCGCTACCTAGATGCAGCTGTAACTAGGTTGATACTTAGGGATATAGTATGGCTACCAACGTCAACGCCAACGTCAGCCTCAGTGGTAGTAGCTCCCACACTTCTACTATATATCTTCAGTCACCCAACGCAATCCCCCCCAGGACCTCTTCCACCGGCTACCTAACGACACTTACACCCCCCGCCAAGTCTGTGCTTCGGCCTGTTCCGGAATCCAACTGGTTGGCTCAGAGTATCCATAGTCATCGTAAAACCCCCTCCGCTTCAACTTCTCAGCACTACTTATACGGCATGGCTTCCACCAACCCCCCAGATCCTGCGCGGTACGCAACCGAGGACTTCGACTACACGGCGCGCCAGACATGGACCGACCAAAAGGAAGAGGCCATCTCGGCCCCCTACAACTATCTTTATAACCAGCCTGGGAAAGATTTCCGCACGAGCCTGATCACCGCCTTCAACGTTTGGCTTGAGGTTCCCAAGGAGACCCTTGACATTATTGCTAAGGTGGTGGCTATGCTGCATACAGCATCACTGCTTATCGATGACGTACAAGACAATTCTCTGCTCCGACGGGGGCTGCCCGTGGCGCACAGCATCTACGGCACAGCGCAGACTATCAACTCAGCCAACTATATCTACTTCTGCGCACTAGAGGAGCTGCAGAAGCTCAACAACCCGCGGGCCGTGGCCATATTCTCAGAAGAGCTGGTCAACCTCCACCGCGGGCAAGGGATGGATATGTTCTGGCGAGACAACCTCGAGTGCCCCACCGAGGACAACTACCTCGAGATGGTGGGGAACAAGACGGGCGGCCTGTTCCGGCTGGCCATCAAACTAATGCAGGCCGAGTCCAAGTCGCCCGTCGACTGCGTGCCGCTCGTGAACGTACTAGGCATCATCTTCCAGATCCAAGACGACTACCGGAACCTGGCGAGCCCAGCGTACGGGGACAATAAGGGTTTCTGTGAGGACCTGACGGAGGGCAAGTTCTCCTTCCTCATCATCCACAGCATCCGCGCCAACCCGCGCGACCTACGGCTCCGCAACATCCTGAACCAAAAGACGACGAACGACGACGTCAAGCGGTACGCTGTAGAGTATATGAAGAGCACGGGCAGCTTCGAGTACACTAAGAAAGTCCTCGATGTCCTCATCGAGCGGGCAAAGAAGACCGCCGACGGACTCGACGGCGATACGCAGAAGAGTGCTGGAATCCACAAGATCCTGGGTAGGCTCGCCGTATAATGCCGTGTCTACCGCCTACACACTATCGGCCTGTGACGTTTTGTTTCACCAGGTCGAAGAAGTGAGCTGGACGCGGTTCGATGTGGAGCGGATGAGTTTGTTGGATCGGGATAGGACTGTTGGATCATCAATAAAAGGAGCCAGGAGCTGAATCGGTCAGGAGTTGCGGAAATGGTTGTGGGAGCGGATATGAAAATCCTCTTTCTTCATTTTTTGTGGAATGGATATGAACTTCGGCGACCATGTCTTTTCTGTAGCTTTCGAATTAGGTTACTTGTCACCCTTCAATATAAATAATTAAGCGAAGTTGGTTACAAGCGTCGCCATTCTCTAGATTGGCACTTAGACGCCTTCGTATCACAAACCTGGGTGATCTCATATTGGACAGAAACGTACCCCGCCATACGTCATATAATATCGGACTATGTCAGACTCGGGATCTTTTCTAGGGTTATATTTAGTGGTCTCGCGCAATGCCTTTCCTTCTTCCGGGATGACTTGGTATAGTAAACATCGATTTGTCGCCCTTTTCCTGACCTTGCCAACAACACCTACAATTTCTATAGGTCTAAATAACATGCAGAAATCAGTAACGCCTGCCATCATGATAATTGTGTCGTCTCTCTGATAAAACCCGAGTTTTTTTTTCTTTCATTTCTCTTAACTATTTGGCATTTCGTATTTATGCTGCAACCTTGGCACTAAACTTGGAGGCCGCCTTGTCGAACAGATCGCTCTTCTCCTCAAGGTCCGCGAGCAAGGTATGCTGGGGCGCGAACTTCTTCAGGGAGCTATGCATGCATTGTCAGCCAACAGCTTTCTATCACCAACGTCTTACGTGGTAGATACAAAGTGAAAAGGCGAATGGTGGGTGTCCGCGTACCTGGTAAGCTCGGCGGCATCCTTGCCCGTGATGATCGTCAGCACCAATAAGTTTGCTATGGCATCCGCGTAGCCTGGCTGTTTCTGCAGCGCCTGTTCGAGGGCGACCTGGGCCTCTTCGACGCGGCCGAGGTGGAGTTCGCATACGGCTTGTGAGACGAGTGTCACGATCGACGATGTAGCGGGCGCCTGAGCTAGCTCTTCGAATACGTAAAACGATTGTTGGTATTTCTCGCCGCCCTGTGAGGAGGAGGACATGGTCAGTCAAAGCTGACTAGAGGGGTTATATAGATCATGGTGCAGGAGTGGAGCGTCGTACCAGCCGCAGCCCAACCCAGGACTCTGCTAGATTCACCAATAGACTATCCTGTGCCCACCTCCGCGCTGCTGCTACCTCTTTCACGGCGAGGTCTGTTCGGTTCTGCTGGAGGTGAATTTGTGCGATGAGGGCGATGGCATCGACTGTGCAAGCAAGGCGTTAGCAATATTTAGATCCTTCTTAATTGAACCGTGTAATGGAGTCCCATCTCTTGTAACACTCTGGCCTCTGCACGTTAAAGGGGTACTATAATAGAGGGGGTATGCTCACGACTCCCCGAATGCTTAGACAACAGCGCAAGCGCCTCGTCCGACTTGCCGGCCGCCTCTAGTACGATACCACCTAGCACCTGGACAGTCTGGTTATCATCGGCAGACTGGACGAGCTCCTCGATGGCCTGCACGGCGTCCTCTGTCTGGCCGAGCGCGGACTGCGCCAAGGCGGCGACGGCTGCGAACTCGGGCTCCGAGGTCTCGCCCTGCACGTCGGCGAGCACGTCTTCGGCCTGCCCCAGCGCGACGCGCGCCCTCAGCGCCAGAACCCGCGCGGGCGTCTCGTTCTCGGGCGACAGCGACGATGTGTCGAAGTCGATCACCTCCTGGTACTGGCCCTGGTGGAAGTAGCTGTGGATGTTGATCAGCTCGCCTTCTGCTGAATATGGATCCATGGTGGGCGGTCTGGGCCTGTGGGCGGCTTGTATGGCAGGGTTTCGATGTCAGGCAAAATCGCTTCGTGTCGCTCAATGGCTAACTCTCTCGTGCTGCGGGTTGATATACAGCTGGAAAGTAATGCCGAGATGAGGTTCCTATGAAAGCTCGCTGTTACGTGTTGTAACTTCGGTGGTGGCATGTCCAGAGCATCTTGCCAGCTGTCGACCCCCGTCAGTCGTCAGAAGCTCAATGGTGGGGCTCAAAGCCAACCGCTGGTCGCTACCTATTATGATCACTATCACCTGTTGCATAGGTAGCATTGGGGGCATGGAATAAGTATCCTGGGATTTTGTAACTAGATACCTGGTAGGTAGGAGAGCGACATGGCAAGCACACCGCGTTTGTAAGTAATATCTCCCCGTACTGCTGTAATTCAAACCCCTGCCAACTGTCACGCACATCTCGGAATTCACTCTCCCAGCAGCGTTGATCCAGCAGTCATTACACAACGCCTCCTCTGTCATTATTAGTAAACGCAACATGTTCTCAAGCCGTGATGCCGTACTACAGACGGCAGAATTGCTTCAAGAGATACTGCTTCAGCTTGACATGCGAACCCTACTCACCACCGCGCAACTCGTGAGCCGCCAATGGCACGAACTAATCATGAGCTCGCCAGCACTGAAACAGGCACTGTACCTCGAACCTATTGTCCGGCCCTCGGGCCCTGCAACGCCAAACTCACTCCTAGCTGAGGTCTTCCCGCTTTGGTTTCCAAAGGAAACGAGGGACGAGCAACGAGATGTAACCAAACCACCTAAGATGATCAATCGAGAAGACTTCGGCAGTCTTCCCATGGCCGAGGCGTCACGGAGGCTTGCCTTCATGAACCCCCGTGCATCGTGGAGACACATGCTGGTGCAGCAACCACCAATCCTGAAGCTAGGACGTTGGACTACATCTCATGCTATGATGGGCGACTTCCATCGCTTCCCAGCCCACGAGTGCCCTGATGGTTTGCGAATGGGCAGTCTTTATGACCTTTCCCAAGACTGGGTCCGCAAAGCTGTGTCGGGCTTCAACGTCTTCTGGGACCCGAGCGCGGTCACCGCGTACAGGAGTACTAGATATGGTCGTGAAATGGAGCCGGGGAAGAAAGATGAACTCGAATCATTAGCAAGCCAAGCGGGTGTTGTTTTGTTTTGCTACATGGTGGTACAATGTGAAGATATATCGCCCGATGTGCTTTTTGACGAAACCTTTACCTTTGCACCTTCGAAAAAATACCGAGACAATTGACATTCCTATGGGCTAGCGAGAGAATGTTACTGGTACGCTCCAACTGAATCATAGTAAAGGGAAGGGGCAAATCGGTAATGAATTTCCTTCTACTTCACTTCAGAAGCTTGGTACACGGTAGCACACGAAGTGTAAATGTAAAGTCATCTATGCTCGTCCAACAATGGTTTCGTATTAATACTCCACAGGGGCGGCCGGGACAGGGTGGTACATCTCCTCTCACACGTTGATCGTCATAATTAGAGCTTTGGAAGCGGTTGGACTTCACTACGGGCGCGCAACTCCCGTCTGAGTAATATGCTATAGCCGGAAGTATCAAGTTCTAGGGTCCTTAAAAAGCCGTGTATCTTTCTACTTTGCCGTACACTTCTTTATTTCGAGACTAAGCATGGCACTGCGAGCACTTGTTCCTCCACTTTCCCTTACCGCAGGATGCTCTTCAGTTTTTTCAAGCTAAGCTAGAATCGTTTCCAAGATTCTATTTAAAGTTTTGATAGCCTTACCTACTTCCCACCTTTGCTTCTCAACCTCTGCAGCGTCGTCTATAGTATCTAGGGACAAGTTGATCGTCCTGAGTGTTACAATACGTATATAATAGCTGCAGACGGTCAAGTGCCCGACTTGACAACGTTATACTTTTTGGTAGTGTCGTAGTTTAGCGCTGCGGTTCTGTTCCGTGACACTGAGTTTGTGGCTTTGAACTCACTAGATGTGTTCTGTTGAGTTAATAAGATGCCACCTATATCGTTAAATCGTATCTTTTCCACTCATTGTTCTAGGGAGGCGTCCAATAAATCGAATGGAAACTGTCTCGGGTACCGCAAACCCATTAAGTGTAACAATCATAGCTGCATTTTCAACTTCTTTTTAATGTATAATAATTGTTACCCTAAGACTCCTTGCTTTATTTACTATGGCAATAAAGAAATCGTGTGTACCTTGTACTTTAAGGTCGTAGCTTCGAATTAGAAAGACATAGGTACTTAGGATTTACGCCATGTCGACTCTTCAAGGGGTCGCAATCTTTGGAGATCTTTGGCCTCGGCCGGGTTGTGAGGGGGGCATTTGGTATAGCTCAAACACATTATCGAACCCTTTACAAAGAGACTTAAAAGAGTGCCACTTAATGTTCTTGCGATCTCGGCAAGCGCCACGATCAATTACAAGCCAAACTCCCGGTTATCGCTTATTATTAGTACACAACTCCTCCGAAATACGCATCCATCAACACATTGAAGCTGATGAGAAATCAGTGGCTTAAACTTCTTTCTTGATTCATATGCAGCTGGCAGTGCTGCTATCGTTGCTAATGCGAAAGCTGGTTACTTTACATGTGAGTACCCGATATCACGGAGCCTGTATTAGTTACATCACGTCCCTGGAGAATCTAGACATCCCTCAGAAGCGATGAGGCCGGTCCTTTCCTTTCCACTTTCCTTTTCAATACTCTCGAGCCTTTCGATCGCCATTTTCGTAGGCGACTAAGGGGTTTTGCTTGACATTTCGGATTTCCCTCACAAGCTGCACATTTTACATGGAAGGGCTAGCCAAAGAGTAAGCTGCATAATTACCGGGTTGCCTCATATGCCTTCAAACTAGCTTGCTCTATGATACTCGTGGTTAACCAAGGATACACACAAATTTGGAGCTAACCGGAAATGTGGAAAGACTTTGGCTTACATTCTTTCTTTTCCTTCTCCATTTCCCGTCGAGCCTTTTCAGCACCAGCCTTCAGTCCCTCCTCGTATGCGATGCTGGCAGTAGTATGGCCGTATTGATGTGCAAACGGCTTCATGACATGTTGCTGGTAAGGGGGGTATTCCTCTTCCTCGTCCGAATCACTGGCATTCGAGGTGCGTGCAGCGTCACTAGTTGAGGCTTGGGTAGAAGATGTAGCGCGGTTCTTGTCCTCCAATGCGCTATGCTTCATCGCGCTCTGCTTCAGGCGTCTGAAATTTTCATCCAAGTCTCGCTCCTTTTCATTAAGCTTCTCAATCTCTTCAATTTCCTTGACATCAAGGGGAGCACGCGACCCGGTCATGAAAAGAATGCCATCATCAAGCATGACGGGAAGTCGCTCCTTCGGCACAGCATTAGGAATCGGCATCGGCTGGTGAGGTATGAACTGTGTATAATGCTGTGTGTACTCGGGAGGCGGCTTAGTCTGAGTTTCTTCAGAGGTGCTGGCTGAACTTGATGTGCCGGGAGCGGCCGGCTGAGCCTCAGATCTGGCTCTGTCATGAGCTTCATCCATCGCCTGTAGGTCAGCCCTGTAGGCCCTAGAGTTGCGTCCACGATCCATTGCTGTTTAAAGACTGGATATATCCAGCTATAATAATAATCAGCGTTGTGCTCAGGGTAACATGGTTGAGTATTGAGGAAATGATCCATATGAGAGTGGAAGCACGTAACTTGTCAGATCTAAAAACGCAGATTCTTGAGAACAGTTGGCCCTCGGTCAGGTCCAAGTCAAGCAGGCTGAAACCGAAGGTGAGAATGAAAGTGAGGTGCTATGCACTGCTCTATATCTAAAGGAGGCAAATATAAATGCTGGCGCGTATTTCAAGTGTAAGTCTGTAACAGTGATTTCAAGGCCGATAGAAGTATTCGTGGGATGGATGAAGATGCAGATTGGAAGATGTGTATGAAGGGCTTTGTCTCTGGTCGTTGATGGTGGTGAGGCAAGTGCAAGATTAGGTACACAAACCAGTGTCAAGGGTGATAGTTGGAGCAGGAGGGTCCTCTCGCATTGCGCTGGAAAGATGCAGTTTGTAGGATGGGGAGAGAATGATTAAACGAAGTCACCGCCCTGAAGATTAAAGTAGGATGGAACCTATCTCATTCATTGGTGGTTTTCAAGAAAGGTGATCAGAAGCCTCGGACAAGTATTAGATGGCGGGTGAGAAGAGAAGGTTTTGGGTTCTGCAAGTGCAGAAGCATGTGTACCATGTATTGGTTTTCCTTTTGCTCAGGCGTTCGCTTCTCTAGAGATGGAAGGTGCAAAACGTACATAGGTACAACAATAGGGTGGCTTGAGTTACTGAAGCACACATCTGCAGCTCAACGATGTCATCACGACTAATCGCGGCTGCGTGGGGCAGTGTTTGAGCCTCAATTCAGAGAATGCGGCTCATTGCCACTAGTGTCATCTAATCCATGCCGAAAAAGAGCGGCAAGGGGTACCACCTGAGCTTAGAACAGATAATGCAAACTAGAAAGAAAATGACATGATCCCGAGGACTAGCATTATAACAATTGGCTCCAAGTCGTCTTGTATGCACGCTCCAGCTTGGGAGAACTTGTGAACAGTTAACTTAAATCTATCTATATTATTAGGCAATGTGCAGTATACTGACTTTAAACATTGATTCTATACTAAAGAGCCTGAGGTGTATTGCGTGACTGATATGCGCGTTATGTGCGCTCGGGGTCTGTGGTGGGTGGTTGTGGTTCAAAGGTGTGGGTTTTTGGAAACATCGGTGATTTGAATCAACACTATGAGCTGTATTGAAGCTGACATTGATATCTGTATTGGCCTCAAAGGCTCAACACTGTGTGCTTATCAAGTAACAGAATTCATTAACAACCTGGCACAGGTGCTCGTGTAGGTTCGTGTGATAAGCCAGAACAGCAAATCACCATTCGTGACTATAGGAAAGCAGCCTTGATGGCTAGAAACAAGCAATTAGATCGTCAACTTGTATTTGTTGTGCATCTAGCTTGTAATACGTCTTCTTTCATCTTGGTCTCAAAGATTATATCATTTGCAGCGAAACAACCTTTCTCTACTGACGAATTTATTGATTTCTTATCTGCCTTTAGGCATTGTTATTCTTGCTTACAACTTCTCGCTAGTGAGCTCCAGTCCGGCAATGCATTTTAGATTCTGTAACGCAAAACTACGCTGGTGTTGCGTGTTAAGGTAACAATATTATATATATCATCTATCACAGATCAGCAATAATTTCTCTAGACTACACATATGTGCCAATGCCATCTCGAGAACCCTACACGCATACATGTTTCCTACGTTTGCTTGTACGAGAAGCAGAAAATTTCTCGTAAGGACGGAAGTGGTAGTAGGAAGATATTACTTACCACCGCGTGTCTAGAAAATACATTATGGCATATAAAGAGATACGAGCTACGTGTGTGAGTGGGAAGTAAAGTTCGAATGCAATGACTATAAGCATGTGGCTTTCCATCACCTGGTCGGGGTCAAGTAGAAACACATGAAATATTTAAAGATTTTATCTTTAAGTAGCTCCTTCGGTCTTGGGAGTTAAATTTTCTTTGACATACAATGGTTTAGCACAACTTCATAAAGCATAGTACATAGATAGAAACCCACACCATGAAACTTCAATATTTTGACATGTTAGAATTAGCGGGAATAATAAATCCAAACTATGACGCAATCGGAGAATTCGTCGTTGTATAATACAGTTAATTAGTCAGGTAGAGGCGTTTTGCTGGTGGGTGGAAATGGAAAATGGAGTTAAGCTTAGGGGTTCTAGGGGATCTCCATAGTAATACGGGTTATGGGTGTACATTAATTTTGCGGCACACACCAGCCAGATTGGGGTACTGATTACTCCGAAGGATCAAAGCTAAAATCCGCTAAACCCGAGTACTTCAACTTGGTTGAGCCGGACAGCACTCAACCCGCCTCATTAACCCGTTTTCAACACCCATGTTTACCTAGCTACCACTCATCGCCAAGCGTTGCCGCCAGCAATAGAGTAGAGACATTGTACTTGTTTCGAGTGTTGGTTGGTAGTATGTCTGGTCACCAGACGGCCGATAACCGGTCCCAGAGTCCGCCCCGCCGTCAAAGGGCCTGTTTACCATGTACGAAGGCTAAAGCCCGATGCCACTATGAACATAACGAAATCAGCGACAGATGCAATAGGTGTGTATCTGTTATGTTATGGAGACCGAGGAACCCGACTTTGTACACTTACAGTATTGAGTTGGTTACTGACCAGGGCCACGTAGATGCCTGCGATTGAAAATCCCATGCACCCCTCAAACTACCAAAACCCTTAGGAGACCAAGGCGGGTGAAGTCGCAGAAGATTTATAGTATCCCTTCTCATACCAAGTCGTCCTTCCCGCACTATCTGCCTTCGAGTCCTGGCTTTGGCATCACTTGGGATCAGGCCGAAAAAGCTATTGAGGATTTCGCTACCATGTTCACAGCTCACTTTCCTTTCATGATCCTGGATCACGATATTACAGCCCGTCGATTGTTCATGGAGAAACCCTTGCTATTTCGAGCAATCCTAATGATCGGAATTGACTTCACAATCTCTAAGAGTCGTGAGATACGAAGGAGTATCGATGCTTGGATTGGACAACACCTGCTAGTAATGGAGGAACAGAGTCTAGGCGCCCTCCAGGGCCTCCTTGTCTACATCATTTGGTAACACTAGCCTACACCACATTACGACATTGCTGATGGATTGGCTAGGGCCACCCCTGATTTTTATTCTGATCATAGGGCAACGCAGCTGATGTATTTTGCTGTGGGCCTCGCACACAGTCTTGGTATTACAAAGTACTTCTTCCACCCAACATCAAGCGCTGCTCGGCGCTGACAGAACCGCTTTTAGGCAGCCTAACACGGAAGATTCGCAAGGCAAGAAAGAATCGGAGATCAACGAAGAACACCGTGTTTTCCTAGCCTGCTTTTATGTTATCTCCTTGTATGGCTGAAATATCTACCGCACCCATTACTCGACATACCATGGCTCACTATTTGTTCAGTAACTCATTCCAATTTGGTCGACCTAACCCACTTTCAACAAGCCATGTCCAATACTGTATTGATTCGCTTGAACGATCATCCGAATTCGCAACCGACTTCCTCCTCATAAAACTAATAAAGTTCCGGCTATTTATCGGACGAATACCGAACGTTTACGAGGGCATTTGCGAGATGAAGTGGTGTCGAGATATCTCTCAAGACGCCTCTGATCAATTGCATGAAATCAGAGGAGATCTTGACGATTTCATAAGCGACGTAACTCATAAGCATCCGAAACTTCGTATTACCCGCTCTCTCCCGTCAAAGTTTCCTAGCTGACCCAAATTCAGTTTTGCTTTGGACTTTGCATCATAGTGCCCTTATCCAATTACATTTGCCCATGACATACGCGACTACAGACAGCGAAGGGAATAAACGCCTACAATTGGAGTGTTTGCAGTACTGCTTACAGGCAAGTCAAAAGTTCGTGAGCATGGCCAAATCTTTCAGTCCTGACGGCCTCTTATACGCTCCATTCACCACACTTACGGACCTCATCTCTATGTACATCGCTACATCGCGCCTGCTATTAGTGGAAATAGATGGCTGGAATCTCAAGGAAGCCCGGCAAAGCATCGATCTCAAAGCTGCCATCGATGAGATGCTCGAGAAAATAAAAATAGGAGTTAAGGTGAAAGCCGCGAGGGTTGCAGCAGCGGCAGCAGAAAATCCATCTTGCTACACACCGGACGGCCCAGACGAAGAAAAGCATGGTAGAATCCAGGTTCTTGTGAAACTGATCGAGAGCATCAGTAATTGGTTGAATGATCAGAACGCTTTTGTCTCTAGCGATGAAGAGCCAACACATGATGGAACTAACGAATTACAAGTATCGAAACGTGTTCATGTTAGCCTCCAGAGTCCGCAGTGGAATTTCACTTACTTTTTCGAGTCCCTTCTGCAGGTGGAATAGAGTTTAGTTTTGTAAAACAGTCTTTCAATTTTAATCAGCAACCAGCTTCTCCTGAGCAGAACCCTGAGGCAGACACAACCATGGCCGTTTCTGGCGCAATTTTAGTGAAATTTGAGACATTCATGAAAGAAGGCGTCAAAGAAGATAGGGAAAATCAGACTATTATGTAGCCTACTGGTTAGTCACGCACAAAGTATAGGCCATGATATTACGCCCTTTTCGCATTGAGTTTATATATAACCATAGTTGTCTTTTTCTATAACATTATGTTACGACCTTTCGTTCGTTGCAATATTAACCCAACTGCGAAGTCCAGCCAGCCTCGTACTTACTATATTATCGCCCAACCTAGGTGACACTTAGCCTTTCAATACCAACGAAGCTTGTTGATATCAAATATCAAATTCTACGACATTGGTTGTCTTGGCACCTAAACAGCACCGACACCTTCTTTGTGAGTTAGGTGCTAATGCTACTAAGACAACTCCCATACAACAATTGTAAGACTTAGATACTGAAGATCCTCCTGGCAAGCACCCATGCCTTTATCAAATAGAAACACTATCTCAGATCTCACAAGTATTACTATTCATCATATGATAAATACCATGCAGCAACTTCTCCTTTCGGTCTCGACTAACATACACGACTCAATTAAGCACCTCGCCCGACCAAACAAGCCTCAGCCATGCCAACTAAATCTGTGGTTGGCGCATTACTAACAATTTCCTACTATCTCTGTCGCATATTAGTTGGTATCATTGCCGTTATAATTTATCTGGTACGCCTGGGCTTTCGGAAGGTCGTCTCCGGAGCCAGCGGTCGTCGAAACTGCAATTCAAGAACTCCAAGTTACGATTGGATAAAGGACTGGGAACCAGATCATGACGTACTCACCAAATCCCTCTATACCAGACCGCCTGATGACCCAGATCATCCCCGTGTTGGGAGCCGAATGTGGCAACAACTCTGTTCGACACTACCTGACCCTGAAGTTCTGGACTTCCTACTTGCATGCGTACATGCTGCAGTGCAGGTAAAGGACTACGATCCCACTTATGTAGAGTGGTTCGCGCTACCAATCTCATTTCCACTACAACCTTCTGCAGTCCACGAAGTGGTTGATTCATTCCCACCACTCAACCATACGAGCACAATCTTAGACCTCATAGGGGCCGAGGATCTACGGTGTGAACGCTACACAATTCTCAAGTGGTTGGATCAGTATTTTCGAGGTCAGATTATCCCAGTCGAGGGTGTGTTGCACGTACCGGAGATCCCGTCTTCAAAGCAATTCATTCAACTGAGCTCAGAGATCTCGCACCAAGTGGGGTTCATGGATTTGATGAAGGCCAGATGCCTAGAAAGTGGTCGAGCTGGGTTTCATGGTACTCCTGCAATCAACTTGCTTAATGTACTGTATGAGGGTCTAAAGGCAAGGGTGAATGCCGTCTCTTACGCATCACACCCTGAGCTAGCCATTCGTAAGTCTGCTACTGTGCTGTGAATTCCAAGATCCGATGTTCTTGCTAACAAATTGCAACTATTCGTAGAGTACATCCACTACAAAGGTGCATATTACAATGATGTCTCACCAGGTATAATGAAAGGGTGGAAGAATAGTGCGTTTAAGAATATTATGGTGCTACTTGGTGTCGAGATCGCCAGAGAGGACATTGAATGGATTTCATTCGATCGTTACCATAGCGGCAAATGCTTTCAGAGCGAGATTGCTGTCAGGCATCTGTTTGTAATGCCGCGAGACATGCTCAAGAGCAGTGTTGAGAAACACGGGAAGGGAATGAGGGGAGTGGTCATCCCCCACGGATCTCAAGCAAGGGCATCAATGGAGGGTGTATATCAATACATTCGTAGGGGAACTGGTGAGGAGGACTATCGTGAAGATAAAAGTACTGATGTAGAGCAATTGGTGTGGGATGCCTGAGCAGCTCTTATCCTTAGATGTAAGATATCTTATCTGCGGCTACAATCACCTCAGTTACCATGTGGTTCTACTGAGGTCAAGAAACATAACATAGACCCGTCGTGGGGGGTGCGCTATCTCTGGCGTCTTTAACAAGTAGCAATGTAGATGTGCTTACTTAGTCATATAGTTATAAGTTTAGAGTACACCCTGATCCGCAAGCTCCTGCTTATACAGCTATGCCATACATCATAGTCTCAAGTGTTTTATGAGAAGTATTTTATCAATATCCCGAGGTTTTAATATTACTATGTTATGTTTTGAGGCGGAGCGGCAAGGAAAGCGGTGGAACTCACTTTACAGGACAATATGTATGAAATATTTATTGCAATCAAAGTTGCGGTACGTGGTACAAGTTATCCTCTTTCATGAAGCTCTCTCAAGTTCTCCAAACTAGGAGACGTCTCTTTACTGGAAGACGGTAGAGCCTAGAGAAGTGGTGAATATACCCGTCAGTTATGCAGTTTTCTAGCGATTAGTACAAAGGAGCACAATGATCAGGATAGTCGGGGGTTGACTCAGTTGTCCTTGACAATGAGCCTCCTATTAGACGAGTTCCGGGTCAACGTGGATGCGTTCAAATTGATACCTGGGTAACATTATTTATCGAAAATACCCTCGAGGTATGTGTGCATATATAGGTACTCCTGTCTCCTACAACTGAGCTCTCATTCTTTCTTGTCCATCAAGTCAAGATCATACTTCAGCATACAAGGTTTCGCAATACCGCCTCACAGACATCTAAGTAACGAAGGGCAAGTCGACAACCTCCCGTTATATCTTATATTTAGCATCCCATACCCAGCTTAATGGGTGCTATCAATATTAATCACCTTTCTCACGGTCAGAGTGAAGAGCCTCTAGCTCAACAGAGCTCGATAGCCTCAATGCAGTTTTCCATGTATCGAACACCAATCATGGCGACTGGCATGAGCCCAGAACAGGCCCCAGCCTCAAACACGAATGAACCAAAAGAACTATACATACATAGCGGTGAGGTCTTTAGACCCTCAAATATCATTTCCAGTATCCAGGTTGAGAATGGTCGAATTCCAGTTAAAGACACCTATCATTCATATCATTATCAGCACCATCACAATATGCCCGCACAAAACAACTGGAATACATATGGTCATAACACTATTCCTTACCCAAGACCTTTTACTCAACCTTCCTTGCCTCTCCTCAGGGCTTCCATCCCGACGCAGGCACCGACGCGGGCACTACCTACTCCAGGAATCGCTGGACCGAGCATCCCCTTGGGATACCAATACCAATATGCCCCAACCCCTAATAGAGCACCCAGCACCATCGCCTTCCAAGCACAACAAATTTCCAAGAACTACCGGGGCAACCACTTGGCGGAGCGCAATCAGTCCGCTAACATACCGCTAGAGCAAAGCACCAGCGTCTGGATCACGAATCTGCCGCCGGACTGCAACTACGCAACGCTTCTGGGAGTGGTGCGGGACACGGGCAAGGTATACGCAACGGTTATCAACCCGCCGAAGCATGAAATCATGACATCGGCGGCCAAGATCGTCTTCTTTGACGTCGAGGGCCGGCAGCGCTTCGAGGCGCGCGCCAACGCCGGCCAGTTCGCCGTGGGCGCCTACGTAAGGAATTCTTGGTGTCGTTTTCTTCTTATCTCCGGCGTATTTGGAGTATAAAACCTTCATTTCGAGCCCAGGTCGTGTCTAGAAGCCTTAGAACCCCCCACAAACATCCTTTGGGTTGCAATCACTGACTTCGAGGTTTCAGGTGCCGCGTGTGCAACCCAACCGCATTCTGACGGAGGCCCGGCCGCCCGGACCCGAATCGCGCATCCTATTCATCACCGGCCCGGCAAGAGCCGACATCCAGGAGGTGCTGTGCAATTACTTCCAAAGATGGTGTGCATTCGATCTTGAGTACGTCCAACACCTGCCGCTCGGAGACGGAGACGGAAACGTAACCATGGTGTGGGCGTTCGGTAGCTATCGTTGCCAAGCGGAGCGTATATTTACCACCATCCGGGAAATCAAGGCCTGCAACTTACACTCGCCGATAAGAGACTTCTGGGACTCTATTGCCGTGTGCTATGGGCGAGATCCCTGCGATCGGTAATGTCTCTGAACGTGTTGTTGGAAATGCGGGCTGGGACCCTACGAGGCGGATTGTTGCTCGAGGATAGAGAATAGGACTAGGCACCTTTGGGATAAGATGGGGGCCTGATCATGTATTACGCAGTAGTATTACCATGGGTAGACCGGACTTAGGATTGATTTATTGTGGTGTCTACTGTGACAGCATTGATTGACAATGCCACACCATATCCCGCAATGCCAATACTTCTTAAGTAGTAATTCATTCATTCACATAATTAACTATAACAGCCGGGCACGCGATTTACAGGTACTATAACTGCTTGGTATAAAGAATTGTGTATCTCTAAGGGCATCTCATCATTAACCAACCAACCGAGACTCCAACAGTTGAGACGTGATCAAACAAGAGGGCATATCATTCGTACAACATCGCCATGCCATCGTCACCCCTCTACTCAAGAGTGTTCATAAGTCTCCATCAGCAAGCTGCTGACCATCAACGCTAAGTCGCCGAATGCAAAGCTGCGCAAAAAAAAATAATCCCGGGTATCTAGTCGCCACGTCCGCGATAATTGCCCATCTTCTCAATAGAGCTCATGATGCCGCTTCGACCACCCGTGCCACTACCGGGGCGAGGAAGGCCGCCACCAGCCTTACGCTCACTTCCAAGGCCACCAATTCTACTCTCGGTGGGCTTCTTTACGGATCCAGGGGCACGTAGGCCGGATGTCCGTGAGATGCTGCTTCGGAAGTTGTTGGTAGTCGGTGGCGGCTGTGGCTTGGCAGCTGGGGGAGACGGAGGCGGTGGTTCTGTCTGGCAAATGCTCTGCATTGACATCATCTCTTCAGCTAATTGTACCAACTCGCCCTTCTCGACGCGTTCCTTCTCCAGTAATAGCCGTAGCTCTTGATTATCAGACTTAACACTGTTAATGACGGCATCGAGCTTCCGGATCTCCGCGTTTTGCTCTTTGATCTGTGTGGAATCCTTGACGGCCTGAGCTTTGCGTTCCTCATCGATAACGGTCTGGTTTGGGTCCACCTTGGTCATGGTGGCGTCACGTCCAACACGGACCTTCTCGTTCTCTTCCAGAAGTTCCTCAATCTTGTCTTCGAGCTCATGGACTTTCCTAGACCATCGGTTCTCATAGCTCTTTTTCAAAGCAGAGATCTTGCTCTCATGTTTGCTCTTGTAGAGAGAATGCAACTCACGGGACACCTTCTCGACGGCAATCTCAACCTCGCGTGATCCTGGAGCCCTGTTCTTCTCGGGTGACCTGTTGGCGGCGTTTGATGGAACATCCGTGTTGACTTTACCAGCACGCATGGCTGCCATCTTGCTTTCCGCCTCTTGAGCCATGATCTCAGCGGCTTCACGACGCTTTTCGCTCTCTTCGAACTTTGACTCGAGCTGGTCTCGTTCACGTTGGCTGCGAACAATCTCTCCCTTTACTTTACGCAACACAGACTCCATCTCTTTACCACGTTTCTCCCATTCTTCCTGCTGTTCAGCCAGACCCTCCTTGACCGCCTTGACTTCGCGCAGCTCCTCCATACATTCGCCGACGCGCTTCTCGGCGTCCGCGACAGCCGTCTTCAGTGACAACACCTCGGCCTCTTTGCCGCTTAGGGAAGCTTTGAGGCTGCTGATCTCGGAGAGGAAACTTGACTTGAGCGATTCCAATTCTCTCGGCGTAATGGTGGGGATGCTGCGAGGGGTGGGGAGCGGAGGAATATCGAAGTCAAGAAGGTTTGTTTGCCGTTGCTTAGGCGTAACAGTAATCGTACCCGCCAGTGACTTTGCCGGGGAGCCTCTTCGAAGATTCGACATCTGCTCGGCATATCTGGAGGAAAAGCTTTGGATTTGGTCCGTAAAGTCAAGAAGGCTGGTTGTGTTTCCAGAGTCGCGCCTTACAGCGGCCCGGGGCGTTTCCTCAGATGATAAATCTAAGCGCCGGCGGCTGCTGGGTGTAGCGTCGACGCTGGCGAATTTCGTAGGGGTGTGTCCAATGCGGGCAAACATTGTCAAATTGGGCACCGCAGAGAAAGTGCTGAAGGTGCTGGTCATTGTGTCGTCTGGGCAGGCTTGCTCATCATCCTCGACTTGATCTTGATCTTGTTCTCGTCCAGTAGACATGAAAGTGTCGTTGCCCTCGCCATCTGCATTTCCCATCATCGTATCCTCGTCCTCAAATATTCTGATCGCTTGTGCTAGATCCTTATTCTCTGCTATTGCACTTTCCAGAGTTATCTCGCGGTGTAGTACATCGAGGTTATCGGGAAGTTGTACATCGGGCTTTTCAGGAGATGCGCTACTGTTGACCTTGACAGGAAATCGCTTGTCGGGAGACCACTTTCTAGGGCTCTTTGCAGTGGATGTCTTCGCCGGTGATCGCACCTCACTGCTAGCAAGGTCTTGAGAGGCGAGAATCTTGAGAGGAGACAGTTCGCTACCAGATAAGACACGGCTGTGGCGTTCCTTATTGGGCGAGACATTCTCCTGCTCATCACTCATCGCGTCTGTATTGTTGTTTTGAGGCAGCAGTTGTAAGGGAGCAATGCCGATAGGATTGCCGTCGTCACGACCAGCATTATCGATATGGGCGTCAAAGAGACGCTGGATCGTGGGCGTAGGTGTTGTCATGGCCGCAGCGTTCAGCGCCGCGCTGTTTGCCGAAGAGAGTGGTGTGGGTGTAGCTGGAGCTGGTACTGACGCCATTCGAGATAGCGAGGGGGTGTAGAAAGATTGAAGCAACAAACTAATAGAGAGATGGACGAGATGTTTGATCTATAAGGCACGTTCCATGAGGGTTATGTTGAATTCTGTGTCATGAATACAATTAGCGACGGACAAGAAAAGAACAATGCATCCAAACAAGCTGTGGTGAGAGTCGAGATCCACTAGACCTCGTTGCAGAACTCGTTGATATGGCAACGGACCAGCCTATTATGTAAGGGAAAGTGGGCTGTTCACAGACCTCCCTGGTAGCCCGAGTTCAAAGTGGGGCATAGAGCCAGTCTGCCCTATTACAGCTCCCGTTCTAACGCATCTCGGTCGCGAATTAGAGTCTACAACAACACAAACAGGCCCTTTCATTCTACACGAGTTACCACTCCTATTTATCACAGACATAATCCTGCAACGCTTGCGCAACCCTTTAACCGCCCCCCATAATTTCTAGCACCTGTAATCATCCGGTCAAGCTTTCTAGGACTCCCCCGCACCCGCGTAGGTAGCAACTTAAATCGACTCGAAAAATTCCAGGGATCTACGTAAGGGATTCGCTTACGCATTATGTATGGATACTAGTTAAGTACTTAAATTAGTCCGATATCTCAGATATATGGTCCCATGTTGAACTAACGCACATCCCATTCGCCCTGAGTTCCATCTCATTATTGATGGCTATCCTCATTGATCGTGCACGAAGACAATAGATATGCGGAACACTTCGTACATAGACATTTTCTGCTTTCTATTTTTCCTTCCTTCCTTTACTTAACAATCAAATCAATGTAGCAGTCTTTTACCCCAGCAGGGGCATGAAGGGGTTGTCACAAAAGCGTGTTGCCGGAAACGTTCGGCAAAGAACATTAGTTGAACCATTATTTTCTACATATTGAATTGTTGTTATTCTGTGATCGCTTTGTCCGCATTGTCGTAGAGATGAGTCTGTCATTTTTGCTTCATTTGAAGAGAACCAAGTCAAAATGGAAGCAGTAGTCTGGCTGGTAAATGATTGCACTGGTTTAACTCCCTCGGTACGCGCGAAAGAGAATAGCAAGTTTGAAGCGATAAGATGAACAAATATATTGATCAAAACCCCGTTTATCAAAGGTATTCTTGTAGAATTCCCATGAGCTATCTAACCTTTAGCAACCGGGCGTCAGCCGGGGTGGCTCCTCTGGTAGTAAACAAGAGCATGCCCGTATCAAGGCGTATTTAACCTAAATAGTCGCTAATGTCGATATCATAGGAATAGCCCCAAAGACATTATACGGACCCAAGGGCCGTGCCCGTGGTGGACTCATCCATGGGGACATGCACGATCAAAACAGTGAGTGAACATCAGTTATCCTGCCCTTTTCCAATTGAAAACTCACTCGAGCTTAGTAATGTTTGGGGATTTTATACCAAATGACCCTGATATGGAGCACATAATCACCCCAATGCTGAAGCTGATTGACCTTGGCGGTATGAGGGTGGTCGAAGGAGACAGGTAAGCCGTGCCATGAAAGCAACTCCGTATTCACGAAGCTTACTAATTGATATGATTTGTGCTAGGGATGCTATGCGCGAGGCTGTTCGCGAGAACCTGTTTGACATAGGACTTGTGAGTTGCCCAATCCTACCAATTGTATCATGAATTGACTGACTGGTGCTTGCTCAGATTATGGTTGAGCTTGTGACGCTTAGTAGCGATACGGCAAGAGGCATATATCCATCAGAATCCCTAGCGACGAAGTTCAGCGTGCGACCAGACAGTCAGGACATGATGACGAACGGGGGCGTTCTTCTTCCGCGGAAACATCAATCCATACCCGAAGCTGGATACAGCCTTGCGTGGTCTGATTTGTTCGTGCCTTGCGACAAAATCAGGAAACCGACCCTTAGCGTCGGCGTTGGCGAATATAGTGACAACTTGCATTAAAATAGGGATGGGCAGTTTTACGCAAGTCGCGGGTACGCTGGAGAAAGCGACAATGACATAAGGTCAATTATGGATCAGCTGATTTTCAATGCGTCTTGATTCCGGAGCTCTTAATGTAGGTAGTCAATCTCCATGGGGAAAGTCCTATACTTGACAAAATGGCGACATATATTCAGTTCTACATTTGAATATTCAGTGTAGCTTCATCAGTATCTACCTAGATACCTAATTATATGCGTAGTACTAGGGACACGTGAAGCTTTTAGCATGTGATAGGGACCGGTGTTCCGTCTACACAACGTGCGGGGTTTGTGTAACTTCATGTAATCATACAGTACATGCTTGGATGTTGTAAATAAAGAGATCTGATAACTGGATATCTTGACACAGAACCAAGTTCCAAGTTCATCATGAGCGCAGCGCAACCCTGATGCCCATCAGCGCCATTCTCTGCACTTAAATGAATCACAATACTCAGAGCGGTACGTAAACACTTTGCTAAAACTCCAACGAGTAGATTTCAGCTGAACCGGGAAATATAAAACGGTTCGTCCATAGAGTCGGTTTGGGGTTAGCCTGATTACTATCGCAGCATGCATATCCAATGCCGGCACCCCAGCCGCAGGTCATCGACCCCACACGTTCACCACAGGCTTTGCTGGAACCTCGGTCGGTTGACGGTTCTCCTAAATCTGATTCAAGTGACTTGTATAGCTAGAATATTTCACCATCGTAGCATGTTGAGTCGTTCAACGATGGACTAATTTCCCCCCCATTTGCTCAAGGTATTTTATTGCTGATTTTGCTAGTTTTAAGAGGATATAACAGATCGACGTTAATGTTTCAACATGTTAAGCCTGGGCTTAACTTAGAAGAAATTACTCAGATTCCTCAGCTTTCACGATTGCGATGATAGCAGTGAACAGCGAGACTCGATTGCTACGCCAAAGCTGCTCACAACATCATTTATGGGCTGCGGAACCACTGGCTGGATCTGTTCTGCCAGAACCTCATGAGATCAAGCAGGCTACCAGAACTGGAGACCCTGCTGATAATTACGTAATATATGTTAGAATCGTCAGTATCAGTAGTTAATATATGCACAGCTGGCACGGTAGAGCCAGATGTTAGCAGGCGAGGATCCGATATAATAATGCACACCATATAACTTCAGACCGCCTTCAGGCCAGCTGAGATTGAATTCTTTTTCTGAAGTCCGTGGCCTATCAAGTCCCAAGGAAGGTAAATGACCGTGACGTAGCATGTCGGCGTGCAGGAAACTTTTAGTAGTAGATCTTGGCGGAGTCCCTCTAGATACTGACAATAAGCATAATGCAGTGTAACAATTCGCGAGTAGACTATTTCTCACCGCCGAATTCTCCCCCGCTTCAAGCCCTACAAGGGACCGAACTAATGTCAGCTTATACGAGGGTTTTGTAGTCTTATTCCCCGTCAAGGCTGCGAACACAAGGACGGACAATGTCGACGCTGGATGGGTAACCATGATAGGTAGGCACGAAGCTGACCATTGTCGTGTTGAAAATCAAAAGCGCCACATAAGAGATATGCTCACGTTAAAAAAATAGCTACCCTCTCTAACCGGTTCATTTTACTTGATTCAGATCCTGGCTACCTGAGCCTGCGCAGGCCTTGGGATACTAACTACTCTTTGTTGTGAAACAGATTGGGTACATATGCTCGGCGATAGATAGCGATTCCAGCGCCTCAATTTAAATAAGTAGGTCCGGAACCGAGTATTTTGTACAGCATGTAGTGAAGTGTCATTAAACTAATGTACTTTGCATGGCATATCCGAAAGGTCTTCGAACTGGTTCCAGCTGTTCTTTTTGTATTTATTGAACGCCCCTTTACAAGTTCTCTTGAACCGATGGTCTGATAGTGTATACAACGGCGGCGGGCGCTGCTATATCAAGCCGCGTTTCTCGCTCCCTAACAGCCTATATTGATCAGATAAAATTGTGATAAGGTCCTCTGGACGATGAAGTGAGCATCGAGCTCGTTTACGCCCATCACTATGAGGTTCGCATATCTTCAAGCTTGCCCACCATGCGCCAGGCTACGTTACTACTTCGGGAGCCCTTTCAACATGTGTACATCGGCTCGCCAAGTTTGGAAGTTCTCTCGGTTTTCGAACCCTAATCGCGAAATGGCTTCGGTAGCTAGAGTGATGCCACCTTCCATACCTGAGTTGACAGCAGCCGATCTTGGCCACGCAAATCAGCAGCATCATGTCAACAATGTCTATAAGTGTTTACAGCAAGATGGGATACTCAAAATCAGCCTGGGCTTTGCCGACCCGGATAGCCAGTATCTCAAACAACTTGTCCTCAGCCTTCATCAACATCACAATCATCAGCTTCCCATATCACATAGCGCGTCACGTGGATGGTTCTGGGATGTCCGACCCAGCAGTACCTTCTTCCAGACTGCTAATCACCAAGCTCGATCGGAAACAATGGAGAAGTTTCCTTGGCATACCGACTGCAGCTACGAAGACTCACCACCACGGTACTTTGCCCTTCATGTTCTTCAGCACGATCGATTCGGCGGAGGGACCCTATCGATCATGAACAGTGCGTATAGTAACTTCCCGTGCCTGGTTCCTTAATTGCACCTTTTCGTATGATCTCAAACTTTGAGGTGTCTTTGACTGATGTATTTTTATGCACGCAGTCCAGCGGCTGGGCGAGTCACTCTCCCCGTCCACCCGAGACTCTCTGATGCGCAGAGAATACAGTATCGAAATTCCACTTGAATTCATCAAAGATCCCACGAAGCAGCGCATTGTTGGAAGCGTTATGGCAACTGACCAAGACGGCCAGCCAAGCATGATGCGGTTCAGGAGAGATATCCTGACACCACTGACAGAAAGGGCTTCAGGGGCGTTGCGAGAACTTGATATGTCATTAGAGGATCCTAAAACTCAATCACAGTCAATGGTGCATCTCATCTCTAAGGACATTCCGACAGGTAGCATTATACTGATGGATAACCGCCGATGGCTGCATGCGCGAAATAACATCAATGATCCGAACCGCCACCTTCGAAGGGTGCGTTGGGATGCCGCTCCGTTCCCCTACATGCACAAGTAGTAGCTAGAAGTATGCTATTTAGGGAGAAGCCAGGTGAATAATGACCAGAAAGTACTGAGAGGCACATTCGTATTGGAAGACATGTTCATGTAGTGCCACGTATCAATGGCTACCGAACTTAGCTCACCTTACAGAGCATTGTTTGCTACTGTTCAGGATGCGCCATCTATCAACCTCCTCACGTGGCTCTCTGAGCCAAGAAAAAAAGAAAATATCAATATGTTGGCAATGTAGCCACACACTGATGCGATGAGACATTAGTGGCTCTGCTGCATGGTGCATGCCAGAGTGGCTTGTTCACACCGTCTGAGTCTAACCAATTGGATATCTCTATACTTTCAAAGTTTGGCGTACTGTAGTCTATCTAGCACGAACCAGTATGAAAGCTAGAGAAGAGCATATGCGGTACAGGTTGACCATGATGGCAACATCGGACCGCACATTTGGGCTGAAGCCTAGACAGCTGCGCAAATAGTCTCTGTAAAACGCCGCTGCATCTTCACTAGGGGCTTTGAGCAATGGACGTTATAATATCTATATAGAGAGTCTTTTGACGCGAACCATGTTATATCCCCTTAGATTTTCTTAGGTTCTACATATAATATTGATAAGATGGACGAGACCACCCCCCTCCTTCAGAATCAGTCTCATTCTATTCCACGGGAACGGCTGTTAGTCATCTTTCCAGTGCTTGCCTTGATACAATTTATCTCTTTTCTCGACCAAACATCGATCTCGACAAGTCTGCCCGCTATTGCGTCTGCGCTCGATACTGGGGCGGCCATCTCCCTAGTCGGAGCCAGTTTTCTTATTACCAGCACCAGCATCCAGTTGATCAATGGAAGACTGTCAGATATATTCGGCCGCAAGGCCTCTCTGGTTACAGCACTTTCTATCATGGCACTTGGGAACTTGTTGTGCGGCTTCTCCTCAACGGCAGTAGAGTTGTTTGTTGCCCGCGCATTCACTGGCTTTGGTGCGGGAGCTATAAACGCCCTCGTCCAAATCGCCATTGCTGATATCACGACGCTGGAACAGCGAGGGTATTATTTTGGCATGGTTGGGATGGCGGTAGCCTTTGGAAACGGACTGGGTCCTGTTATCGGCGGCGTACTTACACAGACCATTGGATGGAGGTGGACATTTTGGTTTGTCTGTCCACTGTGTGTGATTGCTATCGGGTATCTCGTGTCAATTTGGCCAACCTCACGCTCTGCTTCCGCTGAAGACCGAATCTGGGACAAGTTGAAGCTGGTGGACTGGGTAGGAGCCTGGGCGAGTTTACTCGGCATCGCATTCCTTTTAGTAGGCAATGGGCTAGTCTATCCATTGAGTTTTTGATGCTGACTTGCGGGCCAGATTCCCATATCTCAAGGCGGATCAAGTATGTCATGGGGCTCACCAGCGACCATATGTATGATTGTCGCCGGTGTGACCCTGCTGGGTGCTTTCGTGGTGGTCGAGTGGTATTTGGTGAAGCTACCACTGATGCCAAGTCGATTGTTCCGTTATGGTCGCTCCACGAACATTTTGATATACGTCAACATCCTTATTGGCTGGATTTACTGGGGAAATCTATTCATTCTTCCTTTATATCTGCAAAACGTTCGTGGATCTAGCCCTGCCCAAGCCGGGATCTTGATGCTTCCCATGGTCATCACCCATGGACTTACATCAGGCCTGACAGGCATCCTCATATCCATATTTGGACGTTACAAGCCCATCATCGTCACTGGAGCCATCTGCTGGGCCATGGCTGCAGTTGAAAAGACGCATTACAATCAAACGACTCCGATTTGGAAGATCGTGATCGTCGGTGTTTTTGACGGTATAGGTGTAGGCTGTTCTCTGCAGCCTGGTAAGTGTCTCCCTCGGCACTAGAAACACCCTTGCATCCGCTCACATAGAGTCTGCAGTCCTTGTTGGTCTTTTCGCAGGATCTGACACTGAAGATCGAGCTGTCTTGACTGGATTGCGGAATTTTCTCAGAGACATGGGAGGAGCAACGGGTACTACCAGTACGTATCTACCTCTTAAGTTATACCCATCTCAAATGATAGTCTAACAAATCCACAGTCTCAGGTGCTATTCTAAGCAATGTGCTATATGGTCAATTGAAATCGAGATTTAGTCCTAGCCTTATCGCAAAGCTAACCTCCTCGATGTTCACGTTAAAAGACCTGCACCTTACGGATGAAGAAAGGGACATAATTACTCAGGGGTATATGAAGGGCCTCCGTGTTGTGTTTGCCTCTTTCGCTGTGATAATCGCCATCCATGTCGTCTCCTGCGTGTGTATTCGAGACTACGGGTTGAGACGGGGTGATACTCTGCAGCAGGAGGGCATTATCGAAGAGGAACGGGAAGATAGCAGGGAGGACGAACGCCAGGAAATTGGCACTTGAACGTGCAAATTGAGTTCCGTGAATCAAGTACATTATGAACATAGCGCGATATCGCAAACAGTTTTTGTAGGGTCTAACGCGCTAATCATAGTCTTTCACTCTCACCTGCCATCGGTCAGATGATTACATGTGATTCTATGATAGTTCTATTATATACTAGGACAGTATTCGTCCATTTCATGAAATAGTTTCGAATGCAACCTATGAGCCGCCCAATCCCTTTGATCCCAGGAAATTGGTCAAGACCCCAACGACTGCCCCCCTGACGGTTAGTTAGTCTACTAGGTAACTCTCGACCCAATAGGGCGCGTCGGGGCTCAATGTAGTACCTAAGTACCTACCTAATTGTAGGACATTGGTCAGGGGTCCAGATGGCGCTAAGGCTGATTGTGGCGGTGACCCGCTTACCCCAGCACCTGCAGTAGGTACCTAGTTGGAGGGTTGTGGCTTCGCCAACTTTTTCTCCAAGTCTTATCATATACTCAGGCAGGTACTCAAGGACTATGGTGCTTTTCTCTAGACAAATATGTTTCGAGCCCGAGCGAATCCTGTCGGCCTACTCGTCTTCAAGCCTAGGCCACTGAAACGAGCATACACCACTAGCTATCAACCAATATCACCACGACCCATTCGCTTGCTGGGACCTACACTTTGGAGTGTTGCTGCCTGCAGCACCCTCTACCTTGGATGTGCCGCCTATGAAGTCTACCAAGATGCGCGACGAGCCAACGAGACAGGGACCCATTGGAGTCGCAAGAAAACCGCTCCGACATTCGAGGACCTACAGGGCTTGAGGGATAGAGCGTCCGCGAACGCCACGTTGAATCGCCTCAGTAGCTCAACTCATGAACTATCAGAATTTACTGACCCGGGATATGTAACGAAGAGTACTATGGCAGTCACTGCGGCAATCCACCTTGCCTCCAGCTTCGTTCCGACAATGAAATATCATTTCGCCCATATTCCTGCCCAGTCCCCCAACTACACCCTCCTCACCTCGGTTTTCGGACACGCTGGCCTGCTGCACCTGGCTTTTAACTTATACGGCATGTTCATGTTAATGCCGTCTGCCTGCATCTCCCCGACTCTGGAGGGGAGTAGTGCGCATCTTGCAGCATTCTATGCCTCCGCTGGCATTCTGAGTTCGCTTGCAAGCCAGGTGACAGCAGTCTGGCCCGGGGGCACAGCTTACACGGCAGGTCTTGGGGCTAGTGGTGCACTTTTTGCCTTGTTCGGCGTCGTCGGTGTCTCTTTTCCTAACACTCAGGTTGGCATAATTTTCCTGCCTGGCTCCATTTCCATCACCGAGGCGATGGCCTGCCTTGCTCTCTTCGATGCGATTGGCATATTTGTCCGATATCCCTATCTCAGCCTCGGGCACGCACCACACCTTGCCGGACTGGCGCTCGGTTTCGCATACGCGAAACAAAACGGTGGCAAAAATATATGGCGTCCAGGCCGCAGAGTGGCCTTCAAGGCAATGCGATCTCTGAGAGTAATATGAGGGGACGGCGCTTGCGGGTGAGATGCTATTGTCGAAGTCCAGCAGTACATCTGCAATATTGGAGAGAGTATTGTTTTATCATTTCGAACGGGTTCGTTTCAAATTGATCGAGCTAAGCGTTGTGTATTCACTTTACAGGGTAAATTTTAGTATGTTGGGCGTTTCTTCTTCAGGTATTCTTCCGCTCAGTATGTTCGGCGCTATTACAGCTGTCTATCTTGAGGATTATAATAACATCATACATATTTTTACACTTCCTCGTCCTCGACACTATCGGACTCGCTATCAGCACGACCCTGACCTTCGTGCTTTAGCATTCCTTTCCCCTTCTTTGCCTTTCCCTTCCCACCTTTGCCTCTTAGAGCCTCGGGAATCTCCTTGTGCACCACGCCATCCTCGAATAGCAGTCCAATATCTGGACGCCGAGCAACAGCCTTCTTCCACAGGCTCTGTGGTATCTCTTCGGCAATGGTCACGATCCTACCCGACGTGGTGAACTGCCATTTCAACTCCGGGGCCTGCTCCATTGCAGTACGAAGATGGATCCAGATGCTAACATCAGCCTTGCTGGGACGGCTTGTTGCTGTTGCAGCGGCAACGGGTAGGAAGGACAAATGTGCAGCGCCGTCAGCCCGCCTGATGCTACCTGAGGCAACCACGAGCGGGTAGTTCTGGTAGGTGGTTTCATAAACGATATACTCTGGCAGGTTCTCGGAGTCGGCTTTCAGTGGCTCACCCTCCGGGATCAGAGGTGCTTGAGTTGCGCTGTCACGCTTGGAGTCCCTCCGTATCTGGTATGACTCGGCCTTCTCTGCATCAGACTCCGGTTGTTGTCGGAGTATGAACCGTGCCTTTGATGAGGACGCGGCATGGCGAATGTCGTTGAGTGTTATCCCGAGATCCTTCATTCTCGTTTGCTCCAACTGGGGCATGGCGTTAGTTACGGTGCTACCCATTTGAAACGCACGAGACAAAACACAATAAACGTACCAGGTCAACGACTCCGACCCATCCTTCTGTGTCACAGATCAGATAATCGTCCCCCTCGGCCTCCGAGTCGAGCTCATCCTGCGTGACAGCGCGCTTCAACACAAATGCTACTGCCTTAGCAACAGTTGCATCGGCATTCTCAACTACCCGGTACCCTTTGCCGCCTGCACTTTTGCCATTTACACTCATACCTCTGCTCCGTCCATGGCGGGGAATTTGCTGTGAGAGCGCGCTAGGCGGGAGCACGCCTCCATTCTGGTTGATGACGGAAAGGGGGATGAGGACGGAAGCAGCGGCCATTCTTGTACTTCTGTTATATACAGGTTATACAAGATGTGAGGGATAGGTTCGTTCGTTTAAAAGCGAGTTTGCGTGTGTCTTTGAGAATGCCGAGTGAGTAGTATTGCACATAGTCAGCAGAGCAAATGTTGGCCAACTTATACATTCACCTATACCACACTCACTGAGGCGACTGATCAAACGTCCGAAAGCGGCACCCCTGCCACGACACGGTCCCTTGCAGTTTGTGTTGGAGATCGCTGGCTTGACCGCTTTGTGCCAGCTGGTCGTGCAGCATTGGCCGCGGGGACGATTAACCCTGCTGGCCTGTCATATGCATGGGTCGGCGTCTCGACCCACACGGATAGATCTAGCTGTACCAGATACCCTTGGTCGCGTGGATGCACCACGCCCCTATCAGCTGGTTGATCGTTAACAGATGTTAACGCCTATCCTATTTGAACCGTTCTGTACCAGTGGCTTTTGTTGGTTTCCCCCTCAGTGATCGGTCACCGCTTCGCTTCACCACCACACCTAGCCAAACCTCGCTGGCTCGCCCTGGTCGTACGGTCACGTTTTCGACTCACTATACCCTTCCGAGTTAGGACAGGCCTTCAACGCAAGTCATACTGGCATATAATCATGTACGTGATCGGAACTTTAGCTTTGTTCCCCTTTTACCAACGTGAAGCGCTTGGTACCATACTTTTTCGGTCAACGCCTGGTATCGTCTGGCCCACCGAGATCTTCAGATGGGAAGACAGGCTAGGCGGCAAGCGCAGAATGCCATGCATTGCTGCCCCATAGAGGGGTCCATGCAGGTGGATGCATTTTGAAACCCTGAAGCTGTCGCGGAAGAGGGGTTACTGGCCACCGGAAGGCGGACACGATACAGTCATACAATATCGAAGGCCTATTGCGGCAGAATGGCACGCGTTGTCAAAATAACGTTGGCGACGTGTCTATTTTTAGGAAGTACGATGTGAAATCAAAACTGCTTGAGCCAACAGGACCATGATAGTAGGAAGCTATCGAAGCTGCTATCACTGAACTAGCCGAGCAGTAGATAGACACGTCAAGCATCCGGCGCCGGAATATCGTTGACGAGGTGGAGCATCACTTGAGCATGTCGAGGTCACGAAACGAGATCTAGTGACGACGCGTGCGGAGGGATGAACTGGACTTGACAAATAGAATCAATGAAAGGCCTTGTGAGAACAGTTTAAGCTAGGTTTGAATCATTTCCCTGATCATTACCACCATGTGATTGTTCGCCATCACGTTGAAGGTGTAAATACTCCAACTGAATCCCAAGTCAAGGGACAACAACGTCGCAGTTTAATGCGAAGTAATTGGATACGCCAAGATATTAGGCTGTCAAATATTCCAATGTGGATTTGTACATCTTCCAACGAACCTAACGCATAAATGTCATTGTATCAATCATGACATGAATACGCCTCCGTTGCAGTTAATGGTTTGACCCGTGATCCAACCCGCGTCAGGCGAGGACAAAAGAGCCACAGTACCGGCAATGTCGTTTGGCATTCCCATGCGATTGAATGGGCTTCCTGCGCCAACCTTCGCAACGATTTCATCCGGAGTCATCTTGTCAGAGCCCGGGACTAGAACACTCGGAGTCAGTTATAGCCGTTCTCGGTGTGATTTGCGTAGCTTTCAGAAGCTTCCAGACACTATCTTGGCCGAAAAAGAAAGCTTATACTCTAAAAATTGCTAGAACAAGAAGAAGAGGGTTCGAAGAGTTACTCACCATAGTATTTCGCATTCTCAGCTGCCATGTCCGTCTGGACCCCGCCTGGCGCAATTACATTGACGGTAACCTTTTTGTCAGCAAAGTCCCATGCCAGACACTTAACCATTCCTTGTATCGCGGCCTTGGACGAAGCGTAGACAGCATGCCCCTTGAGTCCCTACGGCACGCCACGTTAGTTCCTCCAGACCATGGTATGCGCTCATGGAAGTTTACAAAACATGGAAAATGACGCGCTCACCCAGTTCGCGGAGACTGATCCTATCAAGAACAACCGACCGCCTTCTTCAATATACCTGTGCGTTTGCTGCGCAACAAGAAACTGCCCGCGTACATTGACAGCGTAGACACGATCGAACGCTTCCTGCGTGACATCCTCTAAGTCACCGAAATGTTCGATGCCTGAGTTGCTCATCACGACTAGAACACTCGGCGTCAGTCATAGCCATGTTGGGCGTGATTTGTAAGAATTTTAGAATCTTCTAGATACTGTTTCGACCCAAAAATGAAAGCTTGTGCTCTAGAAGTTGCCAGAATAAGAACAAAATGGGTTAAGAACTACTCACTGTCGATCCGTCCGAGCTCCTCCTTCGCTTTCGCAAACAGCGTGGCAATCTCGTCGGCCTTCGAGACATCGGCTTTGATGATAGCTGCTCTGACACCTAAGTCACGGGCTTTTTTTGCGACTTCCTCAGCAGCCGATACCGACGAAACATAGTTGATGACCACATCAGCCCCATCTTTTGCTAGGCGCAACGCGATGGCCGCCCCGATACCGCGGCTGGAGCCCGTCACTATTAGTAGGTAT
The DNA here is from genome assembly GCA_022495115.1 of Xylaria castorea. Classification (NCBI taxonomy): domain Eukaryota; kingdom Fungi; phylum Ascomycota; class Sordariomycetes; order Xylariales; family Xylariaceae; genus Xylaria; species Xylaria castorea. Next base: position 1,416,276 of record MU382627.1, on the reverse strand, counting down.
GTTAGATACAGTTCATGTTTTGATATGAGCGTACGAGGAGTTGCGAAACCTAAACTCACCTAGGGCTACTTTGCCAGCTAACGTTTTTGTAGCTTGGTTGCTCATTATGAATTACAAGCTTTTCGATGTGCGATATTTCGTAGTAATAGTTCGAAGATGATAGCTCAACTAGGGTTCTCGGGTTGCCCCGTGTCTTTATACTTCCAAGCTCGCATGAATCGGGCATTTAAAAGGGGCAAAAGGGTCGTGCGTAGTATGGGGATGCTCGGCCGAGTTTGAAATAATGCCGAGTAGGCAATATCCATCATAATTAGAAGGAGGGCATCAATCAGCAGAGAGATGAAGTAGGTATGACATTATATGTGGTGGTCGGCCAAAGTGGCCGCATAACACTATTGTCTCTCGGTCCCGACTCTCTCCCCCACTCTGATAAAGCCGGTCGCTTTGATGACGGACCTAACGAGCTAGACGAGCAATGACCAACCAAAGATTACGGAGGCTGAAGATGAGACAGTTATCGCCATCCGTTATGCTAAATAATTCTGGGAAAGAATATGACATATCACGGCCCATCTAGACGATCAAACGATCGCAAGCATGTTTCCTGTGCACCGGAATCTGGCTGAACATCCCCCAAAGTTATTAAGAGCATTTATCTCGTCATATCATACGAACAGAGCGCCTTCGTATTGTGATATTCTGGAGTGATCATTATTTATTCACCAAGTTGTGCAACTCGGGTCAGTCGATCGGATCCAAATTTCCTGGTTTGCTTACTTACTTACTTACTTACTTACGAAAGTGCCATACATGATGGGCAATATTTATGGGGACACGAGAAGGATCATATGCCTTTGTGGTACGTATGTTACTGTTAAATCATACAAGTGTCACCAATCTGTGGATTTCTGTCTGGTATGATAGCTGAGGGCCAGATCAATAATGAAGATGCCAGGCGGGCTAAGAAGAACAAGAGTACTTTTCTAATCAAGCTTGTCTTGAGAAAAGCAAATTAACCGGGCTTACTATTGCTCGTTAAGGAACTTGTTTTATCTATCAAATAATCTCATCTTCGATTACGATATGTCATTTTATATCGATAAAAACAAATACTCAGGTTTCTCTTTTATACAGAGCTGGTATTTTAAATGAATTCTTATACTGAAGATCTCTGATAAACCTTTATACTGAACAAATGAGAATGGCTCTATTCCTATTCATAGTTATATTGTAAAGCCCCCTTGGAATGTCTATTTCAAGGTCTAACAAGCTAGTCTCCTATACGCTCAACTTCGTTCCTCATTGGAAACCCTGCCCAGGAGCTAGTGTTTGAATGCCAATTAAAATGCCATTATAGGCCTGTATTTTCAACCTATTATATTTGATATTCGATAAAGTGAGAGCCATAGGAAGGTGCAAAGAGTGGGAAGAAGGCCAAGGACGGCCATTGCCCCAAGAAAATAAGAACAAGCGTGCCTTCCTCTCCGTCATCAACTTGATTTCAACAATCAAAGCATTAGCTCCTCACTCAGTGCCCTAGGTATCTACGTGAATACCTACCTAGGTACCTAGACTTTCATACAATCTCCCCGCCCTCTCTCTACATTGAATCTGGCCTGCATAACCTAAAGACGGCGGCTACGGAGACAGAACAAGCGCAAGTGCAATAAGCCATTAACATCATGACTTCCCAGTTCCCTTCAATTCAATCCTTTTATTCGCGGGAGATAGCCTCAGAAGGAGGCAACAACTCTTCTCATCCTACTAAAGCCGGCGATGGCTTCACACCGTCGGAAGTAGAAGCAGTTACCAACCCACTCTCGCGGCCTTTTCAGCCTTCGAGGCGCTACGATGTCTGCTCTATCGCAGAACTTGAGACAGGCCCGCGTAACTACCAAATTACCGGGCGACTAGTCAACTTCTCATCTACTGGCGGCCCTCATAGGACGCCAACGAGTGCGGAAGGCTACTATTTCCTTGTCATGTGTGATGGCACCGCGGCCATGGCTGTAAGTTTCGCCGCAAACAAGCTATAGTAATAATTATACTGCACTCAGTGGCAATCTAATGTTGTTTTCAGATAAAGCTATACTGTAACCCAACCGAGTGCCAGCCGCTGCTAGGACAGCGGATCACAGTTTGGGTAACTTCCATATCCGCCGGCAATCAGGCAGAGATCGGGCATATCCCGTATTGCTCTACTGCTGCCACGATATATCCCGCACGCAACGGCGCAACCCATGTAGAGTTCCACGTAGACGAGCCTGGTTCCGAAGATGACGGCTCATTGCGCTGCCCAGTAGATGTGAGCATCGACCAGTACGGCAATATTCCTGGCCTCATGACATTGAAATCATTCCTCGCAAGTGGATATGATCTAGGGGAGGGGAGAATTCTGGTCTGCGTGCGGAGTGTTGGGCCACGGCGAACTATCCAACCTAAGAAAAGAGAAGGCACTCTGCATATGGTTGAAGTGGGCATCTACGATGACACTGCACACTGCGTGTTGAAACTGTGGGAAGATAAGATCACGTCAGCCAAGTCATGGATCCCAAACCAGACTATTCTTCTCTTATCTCAACCTTGGTGCCGCGAGTACACGGATCGCCTGGGTGCCGTTCATGTCGAGGTTGGTATAGGGTACAGCTCACTTGTTGATATTGGCCCCAACTTTCCGGAAGCTAGATGGTTGCGTGCCAAGATCCATGAGATGGCTAAGAAAGAAAGAGTCATTGTCCCGTTTCCTGCAGATATCTGGGACTTGCAACTAGCCATGTATGGACCCGACCGGACATTGTATACACTCGCAGAGCTCGAAGAACAAGTACGCAATCAAGCCCCTGCTACTAACTTCACAGGAAAAGTAAGCGTGGTTGTGCTCGAAATGAATCTGATGAATCATTGGCGTAAAGCTACCACATATTGTATAGAGTGGTAAGTCTGTCCTGTTCAACGGCACAGTAATGACTAAATCATAAGCAGTTGCGGTATACCAATTTATGCCAACAGACCAACAGCAATTTGCAAGAACTGTGATTCTCAAAGGGATCTTTCCTTGAACCCTCGTGTACTCGGCTCGTTTCTCGACGAGAGTAGAATGATCGCCGGAAGTAAGCTGATATGGAACGATACGGCTTGGACTCAGTTTCTCTTCGGCGCGATGAATGAAGACATACCTGTGGTACACGGACAGGAGAACACTATCGAGAAATCCTGGAAAGGCGTTGCAGCACTAGACACAAATTCGCTAAAAGATCTAGAGGAGCAACTATTATACTCTCGTGTTACATTGACTTTCGGTTGGTCATTTACACTTGGAAGACTCTGTATTCTCGGCGCTGAATGGTGAGTGTACGTATTGATATCAATAGCTGTAATATTATAGATGCTACTAGATTTGGCTCTATCGAGAACCTGGAGTGTCTCAGGAGGGAATCTACAGAGGGTATGAAGTCGCGGCAAAAGGAGATAGAAGGAATGCAAGCGACGCTGCTTTACGATGAGAGACAATCTGGCCAAAATAGTACTCCAATGGGGAATGTATTGTGTGTATCCCGGGAGCAAAACTGCCGCGTTCTACGTCTAGCGTGCTGAATTGGTATCTATCTAAATCATCATCGCAGCCTCATGACTGCTAGCCCGCTCCATATCATTAAGCGTGTAAACCCCTTCCACGAACCAGACTTTTCCCTACCGAGTCGTGAAGAAAGAACATAAGAAATCATTAAATCCAGCATTTAGCCCTCCATCTCCTCATCCTCATCCTCGTCAAGGTCGAGGTCGCTGTCGCTGTCGATGGTGTTGCCCATGAAGTAATCGATGGCATTGGGGAAGATGTCCTCGGCAATGGTGACGGCGACCTCGTGGCCAGCGGGGAACGTCTCGACGGCCTCCTCGGTGAAGTCCTCGTCATCGTCGTTGTCGTCATCGTCCTCCTCCATCTCGGTGCCAGCCTGGGCGGCCTTGCGCTTGGCGAGCAGCTCGGCCTTGGCCTCGACGTGCTCGGCGGCGCTGATCCAGCGGCCACGGTACGAGAAGAAGTTAAAGAAGCTCAGAGCGCCCTCGACGTTGTTCTCCAGCTTCTTGGCCAGAGACTGGTACTCGGGGACCTTCTTGGCGGCGGCGTCGCGGGTGTGGCGGGCGTCGTTGGCGAGCACGCCGTCGAGCTTCTGGGAGGCGTCGGCCTTCTGGGCGTTCCAGAAGGCCAGGGCGGCGTCCGACAGACCCTGGGTGAGGTCCTTCTCGGGGCTCTTCCAGCCGATCTTGATGGGCTCGGAGACGAGGCCGGCGGAGCCGTCCTTGCCGTAGCGGAAGTAGAAGGTCTTGGTCAGGGCCTTGTCGGCGAACCACTCGTTGTCGCCGAAGCGGAAGGTGAACTGCAGGGAGCGGGGCTCGCCGAACTTGTCGAGGCCCAGGTCGGAGGGCCTGGCCGAGGCGGGGATCTCGGGCCTAGTGACCTCGACGGACGTGAGGGCGGCGGAGAAGACCTCGAGGTCGGCCGGGGTGACGGCGGCCTCGAGCTCGGAGGCGGCGTTGTCGAAGGTGACGGCCCAGAAGCTGGGGATCTTGGCGATGGTCTTCTGCCGGGCGGCGAAGATGTCGCGGGACATCAGGTACTGCTTCGCCGTGACCTCGGTGTCGACATCTGAGATGGCGGCCTCGAAGAGGTGCAGCTCCTTGATGGTCTGCGGGTCGATGACAACATCGGCATCAGAGGTAGACATGGTGGGCGGGAGGGGAGAGATGTGATATTTGTTTGTTTGTTTGTGTGTAGGTTAGGAGGCGAAAAGGTGGAATGAAAGTGTGGGAGAGAGAGAGTAAGAAAGATATCAAGTAGTGGCGAGCACAACTGAAGACGGGGTTACGTTCTTTATAAACAGGCCTGCTGAAATTCCATTCACCTGGACAACGCCAACGCTTGTTTCTATTTCATACTAATAAGAGGGGTTCAGCACCATTAGAAAAAAACACAGGCAAAGAAGAAAAAACTTGAATGATACCCAATCTCCATTGGCGGGGTGATGCTCGGTCCCACCTCGATGGGAGAGACGATGCGACCTAGACTAACTAATAAGATATTCACTTAGGTCCGCCACTACATAGTGTAGTGTACATACATCATTAACCTACCAGATCTCATCGCGTTTCTGTGCTACCTAATTAGGGCAGGACGACTAGATTTCTGGGTTAGTATCTCTATTGGGGGCGACCAGTAGCGGGCTCGAGAAAATTTTCTGCCCTTCTGTCTGTCTCCTCACTGTTGCCTCGTGTTGATGTCCTCGCATAGAACGCGTCTAGGTTTATTGGCAAGCCTTCTCGGACCTACCTACCCCTCCCCCTCCTCCTTACGTGGCAACGAGGGGCAGTTTCTGGGAAATTTTGGGGATGGCTAGGAAGAAAAAAAAAAGTGGCACGCATTCAGACCCTTGGAACAATCAGATGCAAGTAATAGGTAGCTGGCCCCACAGCTTCGAAATGCCGTTGCCTTTTTTTCCCTAAGGGTCGCGCGTTAGCGTAAATAGCTGTGCGGGAACATTGGCAAGAGCGGTCAGCATACTCGGATACCTAAGTATGTACCTAGTCTACGGTATCGCTGCCACCAGAAGAGTACCTAAGGTGTAAGTACCTAAGGCATTTGAATCAACACGGATCCGTATCTGAGCAAAGATTGGGTAGGTGTATTATAGTAATGACAATATTATTCCCAACCACACCGTGGTTACATCTAACAGCCTGAAAACTCCTCGCAATACGTAACTTCTAAACTACCACTAGTCGGGTAGGTACAGAAAATATCCATGTCGCATCAGATCTAGATAGTAGAGAGATCTCCACTTCTATAGCCTCTATCACCTCTACAGTATAGCTTCGGCCTTCTAGTCTATTCGCCTCTATGTTAATATGCACACTGTGCCTGTCCTGTAAGTGCTGCCGTTACTCCTAAAGACAGCCAAGATGGGGAAAATCGCTTATAAAACATGATAAAAGGTGGTATGCAAGACAGCCGGTTGACCGCCCAACATTTCTAAGTCAATGTGATAGTGTAGCTGTCTCTACGGTTCCTTGGCAGTAGAGGCTGAATGCGTGCTAATTTTTTGTTGACTGACTCGACTGGGGTGGTCTTAATCGCCCTAGCTGCGATGTCGCTGGTTTGAATGAGGTAATCTAGTAACTCCGTGACCTCGTCGTCTGTCCCAAGCTCGTTGAAGAATTCCAATCGCTCGAGATGAGGCGGTACCCCAAAGGAATCCAGACGGGGCTTCTTGGATGACTTGCCAAAAAGTTGCCAGTCCCAGTTGACGCGAAGGACTTTCAGAGCATCAAAGTCCCGCATGCGTAGCGATCGTCTGCTGCCCAAAGTAGGAGAGTCGATTGTCATTTTTTCGAGGGACTCGCATTGGGACCGCAATGCCACGATATAGTCGCCCATGTTATCCGAGCTCTCCTCTAGGTCGGGCTTTGGCTCCGCGCTCTGTGTCATGACGAACTCCTGTAAGCCCTTTGGTAGCTCGAGGACGTCGCCGAGAGCATCGTCGCTAATATCACACTCGATCAGATGCAGCTGCTTTAGGGGGAGTTCGTGGGGACGCTCGATGAAGTCAAAACCTCGATAATCCAGCTTCGCTCTTCGGATGAACAGGGTCTCGAGCGTCGGATGCGCAAAGATGTGGATGTTCTCGCGGAGATCCCAATAGGCGTCGTCCGGGCATTGATAGAACAAACTACACGACTTGAGACAGGCCAGGTCGAATGGTCCGTTGAACAAGGCACCGATGCCATGGAGCAGAGTAACGGGGACGGAAATTTCAAGCTCCTGCAGGTTGGACATTGTCGAGATGGTGCGCGACAGACTGTCGAAATGCTCAGGCGTATAGTGCGAGCTGGCGATGTGGCCATTGAGACTCAGATGTGCTAGTTCGCTGCTAGGGTACTCGAGGCTGGCAAAGTGTATGGCCGACCCGCGGCGCTCGCGGCGTGTAAGAGACTCGCCGAAGACGAGGTGATGCTCGGGCGTCGCGAAAAGGACATCCTTGTAAAGAATCGAGTCGGCGATGTCATGCCACTTCTTGTTAACGAGGGACACGCTGCACAGGTCGCGCGGTGACGTGGTAGCAAGCAGCTGGAATATCTGCGTCAACACAGGGTCCGGCAAATCGGCAAAACGACTCGGATTGCTGCCACCATGGCCACCATGGCCGGTGTTGCCGTTGGTGCCGCCGTTGGGGGGGCGGTCAGTGCCGGTGCCGTTGGGGCCGCTGCGACGCCTCGCAGGCTCGCGGCTTTTAGCCCGCGGACCAGTCCTACCAGCAGCGTCGTCGCGGGACATTTCGCTGGCGAGCTCTGTCGGATGCGGAGGTGGATCTGGGGAAGTTGATGGCAGTGGACACCGGACAGACCAAGATCTGGCGGGAAATTCAGGTCCTGGGTTTTTGGCTTCTGATTGTTGTGGATCGCCCCGCGCACCGCCACAACTGGCTTAGGCTGCTGACAAGGGGCAGGCTTAGTCTGCCGTAGTCTGCTGTAGCTCTTTGTTGTTGGTTGTCTCAATTGTAAGCGTCTTTCTGTGTGTGCTAATTGGGGACAAAGGGGGTGCACCGCGTTGTTTATATATCACATTTTCATTGCCGTCTCAGGAATGCGGTCACAGTTTAAATTAAACTCAAAAAATCAGGGAACCAAACCGGCGCTGTTATTTAGTCATTGGCTATATGGAACAAAACAGGGATAGCGTATTTACGTTATCTGCAATAGAATTTGTTTTCTTAAACTTAGATGCGCCGTGGAGGTCCGAAGCTTCAGCTTTCCTTCGTGTTTGGTAGCTTTGGTAACCTTAAACCCGAAGTTGCATCGGGATGCGTAATAAATACCGATGCATGTCTCGCATGCATGCATCACGGAAGAGGTTGGCCTCTCAGGCTAGCCTGATACCCGGCACGTGGGAGGAACAGCAAGTAAGCTGCTATTATTATCAGGGTTGGCGTGCATATTGACACGTGATTGACCATTTGCGACTCATACTCCAGAGTTGCTTTAGGTTGATTCATATCTGAAGGCGTCACTTAATAAGCCTCTCTTATCGTGCAGCGTGCCCTACGCAGCATGAGTGTATAGTAGAGATGGAACGAAGCAGCAATTTTCAAAACATTACTCATTTTAAGCCTCAGGCTGGTCAGGAATTCGTACCACGGCGTACGACAGATGACTAGCCATAAGTATACGTAGGCGAGACGGAGCATAGTTAATGCAGCCCAAGTGTGAACTCGCCGTTTCATCAACCAATTTTTTTATGAATAACACATGTACATATTGTAAGGTTGGATGAGAACCCTACTCCCATATTGCATCTACACACAGAGTCGCTATAAACAAAAGTCCCCAATAAGTAACTCAATTTCCTACCTACCAGTACCATTATAGGCGCAGGTTTACGGCGTTTAGCCGGAGGCATGTGTCAGTAAATGCAGGTGGGCAAAAAGTCGACCATAGACTAAGACAAGACTAATTTTACGCCACGGACGAGTCTTCCTATTCATCACGAAATGTCATGGCAGCCTTGTAATCAACGCTATTCTGGTATGAATGTTGCCATAAATGCCAGGGCATGAAGGTGATTTCGGATAGTTATCGGGAGAGGTATAATAATCCGAGAGCCCCTAAGTAGCGTTCAATAAGTTCAGCGGCTGAGCTAGGTACCCGATAAGGACCCCTGCTTTTAACCGACCGGTAGCAGGTATCTACTGCTTGAACTGAGCAGCGACAAAAAGACCACACATATTCACATGTATATAGGCAAATTGCAGTGCAGCGTTTACATGCCGATTATAGTGAGAGTTTTGAGAATTTGTTATACTGAAGTCAAGCTGGTATGTATCTATATAGTAGGTACATGAACAAATCTATAGTATGAGTTTTTTCGTTAGCGTTTGAGGCTGTGTCGTGGGCTGCGCTAGGTACCCAGTCAAGTGGACTAAGTACAGGGCAGAAGTACAGGGGGCCAATGATGCAACTGTAGCTTGACAATCAATAGTTAAGGGTCGCACCAGATGATCTCGAACAATCAGAAGGCTCGCGAATTTTCCATTCAGGACAAACCAGCCTATGCTCAGCTAGCCCTAGTTACAGCCCGGCAGCCTTATTGTAGCCACTACTCAATATCTTTCTATAAAGACGTAAGATGGGTCGTTTTTTTTTTCAAGATAATTTCATATATAGTCTAATAGCTCACTGTCCTGGCTTTTAACGAAGGCAGAGAACTCTGAGACTCCATTCAGTCGCAAATGCTCCAAGCGGAGTGGAGGAAGTACTGTATTACCGAGAAGTTGGAACATTGGGTCTATGAATCTACACCTCCAGGATGTCGATTGTTAGTAGGGTCTGAGAAACAGGGTTGAAACAGGGGGCCAACCAAATTTTGTAGTGTATACAGTGGAAGTAGATCAAACGACCATTATGGGCTTAGCACCTAACCTAATCGGGAGGGGGGTGGGGTTTGCTTAATCTTATCCGACTATAATAATTATAGTTAACTGATCTTTTTATCGCTTGTTTATATGTAACTTAGTAAGCAAGAATTGCTTATAAATATTTAATAAAACTTTAATTTAATTTTTTATTAATTGTTAATTGTACTAATTATATTTTAAATATTTATTAAGCTTTATTTATTATTTAATTTATATTATAAACTAGTAATAATACTATTATATTATAATGTTTAATTAACGTTAATAAAAATATTATATTATAGTAAATAATAAGAATTATATTAAAAATAAATTAAACTATAAAAAAGCAAAAAAATAAAAAGTAGTTAATGTTAATAAAACAAAAAAAGTTAAAAATAAAAATAAGTAGTTAAAAATAAACAAGTATTTATTATATATTTAGCTTTATTTAGTATAATAAATATTTATGTTTATAAAACTTTGTTGTTAAAAAAAAAGCTTAACTAGTGTTTTATAACTAATATTTGCTAAATATTTTATTTTTAAAAAGTTTTTTAAAAATAGCATTTAAAAGCGTATAAATTTTTATTAAAACTATATAAATTAAAACAGTTTTACGCTATTTAAAGCAAATATTATAAAACGTAATAAATATATTATTTTAAACTAAAAAGTTGTTTTATAAAATATTTTGTTTAATATAAACTGTTTAAATATTAATAATCTTTTTATAAAATATTTATTTGTTAAAAATAATAATATTTTATAAAACGTTAATAATAAAAATATTAATAATAACAAACAAAAACTTATTAAAACTTTATTAAAAGCTTTTTTTAAAAATGTTTAATATTTTTTTTAAATATTTGTTTTTTTTAGCTTAAAATTATTAAATAAACAGTTTATTATTATTATTATTATTATTAAATTAATTTGTAAAGCTATTATTAGCGCAGCTATTTTACTTGTTTATATTATAAGCAAAAATTATGCTTAATAACGCTTTAGTTTTAGTTTTTACTAAAATTAAAACGTTTAAGTTAAATAAAACGTTTGCGCTTTATTATATATAGTTTTTAATAAAAACTTTTTTTTATATATTAAGTTTTTTTGCTTAGTTAATTAAAGGAAAAAAAGGCCGAAAGAATTAAAAAAGAAAAAAAGCTTTTTTATAAGTTTTTAAAACTTTTTTAGCTTTTGTTACTTTAGTTTATAAGCAATATAAACTTTTTTTGCTTGTTATATTATACTTTAATTAATGTTTTACTATTGTTTTGCTTTTTGCAGCAATAATATTAAAGCATTTTTTTAATGTTTTTAATGTTTTTAGCAAAGTTATATATAGCTAGTTTTTTTGTTTTAATAAGCTAACGCATAATTGTTTTAAATTTAGCTAAGTTATTAATAGCTTTTGCTAAGTTTTAGTAGCTTTTTAAAGCTATTAAAAAAAAAGCTACTTTTAGCTTTTTTTGTTTATTAATTAATAGTTTATAGTTTAAAATTATATAAGCTACTGTTTTTTTGCTAGCTATACATTTATATAACAAAGTTAAATATTTAAATACTTGTTTTTAGTAAAAAAAAGTTTTTAAGCTAATTTTTTCTGTTTATATTTAAAAAACAACTGCTATTTTATGTTTAAAAAAGCTTTTATATTTTTTAACTACATTATTTTTAAAAAATAGCTTTTTTGCTATAAAATAGCTGTTTTTATTAAAGCGTATTAATAGTTATTGTTTTTGCTATTTTTTTAAAAGTGCTTTTTTTAACGTTTAATTATTAGTTTACGCATTTTATTTGTTTTAAGCTTTTTAGAAAATCCTAAAGCGTTTTTTAAGTTTTTTTTAGTTTTAGTTCTTTTATTGTTTTATTTGCGCTTTATAAACTATAAACGTAAAACAACTATAAGTTAATTATACTATTTTTACGCATAAAAACATAAAAAGTTTACTTTTAAAAACAGCTGTTTTATTATAGAAATATAAGTTTAAAAGTAATATTATTAGCTTAGTTTTAATATATTAAACTATTATTGTTTTATATATATTTGCAATTTTACAAAAGTATGTTTGTTATATAACTTTAAGTTTTTAAGCAATATTTTACAAACGTTTTTTTTTTTAGGAGCTTATGCTAAGTTATAGCTTTATAAGCTAATATATTATATATTATAGTAATATATAGCTGTTTTATTTTTATTATACTAGTTTTTTATGTTAAATTTTTTAGTTTTATTATTATATATTATTAAATAAAAAGTTTTTTATAAAGTTTTTTTAAATATAAGCGCTATTTAAAGTTGTTTTTAAAGTAAACTTTTAAAAATTTTATATTTTTTTTAAGCTTAATAATAAATTTTAATAAAATAATTAACGTAATAATTGTTTAACAAGTTAACAAAAAGTATATTAGCTTGTTTTTTTTTGTTTTAAACTTTATTTTATAACGTAATATTTAAGATTTATATATATTTTACGCTTTAGTTAAAGCTTTATAGTTATTTTTAGTTTTTAAATTTATAGTTATTATATTAATATTATTTATAAATTTAATTACTGCAATATTTTTATAAATTAAAATTTTTTTATATAAAGTTAATATATATAGCAAAAATAGTAATAACAACAAAAAAAAACTTTATAATATTTTTAAATTTAGTTATATTAAGTTAATAAGTTTTTTGTTAAACTTAAGTTATATTATTTGTTTTATTAAAAAGTTTTATATTTATATTATTATTTATAAAAAAAAGCTTTTAGTTTTTAAAACGTAAATTAGCTTTATATAATTAACTATATTAAAAGCGCTAATAATATTAAATAATAAAAGCAAAGTTATACTTTTTTGTTTAATAACTTTTTATGTATTATTAGCAACTATTTTTATTATTATATTAATAAATTAATATTTATAGTTTTTTATTTGTTTTTTTAAAAAAAAGTTTTTAAGCTTAGTAGTTTTAATAAGTTTGTTATATATTTTTTTTTTAAAGATTTTTTTTATTATATTAATAAAAAAAATAAGCTTTTAGTTTTTAACTGTTATATAAACTAGCAATATTTTGCTTAATTTTAAAATAATTATAACTTTTGTTTTTTTAAACTGTTTTAAGTAATATTTAAAATAAAAGCTGCTATAGCAAAAAGCTATTAATATACAAACTAATAGTTTATTATATACTTTAAAAAACTTGTTTAAAAACAAGTTGTTTTTAAAAGCTTTTTATAATAAAAGTTTATACATTAAGTTAATTATATATTTTTTTATAACAGTTTATAAAACTTTAAATTTTTAATATTTGTTATAATGTTTTAATTAATTAAAAATATTTTTAAAGTTTGCTAATAAAATTAAAAAAAATTTTGCTGCAAGTTTTTTTGCTTTTTTAAAATGTATAACTGTTATTACAAGCTTTTTTAAGTTATTTTTTAATAATAAAATAAATACTGTTTTTAAAAAAAGTTTATTTAATAATTTTGCTTATTTTGCTAACAACTAAAATGTTTTAAAATTTTTTAAAGCTTTTGCTACTATTTATTAATATAAGTTTTTTTAAACGTTTATTATTAAATATTTAAGTTTATTATAAACTTTAGTTAAGTTTTTTTAAGCGCTTTTAAATTTATTTTTTTTATATTTATAATATGCTTGTTTAGCTTTAAATTTTAAAATTATAACGTTTAAGCTTATTTATAAAGCTTTTTTTATTTTTTGTTTTAAAGTTTTTAAAAAAATAAATAAGTTTACGATTTTTATAAGTTGTTTTATTAGCTTTTTAATTATATTATTTAATTTTTTTTCGCTTTTTATTATAATTGTTTTTTAAAACTTTTTGTTAGCTTTTATAGCTATTATAATTTTGTTTATTTATAGCTAGTTTTATTTTTTTGCTTTTTTTAAATAGCTTTTTAAATATACGCTTAATTTTATAATTATTTTAAAAGCTTTATAGTTTAAACTTTTTTAGCTTAAGTTTTTTTAATATATTGTTAACAAGTTTTTTAATATTTATACTAAGTTAATTGTTAAATTTTTTTGTTTTTTTATTATTTTTGTTATTTTTTTAAAAAGTATTAATAAAGTTAAACTTTATTACGTTATAAACTTTAAAAGTTTTTTATTGTTTAATAAAAGCTAATTTATTAAATTTTATAAAAAGTAGTAAAAGTTAAAGCTTTTTATAAACAAATGTTGTTTTAAAAATAGTTTTTTAAAAAAGTTTTATAACAAGCTTTTTTATATGTTTTTTATTAAGTTTAACAAATATATTAACTAAATTGTTATTATAATATTTTTGTTTTTTATTTTAATATAAGCTTAATTTTTTTTATAGTTTTTAGTTAACGTTTTAAAAGCGATTTTTTTATTAATATAAAACGTAGCTTTTTTACTTTTTTATAAAATATAATAATTGCTGCTTAAACAATATAGTGCTTTTTTTTTTATAATTTTTATTTTTTAGATTATAATAAAGTTTAAGTTTGTTTTTTATAATATATACGCTATATTTAAATATAATTCTTTTTTAATATTTTAAAATATAATATTTATTATAGTTATAAAAGTAATAATGTTTATGCTAATGTTTTATAGCATTTTATAAAAAAGCTAGTTTTATTTATATTTTTGCTTTTTTTTTTGTTTAATATATTAAAAGTTAAGCTAACTGCTTATAATATTAATATTATGTTAACATGTTTTACTATAGCAGTTTTTTTATAATTGTTTTAAAATTTGCGCAAATATAAAATATACGTAGCTTTTAATTCTTTTTTTATTTAAGCATTAAACAAATATGTTTTATTTTAAGCTTTATATTGTTTTTTATAGTTAATGTACTAAAGCGTTATTTTTATAGTTTTAACTAAGCATTTTTTTTTTTAAATATTTAAAGCTTTTATAATATTTATAACATGCTTGTTTAAAATAGTATATAGCTATATAGTTATATTTAAAGCAATTAAAATATTGTTATATTTTTATATTAAACGTAAATAGTTTATAATTAAAAAACTACGTTTTTAAAAAAAAGCTTTTTTTGCTAAGTTTTTAAACAGCTATAATTATACTAATATATAGTACTATAAAAGCATATTAAGCTTTAAAGTTTTTTAAAAACATTTGTTTATATTTATTTAGCTTTAAATAAACGTTTTTAAATATTGTTTTTAATACTTTATTGTTATAGATTTTTTGCAGTTATACTATTAGGATTTTTTTTGCTATTATTACAATTTTACGTTATTATAGCTTAATTTTTGCTTTAAAAGCTTTAATTATTTAATTGCTTTAATTAAAGCTTTTAAAAAGCTTTTTTTAAAACGTAATAACTATATTTTTGCTAAAAAGCTTTTTAGCTATAATAGTGTTAACTTTATTAAAAGCTATATTAACTGCTGTTATAATTATAATTAGTTTACGTTTTTTAAATATTTTTAGTTATATTTTTGCTTTAATAATAACTTTTTTGTTTTTTTTTGCTAAAATAGCTTTTTTGTTTAATAAAAGCTAAGCTTTTACAAAAGCTATTTTTTATGTTTACGTTTAAGCTTAAAGTTGCGCGCTAAGTTATTAAAGCGCTTTAATTATTGTTTTATTAAAGTTATATTATATAATTAGTTTTTTAACATTTATAAATTTAACAGTTATATTTATTAAGCTTTAAAATTTAGTTATAGCTTAAGTTTTTTTTATATTATAATAAAAAAAAAGTTTTTTTATTACTTTATTTTTTTTAATTAGCTAAAATATAGGTTTTATTAGTTTATTAAGCATTTTTTTTATAGCTATAAGCTTTATGTTTTTTTTTAAAAAAATTTTTAGTGTTATAATAATAATAAGTTTTTTATAGCATTTTAATGCAAAATTTTTTAATAGGTTGTCCGCTATTAATATATTAACTATTTCTTTACGTTTTAATTTTGCTATTAATACAACTATTTTATTTTAGTAAAATTTTTAATAGCTTTTTAATAATCGTAATTATTATTGGATAGCTTGCACGCTTGCAAAATTATTCTAAAAACTTAAAAAATAGCTAAAAAGTTGTTAAATAAACAGTTTAATAAAGTTATATAAGTTAAAATAATAATTAACAGTATTAAAATATTATTTTAGCTATTAATTTATTAATATAGCATTATATACGTTATAAAAAAAAAGCATTTATTTTAAACTTTTTAATTAAAACTATAGCATAATATATATAATATATTTTTATTTATTTATTAAATATTTATTATATACTAAATATAATATTTATATTAATATATATTAATTTTTTAGTTAAATATATATTTATATTTATATAAAAACGTTAAATAATATAATTATAAATATATTAATATTTAATATTATAGTTAACTTAATTTTATTTTTTTTAAAATTAAAAATAAAATAAATAATAAATATTTAACTATTTTTTAAGCGTAAAACAAGATTTAAAAATTGCATAACTTTTTAAACTTTTAATAATTAGCTATAACTTAAACAACAGCTATAAAAAAAAACTTTAATAAAAAAAAAGCGTATATTTATTAAATAAACGTTAATAATTATATAAAAAATATAGTTAACAAAAACAATAAACTATATAACAAATTATATAAAGTTTAATTTATAAAAACAAAAGCTAATATAATAAGTTGTTTTAAATATTTATAAAGTATTTATTAACTAATAGCTTAATAAACTATAAATAAATAATTTAAATACTAAGTTTAATATATAAACTATATAAATTATTTGATTTAGTACTATTGTTTAAAAGTTTTATTATATTTTTTTAATTATTTAGCTATAATTAAAATAATTATAGCTTTTAAGCATAAAAAACTTTATGTTTAGCTATTTTATTAATATATTAAAAACAATAAAAACCGAAAAAAATATTATTATAAGTTAAACTTGTTTTATATATTTGCTAAATATTTATAAAAATTTAATAGCTTAATATTATTATAATAATAAAAAACCTAAAATAGTTTACTTTAATTACAATATTATAATATAATAATAAGTTTTTAAAAACAAAATTTTATTAATAATATATAAAAAACATATTTATTTTTGCTACTTATTTTTAATTTAACTAATTAACGCTATAAACATATATATATATATAATATAAAAATATTAAACAACTATTATTAATAAAACTAAAAGTATATTTTAAGCTTTTGTTAAATATTTATTAACTAATATTTAAAATATAGCTGCTTTTTTATATAGTTTTATATATGTAAAGTTTTATTGCAAGTTTAATAGCTTAACTGCAGCTAACGTTTATATTAGCTTTATAAACAAAAAATAAAAATATTATTATTTTATAAACAAAAAGTAATACATTTATTATTTAAATTTAATTGTTTAAAGCTATAATATAAATAAAAGCTTAATTATTAACATAATTTTAATTAAATAAATACTTTTTAAAAACTATAAATAATTATTAATAATAGTTAATATATTTAATTTTATTATAATAATAAAGTTAACATAATAACTATTTGCTTTTTTAAAAAGCAAATAAAATTTTTAAAATAAAGTAATATTAAATTAATTTAAATTAACATAAATTATAAAACAATATTAAAGCAAAAAAAATGTTATAAAATTTATTAAGCTATATAAAACTTAAAGTTAAACAAATATAAATAAAATATTGCTAAATATTTTAAAAATATATAATATTAACTTTATTTATATAGCAAAAATAATTATAACAGTTATTATTAACTTTAAATATATTAAAATATATATTTTTATGTTTAAATAAACTTTTTTTTTTTATTATATATAACTATATTTTATAGCTTTAGTATATTTATAACTAAAAGCTTATTAGTTTTATTATTAATTAAAAATAAGCTAACTTTTATAATAAATAAATGTTTAATATTATATTATTAAAAAATATTACTAAATATTTTTTAAGCTAAAGCAACTTTTTAGTATAATAATATTTAAATTTTAGCTATTATTAAAAAATTTATTATAATTTAAACATATAATTTTATATAATTTATTATAAGCGTTAAATAATAAAAATTATAAGCAAATATTTTTTAAAAGTATAAAATAGTTTATATAATATAATAATATAACTTTTATAAGTTATAAACAAATAAAACTTTAATAAAGTATTAAAAATTATTATTTATATTATAATTTTTTTAATTACTTTTTAAAACTTTATTAGCTAATAGTTTTATAGCTAACTTAAAATAAAATAATAAACATATAAAGCTTTAAAAATAAACTAGTTATTAATGCTATTTTTATATTTATATAAGCTTTATATACGCTTTTTTTAAAATTAGCTATATAAACTAAAACTAAATATTTTTTTATATAAACTAAGCAAAAATTAGTTATAAAGTTAATTATTTTAAAATATATTATTATTAAATATTAACTTATATTTTATAAGCTGCTTATTATTATAATAATATTTATAAACTAATTATAGCTATTATATAGCATAATATAATTAAAAATAAATAAAACGTTATATAAAAACATATATTTAAACGCTATAATATAAAAATATTTTATAAAAATAATAACGTTTAAAGCTATTAAAAAATAATAACTGCTTAAAAACGTAAATAAATATTTAATATATATTTATAAAATGTTTATAAAAAACTTATAAAAGTTTTAAAACAAAAGCTATTAAAAATACGCTAAAACATTTTAAAAAAACAAAGTTGCAAATTTACTAAGTTGTTAACTATTAAAAAACAAAAAAATAAGCTTATAATAATTTAGTAAAGCTTTAAAAAAACTATGTTAAATAAAAGCAAAAATTTAACAATATTTTTATTTAAATTATTACTACGTTGTTAATAAAAAACATTAATACGCTTTTAATTAAAAAGTATATTTATTAATAATAGCTTAAAGTATATTAATAATAAATATTATTTAAAAGCTTTATAAATATTTATTATAGTTTTAAACGTATAACTATAAATAATATATAATTAGCTACTTTTATTATATTAATAGCTAAAATTAAAGCTAATTAATAATATATAAAAATAAAATAGATTAACGTTTTAAGTTAAGCTATAAAGTTTAAAAATTAGTTAAAACTGCTAAAAGTTAAAAAGCTAAAAAAAAAAGCTAAAAAAAAACAATAATAAAGTTAAACATATAAAACAGTAATATATATTTAGTAAAAGTTTAAAAACTATATATATTTATTTTTTTAGTATAAGTTTTAAAGCTAAAAACATTATTATAATAAACATATAAAATAAAAAAATTAAAACTTAATATATATATATTATAAAATAATTATAAAACAAAATTTATAAATAATATAATAAAAGCTAAAATAAAGCTAATATAAATTTAATTTTAAATATTTAGCAAATATATATTGCTTTTTTTAATAATGTTATTAAACTATTAGCTTAATTTATATTAAACTAAATTAACTAATATAAAGCTAGCTAAAAAATTAACTATTAATTAACTTAAATATTTAAAAAATAAATATTATATTTTTATTATAATGTTTTTTAAACTGTTTTTTTAACTTGTTAAAATATTAAAAACATTAAGTTTAAATATTTAAACAATTTTTTAAGTGCTAAAAAAGCTATTAAACTATAAACAAATATTTTAAAAATATATAGCTTAATTTTATAAGTTTTAAATATGTTTTAAAAATTTTAAATATTAATAAATAAATATTTTTTAAATAAATATAAGCAATTTATAATAAACTATTTATAAGTTTTTTATTTTTTAACAATAAATAAAGTTTAAACTAAACGTTTATTATAATTAAATAAAATATTATTAATAAATATTTAATAAATATAAACTAAAATATAGCTTATATAATAATATATTTTGTTAATTTTATATTTTTTTTTTTTATTTGCTTATAATACGTATAATTTTATTTAGTTTAAAATTTAACGTAATATTTTTTAAATTTTTAGTTTAAAGCTTATAATGCTATAAATATAAAACAAAATGTTTAATAAATGCTATATATAATAAAACTATATTTATAACTATTGTTATAACATTATATAAAACTTAAACAAATATTTATTAAAAATATAGCTTAAGTTATAACTAGTTTAACTTTAGCTTTATTTAAATATTTAAAATTAATGTTAAAATTAAAAAATTAAAATTTTTAGTTTATTATTAACGTTATTAAAAAAAGTATTTAAAAAAAATTATTGTTATTATTTTTATTGTTATTAAAATTTTTAAAAATAATTTTTAAAAAGTTAACTAGTTTTTTAATAATATTAGTGCTAAATTTAAAATTAATAGCAACAAAATAAAAAGCTAGTAAAATAATTATTAAAAAGTTATTTAAATTTTTAAAATTATTAATGCTAAATTAAAATTTATTAATAACAAAAAAATCTTTAGCAGTAAAAAAATTTAGTTAAATATTTGCTAAAAAATTACTTAAATTTTTAAAATTATTAGTGCTAAATTAAAATTTATTAGCAATAAAAATTTTTTTAATAATAATGTTAACAACAAAAAAATATAGTTAAATATTTGCTAAAAAGTTATTTTAATTTTTAAATATTTAAAGCTAAAAAACGCTGCTAATAACTTTTAAATTTGTTTAAGCTTTTAAATTTTTTTAAAAATTAACACTTTATTTTTTATAAATATTAAGCTTAAATTTTGCTTATATTAAACATTTTTTAATATAAGTTTTTAAACATTTTAGCAAAATTGTTAATAAATATTTAATAAATAAACGTTTAAATTTTTATTATTTAGCTTGTTAATTTAACAATTTTTGCAAACTTTGCTTATTTTTATAATTTGCTATATTTTAATAAAATTTAGCTATTTTAATTAACAAATATTTAGCAAGTAAACAGCTAAAATTATATAATTTTTTTGTTGTTTTTAAAGTTAAACGTAAAACTTTAAAAAACATTTTTTATATTATGTTTTATTAGTTTAATAATTTATTAAAAAATAGCTAAAATATTATTGTTTTTTAAATTATTTAAATAAACATAAAGTTTACGCTAATATTTTAAATATAAATAAATATTTATAAAGTAAATAAAAAGTACACTTTTAATTTTTTAATTTATTATAAACATTTAATTAAACAACAATATTTACACTTTTTATTATTATAAAAACTATTAAATAATTGTTATTAAATTTAGCTTTATAGCTTTTAATATAACAAACAAAATTGTTTTAACTTTTGTTTTAAAAGTTATTTTATATATTTTATAAATAAATATTTAACAAATAAAAACAAAATAAATATATTTAATTATTACATAAAATTTTTATGCTAGTTTTATTATTAATATTAACTAATATATAATAAAAATATTTGTTAACTAAAATATAAACAATATTTTTTTATTAAACGTTAATAAATATTTAAAAAATATATATTTAAAGTTAACTTATATTTAATATAAATAATAAGAATTAATAAAAACGTATAAAAAATTAATATAAACGTATAATTTTATAAACGTATAACTTTTTACGGTTTTTTATTAGCTTAAAAATTAATTGTTAATATATACCGTTTTTTTTTTAACCGTTTATATACTTAATGTTTTCTTTGTTATATTTTACTTTAGCTATTTTTAACGCTATTTAATTTAATATATTAACTTTATATATTTTATTTTGCATGTTTTATTTAAACTGTTAATAATATTATTAATTATTTTAATAATTAATACATTTTAATACTTTAACTTTATAATATTAAGCACTTTAAAACAATATTTTTTAAACTTTTTTAATTTTAGCAATTTTATAAACGCGCTTTTATATTAAATAATTTGTTATATTGCTAAAAACAACAATAAACGTTTTGTTTTTTTTTTTTTTGCTTACTTTTTTTAGCTAATAAACTATTTTTTGCTATTATAACTGCTACAACTTGTTAATTTTATTTATTTAGTAATAATTAAAATAATGTTTTTATAGTTTATAGCTTTAGCAACAATAACGCTTTTAATAATATATTTGCTTTTTATTTTTATTTTTTTAGCACTGTTTTATATTTTTATAAACATAAAAAACTTAATAAGCTAGTATAAAAGCTACGTATTAACTACAATGTTTTTTTTGCTAATAAATTTTTAACGCTTT
Organism: Xylaria castorea; assembly: GCA_022495115.1. Lineage (NCBI taxonomy): Eukaryota > Fungi > Ascomycota > Sordariomycetes > Xylariales > Xylariaceae > Xylaria > Xylaria castorea. The sequence goes on along the minus strand of MU382627.1, from coordinate 1,394,698 downwards.
TATAATTTTAACGTATTCGCGTATTTATATTTAGCTTAAAAGCCCGTTTTAATTTCTACTTTAAAAAATTTTAATTAGCTTAACTTTTTTACGGCTTAACTTTGCTTATTGCTATTAAAAAAAAATTCGAATTAGTTTTACGGTTAGTCCGTTAAATAATAAAAAAAAGCAAGCAGCTTTTTATTAATTTTATATATATATATAAACGTATATATAAGTAACAAAAATAATAAAGCTAGTTGTTATTAAATTTAAATAGCTATAACTTTTTTTTTTTAGCGTATTTATTTTTATAAAGTTTACTATTAAAATTATTTATTTTATAGTTAATAAAAAACGCTTTTTTATTATTAACTTTATTTTTAATGCTTTTATTTTAATAAGTACTAAGTTTATTAGCTAAAGCAAGCATTTTATTAGTTAACTATTGTTTTTTATTTTTAGTTCTAAAAACTATTTTTAACTTATTTATTTTAAACAACTTATTTTTTATAGCTAACGCACTTTTTAACTACGTTAATATATTTAGCAAAAACAATAGTTTTAATATTATTAAATATTATTTATATTTATATAAAAAATAACAAATTTAATTTTTAATTAAATATAATAAATTCGAAAAACTAACATTAAGCAAAAGCTAAAAACTTTAGCAACAAAAATTTTAAAAAACTAGCTATAAATAGTTATTAATTACTAAAGCTAAAAATAAAAAACAATAATTATTATAGCTATATAAAAACTTAAAGCATTATTAGCATAATTATAGCTAAAGTTTAAATTTATTTATTTATTTATTTTATTAAAAGCTTATTAAACTAGTAAAAAAAACTATTATAGCAACTAGTTGCTATATTAATATTTAAGCTTAAAACGTTTAAAATATAATTAAAAAATAACATAAAAAGTTTATTTTTATTTAACGGAATATTTATAATGCTTAAAGCTTTGTTTAACAAGCTAAGCTAAACAGCTATAACTTAACTGCAGTTTTTATTAAGCTTTTTAATAAAAAAAAAGTTTTTTACTTAATTAAATAAGCTAACAATAAGTTATATTGCTTAATTAAATTAGTTTAAACTTTTTTATACTATTTATAAATATAAAAGCAATTTTTAAAAATTATTAGTTTTAATAATATATATAATACTAATCGTTTTAAGCTTTTATTGTTTTAAACAACAAGTTAAACTTGCTTAAAAACAGTTTTTAATGCTATTTTTAGCTTAATTAATAACAAAAAACAAAAAAGCTTTTAGTTTTTAGCTAAAAATATTCGTTAGCTTATAATATAATATATTATATAAAAGTTTAATGTTATTATAACTAATTATAATAAAATAATAAAAGCTATATTAAATAACTAGTTTTTTTTTGTATAACAACAGTTTTATATATATTATATTAACTTAAACGTTTTACTTAATATTAAACAAAAATAAGTTTTTAATTGCGTTAATAATAGCAGCTTTAATAATAGCAAAAATAAAAATGCTATTTTTATTAGTTAATTACTAGTAAAATTAAGCTTTTTTAATAAACAACTAGTAAATGTTGTTATTATTAACAACAAAAAAATCCTTTTTATTTACTAAAGCGTTTTAATAATATAAAAAAAAGTAATTCTTGCAAAAACAAAAGCTGCGTATAAAAAAGCATAAATTAAACTTTATTAAAAGTTTAACAACTAATAACTTATATTATAATATATATATAAAACTTATATGCTTTTAAAATTATAATAAGCTTGTTGTTATATTTATAAATATTATAACTTTAATATATAAGTTATATTTAATATAAAAGCAAACAATAATAATATTAAAAGCTACTTTTTAAATAATATAAATTATTTATATAGTTTTATTAAAGTAATACAAAAAATAATAGCTAACTAAAAGTATAACTTTAAACAAGCTTGTGCTTAAAATAAAGTTTTTATTTAACGTAAATATTTATTATTTTTTTCGGATTATTTAAATAAGCTTTAAACAGTTATAGCTTTAAAAAAAATAAACTTAATTAATTTATAATACTATATTGTTTACAAATTAATATTAAACATAAAAAACTTTTTTTTAACAAACATTAAACATTATATTAACAACTGTTTAATTATTATTAAGCTTAAAATTTTATATTATTATAATGTTTACGCTAAAGTAGTTAACAAAAGTTTTTTTAATAAACAAAATATTAACTTTTGCTAGCAGTTATAAAAATTGTTGTTAAATAACTTATACTAATTAATTTATAATTTTAAAATTGCTAATATGCTTTATAATTAACTAAAGAATTTTGTAAAGCTTTTTTTTAATAAGCTTATAATTTAACTAAGTATACTATTAGCTAGTTAGCTAACTATAAGCTAAAAATAAAGTTATTTATTAAATAGCTAAAACAAGTTAACATTAGTTAAGCTTAAGCAAAATAAAAGCTGTAATAATAGCATAAAAAAAAGCAAAAGTAGTTTAGCTATTTAGCGTTAAACATAAAGTTAATTATTAGTGCTTAAAGCTAAAAAAACAACAAGTAATAAAGCTAGCAAACGTTAATTGCAGCTTAATATTTAAAAGCAAAAAAGCTAATAAAAGTTAAAATAGCTAAACTAAATAGCTATTTAAATTAAATTACGTTTATAACATTATTAAAGTTTTTTAAAATAAAACGTTATAAAAAGTAAAAGCTTTGTTAAAAGTGCAGTAATATTTAATAAATAATATATTTAAGTAATATATCCTTAAATTAATTAGCTTTAGTTATAAAGCAAATAGGTTTGTTATAGCCGGATATATTATAAGGCGTACTTTAAGTTAAACTAATTAAAAAGTTATACGTCCGTAAAATTATACGTCCGTATTAATTCTTTATGCGTTTTTATTAATTCTTTAAATAATAAAACATTATTTAAACGTTTTTTATATATATAATATACTTTATATTTAAGCTAAAAATAAAAATAAAATTTATATTTTAATTTAAATAAATATTTTATAAATAAACATTTAAAAATTATATACTATTTTGCTATATTAAAACTATTTTAGCTAAATTTTTATTTATTTTATTATAATAAATACTAAATACTAAATAAATAAATATATAAAATATATAATTATAAAAAATATTAAGCAAATAAATGTTTAATATTAATAAAAAATAAAAAAAAAGCATAAAAAAAAGTTGTTATAATAAGTTTAATAAAATTAAAAATTTAAAAGTGTTATAAATTTTAATTATAAGCTTAAAACGTTAACTTTTTAAAGCTTAAAGCTAATTATATTTTTTTAAAACTATATATTTAAATCTTATTAAATATTTAATAAATACTTATTTACGTTTATACTAAGTTATATATAAGCAAACAATAAAAAAATTAGTTAACTATAATTATTACAGTTAAATAAAATTAAGCAAACCTTACTTCCCTCCTAATTAAGTTAAGTGCTAAGCTTATAATGGTCGTTTAATCTATAGTTACTGTATACACTACTTATACAACTGCTAGTTATTTATCTACTAGACTAAAGATACCAAACTAGGGCTATAGGTGAGTTGAAAGTAATTGCTATAGGTTTTGGGTGAGGTTAAAGGTAACTATTTAGGGGTCTATACCCTACCAACAATCGACGTCCTGGAGGAGGTGTATCTAGGGTGCGGACGGCATCGGCCGCCTTGACCGATAACCGCTCAGAACCATTTGAAGGTCAAGTGAAAGAACCTATGATCCCACACCCCCTATTCTAGGAGATATATCATTAAGCTTTACTATTCCACCTGAAGACGGGAGCAATCTTTTAGGGTCATTACACCGATGAGTTGCTACCAGGAGCGTCAAGGTTCTAATTATCATAATGGTGACCCCTGATATTGAAATCGACCAGCAACAAATGGTCCGCGCGTTGTGCCAATCACGATACAATCATGACTGTAGAGCAGATCTCTCGATTGCTGCGCTTTCTCTGCGATACAGTGCCTCGAAGATATTATACATCTATCGCCGTCCTGCCGAATAACCAGGACGACCGTTGAACGCAGCTGGTCGCCAGCGCGTAATCAATTCACACACAACCGCGACATGGATCCTGGTAGGGAGCGCGCGTTCCAAATTTACCGAATGCCAGACCTAACTAATAATTACTTACTTATAGTACTTCTCAAGTCTTAACAGCCAATCAACAGCCCTGCTACCTAGTCTAACTAGGCTCTAGACAGAACTAACTAACTAACAGGTATCCCGGTGCTCGTCCCGATTCACGCCCCCGGCCAAGACCCGGCTGCTATCCAAACCGTGTTAGCACCAAACTGGCACTTTACGGGCCAGCGGCGTCTCAGAGAGTGAGCCGCGATCCACAGGCCTGGCGGCGCCCGTCGTCAGCGACGAGTTCCACCGTGACGGCGTCATCCACCTGCCCCTAGCATGTTACAAACAACTTTTCCTCGTAATGAGGCAGGGTCCGTCCCTGGGCCCCGTAAAGAGACAGGGCCTTTCTTTTTTCTTTCGCGCCGTCTTTAATTCCAACACGTGCGTGTGTCTTTGTATGATCGGTTTTGCCTATGTCCTTGTGAATTTGTACTACGCACCCTCGTTTCATTCCGAGTTCTTCACTGAGCCTCGACGTCATTGAGCTTAAGCAATCGCTTGCCACCTAATCCTTTCGTTCGCTCCAACTGCTCAAATCTGAATATTCCACAACCTCCTACGACAAAACTAAAAAATTGAGACCAATTATTTTCGGCCTGGATTGCCGGGAGGCCGGTTTGACTCGAATCTCATTTGCCTTGTCCATTTGGGACACTTGAACATGTCTTACTCTTGGCTTAGCGCCCGCGACGATGGGGCTGATCAGTTCCTCAAGCTCATACAGAATCCCTTCAACACACAAGTATGTCCTCCTTATGATCGGTGTTCTACAGCCAATTCTGACCGTGATACAGTTGAGCGAAAAGGCGTTTTGGTCGTCCTTTGGCTATTCTTTTGGAGCGGCTTTATTATTCGCCCTTTTATTTTGTGTACTACGGCCGTACAATGGCACCGTATATGCACCTCGTCTAAAGCACGCCGATGAGAAACATGCGCCGCCGCCGGTGGATAACGGCGTTTTCAGCTGGGTGTCCCCCGTTGTAAAAACACGTGAGCAAGTCCTCGCCGAGAAAATCGGTGTCGACGCTACTCTATTTCTACGGTTCACTAAAATGTCTCGCAATCTTATGATTGTTCTCTCCGTGATCGGCTGCGGCGTCTATATTCCTCTTAATGTCGTCCAGAATACGCAGAACAAGATATTAGATAACACAAACGTATTCATTCGCCTCACCCCCTTGGGCGTTTGGGGGGCTGCCTGTTGGGCACACGTCGTTGTCTCCTACGCATTCGATTTTTTGGTATGCTTTTTCATCTGGTGGAACTACCGCGCAGTTACCAACCTACGGCGCCAATATCTCAACAGTCCCGAGTATCAGGAAAGTTTGCACTCAAGAACTCTAATGGTAAGTCGAATTAATAACGCATCTTCGTTCGAGTCAACAAGGACAAGTGTTGCGCGAGTGGCTGCATTTGGACTTACACTCATATAATTGTTAAAAGTTTGATGCTTTAAGCGTCTTCAACTACCACGGGCAGTACTGATTTAGTTCCAGATTACCGACATTCCCTCGGCATATCGAACTGACGACGGGGTCTCACAACTTGTGGACGAAATTGATAACATAGGGAATCATTCGGGAATTGTTGCTCGCAACGTCAAAGATCTTCCAGAACTGATTGAGGAGCACGATGAGGTTGTCAAGGAATTTGAATCAATACTAGCCAAGTACTCAAAAAACCCAGACAAGTTACCTACCAAGCGACCCCGTTGCAAAACCCAAAAAGGGGACCCATGTTATAGTACGGTTACGAAGGTCGACGCTATCGACTATCTCACATCCCGGATTGAACGGCTCAAGGCGGATATTACTGAGAAGCGAAAATCGGTAGACCAGCAAAAGACACTCTCCTATGGATTTGCCCGCTATCCAAGCATTGAAGAAGCCCACAACGTTGCTTTCGCCGCCAAGAACAACATCCGCAAGGCACTACCATTAAGCTTGCACCGAAGCCGAGCGACTTGATATGGGAGAACCTTCCTTTGGACCGCCACCGCCGTCGGTGGGGTGCCTTTATGAACAATTTCTGGGTTGTTGTTCTTACTGCCGTCTGGACCGTGCCCAATGCCCTCATAGCTGTCTTTCTTGCTAACTTGAGTAATCTCGGGTCCGTCTGGCCTGCATTTCAGGACGAGCTAATCAGAAACCAGAAAACTTGGGGTGCCATTCAAGGTATTCTCGCACCTCTGGTCACAACATTGTTCTATCTTGTCCTTCCCGTCATATTTCGTCGACTTTCAGTGTATGCTGGTGATTATTCGAGGACTGCTCGTGAGAGACACGTTACTCAGAAGCTGTATGCCTTCTTTGTCTTCAATAATCTCATTGTTTTTTCACTATTTTCTACAGCCTGGAAATACGTTGCGGCAGTGAAGGGAGCAGAAAAGGATGGCGATATTTGGTCGGCTATTGTCAACTCGCATCCATTTGGAAATTTGCTCACTGCTTTCTGCGATGTCTCGCCATTCTGGTTGAACTATCTGCTCCAAAGGAATTTCGGCGCTGCACTTGATCTGTCACAAATTATTAAGCTAGCCACGGGATCCTTTACGCGCAGGCTGCTTAGTCCAACTCCACGCGAACGCATAGAGCTCTCAGCTCCACCGCCATTCGACTATGCTGCCTACTACAACAATTTTCTCTTCTACTCCACAATTGCTTTAGTCTTCGCTCCATTTCAGCCTCTGGTGCTTCCTGTTACGGCATTGTATTTCACCCTCGACACTTTCACAAAAAGCTACTTGCTATTGTAAGTCTGTCTCCTGGTCTCAATATTCTTTAATTAATATTTCGGCTACAGATATGTATTCGTTACCAAACATGAAAGCGGCGGTGCCTTCTGGCGAGTGCTTGTCAATAGGTTGCTCTTTGCTACCCTACTTGCCAATGTGGTAACAACGATCTTTATCATTGATCGACGTGAGTCGATTACTCAGGTCATTCTGATGATCCCACTCCTAGCCATCATAGCGGGTTTTAAATGGTACTGTCGACGCACATTCGATGACAATTTACATTTCTACTCCAAAGGCTTGCATGGTACAGAACAAGGAAAGTTATCAACGAAGCCGAAATACGACCGCGTTGGAGTTCGCTTCGGCAATCCAGCACTCTACAAAAAGCTGATGGTTCCTCTTGTCAACGAAAAAGCCAATCATCTTCTCAAAGAAATCATTCGTGAGCAATCAGATGCTGATTTTAGTGAGACCAACAATTACACCGATACATACCGAATGCAGAGGCTGTCTACACACCAATCAGGTCAGGCCGACGGTCCAGGCGACACCACCTTTGAAGTCGTCAATGAATCTCAAATGAATTTCGAACACTTCCGCGATCGCGAGGAGTTTCGTGAGTTTGGAGGTGATGGTGACCTCTACAGCAATCCACCCGACCCATCAAGATCTAGCTCACCTAACTCGAACATGTCACTACCTCATAATGCAAACCCAGTGCATGAGCTAGACTACGAAGGAGCCACATATCCCACTGGCTATCACCCTCCATCGAGCTTTCGGCCTCAATCACTGACACGCCAATATTCCGAAGCGTCCATAGAACAGGGCCACACCATAACCAGACAAGTAGATTGGTCGGAGGTAAATTTGCTAGGTAGCGCAGCACCATTAGGGAAAACAACATCCGGTAAATCAGACAGGTGAAGTAGTCATAAGAGTTACCACAGGATTGGAATGAGTTATGCTGTTTAAAGCGGGCGTAGAGGAGCAACTGCAGGGTGGTTTGGTTTAGAAAAGGGGCGTTTCTTCGGTTCATTCATCATGCAGCATCAGCATAATGCCGCGATTATGAGCTCCACGCTTCACAACATAATTTATTCGTTGCTATCGATGGCAAATTCAAAAATAATAAATGAACTATATTTATTGTATGAGATCTACTGGACTCGATATGTACCACATACTGTTCTAACATATGTGTGCTGAGTGGCTCACTAAGAAAGCTCAAGAGGACTGAACCCTGAAAGTAGCCTCGTAGAGCCCTAGGAAGAAAACTTCGCAGTGTTTCAACATGAGTAATAGCATCGTAAAGATCTACAAGGGGTTTTATGAGGGGGTAGATTCATCCACTCACTCAAACGGTCAAACTATTCACTAGTCCCTGGTCATGCGGCAACATCTTACTAGATGGTCCGCACAGCATGTGGTAAAACGCTGTCCCGATAAACATGATTCGGTACCTGCATGAGGGTAGGATTAGTACTTCTCGTTTTGTTTGCGTGCGCGTCCCTCTGGGACACATTAGTCAGTTTAGCGAAGGGGTTTACCTGACTCGCATCACCGACCTCAACGATTGCCCTAACCAAATATATCAAAGCGGACGCCGTAAGTCAGGTACCGTAGATCGATGGCGATTGTATTCGGGATCTAAGACTCTAGACCAGTTCCAGTAATCCGAGCCTTACCGATAAATCGTAGAAATCATTGAAACGGTATAAACTCGGACTCACTCACCGTAGTCGGGACGATTTAGTTGGGTTGAGTCGGCGGTCCCTTCACTGATGTCGTGCCTGTCCACGGACACAAGTCAGTCTCGCCCGCATCCGCAACCGCTATGTGCGGCATGATGTATAAATACGCGGTCCTAGAACAGGAGTCCCCAATGTGAATCCCGAAAACCAACACCACTCTCGTTGTTCAGCACACAATCGCTTTACCAACCTGCAATCTTTGCGGGCCACTGTCCTTCATTATTCGCTTCACATTCACTTCAAGACTTCCAATCTTTTACAGTCATCTCAGAGAGATAAACAATAGAACTATACTCCAGACAAATAAATACGGATCCAGAGCAATCACCAGGTCCAGCAATCGCTAAGGCAAGCACTATATCGCTAGGAAAATGTCACTCACTCGGATCCTGATCGCCCTGAGCGCTGCAGGCAGCGCCCTCGCAATTCCCCTCTACAACAACAGCAGTGTCGCAGCGCAATCCCAATCCTTCACGGGCGACATCACGTACTACCAGCCAGGTCTCGGCGCTTGCGGAGAGACAAACTCAGACAGCGATGCCGTCGTCGCGATGTCGCCTGAGCAGTACACTGGGAACTGTGGCAAGTCAATCACCATCACCAAGGACGGGAAGACGGCCACAGCCAAGGTCGTCGATAAGTGCCCCGCGTGTGCAAGCGGATCGATCGATGTCTCGTCGACCGTCTTCGAGTCGCTGGTCGACTTGTCGGTCGGACGGACTACGGTCAGCTGGTCCTTCGATTCATGATCAAACAAACGGAGTACTAAAGATTGTTGTGGAGACGGTCATGGTAGATGGACGTCCCGGACCGGAGAGCCGCGCTGGCGCGGAAGAAGATGCAACTGCCGGGTCGTCGTGCGGGTCACGACGCTAACGGTTGAGGCTCTGGGAAGCGGTGAGGTTCATGATCACGACCACTGCAACGATATAAAATGCTAGGATAGGGGTATACTGGGTGTTAGATATCCACCATGAGTTTATAGAGCTACAGGTAGCGCTTACTTTTTCCATGGCAAACCACTCGTTAATACACTCGGTAGTCCCTCATTGACAGCTCCCAAACTTTCCCTTATCACGGGATTCTGAACCTGTGCATCAAGTTTAACAGTGTGTCTTATCCATCTATTTAGGATCGCCGGCTTTTAGAAGCCAACGTTCGAAACCTCATCATACTATATACCCCAGTACTATGATAGAAACTTTTTAGCATATGGGGTCGATAAGGAAAGGGTTTGCCAGTCTTTTCAACGCACGAACAAGTTACTTGTTATTATCACAATCTTATATATACTGGATTCAACTTCTTTTAGGATTGAACCGACTCTATCTCATAATTTATCTTTTACTGAAGCTAAAAGAGTCATTACCTAAATGTCTATTCTCTACGTGCGGCGGCATGAAGGAAGAGTCTGTGGGAGTACAGGAAACTCTAGCGTACTCCTTAATCATTTGTCCCCGCTCAACTTAAAAATGATACTATTCATTCCCATATGGCCTCGGAAAAATCGGGTATAACGATAACGGTAAAGATAGCAAGAGAGAATAAACGTCACTGTTTAGACAAGATTAACTAATAATCATTTCCCTTTGATTTGTTCGCACTATATTTGGTTTCAAGTATCAAATACGAGGGCAGCCAGCCATAATATGGGCCCATTCCTCAGTTGATGCTAAAAGCTTAACGCATCCGACCCCTTAACATGTCATGTATGACAAGAATACTTAGTATACTACGGGTGGGTTGCTGACAATGTAGTTCCCAAGCGAGGTCGTGCCATTCATCTGCGTGTGAATGGCTTGTGTAAAAGCTTGCGCACTCAAGCTGGCACCCCCGGGACTAGTGTGGGTATGGTCATTGGGATAAAGTGCATTTGTCGCGGAGTTCCCAAGCTTCTTATACACTATAGGGGACCATAAGTTAGGTATCATAACGTTTTATAGTACTGAAGGTATTTCCGGATCTTGACGCGCAAGGAAAGCCATAGCTGAACTAACGCAGCAAACATAGGCCCCGAGCACGAGTTTGATATGAATAAACTGGGTACTTACTATTGGATACGGCTTGGTAATGGTCAACGAAATAAACGTTAGCGCCGAGGGCCTTCTGTGCGGTCAACTGGTAACCGACGAAGCGCGGTGGAGCGTTGACGAAGGATCCCGTCTCCCAAAGGTTATTTGGAGTTTGAGAACTGAGAACGACGGTAGCTCCCTTGGCGGTCATTAACTTGGCCGCTTGGATGACGTAGAAGACGAAAGTGTCTGGAACTCTAAGTCAATTATCGCCATTCGGAGCGTGATTGTGAGGATTTGAGAAGGTTCTAGATACTATCTCGGCCTGAGAAGGAGTTTTGTGCTCTAAAAGTTGCCAAAGAAGAAGAAAATGGTTCCGATAATTACTTACAGACGGTCTCGCCCGTTGAATCTGAGACGCAGGTCTCCGTCCCCGTACCCGGACAGTCCGAACGGCCGTTATCGTTTGACTCAGGCGAACCGCCATCATTATGCCCGAATTCGATTACGACGATGTCGCCGGATGCGACAACGTTGGCGACATCAGCGAATCTTCCCTCGTTCCAATACGAACGGGCGGATCTGCCACCAATCGCCTTATTAACAACGCTTACGGTAGAATATGTACCGAAATATTGGCCCCAGCCATCCGTATCACCATCGTTGGCGCCGTTCTTCGCCATCGTACTATCGCCACAAAGATAGACGGTAGGTGTTGCTCGGGGGGCTAGATCGGCCGGAGTTACCGGAGTAGCAATAGTCTCCAGCACACACAGCGCCAATACGGCTGATATCGATGAGAACCTCATTGTTTTTTTTTTTTGCGTTGGTCGTGATTAACCTTGACTAAGGCAGCGAACACTTCGTCTTATGAAGGGTGGGTGGGCGCAATCAAGTTGGCGCACGCGCAGACACATACATATATATCAACTAGAACCCCGTTTCGGAGCGACGACTACATAAGGAAGCATTAACACATTGCCGTATCTACTCCGCCATCGGGCGACGATACCTAATTCGGAGCCGGAGGAAACGGAACTAGTAGGAAATCCCACCAGTCAAGTGGAAACACTGGGGTAACGATAGACGATAAACGCATTCTGAGATGATGAGGATGGAGAGAGTTGCGCCGATTAGTCAGTCCCGTAGATTCTAAGGAAGGAAAGTCAATTCAACTTCTTTGTGCCTTATCCTGCCGCGCGTCTGCGTGGTGTTGTCGCGCTCGGGGGAATGATACACCGAAATTTTAATAATTGCCTAAAGCGTTTATAAAAGAGCTAACTAAATTAAGCCTTTCGCGATCAATCAAGCCTTTCGCGATCCAATCTTTCGCGATCAAGCTCTTCGCGATCCAGCCTTTCGCGATCTAACTAGTCCTTCGCAATCAAGAACCCCGAACAAAACCTGCCTACGAAGACCTACGCGTACGGACTAGCAAGAGCTCTGAACATCTAGCCATACAGACCTTGCCGTACAGACTAAGCTATATAGACCTACACGTAGGGACTGGCAAAAGCTCTGAACACCCAGCCACGCAAACCTACCTACACAGACTACTAAAGATCTGGAAACTTAGCTAAGCAGACCTACATATGCAGACCTACATGCGTAGCTAGGTTAGATTTATATAGCTAAGTCTACGTTTAAAATAAAGAAGTACGATATAATATTCCACAAACATGTTATGTACGAACGTAAATCTTTTCCTAAATTCGGTATAAAGCAAGTTCTATTCTAATGTATATACATTTATTACTAGTATTATCATACTTTATATATTCCAGAACACGTATCAAGAATGCGTTTCCCTAAAAGCACGTGTGTGTCGAGTGTAGCCGAGCTGGGTCTCCCTATTGCTTAGACGCGCCTAATGCTTGGCCGAAGGAACTGCGCATACGTAGATAACCTTGACCGTAATACCAATGAGTATATTCAGTCAAGTGAAGCAGTTCATACCTGTCGGCATGAGCATAAGTTGTACAGGACTTCTTAGCCCTACCCTATCAAACGATCGTCTAACATAGTAGTCGTAACAGCACGCTCATAATAGCCGAAATATGAAAGTCATAGCGCATTAATGTGCAGAAAGAAGAGAGTGTGAGAGGCCCAGTCTGGCTTGTAGCAATATTTAATATCTATGGAACATTTCCATTATCAGCGCTAGACAGGTAATCTTGAGTCTCGATGGGCCAATTGCGCCCAACTCCTTCAGCTATGAAATACTAATTCGTCTCCGGGGGATAGGCTGCGATAACCACGTGTGTAGCATCTAGTCTAGTCTAGTTTGATCAACACCATTGCAATCATTCTTCCAACGCTTCTACGATCGTCGCATAACGTACTGCGATTTATGCCTTCTTTTTGCCAGCTCTACCGCCGAAACCCCATCCGATCTGGTTTGCCATCTTAACGTCGGCCTCGAGTTCGTCGGCGTACTGATTGACCAGTCCCGGATTCTTCTGGAACCAACGACCAGCCATAATAACATCGAGCGCAGAATCACCACCCTTGCCTTGTAGTAACTCCTCAGCGAGCGTACCATTGCTGATACCGCCAACGGCCGAAACAGCCAGCTTGTCGCCAACCGCCTGCTTAATAGCCGTGGCGAAATGAGCCTGGTATCCGGGGCCTGGTTTGATGGCAGACGCGCCTTTACTGTGCACGCCGCCAGACGATATATCGAGTAGGTCAACACCGCGCTCGGCGAGGAGGAGCGCGAGGCGCGACGACTGCTCCACCGTCCACGACTCTGGGAAGTCGGACGACTCGTCGAACTCGAACCAGTCGGTCGCGCTAATGCGGACAAAAAGTGGCATAGTCTCCGGTATCACCTTGCGAACCTCCTCTGTGGTCTCGAGCAGGAGACGGACGCGATTATCAAACGAACCGCCGTATTTATCTGTACGATGGTTGGTGATTGGAGATAGGAACGAGTGGAACAGGAATCCGTGCGCTGAATGTAACTCAATAACGTCGAAGCCAGCCTCAACCGCTCTTTTAGCCGCAGAAACCCAGTCATTCTTGAGTTCCTCAATGTGATCTATCGTCATAGCCTTAGGCACAGGGTTATTATCACTGAATGCCACTGCCTCAGGAGCCCAAAGATCATCCGGCCAACCGCCAGCCTCCGGACTGGCCGTCGCGCTAGCCGCCAACCACGGACAAACGGTGCTCGCCTTCCGACCTGCGTGTGCGAGTTGAATAGCGATTTTCTGGTTTTGTGAGTGGGCGAATTCGGTTATCCGTTTTAAAGGCGCGATATGGCTATCCTTCCATATACCGGTATCTTCCGGGGTGATCCGGCCGCGGGACTGGACGGCTGTAGCTTCCATGATCGATAACCCAGGCCCACGCTGGATGATGCCACCCATGTGTGTCAAGTGCCAGTCGGTGGCATGGCCATCATCTGCCGAGTATTGGCACAGAGGCGCCAGGAACAGACGGTTTGGGAACGTGACTCCGCGGAGAGTGAGGGGCGTGAAAAGCTTGGGAATAGAGCCGTTCTCCTTTTTAGAGGCTAGGCCGGTGCCCGCGGGAGGCTGCTGCACTGGCGTGAAGTAAGAGATGCCCCGGGTACCAACGTTTTTGAGAGCGTCTGTCGACATTTTGGTGAGTGACTCCCCAAAGCTCTCATTCAAAGGATAAGTAACGAGAAGAGACTGGGCTCTTTTATGGTATAAGAGTCTAAAAGCACATCGACGGCGTTGTTATACACTTTACTTACAGGTATACGGAGACGTAGCTATGCACTATTTATATGTTTCTCTCATTCTGATCTTCACACATCTTACCTAGTCTTACGGATCGGAGCTAAAGGTTTGCTTCTCGGTGTGAAGTTAGACCTTGGATTGATAAGCTCTAAAGTCCGAACAGGACCGGGATTTTTAAAGCCCTCTCTCTGCTACCAAAATTTTAACCGACTGATGTATGGCCGGTTAACAACCGCCTCCGTTGGCGCCGTGTTCAGGTGCGGCGGGTGGGTTTGCAAATATGCTGATTAATTGGACACTGATCGGCTATCTATGTAAGTAGATAGACTAGTTACTGGTGCTAAATCAACAGATCGAAAAACGTTCCTTGGCACATACAAAATAGGAAAGAAAACTTTCCTAATCAGGACATGCAACAAAGCCAAGCCTTTATGCACTCGGGGTCGCCACAACCGTTCTGCACGCTTTCACAATAAGAAATTCCGAACTATTATGGTTGAAGATGTATAACCTGTATTTTTGCGGTTATTTGAGAGTATTTACAAGAGCATATGAAGCGTTACCAACACTGGCTTTTAAGGTGGTAGCCCCGGAGGTAAGTGGAGGGAGGTGACAGATTTTAACCACTGCGCCAAAAGATCAATTATTGTCACGGCCAACCAACAAGCCACCTGGTTGGGTCATGGTCCTGGCAAATGGGTACAAGATTCCAAGTTGCAACTCAAGCTTGGAAAAGTAGCTTATATTAGCAGGTCTGCAGCCGCGCACTCTGCGCACTGCGGTGTGACACCGTCACAATTATTATGGCAAAATGATTAATGGCATATTTATATCTGACAGGAGGCAGTTCCAGCTGTGAAAGGTGACAGATACCCACAATTTAGGTGGGTTAGGTAATCGTTTCAGTCTATTCTTCCTTACGTAAATCTAGGGCAAAGTTTGACGCAACATCCCTTCGTTTTACTTGCTCATATTTCAAGTGCGTCGCCGGGATGTGGGGGAAACTATGCGTTTACCTCCTAATATTTCGAATGCTGGCGTAATATTTGCCCCATATTATATTCAATCAAGCGTGGGTTTTGTACCGGGACCCCTAGAAGTCTAGCATGGGCTTCTGGTTAATTAGCTTTAGAAGGCAGGCAATCTCAAGTAGGTATACAATGTCTGGTTGCCCGCTGGTGGCATTCCGGTAACGCTACGGTGACAATCCGGTACCGCGCTGGTAACACCCTTTTGTTACGCGCTAAAATTCAAAATGCTGAAGGAGATATACAGAATCTTGAATGCTGCTGTCCCCAGTTCCCGAGTTTCAAGTTGACGTTACAACCCCTAGGCAGACACTTCTTGGCCTTGGAAACAATATTGAATCCAGTGCATTATAAGTATGTCTACAGTATGGGCACCTGTACAGCAATACTTCTTACCTAAGTCAACAACTAAATTCCACTTACTACCCACTTTTCGCGAGCCCTCATAAAGCCGCGTCATGCTAGATTTGACCATACATACTCCGTACCTCATTATCCAGAATCTTCGTTCACACTAATCGCAAGGATCCCAAGGTCTTCAAAACCCTGTTGTTAGGAAGGCCCGGTACGACGAACGACGGACGCCGTTCTAGAGCACCAGTATTGATAGGGGCCTCCTAATGTTCGGTCTTCATAGATCCCTCGACACCATTACACGAAATCAAAATGAAACGAACATTATATAATTTCGATGTGATAGCGCCGCGAAAACGTGTCTTTGCACCGGGGACATGGTTTCATAAACGAGATGAACTTGGCAAAACACCAGATTGTCTGAAAATTGGCAGTTCCACTCTATAATGCCAAGCGCTACCAAGACAACGTCAGTTTTACTCTATTATTATCACTACTAGACTCATCCACGTCCGTCTTGGCTGTTTCGTTACCAGTGGGACTTTTTGGCCAGTCTCTTCTAGTCATATCAGCATAGAGTGAGTTGATCACGGATAAACCCTTCAAAGAAACCCTGACGAGACTTAGTAGTGGCTCATTCAAATTGTCGGGGGCAGCGTTTATAACGTCAAGGGTTTGTTGTTAATTATGGTCGAAACAAAGCTCTGGCGCTCCATTGCTCGTTCCACCTGCTACTCGGCGTCCTTGATTCAAAGACACAACATTATAGTTAATACTCCGTCTTGCCCAACTTCTTCCAACAACATACCTTGAAATCGGTCATTGTCTTGGTTGTCATAATCTGTATCTCTTTCACCATAACCCTGGGGGTATATTTTGATCTGTCCTGGTGGCCGTACTTAATAATTTGACTTGAAAGTGTCGCCCTTTTCGATACAATTCTACCAAATTCTCGACAGCTGCTATGTCTGAAGAATCATGTCCCGTGTCCGGTTCCTCTGGGGGGATCTGTCCGGCTGGCAACCGAACCGGGCCCCGAGGATGTTCTTTTTCTGGCTTCAGCCAGTCTGGTAATATCCGTGAAGCATTCGATGTATGAAAGTAGAATGTTGGTTCAAGAGTGATTAGCTAACTCCAGCAGATACCCCGTGGACTTGACCCTGAAGAATGGTTACGAATGAGGTAAGAGTCTTCTCATCACGCTCTATTTAATTCCACGACTTAGGTTAACCTCATAGTGATGCAGAGAACGAAAAGCAATCAATCAGTTGCTGTACTCAAATATACCTTCCCCAGAAGTCATCGGGATCGCAAAAAGCCAAGTTGAAATCGATGCTTTCAATGCGAACGAACAGGACATCCTTGCAGTCGCATTAGGTGCGCCAGCTCGTCAGGTTATGTTGAGAGCAGAAGAGATCGGCTCCAAAACCGGGTGGATAGATGGCTATCTCAGCAGAGAACACGGTTTCTGCCCTCCAGACTATGACGAAACAGCTGGAGCTTTGGCCAAAACCCCTGGCCGTGTATGGTCGGATCTCTGTGAAAGAATGCCTGGTTGTGTCGCTCGCGGACGCGTTCGCGAGTCTGTAGCAGCGCTACCACTAGTTGAGGGCACAGAGGAGAACATTCCCAACCAAGCGCTATGGGGAGCAGTGGTAGCTTTGGGCATGCTGTGTCATATCTACCGCTTCCATGAAAAATTCGATGGGAATGATGGCGTCACGTCCAACCGCTCCAAAAAAGTGAGATTGAATTGCCCAATGGGTGATGATTTAGGAGAAGAATTGGTTGGCATCCCTCTTAGTATTGCCCTACCATATTACCAGATCTCGCGGCGTATGGGACGAACCTTGCCCCATCTCACCTTTGTTGACCAGTCATCATACAACCTGAAGATAAAGGATCCTACATCGACCTACCCATATGTCGCACGCTTTAACAATATAGAGCTACGTTGGCCAATGTTTGGCGAACAAGCGGAGGTGGCATTCCTCAAAGGTGTTGCAGACACCTCGGGTAATGGTTTCCCCTTCAGCTGTTCATAATGCGACTGCTAATAGGCTTTCAGCTTCTTTCCAACATGGGCCTGATGCCATTGCTGCCTGTCAAGAACATGTCATGAATAAGAATGTTGAAGGTCTTTTGAGGGAGATGATTAGGCTGAAGGAGATATTGGAGCGAATGCCCAATGCCTTCCATTCCATTTCGACAAATCCCAATGCCGGAGAGAACTACGTGTCAGGTCAAAAATGGGTTCGCTGGGCCAAGTTTTCGGCTCCGTTATCTACTAGATGCCCAGCTGTGAGTATTTCTGGGATTCATTCTATTGCTCTAGTGACTTTTAGAGCACTGGATCTCCTCTTTGGGATAAGAGAGAGAAGTCCAAAACCTTTGAAATCCTCGTAAACTACACTTTGAATGGCGATAACTAACTTCGAGCGTTCAAGTCATCGGGTCTTCAATTCCCTCCATATTTGGTAATGGATGCTTTTCTGGGCAGAAAAAAGTACGTTTCTCAGAACATTGGTTTGAATCCTCTTGACCCAAGACTATGCTCGGATAGCTATGCAACTAACCGAAAGTGTTAGATACACAAGTTTTCTTGGCGCTGAAGGTATTCATCTTCGAGCATGGCTTCCATCTAACCTTCGCGCATTTATCGCATCTATCGAGTATCATTACCGAGTTCCGGAGTTCGTCGAACAGAGCGGCGATCCCCGTCTCTTAGGTGTTATGGATGGTATTGTCGAGGCATATACTGGCGAACGAGGCTTCATGGGTGTCCACAGGTACAAAGTGTTCGGAATACTAGAAGTGGCTGGAAAAACTGGCCGAACAGAGACAAACGGGGCGTCGGGGGCAACAGATCAAACAAGACCGTGGGAAGAGACCCATCGTCAATTCTCCGAGGCTATGAAGGAGCGTCTGGAGCCATATCGTGAGTAGCGAGTTCAACAAGGGTCCGTGCCCATTGCTAATAGTATTACAGGTGGCACATTGAGTGTAGAGCCCCATCAAATGCGCGGGAGTTTCGAAGAGTGTCGATATATTTCTCGAATTCTTAGTCGATCATTTGTTGACTCGGATCCCAGCCGCACGATTGGTCTAGTAACTCTCGATCTCCAGGGAACTGGTGTAACCTTTATGCCCGGGGATCGCCTAGCAATTATGCCTCTTAACAGCTGGGAGGAGTGCGCTAAAGTAGCCGCTGCGCTTGGATTAGGAAATCTAATTAACAGCCAGGTTGAGGTTGGGGGGACCTGGTCGCGATTTGAGCGTCATTTAGCCTCTGTGGGAAGAACGAGGCTTCAGAAGCTTACGGTCAAGGATATCCTTCGTCGTGGACACCTAGCACCGATAACCAAAGAGCTTGCTTTAAAAGTTCACGACTTACTCCGCGCTTCGTCCAATACGGTTCTGCAAGTATTGGGAACTGACGAATGGCCCATACGTGGATCACTGGGGGATTTACTCCAAAGTGCTTTGATGGATACTCCGCCTCAAGTTTGGGACAAGGCATTTAATCTGGACGACCTTTCGTGGCTAGGCAATCTGATTCCCATCGAAGTGCCACGTACGTACTCAATCGCTAGCTGCACCGAAGAACTCCTCCCAGGCACAGTTGACCTTGCAATCTCGAGAGCTGAGTATAAGCTTTGTTCCATTTTTGCAGGCCAGGAAGACGTCTCCCGTGCAGGCGTGTCTAGCGGATTTCTCAACCCACAGCCATCTCTGGACGAGATGGCGGCTGATGATGAGATACTGATTGGTGTATCGCGCCCAGCTGCCTTTCAACTTCCACTAGATACGATGGCACCTTGTGCTTTCTTTGCTGGTGGTAGCGGTATCGCGCCATTCCGGAGCTTTTGGCAGTCTCGCCTTATCAAGGGTGGCTTCTCGGGGGGCAAGAACTATCTTTATCTTGGTGTTCAGTCACGAGAAAAGTTTTGTTTCGAAGAAGAGTTGCGCGAGTATATGAACGCCGGCTCTATCGAGGTCCATCTTGTCTTTTCACGAGATTCGCGAGGTCTTGCCTACGACCCCTATCTCCGCGACCTTGTTGAGCGACCCACTCCTCCTCGCTATATCGACGAACTTATTCAGGAACAAGGTGCTACCGTTTCTGAACTTGTCATGTCGAAGAAACATGGAGGTCTTGGAGGCTACCTCTATATTTGTGGCTCTGTGTCAGTTTTTGATTCCGTTCTAAACGGTGTTCGCAAGGCAATCTATACACATTGCACGGCCACTATGGGCAAGGTTGATCTCATCGTCAACGAAGCTTTTGCAGAACGCAGATTCATGCTTGATGTCTTTATGACTCCCAAGCCGCTACCGTGCAACTTGCCGACTCTTCCTATGTCGCAGCTCGCTATGCATACCGGCCATCGACCTGGGTCTCGGATGTGGATTGGAGTTCACGGCTCCGTGTACGATGTCACAGATTTCTGTCCCATGCATCCTGGAGGAACCATGATCATTAAATCAAATGCTGGCGTAGACTGTTCTAAGTCATTTGATAATCTCGCCCACACGAACAATCCAGAGGTCAAAAGCCTGTTGACAAAATATTTCGTAGGGCACCTTACCCCGGAACCTGATTTCCGTGAGGATAGCGATGAGATGAAGCCTTTATATGATCTCTGGGCGGCGTATCTACGTACAGCGGTCGAGACATTGGTAGCCCACCAGTTCGAGATGTACGAAATCATGGGCGCATCATTGGACTCTTCATCATCACACGACCCTGCCGGTAGCAACAACATCTGGCTAAGAGAGAGTCTCCCGAGCACTATTGCTGTACGAACCTTCTATGGTTACCAGAGTCGTCTCTTACAAGGTGGATTTGCAGCGCTCTTCGGTCCTAAGTTACAGGAGATCGTCCTTAAGCTCTCCTTCAGTCTAGCAAATGCGAGCCAGCCTGGTGCTCAGACTCAGGTTCCCGATATCCTGGGTGCGGTCGCACGAGCGAAGACTAGTGCTGATGCCATAACTTGCACCAGGGAGCTGGCTCTCGTTGGTCAATTAGTTTCCGATAAGGAGAGCTCGCTACGCTTCCAAGATCGTGGTGTGTTTGCCTATGCATCAAAAAGCGTCGAACTAGACATTGAATTGTTAGAAGACCTACGGCAAGAAGCTTGCAACGGAATGGATGCCTTTGACAGCATCGCCACAGCATGTTCCTCGCTCGATCGAACGGTAGACTTTGATCTTGCGGCTAGCAAACTTACTGCTCTCTGTACATTTCTACTTCAGATCCTCGAACGAATGTCCCGGCGTCTCGGGATCTTCTACGCCCAATTGGCACAGCAGTCCATCTACCATCCCGAACTCGAGAGCAACCCGGCTCGGACGAGATGGGCATTTGTCCGCCGGCTGATTCGTGACGGTAGCTTCTTCGTTCTGACGCACAGCATGGGAACCGACGTCCTCCAAAATGGGCAGTCTTCGTTCTACCTGTCCCGCACCATTGCAAACCAGAACGTCGGGTTCGACAGAATAATGTCACAGGTACAGGCCAGCTTAGTGACCAGTCAACAAACGGCGCCGTATACTGTACGGTCGCAATCCCCGATAAGTCTCAATGCGGTACACCAGACCCGCGGCAGGAGCACCGGAGACGCCAGCGCTGTGGCAACTCGAGAGAACGCCAGTGCTATGAGAGCGATAAGCAGCTTTGTTGAGACGAACAACAAGGCAATAAGAAGACTTAGCAAGCTGCCCGCGACGGCGATGAGCTTCGATGAGCTGAAACAGACCTCACAGGCAATCTCCCAGCTAGCGCTCACTTCTAACCAAAACCTTGAACATATATCAGTAATGGACAGGACTTTGAATGGTAGTATTCCTACACCACCTCAGAGTCGGGGTTCCAGCCGGTCACGCAGCCAGTCACGCAGCCACCCAAGACAAGCGTCCGTCACGCCTCACTCCGCGGAGATGCTTCTCGGTAGACTCCAGCAGCAACGTTATCACTCCAGCTCAGGACAAGGTTCGCGCTCCGCCTCCCCTGTCGGGAGCGTCTACTACCCTGTGGTCAGGGGAGCATCAGCAACACCTCCCCCAGCTCACAATGGGCTGCATAGACAGCCAAACCACGCGCAGGCTGTGTTTAATGCTATAATAGGCCAATTTAATTCACGCATGCAGAGGAGCAACACGGTAGGATCATCGAGCGTCACCCCATCAGCCAGGTCTGTGACCGGTAGCATAAGAGGCCGAATGAGATCAGCTTCGAGCGCTCAGGATATACACGGTCGAACGATGCACGAAAAGGGGCATACTTCAGTCCCAAGCACAACTTCGCTTCGTACTTTCAGACTGAAAGGACTTGCGGAACGAGAGCACATCGCGCCGACATTTTAGGGGATTTTTTGGTTTCTCTTCATCTTAGTATTATGTATAAAACATTATTCCCTCATAGAAGGATATATCCAAGTTCCACTATTCAGCTTTTGGGGTGTACAAGTGTGTTGCCTACCATTATTGTTCATACCGCTTGTTGTTCCTAAAATGCAATGTTCCGTTTCATCGGCACATTAATAGGAGGTATCGTCACCATCGTGAAAAATCGTAACATTCAGGCCTTACTGCTCGAACTCACCAGCATCGAGGATATCGGCCGCTCCGCCATTCATGGCCTCCCAAACGGCCCGAGGCTCAAGGGCAAGGTCTCTCTCCGCTACAGACGTGCCATTATGCTGTGCCAGTATAGTGGCGGTTTCTTGCCGGGCGAGTGCAACTATTCGTCATGATGTATCAGCATTGTTTCACGTAGATTACCTATCCCTTGTCCCCCTCATGCCACGTATGTGCTCGTAGAGAAGTGGAGAGAAAATAAACTCACCATGCAGAAAAACGGCAGATCGCTTTCCGGAGAACATGGCGTGCGGGACGTTGGTGACATTGTCGGCGTTCGCGTCGCCGATGGCGTAAACGCCGGCAATGTTCGTCATCAAACCCCTGGTAGAGTCGGCGGCGAGCCTGCCGCCGTCGAGCCTCACGCCCATGTCGGCGCCGACGCTCGAGTGCTGCTTGTTGGGGAAGCTCGCGAAGAAGGCCGCGCGCTCCACGCTCGGGCCCTCGGTGAAGTCGACGCGGAACAGGTCATGCTCGGGAAAAGTGGGCGCCTCGGGATGCTCGTTGACACCGCCGTCCGCGAGGCGCACGAGACCTGCGATGGTGCGGTTCTCGACCGTGATGTTTCGCGCTTCGAGGTATTGCTCCCAGCCGGGGAATTTCTTCTCCGTCGCTGCACGCATCTCGGGCGTATTCGTCCCGTTTACAAAGGCAATGACGTTATTGTTTAGCGTCGAGACCTCCTGGGAGAGACTGGCAGCCTCGTCCAGGCCGCTGAGAATACCCAGGGGTTGGTCAGCGTGCTCATTTCCGTCGCACCACTTTTTCATGTTATCGACGTGTCAGCAGGTTTTCATTTCTTAATGGATGTATTAGGATATTCGTTCAGAGAGCGTGCATCACACAAGATCTGATGTACAGCTCTCAGATTCTGAAGGGAATATCAAATTTAAGTCACTCACAGGACACCAGAAGATTCCCTTTCCCCAGCTCTGTTGAATGCCAGGCGTGCTTGGTATGATATCACTGAGCCCCGTGGCCAAAATGATACTCCGTGCACCAACCGTCGCCTCCTCGCCCGAGGGGAGCTTTGCCCTAACAGTGAACGGTTGAGTTGTGGTGTTACCTTCCGGAACGTCGATTTTTGTCACCGTCCCGTTAATCAACGTGGCTGACTGGTAGTATGCGAGTTGATCACGAGCCTTCCATCGGAAATATGCCGGAGCCACACCGTCGGTGCCGATGACATCGTGCATGTGCCGAGTCGGGTCATTGCGGTATACACCGGAATCAATGAGCAACACATTACGACGCACTCGTGCCAAACCACTTACTGGAAGCACACGTCCAAGTCAGCACGGTCAACTTCAAGTAGACCAAGAAATCATATGTAGTATTTACCTGCGCTGAGACCAGCTGGGCCACCACCCACTACGATGGCATCATATATCGTCGAGCTATAAGTAACGGCGTTCTTCTCGAGGCCAACTGATGCAGTGGGTAGAGCTGTGGTTAACGAGAGCAAGAGCTGCAGCGCTACGGCGGCCTTGATAAAACCCATGATGAGATTTGGCGACGGCTTTTGGGGATAGATGAACTTAGCGATATCTTAGTTTCAGTTGCACTGCAGCTTGGGTGGCAGCCGGGGGCTTTTATACTATTGTACATACAGCAGCCCAGAGTACCGGGCCCCTTGCTGATTCCCGTTGCAGCCCGTGAAGGAAGCAACACCGGGCGAGTACTTAATCAATAAACAAAAATTCCGTCCGTCAGCTGCCGTAGGTCGATGCAATACCACGGTCTATCGGGTGACTAGTGTATTGGCCTACCAGATTTCCGCCAATCCGCCACCCATTTGAACGTCTTGGCAATTGTTAGCAACACCCCCTATAAGTACAGCGGTGCGCACCACTGCATCCACGATCATTACAGCGCAATTAGCTATCAAAGCCACTAAAGTTGACAGCGCAAAGGCTGCGACTCAAAATGCCGGACATACCACCAAAGGGCCACATACCAAAGGGCTACAGTACATACCAAAGGACTACATACCAATGGGTTACATACCAAAGCGCTATTTTATAATAGTTTACAGATTAGTTAGATACCTCATAGATATTCGTCTAGCAAAGGTTACTCATATGTTTAAAAATGTTCCACAATATACTGGCAGCTGAAGTTGACCTAATAACAGTGCTAAGATGGCTGTAGTCGTACGTACGCCAGGGGTAGTAACACAAAGGCTGAATATTCGAAGCACCTAACTACTTAAGTAAGTAGATATACTGTATGCCCTATAAAAATAGTGACCTTAGTGGGTGCTAGGGGACTTTAAAAAGCAATTTATACGCTAACCGCCGATCGTCCTTGTAGATCACAACTGCCGAGGGCATAGTATAATCTGCAAGATGATTAAATATTGCTACAGAATTAGGCAAGACGTCCCACTTGATCAATTCAAACCCAGAAAATATCCAGCTGAAGCTACGAATCGAGGTAAGCAGGCTGTGATAGCCGGCCAAGACATGGCTCCAAACGGCTAGGCCAGGAGACCAGAGTTGTCTTATGAGGTACAGTTGTCTCACTGCGCATAATCAAATGACATACACCACATGTACCTTAGGACGATGCATCACCAGCTCAGTTGCCTACTACGTATACGTAAGTACGAGTGCCAAGACCTTTTTACCTCGCTTGGACAAAGTAAAGCAAGGTTACGGGGAGCGTCATAGAATCAATACGTGAACTGAGCAGACAGAGTGACATCATTAATTTAGGCGACTCCGTACATGGCACACTGTTAGCAGTAACTCACACCAGGGCTTCGGATTAGATGCAGAATCTACCAACTTGTAGCAAAGTTCTCTTGTTTCCTGAATAGCGAACATGAAGCCATTCTCCTTGGTAACATACACCCGAGACTCCAGAGATACCTCGGTAGTAGGCGAACAACCGTACTAAGTAGATGCGGTACGCTGTTTACAAAGAGAAGCTATCATGAAAGCACTGTCGGCAGATCGACATTTAGACCTGCATCCTTGACTCCAACGACGACCCACCGATCTGCGGCTCCTTTACAGTCCGACGAGGAAGAGCCCATACAGTCGTATCGTAATCCTCACGCTCTCTCATCAAGACAGAATCAAGATTACCTATGCCCAACTTTCCGGAAATACTGTAATGCCAGGGATGCTCATGAACCAATCAGTGTTGTACTTAGCAATCATGCAACATTGTAACGTCTGAATGATGTATACTACATATCTCCCTTCGGCCTTTGAAGACTCGCACGCATCTTGGTCGGCCGAATATTCATGAGGCCCCATGTGTATCCCAGACGAGTAGTTAGTGGTATGTCAATATTGATAGCAAATAGGTGGCCTCAGCTAGAATAACTAACGAGCAAGGCGGGTAGGTGTTGTCGACCATAGATGGGTTTCCAGCCGGACGGGGCAACGGGCCTTAATGTGAAGCCAACTAAGGTAGCTCTAGCTTCGGCCACGAACGTTCTTGTAATCCTCATCCCTTTCGACATCGCCCGGACCTAAAACTAATGAGCCGGCATACGGCATAGCATCGGCCGTTGAACGTACTGCACCGGGCAGTTGCTCGCCCTTCTTCGGAGTGTACTACATGCGAACGAGTGTCAGCATGATATATGGCGGTGGTCTACCGATGTGTCGGTATATATCATACCATCTCGCGCAGAAAACAACTCTTGCCGCTGTTTACAAAGAAAGTAGATGCGGCGTCTAGAAGAGCCCTAGCTCGGCTGTCGGTTCAGGTGTATTGGAACCATTTCTTAGGAGTCTCGGCCAGCCTGTCACTGTTACAAGGGCTTAGAATAAAGGTTTTCTGTCTTTATTGTAACCTCGCCAATTGCCCTCTATTTATACACCTGCTTTTAGGTCGGCACATCCTGCAGACAACTATAGCCCCGTGATTCTCGCCGACCAATGGCCGCTGGTGCCTGGCCGTATGTCTTGACAGGTCTTGACGAGTCCCTGGCAGTCATTGCCGTGTGACAGTCACCATCACAGTATGGGCGGGTGGCCAAAGCCGCCGCCTTCACAGCCTTCGGGCTTGGCGAAGATGGGCGTTCGGGGGGCTGATGATAAGTGTGATGGGTTGTCGTGGGCGGGGAAGGGAAGCGAAGCCATAAGAGATGGCGCTGTCGAAATCAGGTTGGTCGTGAGTGTAACTATTTCGATGATTCAGGCTAAGTAGGGAACATATCAGGAAACGTGAAGAGGTTCGCGGTTCTCACTCCAGTGCACATGCGCCTCTCTATCTATTAGCCAGCCACCTTCCAAACACCTAGTTAGCTAAGAGTAGACGCTGAAAGAAGCTATGTAGGTAATTATTTACGTCGCATGTCAGTCTACCAACCTAATGCCCACAGGTAACATGTTAAAAGTACTACGTACTTAGTGTGCAAATACCGGCTCTGTCAGTGTTGATGTGATGCAACAACCAGGCTAAGCACCTACATCTGGACAGGAGAATTGGATTTTTGCCCCCGGCACCCACCTTGATAGCTCCGGATTGGTGTGCAATGATAGTTTATAAAGTATAGCTACGTTGAACATGTACCGCATACTTCAGCTGCAGCACTACTGGCAGTGATGAAATGAGGCAGCGTGATGAGTGCGTAGGCTACATGAGTCGTAGAGCGACGCTTGCCATGCAATCCAAGAGCTTCCTAGTTGCAGTAGTTGATTACCATACCATTTGGCTGCGGCTTGTAGCGGTCGATTTCATCGACAAGTCATTCCTAGCGATTACCCAAAATAGAAAAGACAAGATAGAGAATAAACCAAGCGGTGCTCTTGTTGGCGACGAAAACATCCAGCAGGCTTTTTGTAGTATACCCTTTGTCTTTGTGCTCGAAGATGCCGTCTTCGACTCCGAAAACGGCTGTGCATACCCTGAAAGGTTTAAGCTCGGGCATCATTGCGTTACACCCAACACAGATCCGCACGACTTCAAAGTTCCGGTTGACGCTCGTATAATAATCGCAATTCCGATGTTATGGCAACCGAAGAGGAGCAACTTCAACTCGGCCGCGAGGTGGCCGAATCTTTCACCCGCCGTCCAGGTGTTGAGTTTGTGGGCTTTGCTGGCTTAGGTCGTCACGGAGGAGCAATTTTGCTAGATGAGACGGATGATGCCGGGCGGCTTCTCCGGAAACTGGTGGTCAAATACTCCCTAGGCGCATTGACGAGTGATCGGCACTCGAACGCTGACGACGATCTGCGGAACGAGTATCGGTGGTTGAAGATGCTTAGGGGAGCCGAGCACATCGTCCAGTTGGTGCCCTTTGCCGATTGCTCACTAAAGCTGCCGGGAATATCCGACGGCGAGGATACTTTCGAAGACTCGTTGGCGAAAATGTCGGCCACAGAAGAAGCTCAGAAGAATGAAGGAGAAACAAGCGCCAGAGGGGCCGAGCTCACGAAAGAACCCTCAACAGTCCGCAGATGTCCTACTTTTGCTCTAGAATATCTTCCATATGGCACATTAATTCAATTCGTAGAAAGGCTCAACCCTCACTCGCAGCTCATTCCTAACCGGGTGTTGTGGAGGATATGGCTTTGCTGTAAGCGGTTTCCCATCTTATCCGTGATGTTCCCTCCACCTTGTCATACGTCTCGATACTAATTAATGCTGAATGGCAGTGGTCCGCCAGTGCGTAGCGATGGCCTTCCCGCCGCAACAACCACCAGAAAATTACACAACAGAACGAGAACGATTCATCCCTAATCGGGAATTCTTTACCTTAACTCAGAACTCGTCACAGTGAGTATCAAGAATTCCGCTCCTAACTGCCATATACCCATGCATGCTCCGAAAATAACTTATCTATGCGTCAATTCTTTGCTATATACGGTAAAATCTAACTCTTAATCTCTTACAGCCTGGCAAACTTCGTGTTTGCTGAAGAGTCATCCCTCTTCCCAGATTACGACCATGACCCAAGTGTACCTCCAGTGAAGGGTGTGTATAAAGCCTCCCGTGCTTGATCATTTGGTCTCCTTGTTTCGTATGATCTGGTAATCCTATAACGTGACTTATAGACCTCGACTAACGTGTTTCTATGCACGCAGTTAGTGATAATCTAGCAAGCAAAGCAAAGTCTCGAGAGAAGTTACTATGGGGCCAGCGAGGGAACTAAGCGCAGCATGCCAGCTAATCCAGACTATAGCTTATTGACTTTGGTCGGGGAAGAGTTGAAGACCCAAAGGCTTATGATGTATATAGGTGAGTCAAATCATCGCCTTGGATTAAAGAACTGCCCTTGTACTAATGGCATCACCTCTATTAGGCTACCTGATCTCTACGAATGTGGAACCAGGTTGAACCTCTTTGGTGCCGCCGATGTAATATCACCTCCCTACATATCGAGTCTATCATGAGAGCCGTCTAACTCTAAGCCAGGTCATGGGATGCCTGGCCTGTCCTCTAGCCGACGACGATGAGCTTGAGAGTGAAGGGCCACAAGATTATCATTACTGGAAAGACAACAGAGAGCATATTGTGGTGACGGATGCCCCTCCAGCTGTTAGTCAGAGTGCTGAGATGGACATAGCCTTACGTGATACCATTGCAAGATGCATGGCAACGGACTTGAAAGATATGCCATCTTTGCAAGAGGTCCTTGCTGAGGCTGAAGACAAAGTGGCCAATAGGGGTCCCGACGACGATCCTTATCTGGAGGATGTAATGGGTCTTTCAGAGTCAAACAAATATATCCGACTCTTCCTTCAAAGATTCATATACGATGCATCAAGCTATTAATATATATTGTTAAATTTTTATAAGTTGTTTCAATAAACTATATGTTAGGCCACCGGTGTACGCGGCCGTACACGAAGATGATTATACATATACGTACGGAGCCCTGGGTACCTTCAAGATTGGATACATTGCTGGACCTTTTGGTCTATTGTCATAGGGGTAAACAGGGCACCTCCTAACACTCTAGCTTTTTTTAATTTAGCTATAACATTCATAGCTATATGTAACTAGTTATTGTTTTAACTATTAAATCTTATTAAGATTTACGGATGACTAAGATCGCGGACTACGTAGAGGTAAATCATGGTTGTTTTGTTCCGTTTCACATATAATTTATCACTCTATAACTCGCAAGTGACATTAAAAGTTAGAAAGCGTTAGATAATTAACCCCTGAGCACTCCCCAGAGAATGTGTATAGGTGCAGTGGCTGGTATGAAGCACAGCCACCAGCCGTCACTACAAAGAAAGGAAAGGGGTCCAGAAAATGCCACCACTAGGAGCTAAATTCTAACTTAGAGCTTGGACTGCCGTGCTTCCTGTGTTCCTAAGCTCCTTAGGTCACATGGGTGCTAACCGTTACATCCATCGACCATACGTATTATGCCGTTAGAATTATAGAAGAAGAAAAATGAATGCTTAAGGCGACTTCACAGTCACTTTCCATCCTTCGTAAAAAACCCAAGTGCTGCGTTGCCAGATTCCGTTGATAATATTATGGCTCATGAACCATGGCCCATAAGTTATATTATCATTTAGACGATCCCGATCTATTTCTCTACGAATAGCTAATTCGATTCAGAACGTCCTGGTTAATGTTTCAAGGAGCCAGTTTTAGTTCATCAGACCTCTTCGACGGTTCCAAGAAGCCGCGTTCGCGGCTCAGCAACTCAAAGACACTCGCCTTCGTACCTCGGAAAGACTTGACAAAATCTTCCCAAGCAACTCCAGGAAATAGCCAACGGGGAGGGCAAAGGGCGAATATACTGGCTCAAAGCCATGGCCAGTCCGGTGCAATCGTATATTACATTTACGATGGTAATTAGGTTTTAATGAATTTAATTCCCTGGTGTTTCTTCCTCTCATGCCGCAATTTCGTCTCTTTCCGGGGACAACCTGCTCCGCAGCCGTATGTACAGTGATAGCGCCTGTTATTATGGCGAGGGCCCTGGCGGTGCTTCCCATAATCAGAGGTTGTCTTATAATCTCGCTGGCACTCGTCACCAAATGTTTTCTCCGCCGAAGACACAGGGCGATGCTTTAATGTGGAGCTTGATGAGCCAGAACTGGCCTTGCTGTTGGGCGACTCTGAACTACTGGTTTCTCCAGTGTTGGCCGTACGCTAGACTGATTTCTCTTGCCATTAAACTCACACTCTTTGGAGCGAAGCTTTGAGACACTTTGATGGCCGATCAGTCTCAATAAATGAAGATATAAGCTAACCCCCCTGGCCACGGGCCATCTCGTCACGGGTCACCCAGCCACCCGCTTTCGCGTATATAGCAAGTTATATGTAGTAATTCATTCAAAGGATCATTATATCCCAATAATATATATGCGGAGCTAATTCATATAAGGTCTAAGGGTAGTAGACAACGTAGATGCAAACAAGATACGGCCTCAGCTTCTTCTACTCAGTGTTTGGATTAATTCTTGTTTCGTGACTAGTGTAACAACTGATTTCGTTGCTAGCGGTGTAAACCCTGGTACAAACTACGTATTAGTTAATGGTTTCGAATCCGACTTTAACCCGATTAACTCGGTAATTTATAAGCTAACAATCATACCCTGGTGGAAACCTCGGCTACGGCTGATAGCTGTGAAATTATGCCCTGCCTGCTTCGCCGCTAAACTGTAGTAAGGTTAGTCTAAGATGTTCCCCAGTTAGCACTAGATAATAGTCTCCATTGAACTTGCGTTCGCGGGGAATATGCAGCGTATAGTATTGTACGCTGTACCTACTTGACACCGCTTGGTGTAGTAACACCCAATTGACCTTGCCTGTTGGCTGATCGTATGTAGCTCGGTGAGATGGGCTCTACGTTACGTCCAATGGGAACTTTCCTGAACCGATGGAGAAGACGCTAAAGCGCGTAGCTAGGAACGATAGGCCACCACTATCAATGGAGGCACAAGGGCAAATCCATTATGCTACGAGCCCAGCTCAACCTTTACCGCTTCGAGAATCCTGAGATAAACCCTAGTCAATCAGCAACTTTCCCCAGCAGTTTCACTGTTACCTATTCCGGGGAAAGCTTGCTTCCCCTCATTTTCTCCAATATTCTTGCTGTCCACTTTACCTAGGTTATTTAGACGAGTAAACAGATCTCAACTCTCCCATTCCATACTATAAAGTAGATTTATTCTCATTGATTAGAAGCGTATATCTTAATCTTGTCCTGGGATACATTGTTGTTTGTTATTGTCCTCTTAGCTATAGTCATTTCAAGTTCACATCGATCCACCATGGTCATTCACTCAAGGTGGGAGGCTCCAATCCCCAACTGCTCCCTGCCGAAATGGGTATTTGGGTCTTCGTCTGGTCCTCTTCCCGATACACCTCAATTCATTGATCCGGATCGCCCGGAGAAGGTTATCACGAGAGGCGGTTACCGACTATGGGCAAAGCGGATAGCCTTGGGGCTGCAGCGGGCCGGTTTGAAGACAGGTGACCGCGTGCTGCTTTTCTCGGGAAACAACCTATTCTTTCCAACGGTTTTCATGGGTGTCCTTATGGCTGGCGGCATCTTTACCGGCGCGAATCCGAGCTTCGTCGCTCGAGAGCTTGCTTACCAGTTGAAAGACAGCCGGGCGTATATTCTGATCGCTGCCGACGCCAGCATGGAGATTGCCATGGAAGCTGCAGAGCAGGCCGGCATACCCAAGAATCGGGTGTATAGCTTCGATGCAACGGGGCTAGACAAGCAAAAAGGCAAGGCTCGTCTGGGATCTCGACATTGGACAGACCTCCTCGCGTCCGAAACCGATGCCGCCAAGTTTGACTGGTTTGAGCCCACAGACCCGAAAGCAACTACGTGCTGTTTGAATTACAGTTCGGGAACAACAGGTGTTCCGAAAGGCGTTGAGGTCTCCCATTATTCTTATGTGGCCAATGGCGTGCAGGTGAAGTTTCTAGAAGACTTGGATCCTGAAATCACGGAGAAGAGGAAGACTCATCGCCAACTATGCTTTCTACCGTGCTATCACGCATACGGTCAGACATACTTCTCATCAAATTTCCCACAATCAGGAGTTCCGGTTTTTATAATGCCCTCATTTGATTTCGAGAAGATGTTGCAACACATCCAGAAGTACCGCATTTCACAGATAGTAGCTGTCCCGCCTATCATCGTCGCACTCGCGAAGCACCCATTGACACGGAAATACGACCTGAGCAGTATACAGACCGTAGGCTGTGGAGCTGCTCCTCTTGGCCTTGAAATCTCCGACGAAGTAGCAAAGCTGTGGCCAGCAGGCGCCATAACGGTCCGTCAGGGTTGGGGTATGACGGAACTGACCTGTACGGCTACTTCATGGCATCCTAATGAGTTCCAGCGAACATCGTCGGTGGGTGAGCTTATGCCGAACCTTAAGGCGCGCATCATGAGTACGGACGGTTCTGGTGAAATCACGAAACCAAATGAAAGGGGTGAAATTTGGGTCGCAGGACCTATTGTGATGAAAGGCTACTGGGAGAAACCCGAAGCTACGGCTAGCACCATTCACACCGATCCCGATGGAACGCATTGGCTCAAGACGGGCGATGTCGCTTATATCAACAAGTACGAAGCGGGAGGGAAATTGTTCATCGTTGACCGCATCAAGGAGCTTATCAAGGTGAAGGGCAATCAAGTAGCGCCAGCCGAGCTCGAGGCGCTCTTACTTGATCATAAGGCCATTGTAGACGTGGCTGTCGTTGGTGTGACTATCAACGGAGGAGAAGTTCCTCGCGCATATGTTGTCAAGAATCCGGCGGTCAATGTAACAGAACAGGAAATCGCGAAATGGTTGGAGAAGCGGGTTATTCACTATAAACGTTTGAAAGGTGGCGTTAAGTTCGTCGATGTCGTTCCAAAGAACCCGGTGAGTTCCCCAGTAATATTTAGAAGCAAGCAAAGCTAACGTGAGAGTTCAGTCTGGCAAGATCCTTCGAAAGCAGCTTAGGGACCTCGCTGCTAAGGAAGTCGGTGATAGAAAACCAACGGATTCAAAACTAGCCTAAACAGAGATAGTATCACAATCACTGATTTTTTTGGCGAGGTGGCTACAATTTCGCTTTAGCTCACCAATCAAGTTGTTGGGAGAGAACCTGCATGCTTCAACTCAATACTATTTTGGCGACATCTTCCACTGTGGGCTATAGATTCCTAGTTTTACCCGCCCTAGAATACATGAATGCACACTACGTTTATCTGCTCACTTCAAAATCGTCATCGCAATGGGAGACAGTGCAAAGAAAATCACCTCTGTGGTGATGGACAGAACTTATTGATGGTTCTAGCCCATAGAAGAAGTAGTTTGCTATGAACATGTATACCGTAAGTTCGCCTTCTTAGCAAGGTTTTGTAGATCTAGTCGATCCCGACCCATAGGCTACGCTTGGAATTACAAAAAAAAAACATCTCTAACGATTATGCTGTACCACTCACACACCCAGGAGCTTGTTACACTGCCTTCTAATTTACTATCACTGTCTACAATTCGTATAATTCCGACCAAAGGCTATACAGTTTAGTCTACCCTCCATAAACAACTACATTGGCATGAACGAAACATCTTTCGTTTATATTGCTTACTCGGCAAGCGTACCTATCTATCTATCTACATTCACTAAACAGAGCAATGCCTATGGCTTTTTCATACACGAGAAGGCATCCGAAATTACTCTTGCCACAAACGCTACGCTTACTGAACTATGCGACGACTTATCTGTGTCTTAAATACAAGAAAAATCAGCATTCTTAGTCCCAGCTCTGGAGCGCGAGGCGGTTTTCAATTAGGCAGGAATACCGCGCAGGGAAGAAAGGTCGGACGCTAAATATAGTAACTCACGCAGCCCAAATAAGATCGACATATAACTCCGAGAGCATAGAGCCACACTACGTGTTATAATCAGATATAACACAAACGCCAACTCAAAATCTGGAAATCATTTAGCCTCACTAGGTGTTAGCTGTCTCCTAGATGTTGTCCATTCTTGGCAATTGAAGCTGAAAAGGGGTCAGATATCTTTCGAAATGCCCAGGCAGAGAACCAAAAGACTCGATATAGCATCGGATGGCCTTAAGACTCAGGAACCACGATCAATGGCTACAAAATTTGCGGCGTGGAGAACGATATACGGCAGTTCTCCAAGCTTAACCAGTCTCGATTCCCCCTTTACTGATAGTAGACCTTCGAACATTAATCTTATTCTCATCAAATACTTTGTCACTGTGTCCTCACTGTTGACTTACTAGGCTGTTGATGATTTTAATTCGGCACATCTTTTAATACTGATTCTCAAAGTTCTTCGCTAGCCCTCACGCTGTAAGGCTTGAATTAAGGGCATCACGGTTGCATATTGCGTATATTTCAAACATTACTACCCAGAACGGGAAACACTAACCAGAAATATCAAACAAGAAACGAGACGTCGATTACTTTAACGTTAATATCTTATGTCTTAATACTAGTAGATAAGCCTCTCTTGTGTCAGCTGACGGATAATAAATCAAGTGGAGTCGACGTATCGCATTCGCTATACATATGTATTATACATTGCCGTGCCTTGTCGAGCTGCATAATAAGAACCATGGCATACAAGCAAGACTGGTACGACGTATACGTCTATCAATCTCCTTTTGTGGTAGTCAGTACTTGCACCGAGTTACCCGATGGATATGCCTTGCCGGTTGGGGCTCTTCGTGACCGGGTAATGCGAATCGAATACAACTCTGGTATTAGCCGACCGCGACGTTCCGATGTCTCCATCCGTAACATATATATATTTAAGACGGCCTTTATCCCTCAGCAGAGCGAAAGGTGCTGGTAGTTGGGCGTGCTCACTCTGCTGTTGTGTTATTTGAGGATAGGCAAATTGAAAATGCAGCTTCAGATGCGATATACTGCTACCGGGCTGGCGCTATTAGTGCCTAATGCCTTAGCTCTTCTTCGGTTCTCATGTTCTCAGTTGGTGGTTGAGAGACTTGATCCGCTGGTCAACCCTGGAGTGACGGGCAGTCCGCATGTTCACCAGATTATCGGCGGCGTATGTAATGATACAAGACCAAATTCAAAGGGCGAATATGTTTAGGCTGACGTTCTTGAAATAGAATGCCTTCAAACCTTCGATGGATCCGTCAAGTCTTGATATTCCCTCGGCAGCAACATGTACCACTTGCACTTTTGCGGAAGATTTCTCAAACTACTGGGGTCAGTATATAGGCGCAGTCCCAGAACAATAGTATGCTGACTTCTCTTAGTGCGTTGAATATCAAAATATTACTATTATGGCCCATTTCCCAACACCCATTACAAGCGAATGACGCTCACAAGATGCAGACGGCAGTGATGTACTTCCAAGCGCGCAACGGAACGTTCAAGCGCGTGCCGCAGAAGGGCAACGTCGGTTTCGAGCAGTCCAACGGCGGCATGACGATATACTACACGCCGGTTCTCAGCGGTCAGGGCAAGGTGACTGCATTCAAGCCCGTATGTTTTATCCCTTTGCCAGCAGCAGCAGGTTCTAGTTTAAATAGGCATCCCTGAGCTAATTGGTGAATCGAAAAGGGATTTCGTATGATCGTCGGTAATCCCACTAATCGCGAGGCGAGTGCAGTCCCGCGTCAGCTCACGTACACTTGTCTTAAATCCCCGATGACGCGCGACGGCGAGACGCCCGATTTTCCGAAACAGGCCTGCCCGTACGGCATCATGGTTAACGTTCGCTTCCCGACGTGAGTTGTTCCCGCCCTCTTCCTTTCTGGCTATAGTCTATACTTCTTTTACTAAACC
This sequence comes from Xylaria castorea, assembly GCA_022495115.1. NCBI lineage: Eukaryota > Fungi > Ascomycota > Sordariomycetes > Xylariales > Xylariaceae > Xylaria > Xylaria castorea. The sequence goes on along the minus strand of MU382627.1, from coordinate 1,358,587 downwards.
AACGTCGCCACCCCATACAGTTGCTGGGACGGCGTGACTCTCGATCCTCCAGACCACGCAAGTCATGTCGCGTACCCAGCGGGTGGAACCTTTGAGTCGAATGGGCCCGTAAGTAGACCCTACGCCAATGCTTTATTTGATAATTACTAACCCCGGATACGAACAGTGCCCGGCAACCCACCCAGTCAAGATCCCACAGCTGTTCTACGAGGTGATCTGGGACACGGCGCAATTTAGCAACAAAGCAGACTGGCCCGCGGACGGCTCGCAGCCGTTCGTCTGGAGCTTCGGCGATAAAACAGGTTAGGTTTTTAGTTCACAGTTGATTCACAATTATCCGCTCAACCCCAACTTGCTATCCATCCATAAACGAATATATCGTGAAACCAGTTCTGTACTAACCAAAGTCGCGTCGCGCAGGGTACGGAAATCACGGCGACTATGTCTTCGGCTGGAAGGGCAACGCTCTGCAGACCGCCATGGACACCAACTGTAACATCAACTGCCCCCAGCTTCGGAGTCAGAGCATCCAGCAGGGAAATCAATGTTCTGTTAAGGCCGTTGTCGACGAGACGATTGATGGCTGTGAGTATACTCCCGGTTTACATATTCCTGATATGGTCTGTCCTTACGAGCAAGCATACTGACATTCTCTTTTGTAGGGCTCGATGAGCTTCCTGGTGGCATGCCTGTGGACAAATAAGAGATCAAGTCAAGTGTAGGAAGAGGACCTTAGCAGTGGTTGAGCTGTTGTGGCTCACGTGTGATGCAGAAGGAATAGGCTTTCCGAGTCGGATTGCTATAGAATAGAGTTCGAATAAACAGCATGACAGAAACGAAGGAGACTAGATGCTCGTTGCTAGGACTCTAGGAGGCATTGGCATCAAGCACCATCGTCTCTTGCAGTAGCGGATGCAAAAAGGATCATACTCAGAGCATTGTTGATAGTAAGAATTCGATATCTTGTGTCTTATTTGGTTGTATACTCCAGAAATTTTACAGCGAACGCGAGTGGAATTAAAAGATGAAGTCAGCTCATAGACGTATATTAAAACTAGCGTGTCCAGCTAAAGTTAATGCGCAGAAGGCAATGAGAAATAACTATATATCTATGTTAACGCAGCACTCGGTACGTATCATCTCTACATTATTAACTCTAGATAAGGAGTCAATTCAAACGCACTGCTGATTGCGCTCGACCCTGTCCCTACTGTTACAGGGTCTTCTGAGCTTGAAGTGTTCCTAAACTCATTATGGGTATCACCAGGAACGCCATGCTAGCCCACATGTATGACGAAAATAAACAGACACGAGCAACCAGTCTCTACGTTCATATTCCGAACTTGTCCATGTGGAATTGTCGGACTTCGGAGTTCCCGCCCTTACCAACTGTTAATCCCTTTGGATCTCCCTCGATCTTGAGGCCGGACAAGCTCGTTGCTCTAGACAGAGCAACATAAACCTGTCCTTCTTCCCAAGCCCTGGTTAGATCAACAATGACGCGGTCGAGTGTCAGACTTTGACTTTTGTGGATCGACATAGCCCACGCCGGAGCCAAGGGGATTTGAGTTCTACTCAGGCGACTATAGGGCTCCTTATTCCCCAAAGTATGCACCGAGCAATCCGCGAAAATAGTCCGCACCTCACCGTTGTGGAACTTGACAACGGGCCAGAATTTCTTGACGACATCTTCTCTTTCCATAAAGACCCTAATGTTCATCTCTCGCATCTCTGCATAGTCGCCGTGGATGCCATTTTCTGGCGAAGGGTCTTTCTTAGTGGGCACTTTTGGTAGCTTTTGAGGATCGAATTTTTCATAACCGCATATGATGCCCTGACTGCCGTTGCACAGTTTTCGGCTTAGGTCTAGATTCGTCAGAAGAACGACCAACATACCCCTTTTGAATTCAACAAGCGTTTCATAACGATGATCCTTGAGAGAGTCGAGACTCCCATCATGTGAACGTCTGTTATGCCTTGCGAGATGTTGATGGTCGGGATGCATGTAGAATTCGTCCATACAGGGATAAGAATATTTCTCCGACACGAGTTTGTCAAAGCGTATTCGATTCTCTCTACGAACTTCCTCCCGCCTGGCATAGAGTTTCGTTGCGTTTCCAGTTCTACACGGGTGGTTCATGAGTATATCTGTATCTTCGCCGGTCAAAGGTTGCCCTATTCGACATTTTTGCAAAATCTTGATGAACGTCTCGTCATTCTGCCGGTGGATTGTCCGGAGATGGAAATAGAGAAAGTTGCTTTTAACCCAAATTTTGCTTTTGAATGCCCATTTGTCCTCGTCATGAAAAATGCCATGTTTTTTGCACTATATCACTCACTGTCAGTTATCGCCATTTTAGAGTTGGCCTAAAAAGAAGGGGTTGTCCTCAGCTAATTTAAAAGGAAAAAAGGACTGCTGAGAGTGACTCACCGCATACGACTCTTGTGATCGGTTGGCTTCCAGCTCATCTCCGCAATGGAGACAATGCTCAAAGGGTTTCACAGGAGGTAGCTGATGGAAATCGCCAGTGACAACAACTTGCGCCCCGCCAAATGGTTGGCCAGAGTTACGAGCTTCTTGCATAACTGCATTGAGTCGCTCGAAGTGAAAGTTCTCCACCACTAAACATTCAGGGTCAGTAATTGCCACTTTGAGAGAGGATACGTTTCACGACATGGTTCCAGCTGAAATAGGAGCCTTTGTACTCTCGATATCGCCAGAACAAGTGATATATCTTGGCGTAAGTTACTTACTGCTGATCTCGTCAATCACTAAGACATCTGTATTTTTCAGTCGTTTCCGGACGTGTATCCCATGCGCTCCCCGTCGGACCTTGTCCAGTGGCTGCTTGAAGCTACTCAGATTCCAGCCAGCGTACACAAATGTGGTAGAGCCGCCAACACCCAAAGCCGAGATGCCAGTTGGTGCGACGATGTCGACACTCAGGCCTTTATCGCGCAGGCGTCTCGTGAATGCCTTCAAGACGGTGGACTTGCCGCAACCTGCCGACCCGGTATAGAAGACGTTCCGCCCGGACAAGATAATGTCAACCAATTCGGCTTGCTCCGGGCAGAGTAGGGGTTCTTTGATGGGAACGCGGACCCGAGACGGTTCTTCACTTTGGTCCACGTGCTGTGATACCTGGCTAGTCGAAACCGGGAAGGTATCGGGAGTGACGATCGAAGGTCCGGCAGTAGGTATCCATGCTTGCTGATCCAGCGTCGGATTCGAGCTCTTATCAGCATCGTTGGTACCCCCATCGTACGAAGGACTTCTGTCGGGTACGGCTGTGCGATCGTCCAACCGAAGTGGGATGGCCGTTCCGGCACAGTGTACATTGACAATGCCGTCTTCGTCATAGGGGCGTTGTAACTGGCTCTGTGGTCGTATCGCCGGCCGACCGGGGCTATCGGCCTCTTCATCTTCGTCTTCGCTTATCAAATTAATCACCTCAGGTCCGGGTGATGGATTCCTGTGGACACGACGCCGCTTTCTTTGGGGTCTGTCATCTTCTGGTTCGTCGTTCGTTCGGGGACCAAAAGCTTTACTATCGATGAGTTGCGGGTCGCTTGCCTCTGCTGTTGGACTTCCGCGGTCGGGCAACAAATTTGACAGGAAACCTAGCGCAGGGCGATTAGTATCTACATGTAGGACAGTCGAACAATATAGCGAGCGGGATGACGTACTTGTAAATGAAGCAGGCATATTCGCCGATTGTCACGGCGGAAGGTGCAGGCAGAGTTTTGATAAGGCAGCTCTTCTCGCCTGAATTAGGTAACCTAGTCTAGGCGCTTACCCATCTAGTAAGTAGGTACATACTTTACGCGTGGCTAGCCATTGCTTAGGTGGTGTGTCGCGTGCTAACATCCTGGTTATTGCTGAAGCCACAGTGAATAAGCCACCTACACCGACTGCCCGGTGCTGGATATCTCCGTACTTTGCGCAGGTCCAGCAACAAATAGTAAGGCATCCAGAATAAGAGTCCCTTCAGCTACTAAAACAGCAATGCTGCAGCAGGAATTTTCGATTTCTTCGTCCTAACTACAATATTACTCGAAAGAGCAATGACTAAGAAAGCTTTATCACATGGTTTTTCCAGACAGCTAGGCAACAATACACTGTAACTATTAGCTGCCCTACTCTGCTCGTGGACATGAGGCGATCAAGCTGAGAGGCGAAGGACGTCGTCAGATCCAAGACGAGCTTCTGCCTCGATTTCTACGAGATACTCTGTCCCGACCAAGTTCGCTACGAATAACGTGTTGGAGGGACGAATGCCCTGGCATTGGAACACCCAGCCGTGTGCCCTACTGACTTCTTCGCAGTCCGCCTCATTTCTAACAATGACCCGCGTACGTACAACATCGGAGAGCGTGCCACCTAAAGCCTTCAGTGCCCGGCTAATGATATCTAAGATGGCAACGGTCTGACTTCGGGCCGAACGGCCGCCAAGTACTGGAATGCTTATGTTGTCAGGGCTGTTAGCCGTCGTTCCCGAGATGTAGATATAGCTGTCGATACGAACTGCTCTACAGTAGCCTGCGATGGGCTCCCATGGGCTACCCGTAGAGTACTCTATTCTCTTTCCCGTAGAGATAGCCTTGGCCAGCTTGTCGTTCTGATCATCTTCCAAATGATGTGAGAGATCCCCCGCTGCTGTTAGGTAAGGCCGTCTCCGATACTCATCACCACAGTCACCTGGGATGTCCAACAGAGCCCCCTGCGCCTTTCGTATGAGTGCGCGATTGTCTTCAGACAACACAAATGAGAATGCCTCGAGATTTCTCCTGGCATACTCAGACGACTCTACTGACAGTCGGCAGCCGATAATAACTGCGCTGACTGTTGGTATATCAAGGACATATCTTGTGGCAGCAGCGGCAATGGAGACGTCATGTTCATGAGCAATCGTCGATAAAGCTCGTAATAAGCCCTGGAACGGTTCCCAGCCACCGGCGGCTCGGATGAATCGAAGATACTTTCGAAGACTCCAGTTTAACTTGTCCAAGTCTTCAGGTTCTGGCTGATCGAGCCATTTCTCGCTGAGGAAGCCCCCGAGGAGAGTACCATAGGCAAGCACACCTACCTTGTTCTTCTCGCATACAGATGCTAGTCTTCCGCGAACAAGACGTCGGTCCAATACAGAACAGGAGATCTGGTTTGTAGCAATTTTAAAGCCAGTTTCAATCAGCAACTCGAGATGTGCGGCATCAACGTTCGTAACCCCGATGTGCTTGATCTTTCCCTTCTTTTGCATTGCGCGAAGATGGACGAGATTGTGCCAATAGGTATCGTCTGAATAATCCCAAATATGATCTACATAGCATATCAGCTTCTTACACACCTAAAAAACAAAAACCGATACATGCCATAAGGGCAATTGAGCGCACCCGCTATGAGAAATGGGATGCGAGAGCGACCGACATTGCATCAGCGTAATCTGTTCCTGTCCCATTCTCTGAAGCGCGAGATCGACAGCTTGCTCAGCTGCCTGGAACGATTTGATCCCATTTTCAGGCGGGCACCACTTCGTGAAGGCGACCAAATTGCCAGAGGAAGTGGCGTGGAACCTGCTTACGACGAGTTCTTAAGAACTGACATTAGCGACGGGTCGGGGTATATTGCTTGGCCAACAATGCCGTACCAGCGTCACCATAGTGATCAGCCATATCAAAACAGGTCAATCCTAAGTTTATCAAGGGCTCCATCGCGCGGGCGGCCGCGCTAATATCGACTCTCTCATCGTGACCCCCAGCAAGCTGCCAGAGCCCCGAGATCATTCGAGGGATCGAAGTGTCCCCACCAACAGTAATTTGCTCGGGCTCAACCAAAGATAGTGAATCCATTTTCTTCACCCGCCGATTTCCCAAGGGATGGAAGATCAAGAGCTATGTTATTAGTTGGTATTGGGGAGACTAATTGTCCATTGCATCGTGTGCACCTAGCATAGAGACAGAGCAGGATTCTTTCTTGGAAACAGCTAGGCCAAGGGATTCACAAATATAGTAGCTAGCCTTTGCGGGGTTAGACCGTTGCATTGCAGCAAACCTCTAGGAGTATGTCATATCAGAGGTAGCATCCAAGCAGCCCTATCAGTACCTAGGTAATTAGCTTTCGACTAGATCTCCAAAATGGGTAAGGTATGGTTTTGTCTACTTGTCGTCGACCTCTCGCATCAGACTTCCATGTGCGGCCGTATCTACCGAGTCTACCCAGAGTCTATAAACGGCCACAGACCTGGCGACCTGGGTACATTATCCTTGATGAAAACAACGTTATGTACTAACAGTATGTAACAACCCGTTTTATTGTCTGTGCATAGGAGTTATTCTTAGAAACCCATACCAACAGGTTTCTGCACGCGAGTCTGCCATTGTGGCGATGCTATAACTATACATACCTCGGCGTACGCCATTCTACCGCCACCTGTCCAGACTAATAATATCAATTGATTAGTTCAGGTGAGCACCAATAGCTGACTGAGACAGGGGCCGAGTTTGTAGAATATCCTATCGGATAGGTTTCGTAGTAGTGTCTCATTACGAACAGCTTCGTGGCTCGCTCAGCCTCTGGAAGTCATCTATCACAAGTGTACAAAATAAATTGTCCGGCAGTACAGCACACGGATGTGCACCGTCGCACATGCCCCTGACTATTCAATAGAGAAAATGGAATAGACACAAATAGGCGGCTTTCAAAGAATGAGTTATCTATCGGATACATTCTTGACAGGTCGGAACCAACAAATCAATTACGTTAGTGTGTTACATGACACGACGTCTGGTCGCGCCTGCTCCGTGTGACACAAACTTAAATGCATGAAATATGTATACTTGCCATGTTATAATAGACTGGCTGCACATGTAGTAGTGTCTCAAGTTCTCCTCTCGGAATATGAGCCCCTTCGGCTTTCTATTCACCACAATCTCTCAACGTACTGTCACCTACTATAATGCGAGATCCCCAAACACGCCGGCTTTTACAAGGTCACCACAGATACTTTAACTATGTCGCCCTCTGGAAATTCAAAGTCGGCCACCTCTGTTGAAACTGCCAGCAGTCTTCATCCCTCCAAAATCGAACGACAGTCCAGCCTAAGTTCTACTCTAGACGGTTCGAGTTCGGCGCCGCCTACAGAGCGGGACGACCCAGCAGTCCCGGCAGTCCCAGCAGTCTCAAACTTTGATGCCAAAAGAAGGGCAGCTATTATGCCAATGCATCCTGGAGCCGAATTAGATCCCATATCTGCGATATACAACCCAGGTCCTTCACCAAGTATAATGAAAAGTGAAGACGAAGGTGAAGCGGACATCTCGTCCCCGCGATCTAGTACGTCCAGCGGCTTCGCTCGCGATGGCGAGTGCTAATCTACATTCTAGCTAAGTCATACTTGAACTGCTATTCCAGACGAGATGTCTACATCAAGCGTTGGAGTTGGTTATACGTAACGCTTATTCTCTTGTCCATCTACTCTACGGCCTTCAGTGGACTCTGGTTTGTCGTTTCAATTGTCCAACCCCTGTATGGGAGAAGTATTTCGACTGGGATTGGATGGCAAATTATGCCCTCAACGGCAACTCTACTCACAACTCTAGCCGCCAAGACGATCGAGTTGTCGTTTGTTACGGTATTTGTAGCGGTCCTAGGTCAGGTGTTGACTAGGAGAGCTTTCAGCAAGCTGTCGCCAGGTGTAACTCTGGCAGAGATGACGATGCGAAACTGGGTGATCGTAAGTAACAAACCAATACCAGCTTTGAGATTAATCATCCTGGATGCTCAAATCGTTTCGTTGACTAACTGACTCGCGCATAGCAACCCGGTTCACTCATCACCCACTGGGGAAATAGTCCAAACGCCGCAACATCATTTCTTGGTGCACTAACATTGACTGCTACTATATGCAGTTTGTTCTATACCACGGCATCGGATGCTAGTAAGTAGTTATAAGACGTTTCCTTCCTCGCCCACTCGTGTACCATTACTCGAGAGGCCCTTCCTCAATTGGAATGATATTGCCATGGCATTTTATGCACCCGGTGACTGCAAGTCAGACTCAAGACAATGCTCACTAACTAAACGTAATAGTGGTAAGCCCAAAGCTGGCGCTTCAAGGCTGGGTCATGCGCGATTTAAAGGGTCTGGTAAAGACGTCCTATGCTAACCCATTTTATGTATCGGACACTTGCCAGACTCCTCTTAGGGAATTTAGGGATAGTAAGGATATGGATAATAATACTTATCCGTCAGCCTGTCTAGAGATTCTGTTCTCTGGCAAATGTAAGTCGGCTATTATTATCAAAACCTTCTCGATAAGACTACAGTATGCTAAGCTTTCACAGCATATCAGAGTCTTGTAGCCTTCATGTAAGTTCGAAACGGGCCAACACCCATTGCAACCGCAACCTTCTAACATAAATGTTCTACAGGGCGGAATGGGATGATATACACGAGAGCGGAAACTCAACTATGCGTCAACTTGAAACCCGCCCGATCGGCAAGCATAACCTTTTTGACAATACAACAATGGATTCCTCGTGGATCGAGACGGAGTACGGAGACATGGCAGCCAACTTCAATACTCATAAACGAATTATCAACAACGTGACTCTTGCTATGCCGCACGCCGGGGTCTATGCAGCAGCAACGAATCCTACCAATGGTATCCTGCAGCCGAGCGAGTTGATGGGCTTGGGAGAATACTCGATCATGGCAAGCGTTGTGTCGCCGGTCGTGAACGTCATGTGCGTCAATATGAACGAGGACGAACTAGCGCCCCTGATATACACAAGATGGCCATATGCACGGATTAAAAACATGACCAGCTTTCCTGAACAAAAGATTGGTGTGTTTGACTGGGAACGAGATGTATTGGCGGAGTGGATCAACCATACTGTGGTTGACGACATATTCAAATGGGGGGAGGGACCAGAAGGTCGTCGACCACCGGCTTTTCAGCTGGTGCGTGTTTCCTCATCTCTTCACTTTATTTTCCAATGAGTCAGGCCATGCGGCTAGACAGTGTCACACATAGCACTACTTGTGTTAACAACTACGATGCTCTAGTATCCCACCGACTACAATATGATAACGAACGCTACAGCGGGCTACAGCGACCCACTCTACATCCTTGCCAAGAACGGTCTCATGGCCGACTACACGCTCTGCGAGCTACGATCCTGGGTGACACCAAAATGCTCCACGACTTTCAGCCTCTCTGGGACCTCAGGCGGGCACATGAGAGCGCACTGCGAGGACCCGAACGACATGAATGCCTACTGGCACATCGACGACTCAACGCCGGCCCCGTCAGGCGACTGGCGGAACATAGCAGAGCGCTGGCGTCTATCGATGGACTTGAACGGAGGAGTACAGAACAATAATGCGAGTAACGCAAGAGTGTTAACGCGCCTGATCCTCGACAAGCCAGAGCTAGATCCGCTGCTCCCGTCTATGGCAGAGGCCGTCGCGGTCCTCGCATCAAGCACGCTCGTCGCGGGCTCGCTCGATAGCACCTTCAAGCCCGTCTGGACCTACGGCGACAAACGCAATATAAGCGGCGCCTACGAGCCCTTTAGGGCACAGGTACAAACGCAACAGTACACCTCGGCGTACACGGCGTCGTGGCAGGTCATCTTCTATCCCGTGCTTAGTCTCACCTTCGTGCTCAACGTGCTATGTTTCCTCTACTTAGTCTCCGGAACTACTCTCACGTCATTTCCCAGCGCCAGGTCACCCCTACCATCGTCATCGAAGAGAAAACAAAATCCTCTTCTCTTACCCAGGCTTCCCTTCCCGATCTCCTTTAGGCGAAGGACCCACCACGGTCCAGTGAAGGCGTCGCCGTCCTTCGAAAGCGATAGCGACAACGACACCAGTGAAGACGCCGTAACACATGGCAGGGTGAAACAGAAAGGCAAAACAGCCAAGGGCCTCGTGACGGATTACACAGAGCCGCAAAATCTGTTCGCGCTCGCCGTCAACTCGCCTCCGTCTCGCGCGCTCGCCGGGTCCTGCGGCCGCGGCCCCGACGCGTCTGAGATGGGCGTCTCCTGGCATGTGGGGTACACCGCGGGCGCGAACCATTATTTCTTCGAGGAGGAGGAGGAGGAGCAGGGCAGACCATGCGGCACCTTTGAAATGGGAGGCAGGGCGATGGGCAGCGGGGCTGACCTGCTCGGAGTCGACGGAGACGGTGGTGATGATGATGGACGTTACGGAAAGAGCTATAAGCGCCTCAGCTCGAGACGGCCTTGGCTCTAGATTTTTATGGCATCTTAAATATTTTCGATGTAGTGTTTTAAGCCGTACGGTGTTCTTCCCCTCTCGGATGATTGGGAATGGTAGTGAAAAGCATTCGAAAGGCGAGGGACTTGGGCACTTCACATACTGGGATGCCACGATGCCAATTTGGGTTCCTTGAACCTTGAGCCTCGCAATCTCGCCTGGGTCTTGGCTCCGCATGGTATGGCGTTGTAAGGCAAACTGCACGGTCAGAGTGAAGTTCACATAGTTACTGGGTCCAATGGTAGTTAGGCATAAATGAATAAGCCCGTCAGTGACAATTCTATAACACATGCACAATAAGCAAAGTAGACGTTCAGTTTATTCAAAGAAAATCGTGTATTGGTGGCATTGATAGCTTAAAAAAACACCAGGATGTTGAAATCCATGATTGTAAGATAATTGGGGTTGAACAATCTGCCACGGCAGCAGGAATCGAACGAAATATGGTGACACGTCACCGTGCCATCACTCTCAAGCATACTAGATCCACAGATTCAATCAGCACTAAACAGCCCATCTGCCAGTATGTTAGGGCCAGATCATCTCTTAGAATAGCTTGTGTTCAAGTGTCATGTCGGATTCAGGCTCCAAGCCGACACATGCACGGAAAATGTTGGTCAACGCAGCACGCTGTTTGGCGAGCGAATTGATGACGGGTGTACCGGGAGGCGTAAGGGGCGCCTTAAGCATGTAGGAGAGGATGCTGAGGACGCTGTGGAAACCCTTGAACTCATCGCTGGTGGTCTCCGAGTTGCTCGTGTGTGCCTGCCATTGAATACGCGTCATTATCTCAGTCACGAGGACTAGGTCGATGATAAGAGGCGAAGCCAGCAGCGAGTCTTCGCAGACATTGAAGATGCTACATTTCAGATACATTAGTACAAGAGATCTTCATCAGAATAAGCAGTCAGTGTAGTTATACTTACGAAATAGTCTGGTGCCCACCGAGGAAGATCTCAGCATAGTATTCATCGAGGGCACGCTTGTTATCACCGACGGCCGGCATATACTTGATGACGACGGTGTGGTCTGGGTGCTCGCCCTTCTTGTACAGGACCGTGTTCGCCTCAACCATGTCGTCAACAACATTGGACTTGGAAATCTCCTTGGAGCGGAATTGCCTCTGAGAGCTCAGATTCTTGCCGTCATTATTGCCGAGGTGGTTGTAGCTCGCAATCGAAGTAAGCTTGATGCCTGCGTTAATGAGGAAGTCTACCAGCGCCGACTTCATTTTTGTCTGCCCAGATTTGAAGTCGTCACCGCCGATGAAGGAACCATGCTTCGAAGCAAGCTCAATCGCGCCTGGCACAAAGGTGTTCTGAGGAGAACCATTGATGAAAGGTGCATTTTCAAGAATACAAGCCACGGCAAAGACAGTCGAAGGCGAAACCTCCTCGTGGCCATTTTCAATAGCTTTTAGCAAGTTGTCCGCAGTGTCATTTACTTCAGGGATGATATCAGCATACCGTTCAGTGTTAGCAGTCCACTGAACGATAACCTTGTCAAGGTTATTCTGCGCCTTGAAATCCCTATGTAGAGAGTAAGTACTTGTTAGTATTACGGAAGGAATCGGTCATACCGAATATCCTGACGAATCTTCTCAACATGTGCCATAGAAGCCTTATTACCGGGGATCAAGTTGTCAGCTCGATCCTCCTGGTTGGCAGCAATGAAATCAGGATAGTATATGCTCGGCAAAGGAACCATCCGGCTCATTTCCTTCTTGACTTGTGCCTTCAGAGTGGGCTCCAGTACAGCAGCACGATCCATGGCTGTAGCGAGGTCCATGGCGCTAATGTCCCATCCACCAATAACGAGATCATTGGGATGAACAATAGGCAAAACCTCATTGAAAGGAATATTGACGTCCTGCCTAGTATGGGCATCGGTGCCGAGCTTCATAGTAGAACCCATTAGGACAGAGCCGTAGTAGTTGGCAGCACGAGGCCCCTCACGAGTTTCCCACACCAAGCCTCGACGGTTGGCAATAATGCCGGCGGTCACTGTGGTGCCGTTGTTGCCACCCCATCCCACCAACATCATTCCCGTCTTGGGGATTTTGCGGTCAACCTTGAAATTGTAGAGCGTCTCCTTGGGCGTGGCCACATATTTGCCATCGGCGCCCTTGACCACACTCGTGGTCCGGTAGGTATACTTGGATTGAATCTCGCTGTCCGTGTAAGTCACGTTGGGAGAGTCTACTACAAAAACGTCCCCCTTGCTCGTAGACACAGCAGATACCGAGCCATGAGTATGTCCGTCCCCGTACGCAGTTCCATTGTCCATCTCGGCGTGTGGCGCCATCTTGATTTATTAGCAGATGGCTAAATTTGCAACTAGCAGTGGTGCTCTTTTAGGAAGTGTAAGGCGAGTCCGCTGCACTTCCGCCTCGAGAAGAGCAACGGGCTCCTGCGTACGGGTGATGGACGCTGATAAAGAGATTAGCCCAGCACTCCCATAGCGATTAGTATGGTGCGAGTCCCGTACGAGTTAAGGAGATTAGAAAACGTCTTGACGGTGTTAGGTGACCGCGGCCCGGGAGCGCGATCGACTTTTGAGGAACAAAGTCTACAAAGACGGACGTAGTGGGACAAATTTGGTGATACAGGAAATACGAAAGGCGAGGAGGACCGGGCGACTGAGGGTATTTATTTAGATTTATATACACTAGACCGGCAAGCCAAAAGTCTACACCTCCTCCAGGATCTGTATTGTTAGTAGGGTATGGAAGCCCCGTAATCTACCGTTTTAGGCATCGACTCGTACATGGGCTCCCGGACAGTTACCTTTAACCTCACCCAAAACCCTAGCAATTACTTTCAACTCATCCAGAGCCCTGGTCTCTGCCCCGGTTAGATACCTTGGATTTGGTGGGTAACCAGCAATTTTACAAGTATCAAAGTTTGGTTAGCCCCCTGTTTAAACCCTGGTTTTCGCACCCTACTAACAATACAGATCCTGGAGGAGGTGTATAGACCGGTTGGTGGTGGGGCGAGTCGTGTAAGAGGAGGGGTTGCTGTTCTTATCGGTTTAGGGAGCCGATAGTGGATGCGGTGAGCTGTTCTAAGTGGCGCCACGACGCTATAACATATAACATGGCACGGGGAAGTCATCTTGGTATGCAGCAAGAGGGAATATCAAGCGGATTGTGAACGGTTGTCACGGCAAGCGCTGTCTAGATTCTCCACGAAATCAATTTGATTGGAAACCACGAGAATGTAATGCTGTTTTGTCCCGCTGTTGTTGGAGATCTGGGCTGCAGATGCGATAGAAGCCCTGGACACAGTGGAAGGGTAGGTAAGTTTCGGAGGTTACGATTGGCCGTCTACTTAGGTAATCACTTGGCAGTATGCAACTAAAACATGGCCAAACGTGCGACAGCGCACTGCTGTACCATTTTCTAGCGATGTCGCTTGCTGGTGGAACTGCAGGACGATCTCGACTCTTTACTGTAGTTTGTCTACCTGGGTAGGTCGGATAGACACCTGGTTGACCTACTTGATGATTTATTGCGTTTTCGCAAACCATGCCGCATCTAACGTTCAATCTCTCAGACACCTTTTGGCTAGACAGAATCGACTTCTCAACATCGAGTACAGATCGTCGCTTCGTCAGCTGGATTGGGTACATTAATCTTGCGAGCACAACATAATCGATCCAATGATTTCCGAGCCTGCTCTGCTAAGAAGGTTGGTGGTTTATTGATACTACTGTGAATAGGTAGACCCGAGAGGCATCCGAGCATGGTCACGTCCCAGAAGTACTCACTAGGTAACCGGGAAGCTCACGTGCTCTTATACTGAGAGAGGGGGATGGAAAGAGCGAAGCCGTTGATCCGTTCGCATTCAACACCATCACTCGAACATTGTAGGGGCAATTGTGCAACGATAGCTTGCTGACGTACATTACATTATATCCTACCATCAGTTTCGGGTTTATGGTTGACTGATAACCAGTAAAATTGACCTGATCCCGAATACCTGAGATCCTAGAGTGACACACAATTACAGTATGCTTCCAAACAGCAGATGAAAATACGTCTGTTCCTGAAGCAAGCATTCTGAGGTCATCCTCATTGGAATAAAACTAAGGATGCTGGGCTATCTTGCTTTCATCATAGTATATGTGCAGTGTACGTATATTACACTCTCGAGACTCTGTACTGAGTGGTATACGCAGCACGTTCTCCGTCTTGCTCCATACTCTCCTCATCTTCGACCCATGAGGATCTGGGGTGAGTGTTCGTTCTGGTAACTATCACACTGATGACTAAACTACCCTTACTATTTACCTGTAGTGGCAAGGATTCAATGGACATCAGCAAGTCTGGCCGATTACGTGTGCTAGTTAAAGCTATCGCAGTGGTATCCCCGAAGCCAGCAACTGCGCCGTGCACAGATGGGGCCTGCGGATCGTCGAATCGACGCTATCCTTAGATCCTAACAACCTGTTCTAGCGAAGAAATCGGCGATCATCATTGTATGTGCAGCACTCACGGGACTTTTCGACTGGCTCATTGCGATCTTATGCGTGTAAAGTAGTGATAAGCATTGCAATGAACTTGCCGATCAAATGCGGAGGATCGCCAAGATGGAGTCGTCAGCCCACCATCAACAGGTAAGGTCAATGGAGATGAAAACGCAGAACATGATGTTCAAAATGTTATAACAGTTTTGAGCCGGATTACAGTACAATGAGTTGCCAGGTATTTAGGTAGCCCAAGAGCTGCTTCAATGTGCTACATAGTGTGTTGCAACATTCCTATACCACAGCTTCAGCATAGTGTTCGATAGATTAAGCCGAGAAGCCAAGAACACTAGTTAGAACTATTAGCGTACGAAAGCTACACTAAGATCGTTTTGATGGAGAATGCATCAGGGGACCTGATCGACAGGGGTTTCACTCGGCAACGGGGATAGCCTAACGAAACGAGCTGGAGAACGGTTAGACCAATGTCTCGCCGAGCGAAGCGTGCTTTATACCGCGCGGGAATGTTCAATGCACATGCACGTAATGCAAAACGAACGCCAGGCGATCATGAAACTATCCTGTTGCTCGGTACACTATTGGTGGCAAAGCTCCGAGACACCCATTGTGACGGGTCAAAGCCTTCCGACCTCGTTCAAGCTGGACGTGAGTATTGCTAACCCTTCTTATCCTATTCTGCCCACCAAAAGATACTCCAGCCTGATGATCTTAGCAAATCGAATAGTGTGAGATACCCACTATTATTGGATATGGGGCCATAATGTGCTTCACCCACTTCGGCTATATATACAAAATGAGAAAACCAGGGTCTTCAGAAATGAATGTTCAATTTGCCAAATGACCTATCACGGGGATTAGGAGGAAAGAACACCACGGCGATTGCCTAGCTTGGACAAGCAGCCATTAGGTAGTGAGGCAGGTCAGCACGCTTATCATCGTTGTTTGCCATAACACCGTGATGTGGTATACGTTTACCTAGGTACTGAGTATTATCTTTAAGTTTGCTCAAGGAATAGTCGCGGTATTTATTGTCGAACTCTATAGGCATGTCCCTAGAAACTGCAATATAATTGGTCACACTACTAGGTAGCGCCATCCCTCGAAATTATCGCGCCAAAAGCGTCACGAGGCTACAAGTTAGGACTATGGTCGTTAGACTACAGGGCACAAGACTAAGGGGACAGACAGCCAAGACGAACATGCCCCTTTGTTTCAACCTCCTTTGGGGCGAACCACGGTTGGCTACTAAGCTCAGGGCTGTAATGGACCCGTGCAAACCTAGGATTTTTGGTTTACACTAGTGTACTTATACACTACACTAGACAAAAGCAGCTAACCTTGCAGTGGCGCTAGTCTCAAATCAACAGTAGTGGCTTTCCTATTCATTTCCAGTGCCCATGGCGGTTACTGTATGACGAACTCGTATATCATCTCGGCGTTCCTTTGCATCTCGAAACGGGAGTTCGTGACTAATGAAGGAATGGCTCTCGAATTGTCAACGTCGTAATGGGACATGGCATATATCTCAGTTGCCTTTTAAGGACACCAGATTAACTGAATACAGCGCCCTTCTATGGATTGACACACCGAGGACAAAGCAAGGGACCCGAATGATTGGCCACCCATTCTACTCGCTGACCCAATTTAGACAACGGGCAATTCAAGGATTGCAGAACGCGATTTATTAGTCTTGCGGTTTCTGTATTCACAGTATACAGCTTACCCCCAGACTCTATCCAGCCCCCGCCCCCTCCGATAGTTATTGTTTATCTTTTCTATATATCCCTTTGTCACTCAAAAGTTGATCCATAGTACCATTCCTATTTTGAAAAAGCTGCCAAGCGAGACAAGGGTTCTAACAAGGGGTGAGGGCTTCCCCCCTGTATGCAGCATTGAGCCGTGCATATCAAATCGTTGCCAGGCCTAGGGCACTTTCCAGGGGTAATTGTGCAGGGATATTCGAGACGCATTCTCAACACAACAGGAATAACCGCCCTCATTGATCTTTACACAATACGAATGCCTTCGAACTGATCTCCCTTTTACCAATTCCTTGTCAAGCATAGGTCCGGAGTGAGCAACCACCGAAACCCCAGCTCAGTTGGCGCCACTGGAGAAGCTTGATCGAAATACCTAGTCGAATTACCATTGGGCTTAGGCCTGGAAATAACCGGCCAATTATACTGCTGGCGAAGAGCCTCGTGACACTTAGCAGTTCTGTGTGGATCGATCGCGAGAGTTGTACAGCAGTGATCTTCGATCCCTATGCGTCCCCCAGTCATCTTAGAGCCTCATGACCTTGTCGAAAACATACCTACGTCCATCAACTATCAAACTCAGTCAATCGTTATCATACGGCTGGGACCGCATGAGGTCCTGACAGACGAACAAGAAGCAGACCGGATTACAGTTCGACGAATGTCTTAAAGCACATCGACAGGCAGCCGATAACGAACGAATGGTTATATGGGAGGAGGACGGATATTGAGGATCCTAGACTTCATGCTACCATGATGACGGATCTATCACGACAATCGGCGTTTATGCCGACCATAAAATGCTCTAATTGCGGCAACCAAGTAGAGATTTCTATGATGGGCGACCATGTTTGTGAAAGTGGTACTGATTCTGCTGCGTCGGAGCGTATGTCAATTACCCTCTCAAAAATTCTCGAGATTTTAGTCGCTGATATTGATCCAGCAGTTCCATTGGCGCCAGAACTTCTCGGCGGTACCCTCTCTTCATTCAAGCAAAACGTATTTAATAAACTCACTCGTGCGCCACCGACAGTAGACACGTCAGCAGCCAGTAAGTATAACACTCGTTGCTAGATGTTAGGGGTTACGCATTCTGACTAGGTTCAACAGATCGGCCATTTATAAGACAAGACCAGTTGACGCCAGTCAGTGCCTCGACGGGATCTCAAGCAATCTCGCCGAAGACACCAATGAATGGGCGGCTTGGGGCCGGACTTAGCGGCGACGATTACTTCTCGCCTGCCATAGCGGGATCACCACGACGACCCAGCGGCTATGGTGGATTTTTGACAGAGTCAGAAGAAGGAGACGCGACATATGGAACGAGCCCTAACAAGCAGACCTCAAGTCTCTTGACAAGAATGAATAGCATTGCTCCGGGGCCATTTCAAGTTGCCCGAACTCGGTCAGAAAATAATTCGTTACCCCAGAATGGCAGCAGAGACGATATCGAAAATCCGAGCGACCGCATTACGCGGCTAGGATCATCGGTTGACCGGCCAGGCACAGCAACTTCAAGCTCGTCACATACAAGTGTAAATATGGCATTACCAAAAATGCCACGGAAGAATGGGTATGGCGGATTTGGCCCACCACAGAAAGAAGGAGAAGACACTGGACGACAACCATTTGGCTTTGGTAAACGGTCAGAGACATTTCCCGATCAACTACTAAAATCCAGTGAAAATGAAGTGCAAACCGACAGTCCTATCCGAGCGCCTTCCGCGCCTGGCCTACGACCGGATAGGTTGAGGACGCCATCAATTCCGAATGGGGATAAACCCGTGATGACCAGCGAACGCAAACATCGGCCTTCATACGGCATACGAGATACGTCACGTCCGCCACCTCCGCGTAAAAGCTTGATACGGCCGCCGACTCGAGACGGCAGCCAAAATCTATCGATAAATCTTGCCGACGAATTTGGAGCTGGAAACCCTTACCACTCGCCGTCGATATCTCAGTCTTCTAGCAATTCTGGCTTTAGCCAGGTATCTCATGCCAGCCATTCCAGCTCCAATACAAGCCCGGCGCGGTCAGTTACATCTCGCTCTGGACCACGTCGGCCTTCAGACACGTCGAAAATCGACTCTCTAATGGACGATCTACAAAACTCTATTCATGAGTTGCAGCCAGCCGCAGCAGCAGGGCCGATACCTATAGCTAAAGGTGACAATTTGCGGACAGCTGGCCCTAAGCGTGAACCTTCGCAAAACTTGCGATTAGATCCAGCTATTCAAGCAGGGCGCGATATTCCGCCCGAGTCCCCTATCTCACCGAGAAGCATCCCGAACTCGGACAGGCTTGACACCCCTCTTCCAGAAGGTCAAAGCAGAATGCGATCACAGACAGCCTCGACACAGGGTTCGAGTTCCCACAAGCGACAGCCGTCGCGAAACCCACGGTCGCGAGGAAATTGTAAGGCTTGCCAGGAGCCAATAACCGGGAAATCAATCTCGTCGGCAGATGGGCGTCTAACTGGACGGTATCACAAAGCATGCTTCGTGTGCGCCACGTGCAAAGAGCCATTTAGCTCGGCCACTTTCTATGTGCACGAGGACCGCCCGTACTGCGAGCAACATTACCACAAACTCAACGGCAGTCTATGCCGGTCTTGCAACCAAGGCATCGAAGGTCAATATCTGGAAGACGAGGTACCCCAAAAATACCACCCGGGCTGCTTCCGTTGTGGCGACTGCGGCGTCGTGCTGCGCGACGGCTATTTCGAAGTCAATGGGAGGTCGTATTGCGAACGAGATGCATGGAGACGGATGCAATCGGCTGCCCGTGCCCAGCAGATGGGTCCGCCACCACCACAACAACGGCAAGGCTCAGCGTCTGGGCCTAGCATGCGAAGGCCTCCGCCAGGCGGTGTCCCAAGTATACGTGAGCCGCCTAGAGGCCTACCCGCGGGCCCATCATCGAACCTCCATCGTCCATTTGGGGTACCCACAGGCCAGAGGTTGATGCCTGGTCAGGCCCTCGGCCGTGGTGGCCTAGGTCCAATGCAGAAGATGGAGAAGCGAATGACCAGATTAGGAATGATGTAACTGGACGACTCTAACATATCCCATCCTCATGCCACGCTTCCACGCAAAGCTCGTTGGGTATCGAGCTGATTCTAATACGATACGATGCATACGCCGCTCTTTCCCTTTTCCCCTCGCCAACTCGTTGACTTCCGTTTCGTTAACGTCTCACCGCATTCAGCAATGGCGTTCCGTGATCGTTTACACCAATTTCTGGATATTTGCATTCTATTGGATTCTTGATTTCAATTCTGCTAGCAGCATTATACCCTGTCGCCCTCGTTAAACCCCTAATTTTCTTATTGGGTTGATACCAGCTACCTACCTTGATTCTATATATACCCATAGCCCTTTGTCTAAGGTGCTATTTCCAGTTCGTTTCTTGGATCCGAGGCTGAGTGTGTGAAGGAAGGGATTCCATTACTGGTATAATTGTGTAGAATGAGGTGTTGCGTTGTCATGTTCAAAGGCTATTCTCCTCTTAGGGCGTCTGGTAAACTATATCCCTACTTCCCCATATGGAGTAGATGAGATATAATCTCAAAGGCAATTATGCCTTGCCCACCCACGACACCTCACATGTAGCTAGAGCGGGAAGTTATATAGGAGGCCATAATAGGCCGATGGAATGGGAATAGACGGTGATCTCGGTGGGATAGATGTTGCATTTACCACTACGCGGAAAGGAACTTGACGGATCACGAGTGTAATGCTTACCGTCCGTTGGTCTACTAGTATAATGCAATAATACTTGACACCACCATATCCCCTATACTCTAGGTTTATCCAAGTTCTACTCTCGTGGACGTCTGTTTTATGTTTTGTAAGTAATACTTAACGAGACGGTGTCTAGGGGACTGTGGTCGCCGTGTACCTAACATAGGCCGTGCAGAAACCATTTGATTATGAGAAGTGTCATCCTTACAACTACTGGTATGTCACCCTAGTTAGCGGTAGAGCCGAACGACTGCTGTTCAAAAATGAATTTAATATTTGTGGTGGAATAATGAGCTACTGGAAGTATACCATGTAGTCTATGCGATATGGTGGGAAATAGTACTACGACGGATACCATTCATCGAATAAAGAAGTGAGCAATAAGTAGAAACAAGAAACGACTAGCACAGATACTTTACAGAAGAGATGAGACGTCTCGTCCTGTCTTTCATTTCTGAATCGAACTAATGAAAGTGTTTAGTGAGGCACTCGAGGCACTCATTATCGTCACCATCGCAATACCAACAAACCAAATGATGCGGTCCACACACATACAAAAGTGAGCATGTGTCCATGCTCCAAGAACTCCCATTGGTCGTCTGTTCTGAGACCGCTTATCCGTGGTCTCAGATGCAAGCCGCCGGCCGTTAACTAGTCATGTCGCCCGAACCTGCGCCACCAAGTCGCACGGTATCCTGTGTATCCGACCGGCGAATTTCGCTCTGTACACCTTTCATTGGTTGCGAGCGAACTAACATGAACCATCGCTTACCATGAAGAATCCATGGGGAAACGTGTCAGTTATTGCGGGCAGTGCCATCAGCTTATCGATTTACACAAATCAAATAGTACTGTACAAGCCATAGCACATATCGTGTACTTAATGCGTGCGTTTCAAGTTGTTTGAAGATGAGAGGAGAAACCACAGAAGAAAGTCGAGGCAGGTCAAATGCTGCCTTCCGTGGCAAACAGTCAGAGTGAAATTAGTTTGCCATAAGGTCCGACTCGGTGAAACTGTAGGCCGTGCTACGGGCGAGTGCCGCAGACTCTCAATATGGGACGATTTATGGTGTTTGGCGAGAATCCTGCTACTGGGTGACTACAGACAGCAAAAGACAACGATGCGGTGTAGTAATTACGTGGTTAGATACCCCAAGATATCTGGTATTTGCCGAGTTCAGCATACGTGTTGCAGCCACAATGTGTCACCGCATCGTACGTATTGTCACCAATGACTAAGATGGGGAGGCAGTATGGGTTATCTTTTCTTTTTTTTGATAAAAGAAAATAAAAAAAAGCATTAATGGCGGATAGTACTGGTACACCAAGCATTTACAGTCTGACCTAAGCAGAGCAAAACGATCTCGGTATGAGTCCTTAAGTATAATCCTTATAATCCTTATATTCGTTGGCTTATGAAACATGTAAAACGGGAACAAGAAACGCGAACCCAGAGTTCTGCCACAGGCATTGACTCGGATCCCGGGCTAGACTAGCGCCTACGGACTAAAATGACGACATTTGTATAGAGCGCGCATGTGAACCAGTCTCGCCAGTCTTGTTACGCCACAGGTCGCATGGAGGAGGCCTTGCTCCACTCACATCAGGAATTTGTCGCTGATAAAGAGGCCGAGAAGGCCACCATGTTTGGTCTACAGTAGTTAGGTCCTCTAGAGGTAGTGTCGGGGTTTTCCAGGCTCATGTGTAAAATGCAGTTGCACGTGGTGGCACGCGAGGCACGCAGAAGGGACTTTGGCGAGGAAGCATGCTCAGCCACCGTTTATGTCCAGAGGATTGCGTGGGTTCCAATTTTGTCCTTTGAAAATCACCGAAGATCTTTGCTTGGCTTCGATTGGGATCTACCTACGTCACCACACCATCTTGTTTCATCAGTCGCCAAAAAGTGGTAGCCAAGGGAAAGGTAAGAAATGTCAATGCTGTACAGCATATACTTATGTAATGATTAGCGACCAATGGTGTTGAATACTAATTTCACAGAGCCTTGACGAGTACGCAGTATTCAATTATTCTTCAGGCTACATCTCGAAACAAACAAACAGTTGCTCAGATAGCGCATCGAGCCTACAACCCATACCAACCAGTTAGCCATTACATCACCAACATATTCATTTCCACTACTATTACTCCGCCAAATATACTTGAATTGTAGGGATATCATCCACGTGTATAGAGTAAAAGGATGCGATTATTTTAATGTAGTTATTATAGTGTTCTGATTTTTAAAAAGCATAGATATAGGGTAGGACATGACACGATTAGATATCAACTTGGTAATGCACACTAGCTGCATGGGGTGTGTAAATTTCGTCTGGGTCGGCTCTGCCCATGTCATGCGAAAGCAAGAAATTTATGACGATCGCTGTTGGTCATGATTATTGACCAACATGACTGATACAGTTCACAGTGAAATTACTGTGCTACGGGGTATGAAGGAAGCGCCAAAGAGTTTGAAGAGTTCGAAGGAGCTCTGATCTGTGCGAGTCAACCACAATATGAAGAAGTCAACGAATACGCTGAGAAGATGATAATACCTAAAGCTGACTATATACATCCTTTTATCTTCTAAACGTCCAGCGACATGTTTGGTAATATAGAGCAGAATTAGTTCAGTGTACTAAGTCTGGGTCTTGGGTAGGAGTATAATTTATTTACTTTCTTTCTACCACTAGCAGGAGCAAATTTTACTTTGCTCATACATAGCTTTCTTATAGGCTGTGCTTAAGCTTAAATCATCTACTTACCTAGCCATTTCTCAATAGAATTACGGTCCAGTAGGGTAATAAGGATCAAACTAGCTAGCTGTTTGGAAGACGCCAATCTCTATCAAGGAAAGACTTGGCATGGCCTGGGCCTTGCTGTACCTTGCGTTCTAATTGAGCTTGAGCAGTTATGGTAGGTACTTATACAGCAGCGCCTAGGGCTTACCCCTGACAACCATTGACGGACTTTTGTTGCGCTGCGTAGTTTTGCGGTGCGCATTTGCTCATCCTTTATCTCGTCTTTTCTCGAAGTTAAAGACTCTGCACCCACCAAACAGTAGTTCTTATGCGTCAATATTTAAGGTAGACGTAGGTACAGACGGAATGTTCTCTTGGTTGGCTGATGTCATGTTGATTCTGTGAACCCCAGCGTCACCCCCAGTATCTAGTGTAAAGCATCCCTCCCGATTGGTCTGGTCCCTACCTATCCAACAGCAGAATAGGGGATCTCAATTCCATAACTACAGGGCACGTACCCCACACTGTGCTACAGGTACTTGACCGGTACGACTTTGAATAGTCCTAATCGTCTTACTCGGTGCCAGCTCTAGTTAGTTATCATGTACCCAAAACGTACAGTACCTAGCAGCACCCTAGGCCAGATTTCGCCTGCCTGCCACCCAACGGTCGCCATCCCTTCGGCCTATCTGCCGCAGCGCCGCAGTCGTCTTCCCCGTGCGAAGTTACACACTTGGCGATGCGCCTCTCTATCTTTCTTGCATCTTCATCTTGACGACGTCCACCCTCCTCGTGGTCTGCACCTGCACGTACATATGCGGCTCTCTGCTTTTCTATTTTGAGTTGACTTCCGTAACCCTGTCCAGTCTTCTTTCTGTCGACACCCGCTCCAGTCGTAGCCAAGGTCGCGCTGTTTTCCTGGCGTAGCTCCTGTACTTAATTGTACAACAGACGTTTCCGCAGAATCCCTTTATTCGCAGCAACCCGGTCTCGCCTTTGTCCAACCAACTACCACATTCTCTACGAGTAGCAATTACACCTTCCGTCCTCTCCTCCGTGTCGCCGCTTTTCCCAGATGTTGTTTCCCTGTCGCTGCACAAAATAACACTGCACTCGTCTCGAAGAATATCCGACCGACGTCCTTTGATAGGACTCATCACGCTCATTACGACCAGTCTTCTATTCTAGCGCATCTGTTTCCGGGGGGTTGCCCTGGCCTATCCCGTCCCTTCGTCTTTCGTTTCTGATGACTCAACCGACGACGTCTTTAAACGAGTAACAGCGCTGACCACCATGCTAATGCTCTACCACTGATATTGAAAAGCATATATCACACAGCTGGAATACCTGACTGAACGAAGTTTCGTATCTGGAACCACAAACCATTATTCGAAATGTTAGCAGTACAGCCTCGCCGGTGGCTATCACGGCCTAAAGGCCTTTTGGTGTTCGCATTCACTGCTGCCACCCTCTACTGGCTCATGTTGCATAGTTCTGGAAGCTATAGAGGCCTCGTCAAACAAAATGAGGCTGGAGTCAATGGCCCTGGCGCGTCGAGTCTCGAAGAGAACACGATCGTCGATTTGGACGACCCAAACCACGTGCCGAGCTTCGAGGACAAGATGAAGGAGGCACAGGAGGAACAACAGGAAGCTATTCGGCAGCAGTTTAGACTTGAACATGACCAGCTTGGCCGGTAAGCATCTTGGCACGGCCTATATTATCTACTTTCACGAAATGGGATTTTCTAACTTCGGTGCAGTGTCTTCGGAGCAGATGCGATATATGGCAAGACATTGAATACGTTGGATAGCAGCAAGGCGCGGGCTCCTGTCTTCGAAGCCCAGCTGACTGCTGCCGACAAACAAGCCTACTTCACCACTCATACGCCCTATATCTACGACCCATATCCCAACTATAAGCAGAATGCGAAGACTGGGCCGTATGTCCCGTGCGAGGGTCCTGGAGGGGAGGTAGTATCAGACATAAAGGCGTTCAAAGGGCTGCCCAAAGATTTTCCCGAGCCTCTCATCGGCGGCTACGATGTTTTGGGCATGGATGGGGATTTGTGCTTTGAGCGCGAGACACGACTTAGTATGTACGGTTTCCAGAACGCCAACGACACTTCAAATCCATTAGTGGACTGGGATAAAGTACATTGGGGAGAACTACAAGAGAAGTGTATCCAGAAGAACAAGGCTCGATTTGATCTTCAAGGGGAACTGAATCCTTACGTTCACACGGTTTATTCGGGGAAGAAGACAACTGCATTTATGGGTGCGGACAGCGATTCGAATCTTGAAGAGACTCCCAAAGGCCGGGATCACAACGACGATCTCAGAAGGACCTTTGCGACTACGCACAAGCGGCCTATCTCAGAGACAGTCTCCAGTAGTTCTCAGGATACGGAACCCCGGACGGCGATACTTTTGCGGACATACACCGGGAAAGACTATAACGAGAACGATAAGCAAATAATTCGCTCGCTTGTCACGGAACTGTCACTGCGAACAGGTGGTCGATACCAAATCTTCCTATTCGTCCATGTCAAGGATAATGCTTATGCGATCTGGGACGATGAAGGGACCTATCAATACGTTCTTCAGCAGAATGTCCCGGCCGAATTCAGAGACATTGCTATCCTGTGGAATGACGAAGCTGTGCAGGCCATGTATCCAAAATTGGACCCGGATAAAGCGACAGTACACGTATCTCAGTGGTTGTCAGTCCAGAAGTTTATTCAAGAATTTCCCGAATTTGAATATGTTTGGAACTGGGAAATGGACGCTAGAATTACTGGTCAACACTACGATTTCCTTGAGAAAATATCCTCGTTTGCGAAGCGGCAGCCACGTCGTGGCCTGTGGGAACGGAGTGAGCGTTACTACATCCCTTCGGTACACGGTGATTACGACACGGAGTTTCGGAAAGAAGTAGAGCGTCTTTCAGGGGATGATACCATTTGGGGACCCCCCGATCTCCCTTTCATTACTCCCGTCGGACCCCCGCCTCCGGTGGCAAAGCCTGAAGAGGACAACTATAAATGGGGAGTTGGCGAAGAGGCTGACTTGATTACTGTAGCTCCGATTATCAATGTCAACTATAGTGGATGGGTCGGTGCCAATGACGTCTGGGGGTTTAACGATTCTTCTCACGCAACTCAGCAACTACCTCGTCGTGTGACCATCGTAACTCATTCAAGAATCTCGAAAAGGCTTCTCGATATCATGCACGTTGAAAACTTGCGAGGAAATCATATCGCCTCGGAAATGACATGCCAAACCGTGGCGCTTTTGCATGGTCTCAAGGCCGTCTATGCGCCGATGCCAATGTTCTTTGATAGACCATGGAAAGGCAAGGACATCGCTCGATGGTTCAACTCTGGTGAGAAGGGTGAGAGTGGAGGCGATAACTCTGCTATTGGCTGGGGACGCGAGGCCAGGTACGGGGGAAGTACTTGGTACTACAGAGCAAACCCTCCCCAGCGACTTTACAACAATCTTATGGGGTACGAGGACACCAGATTAGGCGGCGAGGAATGGGAAGAAATACATGGCCGCACATGTCTGCCGCCAATTTTGATGCATCCGATTAAAGACGTGGCGCCAACGGAAAGTGGCTACGAGAGTGAGTCGACGCTACCGTTTGGCTAATATGCCTCGAATCAACAAGTCGTTCCAATCTCGAGTATCGAGCCCGGGAACATTATCCGATTGGGCACGCATGGCGAATTGCCCCTACGGAATATTAATGATACTTAATGGCATTGCTCGGCGTTTATGTTCTGTACCTTTCACGTCTGCTACATTTATAGTTGTAGTGTATTATCTAGGCGTCGTCGACCTGGCTTTTGGAGGATATACCTTTCCAGTGTATAGGGTGCACTGATGGACGAATGACTCATCATAGACTTGATAGATGGACGGCTGAGCCAGGAAAAAGAGAGACGGTCTAATAAAAAATGATAAATTACTGTGCAGTATATACTACTTGTCTGGTGAACGTGCACATTTGTTAGTCTTTCATTGTGCGTTTGACAACGCCAGATATGCTGGCCTCGGTTGGTCTTGTTGCAAAGAGGATGGGTGAGTACCTCGGGAAGAAAGGCGTTAAATGGAAGTCCGATCCCCTCGCTATAATCACTTCTTATGTTGAGGTCTTCTTATAGAGATCCGCGTCAATACTGGCCACGAGGTCAATCCACCGGCCCTTAACAATATCCTCGCTTTTCCAGACGGACTTTCCGAACGTATCCCACACAGCGATGTTATCGTAGCTGCCCCCTGGCTAACGTCGGCAATACCGGACCCCATTGCGCCCCAGGAAAGCAAGGTCGATGCTGCTCGTGCTATCGAGCTCTGTTGTTGTGTGTTCGTTGGCTGGCGGCAGAGTGTCCATGATACGCTTATTATGTTGCAACAAAGCCACGGCCGTTGTTGCCTATGCATATCCAGTGCTTCGGGTCCTAGGATACCACGATTCACTTATTCAGAGAAGAAGTATATACCATACTAAATAAATACAGTCATACATCAGAAAGTATGTTATCAGCTGTAGTTTGGCTTTCATTTACGTTTGAAAATCATTGATTGAAAAAGAAATCGTCCTGAAATGAATTAATTTCCATAGCTTATGCTTGTATAGTTATTATTTACTGACAGTCCAACTACACATCTCGATTGCCAAGCTGATGATGAAATTGGCCCTATCATCCCGGTCAGGAGGGGGTTAATACAGGAATGCCTCAGTAAATGCATGGCTACAATGACCAACTTCACAGAGATACTGTACCCCGATCCCCCTCGGAGGGCGGTATTGAATGACATGTGATATGCTTAGAAAGGCTATACCAGTTTTTCGTTTTATCCCTCTCCAATATTTACTTCAGCATATACAATGCAACAGCATCCGATTAGCGTTGCTACCACTCGGTCAGCCCCTTGGATAGGGCGGCTTTTGTTCTGCATTGCTTCTCTCTTTTTGGCGACTTATATCTGAAAGAAGCCGTGCGATTTTCTGTCATGATCTTGGCCTCGGTCGATTTTCGAACTCAAAAACTTCGTGTCTTTGCCACTATCGGCGTGACCAGGCAAACTCGGCCAACCCCCTTGATTCGTCCTCAATAGTATTTAAGCAACGGATGGTCGGCGCTAAAGTAATGACGAACCGCTTAAATGGCCAGGGTTGGTTGAGTGTAGGTTTCGGCCACGTAACAGAGAAAGTAGAATGGGTCATTTGTACTATTCTTTAGATGGCTCTGATTCGTCCAGTTGTTGTATCCATAGATTAATACTATTGCGGTCATCTTACGTATCGAGATGCGCAACCTTCCTTATTATTTACTTAGTAATGATGTTATATGGCTAAGCGTAGGTATCGCGAATCGATGAGTGACATGAACCAGCAATAGCGTATTAAACAATAATAAGACGTCCTAAGCTTAGTTTTCAAAATAGCGAATTGTATGTTTACCAACTATCGGTCTCCGAAGTACCAAAGCGGATAGAAACGCAACAAGAAAGCCAGACAGGCGCTGTCCTGGTCTTGCGCCAATGGCCAATTCGAGCTCGCTGGATTTCTTCTAGAGTATGACCTAGATATTAGCACATGCCGACAGCGACGGCCGTACGGCTTCATACGAGACTGCTAGCATAACAGGGGCTTGGTAACAGCTTAGAAAGAAATTTGAATTGCAATAACCCTGTTAATATGGCCATGAAGGACTCAACCCCTATTTAGCTAGGTGGGAGATCTATAGATTATATATCCGAGTATCCTCACTTCTCCTTGCCTGGTTCGGCCCCGGCTTCGCTCTTGTACATCTGTCTCGGTGTACTATAGGAGATCAGGTGAATACTGGTAAGCTGAAGGCTGAAGCCTCGTGCAGTGTTTTGCACTTGTATAACTATATAAATGATGTGCAGATCCCAGTCTCAGTACATGTGACTACTGACACTGGAAATGTTTCTCTCTGTCCGGCACCTCCTTGAAAAAGCTGTGAAAGCAAATGAACCAACATCCGCGTGTGTTAGAATCAATGCGCATTTGTACTCTAACTTGCCGGAATTAACAGGCTGCTGATCGAGCGTACGAGTTATATCAGTCTCCATTTTACGTACTTAGGATGAGGTTATAAATATAGTCGTATGAGGTCTTCGGTTCTTCTGATCTCCTATGGCTTCCCGAGACAAGTATACGAAAGCGTCGTAGTCAACTAGAAGCGACGCTGTTCGGGCATATAAGCCGTAGATCTCCCACATAGACAAAAGGGTACCAAGACCTTCGAGGACCCTTATCCCCATAGAAGATTATTGGCAATACGAATATACTCCAAGTCCTAAAGTATTGTAGTAGCTTCTCTGTTAGTAGCTCTGGATTATCCGTGTATTAACCTGGTCTAAATGGATGGCCTTGTTAATACAATCCCTTGTAAAGGAGAATTTTTACCAGCAGAATACTTTTCTCTTCAAAGATTTCATTAGACTTTGACATGCCTTCTTCCTCTTTTGGGCAGCTTGGTTTGGCTGGACTTCAGATTTTGGGCTGCGCATATGTTAGTTGAGATTGGCTGAGTTACCAGGAAATTTTCAATACGTAGATTAGCTGGCTCTTGACTGTCTGCTTGAATCACGAAACAGGCTCTTTATTATTCTCTAGCTAGCCGGTACGCTGTTTCCTATCCCTCGCGACAAATTGGCTTACTAGCAGATGTAGTACACTTTGCTTATCGAGATAAACAAAACATCTAGATTGTTTATGGAAAAAGATATTGGAATAAACAAAAACTTAAGCTTTCAGAAAATAGCTAATGATCATATTGTTGTAAGGCGCTAGTGTCTTATTGGTACAAATTCACTCTTGTTAATGGCTATCTGCAAACATGAATGGGGACAATTAAATGCAGTAGATCTATATAAAGTGCAACATTGGAAACAACGGTCTACCCTAAGTCTCGCACATCTTATCTCGCTTTCTCACATCAAGGAAAGAAAAAATCAGCAGTTCATTCATCATGACTTCGTACACGCCAATTGACCTACCTTATCTCGCCCCGGCTCATGTTCTCCCTGCCCCTTTACCAACGCTTGACCAGGTGCTCTCCTCTACAGACTATCTGACATCACCCGAAAGAAACGGCAAAGAGCTCTCTGTTGTTCGAATCGGCAGCATTTCGTGGCCAAATACGGAAAGAGTGTATCATGCGTCGAAGGTGAGAACATGCTCTTTGTGAAACAACACACGACAATTCCCATTCCACAGGTTTACGCCATATATACATTTGGCGAAAACACCATGATTATTATGGACTTCATCAAAGGGAAACCCCTTCAGCACATCATGATCACAATGAGCCCACAACAGTCAGATTCCATCAAGGAGCAGCTGAAGGCTCAAGTCAACCAGTTGCGACAGATTCCTGCTCCGAGCTACTACGGTTCCATAGGCCGACGGCCTCTGCTTGATACTTATACGGGTCGTCGGTTTGGCCCTTTCGATGACATCAGCGACATGATCAGTGAAAGTTTTGATATGGCACTTCGTCACAGATCTGGCCAGCGATTTGTTAAGATCAAAGGATTCTTTTCGATGATCTTCGAATCCGTTTCCACAGCACTGGGGCACGCTTACCCACTCTTCACGCACGGAGACCTACACGAAGAAAATATCATCATACAGCCAGACGGTACACCTTGTATTATAGACTATGAGGTAGCAGGGTTCTATCCAAGTTACCATGAGCGACTATCTGCTGAGCCGCTGGCCTGTTGGTTCAATTTCCTAGACGAGTTCCCTCAGGAGCTTGCAATTGACATCAATGCACATGGCGCGTGGCATAAGGCCACCAGAGATTCGGAAGCTGAATCAAAGAATGGCTCCGCATCAGAGGCTTTGGACTCTGATTCTAAGTCCCCATAATAGAAAGAACCACGACGGTATACAACGCTGAACGGTATTCACGAACCGGTTGAAGGGGCATTGCAGTGGGGGCAAGTTTGAAACGGCTGACAAGCAAAAACAGGGGAAAAGGATGAAAAGAAGAAAAAAAGGAAAAGGGGGATAGGACGTCTGAGACATTAAGTAGGCGTTGTAGAATTATGGAGCAAAATACAAACAAATCTGAAAAATATATATCTCTTGATATTAGAACCACGTCGGTTTATCGACCAAAATGTCCTGTGTAGCAATGTTGGCCCGTGTAAACGATTTAACAACATATCAATCGAAACCTATTATAGTTGTTTCATGCCGAACAAACATACTGTTTATTTTCAGGAGGGCTGCCAAAAAAAGAAACATCGATTAATCTAGAGCATAACATTTCTCGACACTCTGAGCGTCATTCCCCCACCAATTAGGCATAGTAATTACCTTTCCACTGCCGAAGAATAGGAAAATGAGTAGCAAGTTTAAGTTAAATCCAGCATCAAACGCGGCGGCAAGGATGAAGTTATACCTAGACCATAATTGATAGCGATAGCGATAGGCCCAGTACATAACAACGAAACCGCCAATGAAGCGAGAGAAGTAACCTGTGGAGATGTTGCCATAGAATATTGAGGCACCCTAAACACTCGGAGTTAGTTTCCCCTGGAATTGCCAAAACAAAAAGGAAATACTGAAGGATTCCTTACACTGCAGAATATCGTCGTGTTGTATAAATTGAATTTGGCGCGCGGAAAGAGGCGATGAAGTAGATAGATCACTGCCGGCGCTCCCGCACCGAAAAGGAACGCATATGGGATTGGTTTCCATTGCGCCTGTTGGAAGAGTTTCGTAGGACCCTTTTGAAAAGATCGATTAGCATTTTCACTCAGCTTAATAAGGCGGAGGACGCCACTTCGTGACTTTACTCACAATTAGGACGTACTGCACACCCAGTGTCAGATACCCAGCTAAGGACTGACCGGTCCAAATATGGGCCGGATCCTCAACTTCGCCAGTTAAATAATCACGTTTCGTATTCAGCACCCATCGCATAGCAGCATAATTGATAGGCACGCCCAGCTGCGTGCATAGAAGCACGTTAGTCGAGATCTCTAAGTCACACATCATATAGAACTTGCTGGATCATAAGAAAAAGGAGACTAAGGAGTAGGCACGGGAGGCTTTATACGCACCGTGATACCGAAAACTTGAGAAAAGAAGACCGCGCGCTGAGGTACATGCATATAATGCCCGATTTTCTGATCTTGAAGCATGTATTGTGCTCGATACCACGCATCGCCAGCGATTGAGCCGTACACCTAGGTATGAAGAAAGTTAATTATGTTCGTGAAAGCATGACGTGTTCCACAACTTACACTCGCGCCAATGGGATTCCTGTGATGAGACAGATTTTGGACCATAGTACCGTATAGCAGCTCATTAAAAGTTCCAATTGGTAGTTGAAAATTGCTGACGGCATAAAGCCATCCGAGAGGGACAACGACTACGGCTCCTGTCGCCAAAGCCACGAAGTAGGTCCACCAAGGTATAAATATCAGATCTAAAGAAACAATTGTGATGATAGATCTACAGTCAATTAGTCAGTAATAGTTATGTTAATTGTGGTATGTAGAATGCCTCGGACGTGTAGGAAGCTCTCCGACACGATGCTAACCAAAGAAGAAAATGACTCCGACAATCACTTACACGAACGCCGTCGAGAAGAGAGCAAAGTACCACCAAATTGGGACCTCTTTATACGATCGCATAAGTACGTTTAGCCGATCAGTATATTGATGATTTATACCCCGACCAGGACTACTTCTTCGAGCTCGAAACTTCTTGTACGCTTTCCTGATGTTCGAAGCGCCGAAAAATGCGATCCAGCTGTAAGCAGATATATATGATGCGTAGTCGAAGAAGATCGTCCACAGGTTGTGAACGCCAAGGTACATGGGCCCGTATTCCTCATACGCAGTCTGGTTGAAGGTATTCGAAGAGGTGACAAGCGCGGCTACAGGGTATTTCTCGCCATCGGCGGTGCAGGCCCGGTTCGTCATTAAACAATGACTATAACCACCCAAACCACCCCACTTGGCGGCTGGTAGTAGAATCCAGGCGCTCAGGACGAAGGAAGCGAATAATACAACTTGCGACCACCACGGACTAAGGAACAGGGGTACGCCGGCGTTATAGTTCGAAATATTGGCCCAGTCGAAGCTCAAGTTTAGAAAGCCCATACCGCCTAGTCCCGAACCAATGAAGTTGGCAACAGGATTGTGCGGCGCAACCCAGCATAAGAATGCGAGGGAGCTGAGAAAGGGGAACACAAATTCGGGGAGAAATTGCCAAAGCGTGATGCCAAGCAACGTCAGCCAGAAGACCTTGAACTGTTTACGAGCCGCGGGGGATGGGTTCTTGTTCTGCTTCGCTTGAGTCTCAAATAATGCGGTCTGGCATAAGGCTTGCCACCACTGGTAGGCAGGCTCGTACAAAAGTACCTGTCGTGCTATGGCGGCGAACGCGTACCCAGTCGCATCAATAGACCACATGAAAAAGATTGCCGCTGCGGGGTGGAGGCGCTCGTTGAAATACAGCTCGCCAACGGCAATTGGTGTTGTAGCGAGGTTACCGGTGGCGCCCGATGCCGCGGTTATCGTAACTAGAACATGTTCCTTGACCGACCACGGCCCTGGGTTCATATTGAAGGACCATTTCGTAAGAGGGATGCGAATCTGACGATCGGGCAATACGCGAGCGAGCCATAACCCTACGTAGTTTGACGCGATCTGGACAAAGAAAACCGAGTAGGGCGCATATGTCGTTCTGAATGTGTTTATCTGGGATAAAAAGGCGCCAGGGATGACGAAAAGTATGGCCAAGATAAAGTATCTAAAAGTGAGTGTAGGTAATGTTGCTATGAGAAAACTAGAAGTTAGGAATTACCACTTATAGGAAAAACCTCGACTCATCTTGGGGATTGAAGGCAGGGGGATAGGGTATGAGGATATAGCATATGAGAGCAAAACCTCCGACATGACGAGAAATAATAAAATCAAGTATGCGTGCGTACTATCATCGTGAAGACTGACCACCCGCCTGACCTCGGGCGGGATCTCGCTAATCTCAGGGTCATCCTCGAGCTCTAGGTCTGCATCCACTTCGACGGGGTCCTCGAAGCCATCCTTCTCCCCATCGCGCGAGTTGTTTTCTGCCTTTAGATCGCTGCTCTGCTTCTTCTCGGAGCTGTCATCAATCAAGCGTTTGTGAGGAGCGTTAGGCGGCTCTGCGGTTGGCTCAACGCCGGACGACTTGGCTTCAACCTCCGTTAAGCTTGGCACACTACCGCTACCGGCAGGCATCTTCTTAAGGTTGAGTCCTCTTGGCTGCTGGGCAATGTCTTGTCGCGACGAGCAACACCAAGCGTCGATACCAACGAACTGCCGATATCTAACAAGAAACAGGGGAGGGAGAGGAATTCTACCGCGTTTTGAACCCTAATCGCAAGCTTTTGTCGTATGACGCCACCAAGAACTAAAACGGCGTGCAAGCAACAAGTTAATCGCGCCATCACGCCATCTTACCAACGAGAGAAAAAGCACCACCGAACTGCCGGGTAAAGTGTGACGGTCGATCTAGCTTGATTGGTTTACGAACCGGATTCCACCAATGCCGACTTATCTAAAAGAAGCCTCATGTAAGGTTACATGGACTCTCCCCGCGCTCATGTGGCCGCCCAAAATGGTACAGCAGTACATGGCACTAAGCGAGCTGGTTGGCAATTAGTGGTACCAGGACCACTGCCAGTGGCGATGGCCGCTTGCTACTAACAGTCCGTATGCAGGAGAGGGCCGATTGAAAGTTTCTTGGGAGGCATCCTTGCCTGATAGTATTTTGACTCTAATGTAGGATGAATCGAAGGAGGCTGTAGGGATGTGAGGTTAACTTCTGGGGCCTATTAAAGATGGCATTCTGAGACGTATGGCACGATATGTCCATACGAAGAGTACTGGCTTTGAGCCTGGAACCATGTGCGTTTGTGGCATAAATACTATCTAGAAACCCAATAGACTGGAACGGACAGTAGCTATCTTCTCGCTGCGGAAGTTCCCGCTCCAACTGCCGCAAACTGGGACGTGCTACTGTATGCAAAGGGATCGCACCATAAAGTTGAGACGACGAATGACTCGAGAATGTAATAGAACAACAACAAATTAGATTAATGATGTGATAATCACAGTACTATTATCATAGCAATTTGCATAGAGGTGTAGTGAGGTGGTAATGGGTTAGGTAATGGGTTAGGTAAGATGCCGCATGTGTGCGACCGCAAAGTTGCACATTAATATAGCGTCTTAAGTAGAAGTATAGAAGGTGGCTGATATGCTGGAGCGACGACTTATCTATCACATCATGAAACGGTAATATTATCCTGTAGAGTCCAGTCGATTTCTGTCTTTCGCTTTCACCATAGCCACGATGATCTAGTCCCGCGCGTCGAGCTCTGGCAGTGGCATATCCTCGTATTTCTGTTTCTTCTATGACCCCGTTCTGCAGTATCGCGAGGAACGCTTCTTGAAGACCTCTGCAGCGCGTTCGCAAAGGTCAGCTTCGACTCGTCGATAGTACGGTAGACATTCTCATTTCGAACGCAGAATCGACAGCTTTGCTGAGAGGTAGACCGCGGGAACTTCCGAAAGTACATTTCGACCTCAGTTTGATGCAAGCCCGTGCTGAAAGAGCGGCGAGCGCCGGTAAAGGAAGCACTCATGAAGGGTTGGAAGAGCTATAAGGCGCGTACCTGAATGCACAGAGAGCTGGCGTGTGTGTCGGGCACGGTGATAAACACGTTTGGGCAGTTAGTGGCCAAGCTCGTCGACGAGGTGTTCTGGAAAATTGCCGATGTTCTTCGATTTGGAGAATCTAGTCATTCCCCAAGAGGAATTTATACTCGTTGGTTTGACGAGTTCGCTATATGCTCAACTGCTAGAGATGTATGTATTGTCTGGTGGTCCTGAGTCAGTATATGAGAAGTTACACCGAGATGCAATGGAAGCAGTTCTTGTGCAAGATCTATTCGCCTGCTGAAGTGGCTAGACTCAAAATATCGATCAGAGATGGCAATAGTACATGTTCGTAGAGCGATTGGGGGTCTATTATATTCTAAAGCTCTATGGTATCCCAGATCTGCCGTAGGCTCACCTCCCGAGCGCGGAGAACGCGTTGAAGAACGAGACTCATCAACTCTTTTTCCTTAAGGAGTTATAATGCTCACCAAGACCGTATCCATGGCGATAGTAAGCAAGCCAAACCGTCCTATCTCCAGCCTTCTCTGCTCCCCCCTCTCCATGCTCACCGCTCGGTTGTATTGTCTCAGTCCGTCCGTTCTGAACGACCTTAATCTCAACCCCGTATGCGCTGGCCAGAGCAAGTAGCTCGAGCTGGCCGCCCCACTCGGCCGTGTCCCTAATCTTTGGAACATAGCTTTCCAACGGTTCCTCGAGGAATGGTACGAAATCATCCGAATGGCTCTCCATGTAATCCGTAGCGACCCTCCGCACGACTCTATACGGGGGCGCGTGACCTTCGCCTGCCTCTCCATCTATAGTCCCTTTACTTGAAGAGGAGAGAGATATCGGGATCTTCCGCTGCACAAGCTGGTCCGCGACGGCCGAGAATAAGCAATGGCCGTCGGGTCGTATCTCGTGCTCGACGAGCCCGTGGGCGCTGAACGCGCGCTCCAGCGACGACCTCTCCAAGCCCCGGTGATCCGTCATGCCCAGCGCTTCTTTCTCGGCCGCCTCGGCATCCACTTCTCGCTCGGCGGTACGGCGGGCCATGCGTTCCTTTTGGCGATTGCGCTTCTTGCCACCATGTCCCTGCGCTTGCGCCTGCGCCTGTATTTGTGCGGCCGGTTCAGAGCTTGGTGTCTGTAATGAGGCCTCTGTGGGTATACTTGACGATATCGTCGCGTCCTTTAACCGATCTATAATACCATTCGTGTCTACAGCTGTGCTTCCTATGCTTTGTACCGCCGTCTTCTGCCCAACACTATCGGGCTTCTCGCCCTCTTCTTCTCCTCGCTTGTGAGGGTCTCTATCGCCTGTCAATGTAGCAAGCTCCTGCTCTTGGCGATCCCTGAGATCCTGCTCGAGCCAAGCACATTCTTCGTTGACGCCTTTACGCGTCTTCTTGGTCGCATTCTTCTTCTTACTGGTAATACGCGACTGCAGGTCTCGCTGTTCTTTGCGATGGCGCGCCTGGACTGCTTCCAGCGTCTCCATGGCAAATACGGTGGTAAATGTATGAAGATCCTTAGGAAGCTGGCAGGTATTTTCTTCTTTAATTTAACTGGAATCGCTCGTGTGGCGCGTATCGAAAGGGTTATGCTTGTCGTTTGAAAGGTGCGAAAATGGACTAAAGCTATCTATTAACTAGACGTGGGGTTAGAAACGGCACTGCTTTGTAGCGGGGTTGGTCGATGCTGCGCCTGCCCCTCTAACTCTTACCTTATGAGTGATAGGTAGCGCTTTCCGTAGACGGTCCAAAAATTTAGCATTCTACAACCCGAGAGCCGAGTTTTAGGTGAACAGATATCAAGTAACTTCATTGTCCATTTTGGCCTATTAATAGCTATAAAACAATTGAGAATGCCCGATCACAGTCGGACATGTTCTCAAGGCAGCCTGTATTCATTATGCTGCAACTACAAGTCTTAGGGTCGATATTGCCCACAACTAGCCGCGCTCTCTCCATCTATCCGGTACATAAAGGGGGAAAACACACAAACTTATGACGCCGAGTCCTGTAGATGGTCGACTTTTATACACAAACTCGAGTATGGAGTAGAGCCCGCTTTCAATTGAATCAGGGCTCCCTCTACCGTCTCGCAAAGCAGCACATGATTCCGGTCTTACCGAGGAACCACAAGCATCCGATGAAACGAACGAGCGAGAGGATGGCCGTAGCAATGAGAAGGAATTTGAAGTAACTGGCAGTTCTGTCCGAGGTTTTTCCCTATTCATTGTTAGCAAGCTGACGCTCCAGTAGCTGTTACTGTGACTGGCACTTACACCAATACCAAATGCGGCAATACTGTCACTCGTTACACCGATGATGAGTGCAATGTTAGTGAATAGCCAAGTAACGACCAGTGATGTTCGGAAAGATTTATATGAATCTTCAAGATCGGGCTTATCGTCCTCAGGAACAGGCTTGAACGGGGTCAGAGCACGCTTGACAGTCTGCTCGAACTGACTATCGATATCTTCTTGAGGTTTTTCCACCTCTTCTATAGCTGCGTCACCTTTTTCGTCCTTTACAACTTGGGCTGTTGGCAAAGCCTCTACCTTGTCTGAACCCTTAGTACCCCACGACACATCGTGCCAGTTGTTAAAGGCGTAGACATTGAGAATATTGATATAGGTCGACGCCAGAATCAGATAAGAGGGGAACGAGTGGAACATGTGCCACGGGTCCAGATACAGGAAAGACGCAATGTAGTATAGACCGAACGTAGCCAGCAAGGCGACGATGATGATACCAACTTCAGAATTTGTCGTAAATAATCCTTTGAGTGCATCGCCGGCATCACCTGTTATCTTGTTCGCCGGATTTGTGAAGGCAGTCACAACGAGATACAGCGAGAGGATGATGATATAGAACTGAATCAAACCGAAAAGTGCGAACGAACTGATATATTGCCATTTTGTACCTTTGGGACGGTTGCCGAGCGCGAGGATGAACTGGAGGATGACAAAGGCGACGTATAGATACTGGAGAATGATGTTGACGATGGGTGTTGCCGTGTCTCCGAAGGGCCAACCGTGTCTGCCCGTATCTTTATCAGGCGTGCCAACCAGGTCCATAATAACTGTCGTAGTCAAGTAGTAGGATGCCAAACTGAACCAAGTGAACAACACGTTTGCGATGTTATAGAGTAGTTGGAGATGGAGAAAGAACATGCGTAGAATATTGTGACCACTCTTGTACATCCGGCCGAAGTGCATCAGGGAGTAGAGCGAGGCAGCGAAAGAACCGTTGAGCCATCTACGACGCTGACTGATGAATTCCGGCGCACCCTCAGGAACGTCGGTTTCACCCTTAGCCGCCTTGATATACGTGAGATGCCACTTAGAACCAGCTTTGGCGACAAGCTCGAAACAAAGAATTCGATCTTCGGCCAAGAACATGTTCTTCTTGAAAATGTTCATGCCTTCAATACCCTTCTTGCCCAAGATTTTCGAGAGGGTGTGATCACCATGGAAATACTGCTCCAGAGGTCGACCCATAATCGCCCGGAAGCGGTAGGCGGAAAAGGCACCAGGAAGCACAGAAACGTAACCAAAAGAGCTTTCGAGAGGCTTGTCCAGGATATTCGAGATCTTGTACTCGAAATTCTGCACAGCTACTAGAGGGTTGAGTAGCTTCTTGCCACCCTTGCCCAGCATGGCGTGAATTTCACCACAAGCACCTCCAAGATCCTTGTCATTGTAAAAGCCCTCCCACAATGCTAGGAGGGACTTCGTTCCAGGCTTGGTACCGGCATCTAGAAGAATGCAGACTTCAGGATTTAAGATACGACCAAAAGCATTGAAGAGCCAACGGTGCGAGTTGATCTTCTTGCTGTTCTTCTGCTTCAGGCAGAAAATCATCTGAACTGGAGGCAGTGTCTGAGGACTGTCATCTGTTGGTCGAATGAGCTGCTGGTTCGGCGTCACCGACAATTGAGTGGTGTATTCGAAAACATGCGCAACAGTTTCTTTGCCGTTGACCTCCTTTTTCAAGATACCATCTTGAAAGACACCAATAGTTGCGAGAACATCGAGCGTTTGCTTATCTGCCTTCTCTATGCCATCGAAAACAAAGCAGACGACGATCTTCTGCCAAGCAGGGCCGCCCTTGTTCCAGAAGGTGGATTTCTTCAGGTTGACAATATCGCGAATGTTCTGCATGACACCATGCAATGTTCGGGCAAAGAGGAGTTTATCCTCATTATAGTAGGTGATCGCAATCAGAAGCTCAGTATGCCTGTTATACATTCTTGGACGAAGATCGTAACCATTTTTGAGGGTGAAATCGTTAGGGTCGCAGGTAGCAGCAGTATATCGCATGTTGACGAATTCACCA
The DNA here is from genome assembly GCA_022495115.1 of Xylaria castorea. Classification (NCBI taxonomy): domain Eukaryota; kingdom Fungi; phylum Ascomycota; class Sordariomycetes; order Xylariales; family Xylariaceae; genus Xylaria; species Xylaria castorea. Next base: position 1,318,518 of record MU382627.1, on the reverse strand, counting down.
GTGCCGCTCTCGGTATCACGGTACTTTGGCTGAACTGCGTTCTTGATGGCACTGGGGACAGGATAATCAACACTGAGAACAGATCCCTGTACCAGCTTGACTTTTCGCGTGGCATAACGCTTTAGGCCACCAGGCGCGCCGCCCGGCTGCTGACGCCGAAGCCAGCTTTCTTCAGAGTCTACAGTCGACGCTGGCCGAGGTGTGCCAAAGCCAAAGCCAGTATCCTCGAGCTGATGCCCTTCGTAACCGCCTGCATATTCATTTCCGTATGGTTGGGGGGTCTGGGTCATGGGAGGCGCAGTCGTTGAATAAGACTCGGTTAGACTGTAAGCGGATACAGGGCGTGCAGGAGGTGTATGTGCGCCTAATCGATCTTGATCATAGTGGCCGGGTGCTTGACCAAGCAGATGTCGTTGCGTTTCGTCTTCATCCTGGTCAATGGGAGGTAGATGGTACTAAGACGGAGTTAGATAGAACCTTGTATGTGCTGAAACCCAGCGCAGTGGTTTAAGTTAAACTCCTGAACTTACGTTGCTGCCAGTAGGGAGGTCTTGCAGTCGATGCCCGTCATACTCGTTATTGTTCCCCTGGTGCTCAGGGGGGTTGTACGCCATGATAGCGACAGGCTTAGCAGGCCACTATTCGCAATTGTCTGAGATGACTCTTTGCTAGGTAAATAGGTAAACAGAACCAGAGCCGTTTGAGATGGCTGTCTTGATGACAACTACTATGCAGAAACCTTAATCCGTCAGATGAGATGGTTCCAGGGGCAAAAGCTGAGATTAAGGTTGTCCCCCACAGGTGGACAAAGAGCTTGGCCGTGAAGAGCGAGGGAACTGTTGCAGGCGAAGGAAGACGACACTGCAAAACAGGAGTATAAGTCAAAAGGAAAGAAACGATGAAGAGCGATGTGATGTGATGGATCACCCAGCGCTGGGAGGTAAGCAAGAGAAAAATCTGTTCGCGGTTGGTAAATTGTTTCAGAACAAGAACAGGGAGAATGTACATGGGACCAGTGACGCCTTTAGGTAAACTCGTATTTTTTCAGGCTGGGATCTGCATGAGCAAGCCTCCATTCAATGCCTGAAAGTACGTACCTCTGCACGGGTTATAGCGGCCGCCGATGGGTACCACAGGCCAACCAGAGCATCTAGAATGGGGCTAATTCAACGTCCCGGTGTGGCTTAGCTGAGCCAATAGCCCTGGAACTAAGAAGGCTAGGCTACGTTACGCCTAATGGCTGCGCTGACGCGATGACCCACAAGCGAATGCTGAACTTAACTGCTGCAAGTTCGCAGTCCCATACCCAAGTTAATACAGTAAAGTATCTACGAGGCATATTTCCAAGTATTATTATACAAAGTCTTGAACGAATTTCGAATCCCATTTTCTAGTCAGCACAAACGGGCTGGCATGGACCCGACACATTCTTTGCTAAAACTGTAACTCAAGACATGTAGACAGCTGCCCGGATACTTGTTAGGTGGTTGGACGGACAGACCGATACCGACCGTGACATACCCGCAGCTCTACTAACCGGTAAATGGTAGCAAGCTACATTCATGATGTGCATTGATGATCTCCGATGCAACCTCTGGTCCGCAGTCCAAGCTACTACTACTACCATATAAGTCACTCGTGATGTGTTTCCCCAACGCAGGTCGATACCAAAGCGTAATTGATGCCTTCACCAATGCTTTCCGGAGAATGTCTTGATGCTTTTTATCTCCGAGAACCACCACGCGAGTCGAGTAGAGCCTGTGTACTCCGTAGATCGTTTTTAACTTGACATACCTACGTACCCAACTGCGTACCCCAGTTCACGGTTTGCGCTCACCCACAGCCCTAGAGCTACTGTGCTATTGTACTACTGTACCAAGAAAGGACGCAATTATTCGTCAGCGGGCAAGCGGATACCATTATACTGCGCCTTGCCTATGTACCACGCGGCGTACAAGGCTAGCCTGAGTTGGGACTATGTAGGTAACAGAGGATGGAAATATCGCGTTTTTGCGTTTACCCATTCAAGAGACAATGCAATACCGAAATAGGTGTTGTATCGTATGCTTGACGTCCTGGCAGTTTTACAGTACTCAAACTCGTTATCCTCAGGGGCTAAAATGATCTCCTTGATCCCCCACCATCAGGACACGAAGGGGCCGCACGATAGCTAGCTTAGTGCGACCTATTTAGATACGGTAGTACATGTATGTAAGGGTCCGCGTGGCTATATACTGTACGGCATACGGAGTACTCGTCACTATACATCAACTACTAGGTCAGCTATGTAATTAAGCAACTTGCTATTGTAAGTACTTCAAGTTGGTTTGATGAGCTTGAAACAAACTGCTCCACCTCTAACGCCAACTGCGGCTTATACCCTGTACTGATGTAGCTACTGGATGCATACGTGTCAGGCCTGCAATCTACAGTAGCCTGTATTAGATGCTTCATTGTTCTACCCATCCTCTGACCAATGAATGCTCCAGGTGCTCTAGTTTGTTGGCTTGCGAGTATTCCAATTATGGGATGTGAAGGGGCCACCACCATTGCCGACTCGATGATAGTTAAATCTAAGAGAATAGGGCGAGCACAGATACTCCGTACCTACCTAGTAGAAATGCCGTGGACAATCGGCGGCCTACAGAGAAATTGGTACTATGTAGTACTGTAAGTATGTATAAAAATAGCAGCCAATACCACCCGGGGTAGGAAAAAGGGGGCCCCTCAGCTTCCATAAAAAGGAATTATCATGCTGTGCCCCTAACGCAAGTTCATTGAGTCAGATTTTCGAACCTGAAGAATTCGAATCTGAATACGAAACTAGCCTTATTAGGTATAATATCATGCTAGCACTAGCTACTCCTTACTGGAGTGAGTAGGCTAACGAGCAAGATAGGTAATCGACATCAAAAATCAACAGTCTGGCTCGGTCGTGGTCGCAATTAAAAGTAATCTGTAGACATGATATTTATGATGTTTAACTAATGCTATTCTAGCATAGGTAGCGCTCTACTATGTTGCTTATACAGCTAACCATATATAAATCAGTTAATCTTTAACGGAAACTAAAGGCCTGCCTAGAAACATAGGTATTTTAATAAGCTCATAGCTTGCGCAACACTGAGCCTTACCTATTAAGGCTAGTTTCACGTTCTGATACAACTTCTTCATCTTTCGAAAATCTAGCCTCCAAATTCATGATAACGGCCTTGCGTGCATCGATATGGGATTTGTTCCCTTCATGCAGTTTGGTTTTACAAGTTGCTCCTCAACGCTGCAGGCAAAATGTAATTATGTATCACTCGACTAGGTAGTGGTACGATTGGCATTATTAACTAGAATCGATGACGGTAAATTATATATACGTACATTATCTATAGTAACCTGGAAGCTGCTTAATAGAACAAATTCGCATGAAGACGACAGATATCTGTAAAGCGTTCATACAAATCCGAAGCCGGCAATTTGGTCGCCGGTATAAAGACAGCATCTCAGCTAGACCTGTGAGTGAGGAAACACATAGCAACCCATGTTTGTTCTCTTGCAGCCAGTAGCACCACTCGTGCCGAGTGGTCATTTATTTGCCATCATGATATTGCTATCTCACATCGGCGGCACCAATCACGGACCTTCCGCTCACGTGGTCCAATACGGACTATCTTGTGAAATGCCGATGATGCATGGGGTAATATGGTGTTTCCCAAAGTCAGCAAAGTCAAGAAAAGAGATATGTTGGCTCACTATTATACGCGGGAGTAGCCTAGTTAGACGACGAACTCCAATATTTGCACGAACGTTACCTCTGTATGATCCTTTCTCGTAGATCTACACAGCGAGTGTCGTTCTCGATATAGGACGTCGTGTAGTTAGCAATAATCACTGCATAACAGTAGGCCATCTCATATTAAATGCCGTAAACAGAGTGGTCATATGCATAAAGTTAATATAGACGGCTAAGCAGATCTAAGGCTCTTCTACCTATCATCACGTGAGCCGCTGAAAGCATTGATGGTTGGGTGTTGACTCGGTTTGTAGCAAGCTACCTAGATTGGGATATCAAACCAGTCGAGCCGGGGCTTCGCATGCTACGGAATGAAACGACGGTGTTGCTGCTAGCCTTTGATGCCTTGAACAAGTACTACAGTATGTACCATAAATCCAAAGAGTCCTTTGGCGACGGAAGTTTTTGTCTTTGGAGATCAAACCCAGTGTGTACAATTAAAGGCTGAGCTGCTCCCGATTAGTATTGGGTGGTTTCCTTCATTCGAGGCTACAGTGTCTCTGTTGGAAAGATGTCAGTCCAGCCAAGGGGGGAGCTGTCGGATCAAGCAGAACGGTCCCCCCTGAGAAGGGAGACGTCGGGTTGTAGATACGTAGCTGGGTTAAAAGAATGGTTCCACCAGCCGTGCTAATTTACCGCATCCTCTTTAAAGATTAAAGGGATCATTTAGAAACATGACAATAACCTAGAACAAGACCACGAAATAAACAAGCAAACTTAAACGTATCGAAAATCCGATTGGACTAGGGGTTTGTTCTTACCTGCATACAACAGGTATGCAAGCAATCTGAATAGGCGTCGCTGATCCTATGCGGCCGTTCAAGCGTTACACTACAAGCTTGTAGATCTCATGGTCTGGCCCTCATACCAAACGTCTCCTGTAGTTAGCCAGACGCTGGGGTACTTCGAATTAATGTACCTGGTGTGCAGGTCCCAATGTTAATTAGCCTGCCCCATGTTTTAGCAAGCGGGATGTTGTGGCCTCAACCTGAACCCCCAGTGTTATGTGCTCGACCTGAAATGATAACTATACAGTCCGTAGTATATCATGATTAGGACGTATCCAGACCGCTCCTATTGATATTATCCTCAATTATAATTCGATCAGGAGATGATTATTATACCCAGATGCGTACATATAGCTGTACCCTACCTATACTGAGGTAGGCTGGGGGTCGTAGCGCATTCCTCTCGGGACACTAGCAACAGTCCAATCGGAGAGCAAACACTCTACCGTTAGGTAGGGCACCCAGTGGGTATTTAGCGCCTTTCGGTATCCAGCGGCTCTCTGTACGCGTCCAGATTACTGCTAGAGGTGTCTGTCTGACCTGCCGGCTCTCACCTGCACACTTCTTCGACATTGAGCCGGTACCCGCAATTTGTATTTCCAGCTCCATTTCGCAGGGCTTGCGTACAAGGAGGAGTCTTGACCCTGCCATCATCCTCTTTGTCTCCTCTCCACGTTCTCCTCCTTCCGCCTCCTCGGTCGCCCTCTCACAAACGCCGCATCGCAAACAATCAACCTTATTGCCATACCGCCCGCTCCTCCGCCCTGATAGCGACGGTATTGACGACGGCCCATTCTTTGACGACCTCGAAAGTCCAAGGATACTTGATGTTCCTCATGTCGTCCTAGAGCGCACGTAGCTGCTAATCGCTGCACTGTCTCATTCGTTTCGTTTCATTGAGCTAGTCTCTCAGTCACTCGTTTGATCAATCTTACCCACGCCTCATTCCATACCATTTACATCCTTCATCACCTTTATACTAAGCGCAATCATCGTCATTGCTTCAGAATTGAAGATATCCAGTTAGAGTTATACAGTACAATTTGCTTGCTATTGCCATCGCCAATTACGACCGAAACACGACCAGGCCACCAAGTCGACAAGATCTACAGCGCCCGTGCCCATCTCGACCCTGTTCCAGCTCTTCATCAGATTGTCGATCCGCAACGAGGCAGCCATCACGTTTAGACACTTTCCTCGACACTTGTGCCTCTACTCGAATCCAGCTCTACCACCTCGAACATGGCGGGGATACCTGGTTTCGTTGGATTTTCAGTCGGTAAGGTCTGCCGCTCTTGCGCTACAAAACGTGTAACTAATCCCGATCATCAGACGAAGAGGTTTCTTCCTCATTAGTCAAGCGACAGCAAGGGTGTGTTCTGTGTCCGGATATACCCCCGGATTGTCCGTCATGCGCTTCCGACGAGAGCTGCGTCAACATTGCTCCGACCTGTTTAAAGTGTTCACAAAACGTGTGCATGAAAGATCCCAGCAAAATCGCATCCAAGAGTAATTCGGGACCAAACGCTGGAGCGATCGCCGGCGGCGTAATAGGAGGTCTAGTTCTAATTGCGGCTCTTACATATTTGTTATGGAGATTTTGCATTAAGAACAAGAGAGCAAGCTATGCGGAGCAATGGCAAGGGGCAGGAGAAGGTACGAAAGAACAAATGGATAATGATTTCGCATCGAGGCGATCACAGAGGGAGTCGACACATACCGTGCATTCGATTGCGTCGACCGTCCTAACCCGCGCTTCCAATATTATTCAAATCGCATACATCCCAGGTGTCACCAACAGAGCGACACCAACCTCGCCAACGCTACTAGTTCCTCCTGTTCCGCCAATCCCCATCGCTCATGCGGGGAGCGCCGCTTCATCACCCTACGAGGATCAGCACTTCTTCGTCCCAGGAGATCTTCGTGACTCAACATACTCTGGCATCTCTAACTATACGGACCGAACGTCTTACGCCCGCACATCGTATGCTCCTCGTTCTAGTGTGGCCTCTACAATCTATGGGAAGAACGTTGTCGTGTCACCAGTACCAGCTCAGAAAGGCAATTTCCTGAAGCCATCGATTGTTAGTGTGAAATCACGCGCCGCGAGCACCAATAGTGATGACTCGGCACCACCTGTCCCGTCAGTAAACTATGAGAAGTACGATAAGCCTCCACCTTCGCCTGCTTTCAGCATCGGCTCTACGTTCTTTAAGAATGCCAGCGCATCAACCGCTACCTCGGTGCGGCCGCAAATTGTTCGCGTCGGCACCGGACCCAAGCTTGTCGATAACAAAGCATCTTCTGTCAAATCCAGCTTGGCAACAACGCCAATTGCTGAGCTTGAGAGTCCTGTCCCTCTGATTCATATAAGTAATGAAGCCACCACCGCCGGCGAAGAGCCCGAATCAGCTACCATAACCCCCATTGAAGAGGGCACCCCGACGAGCGATCAGGGGCCCTTCTCCGATCCCCCTATGGTGAAGAGCGCTGCCAAGAGGAAAAGCTCACTCAGCGCCGTTATCGAGGAGTCGACAAGGCGTGCTTCACAAATCGACCCACACCGGCATACCTCGACTACCATCAGAGATAGTAGCCCGTTCGGCGATGAAAATGCAGTACGGGAATAAAAGATTTCGTACTGAGCATATTATTTCTCCTATGAATATATCTTGATGAGATATGGGGTATGCGAGGAGCACAGGTTTGGATTGGATTGTTTTTCTCTTCTAAACTTTGCTATTTATCTGTTATTTGTTGTTCGGCCAATCTACAATTTCATGAGGAGAAAACTTGTTGTATCTTTTTTGTCTCTTTTGGATGAGCCTATTCTCGGAAAGCTAGAATTATTTGGCGTCTCTTTATATTACCCTTTTGCTTTCTTCACGCGGACTCGACATATTTACCCCATGGAAAACGCCAGCTTCAGCCACCCCGGTTATCCGGGTCTTCTTGCTTGGATCCAAGCGCAGCTGGCGTTAAGGGCTCAGCCGACATCATCGTCTTTGCTTCTGATCGGATGGCATCTTGGACTACTTTACCCAGGGTTTCTTCGTATGAGATATCTTGTATGTACACACATATTTTCAGAGGTGTAGCCTCTTGCACCTGTTCCACAACTCGTGCTTGCAGATGATATAGCGAATGTCAAGTTGTACATACGATGATCTTCATCCTGTCCATATTCATACCTGATGTGCTTTACTCATCAAGTTCATGTAGTTCTAAAGTGTTCCCAGGGATTCGAGTTGCGGCTATATAGGCGGGCCGACGAAAGTTGGTCCAAGTACTCTGTTGCGGTTTTCTAGGATAGTCCATCATATCTTATCCGGTCGACACGCCAGTATAGTTAAGTGGACAGTACTGCACCCACGAAAGGGCCCTTTTATAATTTTGGCTCGTCTTATTTGAATGTTGCGCTTTTCCAAAACTGTCCGTCGCTAGTTTGGCCTGTCCGAATACCTAGCTGAGCAGTTCTGGTGATGACCAGTACTAGACGTAGTAGAAGACGCTCGCAAACTTGTTGATGAACCCAATGCCCAGTCTACGGATACAATTCCTAATTGTCCATATCGAAGAGGTCGGTCTCCGGCTGACCGGGAACACCTGAGACGTGGCTCCGCGGGCAGCATTCGCTCACCGGCTTGCCCCCTTTGCGGTGTACGTGCGGGTGGTTAGTGTTCATTAGAATTAGATACATAATCAGGTAACAACCCGGTTGCTTTGGTCGTTTTTCTTTCCAAATGGGGGGCGTGGAAGGGAAAAGTGAGACTTTACTAATTCGTATTAGGATTGTTGCTTGTTTGAGAGTTCATATGTGCAGTGCCGGGTGCCAGTATGTTTGATTTCTTCCAAAGGGTCAGGATGTATCGCCAGTAGACGCCTGTCTAGTAGTAGTAAGTGCTCATTTGAGCTAAGTAGTTCGGTCCGCGTGGGATCAGAATACCACTATTAGAGCAATATGATAGCATAATCTCAATGCCGCATGGTCTCGCCGAGTGGAATCATTCCCAGTATATACATCAAATGAAATTGTGGTACGTCTAATGAACATTTCAAGGAATTCAAAACAGTCTAATCCTGTATGAAACTTCACGAGATCTCGTAGTGGAACATAGCTTATTAATTTGTTTCTTCTCATGATTAGCTTTCCGGCGTAACTGTGTACGGGTCTTGTCACAGAATATATCCTGTTACTAGACTCTAATGCAAGGAAACTTGATCAGCCAGCAAGCAACTTGGGTCGTTTCTATGATATTCTACCTTGTTACAGACCGGACCTGAAAAAAATACCAGATGTAGAACGTCAATATTGACAATAAAGCTCCTGGACATAAATAATCATTATGGTAGTATCTATTAGAATATCCATTGTGGAAGTTCATCCGCTTCTCTGTTATACGCGGTTACACTGGCAGCAGGGGGTACCGACGACAACGGCGCTCGAGCCAGTCATATCTGAGTCATATCAACCAGATAAGAGATTCAGTAACCCACCCGGGCCAGTTGTGCCCCTCCCCCTCACCCCACCAACGACTGCCAGATATTCATTTTCCTGGAGACGTGCAAGACTCGAGACTGCCCAACCAAGGCAATTGCCCAATTTCCCAATTGTCCATTGAGAACGAACCCCCCTAGCGCGCACAACAAGCCAACATGTCTTCCAAAAAGGCCAAGTCCAAGCCCGAGGGCGCAACACGCGAGCTCGAGCTTCGTCCGGCACCCACTTTCCTGGAGCAGCGTCTGTCACTCTTCGAGAAGCTGTGGGCCGAGCAGCAACAGTCCGTAGCCCAGAGAACACGCGAGCAGATCAACATCACCCTGCCCGATGGCAAAGTCCACGTTGGCACTTCCTGGGAGACGACACCCCTCGAGATTGTTCGTGGTATTAGTAAGAGTTTGGCCGAACGCACCGTCGTCGCAAAGGTCAACGATGAGCTCTGGGACCTGACCCGCCCCTTCGAAGCCGATTCAACCCTTGCATTCCTCGACTTCACCACTGAGGAGGGCAAGAAAGTATTTTGGCATTCATCCGCGCATATGCTGGGAGAGGCCGCCGAACGGAGGTTTGGCGCACACCTAGCCATAGGCCCGCCGACAACAAATGGTAAGTCAACCGTTTGCAGGCGGGCGTGCCGCAAATGCCAATAACCGTATCTCAGGCTTCTACTACGAGATGTCGCTCCCTGAAAACCGCGCCGTTAGCTCCGCCGAAGACATTGGTCCCTTGACCACCTTGGCCACTTCCATTGCCAGCGAGAAGCAGCCCTTCCAGAGGCTGACAGTCACCAAGGAACAGCTCCTGGAGATGTTCCAGTCCAATAAATACAAGCAACACATCATCGGCGACAAGATTCCCGATGGCACTTCTACCACCGTCTACCGATGTGGCCCTCTGATCGATCTTTGTCGGGGTCCTCACGTTATAGATACGGGCAAGGTCAAGGCCTTTGCTATTCTCAAACTCTCGGCGTCATATTTCCTTGGTGACCCCACAAACGATTCCCTTCAACGCGTCTATGGAATATCGTTCCCAGACAAGAAGCAGCTTACCGAGCACCTCAAATTTCTCGAAGAAGCCGCCAAGAGAGACCATCGGAGGATTGGAAAGGACCAAGAGCTTTTCATGTTCCACGACCTGTCACCAGGTTCTTGCTTCTTTCTACCCCATGGCAGCATAATATACAACAGTCTGCAGAGCTTTATACGCAAAGAGTACTGGAAACGCGGATATCAAGAGGTCCACTCTCCCAACATGTTCAATTCCGCCCTATGGAAGAAGTCTGGTCACTGGGAACGTAAGTCGTGTGGGAATACATATGTTTGTGGGTAATCAACTTACAGTTTCACTAGACTATCACGAGGATATGTTCACTTTTGAAGTTGAGAAGGATATATGGGCTTTGAAGCCAATGAATTGCCCGGGCCACTGTCTTATCTTCGGATCGCGCGCTCGTAACTATAGAGAATTACCTATTCGTATGGCCGAGTTTGGTGGTAAGGGCTGCCCCCTTCTTAGGCTCGGGATTATTAGTGTAGGAGACAGCGACTAACAGCCACCAACTGTAGTTCTTCACAGAAATGAGGCGTCTGGCGCTTTGGGTGGGTTGACACGTGTGCGACGTTTCGTGCAAGACGATTCGCACATTTTCTGCACAGAAGATCAGGTAATCACTCCATTCCACAGAAGCAAGTGGCAACACAGGGTGATTTAACAGAGATAACAGGTCGGTGATGAGGTTTCTGGCGTGTTCGATTTCCTCCGGAGCGTTTACGGTAAACTTGACTTCTCCTTCAAGCTGAAGTTGTCGACACGCCCAGAAAAGTTCCTGGGCACTGTAGAAACATGGGATAAGGCCGAAAAGACATTGACAGCTGCTCTCGACAAGTTCTGTCATAACACGGTGCCTTGGGAGTTGAACCCAGGCGACGGCGCATTTTATGGGCCAAAGGTTGACATTACGATTACCGACGCTCTCGGCCGCGACTTCCAGGTTTGACACCCATTTTCTAATTTTGACCTCTTCATGATGATATTAATAACTCCCAGTGCGCGACCATTCAGCTGGACTTCCAACTGCCGGAACGATTTGACTTGTCGTACCAGACTGCCGATGATGCATCTGCCTCAGCTGCGACGCCCACTACAGATGCGGAAGGTGGCCCTCGGCAAGGTCATGTCCGCCCTGTCATCATTCATCGAGCTATCTACGGTAGCTTTGAACGCTTCATTGGCATTCTTACGGAGCATTTCGGTGGCAAATGGCCTTTCTGGATAAGTCCCCGTCAAGTTATGGTTATTCCCGTCATGACAGGCGCATACGACTATGTCAAGGATGTGCAGACTCTCTTACGCACAAACGAGTTCCATGCCGATGTGGATCTCAGCGCCAATACTCTAAACAAGAAGATCAGGAGCGCGCAGTTGCTCCAATACAACTTTATACTTGGTGGGTAGACTCAACTTCTAAAGAGTGTGCTCGAACCTATAGAACTAACCTATTTCTCCCTTAGTCCTTGGCGCGAAGGAGTTAGAAGATCGTACTGTCACTATCAGGAGCAGGGATTCTGCTGAGAAGACGCAGAGTGCTGAGCAAGTGGTCTTGCCCTTAGACGAAGCTGTTGTCAAATTCAAGGCTCTAAGAGACTCTCAGGACCTGCAGAATAAGCTCGAGTGACTTAACTAGTGTTTGGGAAAGCAAGCGTGGCATATGCCTTTGCTTTTTGCCTACAATATGCTCTTTTCAACGCCGATGTAGCAATGGTGCCAGATTAAACACCATAGACCACATAATACAAGTCATCCAAAGAATATGTTTAGCACATCTTGCGCAACCACTGCCCTTTGTAAGGCCGACTCCCTCAGCGCTTTGAATTGACTGTTCTTTCTAGCTGATAACTTGCATAAATTGAGTAGTTAACCGCTATATTATTACTCGCCTCGCCATGATGATAATTCGTCTCACAGGCGTTTAGTTCAAGAAGATGGAATTTCCAGCCGACTCCATTAAAGACAAATTCGACAAGCCTATAGAAAAGGCGAGTGCATTCCCCGGGTAAGTCACCATTGCGGAATTTGCTCCCGCTTGCTTTACCGAGCGAGAAAAGTACAATGCATCGCATATCGTCGGCTGTGTAAAAGCAACACGCCCAATGCCAAGAAACGTACAGTAGGAAAGAAAGAACAGCAGGGGTGCGTATCAAGAATGAGGGAAAGGGAGATATCCGGCAGTGTAGTAAGTAGTACAGATGGCAAGGAATTATCGCTGCTCGGGATCGTTCTTCGCCGTCTTGATGATAAGCCGCTGTACGACAGACAGAATTAATTGTAATAATGGGTGTGGTAATACCGGTACCTTGACTGTGGACTTGGGGCTCGTTCTTACTCTCTGGTAATGATTTCTCTCCCCCTAATGTAACTCTGTCCTAGCTGGGCTTTTGGCTTTTGCGCAGATTGCAGTAGGTACTGGGTACTCTAAGTCAAGACCCTGCATACATACCTGGACTGGGGTTGTAGTGGCTGAATCAGGTAACGTACCTGTCTCGTGTCGACTTCCACAGACGTGAAAGAGTTTTGACAGACGGTATAAGATATGAGTACCCAGTACTTATATACAACATGATAGGACCATACAAGAGGGGGGGCGGAATACAAACGGAGAACCAGGTGTGGCGGTTTGGGTAGTATTGTAAACCCGCATGCAGTATGTAAGTAAGTCGAGTACGTGATGTAGGTAGCTCGGTAGACCGAGATATCCAGCCTGGGCAAGTACTACATAAAGATAGCAGATGCCTACCTAGGCATCTACTTCCCTATCTACGTAGTACATAAAATACACACGCACACACATCCATCCCATGCACGTAGGAATAAATGTATGTATGGTTCTCCCACTATTGCGTTATGACTGGCTCGGTACTCGAGGGAGAGGCGCGCCGTTTGCTGCCCCCCGCATCGGGGCGGTGTCTTCGAGGCTGAGGGGTTTGTTTGCATTGCAGCAAACTACCATGGGTGGGATGTATGTAGGTCGACGTAATTCCGCCGACTTCTTTCTTCTGCTCGGTCTGGGCTGGGTTGGCCGAGCGAGCTCGACTAAGTGACTCGAAGTAAAAAGAAACGCTGGCGGTAAATCTTGCAGTTGGACAGTAACTGTACAATAGTATACTTACCTCGCATAATGGTTACTGTAATCGGGTATATACCAGTCACGTCTTGGTAAAAAAACAAGGCCATGATGCTTGTTTACTACTAAGTAAGTAAGGCCAGCCCGGCTGCCACTGCCAAGTGCGGAATGAGGCAGGCCAGAGAGGGAGGAGGGTCGGAAAAACGCCCGGCATGTAACGTATCTTCTGTGCAAGGCTGTAGTACACCTCCTCGGTTGCCATGTATGCATGCATGTGTGCTGTACATACATTACGGCGTGTATGTGCGGTGATGAAGAATGGACCAGGCATGCGAGGTGAGGCGGGCCGATGCAGTTCCTCCATTTGCAGGTAGAGAAACCCTTGTTAAGCTACTTTCTTGTGTAACACATTACAGTGAACGAGCTTACTCGGATATCTAGGTAGCCCATCAATAAGTCTTACCTCCAGCTCGGCCCTGGCTGAAGCAGGAAAGATGGATGAAAGCGGCGAGAAGGGGCGATCAACAGAACACGACAGAGAGGGAGGGAGGGAGAGAGCAACGCCAAGATCTGGCGGAGGAGATGAGCGTGAGAGAGTGAGTCCCGGGTCAGCAATCGAACCATCAGGAAAATCGATAGTTCGCTTGGGATTTGCATGTCGGAGAAGCGGAGGCGGGGTTTCAGTTGTTCGGATTTTTTCTCTCTCTTCGTCTTACGGTTACCTTTATTTCTTGGGGTTTTCTGTGTTCCTCGACTCCTCCCTCCGCCTTTTCGGCTCGCGACGAATGATGTGAGCGGGAGATCCTTCCCGGTCTTGGGAACACTTGGGGAGGCGAAGAGGGTGCCCAATCTCACATGTCTCCCTCATATGCCTGCAGACTCTTGTGTGATGTAGGAGAGGCCCGGTTGCGTCTGATCTGGTGTAATCGGATCCGGGAATCTTCGAAGGGGAGTCCTGGGATTGGCGGTATGTAGGGTCCTCTACGTTTTATATACGCGGTCTACTGATTAGCGGCGTGGGGGCCCTGTAAGCCCAGTGCTTATATGTTCGCGGTCCGTAATATTTAGCAGGCTAGTTAGATCTCGAGAAGGGGATGTCGAATAGGGTAACTTTGAGGCTAGGTGGAACCTACATCTGTCTGACTTCTCACTACTTCCGTCGAGTTGGTCGGTATAAGATTCTTCGGTTGTAGCGATAACATATCGGTTGCTGTTCCTGTCCAGCTGAGGGTGGGTTTCGACGTTGTAGGACGGAACGGAGCAATTGACATGGCATCCACCGTAGGGTTCAGCCTCATACACTGTTCGTTGTACTTTCTTGCGATGTCCCTTATAAGGCGTTAAGGACATCGGCATGCCGGCGATAGAAGCAGTTAATAAATGCGGGGATGCCCTCCCTCCCTTTGCGTCTGGCCCTCACCTTAAGATGGGTGAGAGAAGCAAGGAAGCCGTACGCAGCAAACAAATTTCAAGTTCTTTGTTGGCATGATATTTTGTCCAATATTCCGGTGCGGCTAGAACTTCTAGACTTTTGTAATCGAGACATTCGGACCATGATGTTCTGATTACATAGCCGGAGAGTTTAATCTTGCTTGAAGGTTACAATTATATGTTGAGTTTCCGAGCTTTTGATTTTGAGCCGAACTACCCATACCCCCACTCCCACTCCCGATACCGAGGTGGTTTATGCGGGGGAAGACGATTGCATCACCAGGAATCCTAGTAATAGGTCAAGTACTTCGGCATACGCTTTCACGGTTCCACGAGACTGCTAGAACGACAGTGTGAATAAAACGTCTCTCGGAAGCTGTTTCGTTACGAATTTTCACGCGTAGTACCTCCAATATGCCGCCATCAGTAGAGGCACTCAAGAACGTCAAGGCCCTAACCTTCGACGTCTTCGGGACCGTCGTGGACTGGCGTACAACGGTCCAAGACGAACTTATCAAGAGAGCTCGAAATAAGATTGAATCACCAGCCTTCAACGGACTCTCTGAGTTGCTTCGGTCACGTTTCAAGGGAATCTCGGACGAAGACTGGGCCACCTTCGCGGAAGAATGGAGAACTTCATATGGTGAATTTACCTGGACGTTCGTTCCCGGAGAGACGGCGTGGAAGGACATCGACCAGCATCATTATGACAGCCTAAAGGAATTACTACAGAAATGGGATATGGAAGGTGTGTACGTAGACGAGGAGATACGCTCGCTGAGTCTCACCTGGCACTACCTGAGACCGTGGGACGATTCGGCGCTAGGCATCCAGAGGCTCGGGACACGATACATAACATCGACGCTATCAAACGGTAACCGGTCCCTGCTAGAAGATCTCAACAAGTACGGGTCTCTCGGCTTTAGACGTATCATATCGACTGCAGACTTTGGTGCCTACAAGGTAAGGCTCTTGTTACAGATATGCATGAGCACCTAGCCTCTTATGCGCCCAGAGAAGATTTTCTTGCGAGTAGTATTGTGGCTGATTTGCCTGCTGCGGGTAGCCGCATCCGAGTACATATCTGGGCGCGGTTAATGCCCTCGAATGCCGGCCCAATGAGGTAGCCATGGTTGCCGCGCACCTTGGAGATCTTCACGCAGCCCGCGCGAATGGGCTGCGGACAATTTACGTCGAGCGAGAGCGCGAGGAAGCATGGTCATAGTAAGTAAAACTTGATTTCTGATAGGCCCTCATCTCTAGCACTCGAGGCGTGGGTCTGCTTGAGATACGACGGGGGTTACATTGGAAGAAGCCGTCGTCATAATTGTCTTATAACTCAATATTCACAGTGACGATGACCGTTGGAAGGATGCACGAGAATGGGTTGACTTGGTATGATGTTTTCCGTATTCCCTATCCCACAGTTGCAATTATCCGGAGCGAATTGAGTGCCCTCTTCCGTGCCTCCGTTTCTTGATTTTATAACTGAAGACTAATCGTCGTCGCGTAAGTGGATTTCTCAAGGAGAAGAAGGATTTGTCGAGTTAGCACGGCGACTGGGTGTACCTTAAGAAGAGGCGCGAGTTCTCTGGAGGTTTTTCCTGCACTACTACCTACCTATGCAGGGAATAATTCCGGCGGTGGTGGATTGTAGATTTGCACCCAATGGATTTTGCATTGAAATGCAGAGGAGACATGATGGCGTGACTCGATACGGTAGAATGCAAAACAGAAAAAGATATACCATCTTAAGAATCCACTACACGGTACCCGAGTGCTGAAGCAAACAAGACGCGGCGGAGCTCGACAATGTAAGTAGTAACTTGATTGAGTGTGCAGCTAAACCTACTCGTCTGAGAACATTCGGCAGCCAATAATAAAACAAGCATCATGGCACAGCGATACCAAGTTTTTGAGGATTCCGGCCATGTTATGAGATCGGAGGGAGAATGTGCGCGTCCCGGCCCAATGATTCCCTCGTCGCGCGGCTTTCAACTTGAGTTCGCGATGAGGTTTCAGGCCAATAGTCCGAACTGTTCCTCGCAAACTTCACCTATGATAATCAACATTAGCCGCATCATGGTAGGCCAAGCAACGAGTGCTAAAGTAAGCATATTCCCAGTGGCTTCGAGTAAATGGTAAAGGCGAAACTGGCCGCTAAAGCTATTGAAAGCACATGCTAAAACGTAGAGACCACTTTGTTACCTGGTCCAAGAGGTATGTCTACCTAGATAAGGCTACGTGCCCCCACCGTCTTAGATCGCACAGCAGATACTAAGCGCCGCCGTTGCAGCATGTACAGCATACAAACGGCTGCATTCTCGCATTGCCTAACGTTGGCGTACGAGCAGTTCGTATCCGCCCGTGAACTATTCCTCACGGGGAGCACATATGTCAAAGCTTGTTACCGAGTCAGCCGCAAAAGCACAAGCGAGAGCCGAGAAGGGTATGACAACTATCAGTAGGCATAAGCTAGCATTCCCAAGTTGGAAAGGGGCGTGTGGTTAGGCTTGTTCTCGACTCATCGGTGAGGTTTAACGTAGGCTATCCTTCAGCTCGTTTCAGTTGAGGCTGGAGGCTTCGCTAAAGTAGAATGATTTTGTCAATTCGTGGAGAGAGACACGTAGTTAACCTAGTATCTATATGGTCCAGGTAAAAAGATCGATCCGATTTGCAACTATATCAGACCTCTTATAAGAAGACAGGGAAGTCTAGTGTAGTTAGCCGCGATATTCACCTAGAGCGGGTAAAGTCACATATAGCCCGAAGAAATATAAGCGTCGATGTTGGAAGTGAGGCCCCTTAACATTCTCTCCTGATACAATACTTATAGCCAGCCCTACAGTATACTGCCTTGACAAACCCGGTCTAGGGCCAACCAGGAGTCGTCATTGGCGAAAGTGCATTTGAGAGTCGGAGAGAGACGGGTTGGAAACGTCGCAAGTGGAAGTAATGGAACAACGACCTCGGGCTAGACGCTGAATCTAGTGCTGAGAGCATCTCGGTGGTGCCGGTCGGTGAGTAGTAATAGTGATGATCTACGCCTATGTCTTCACCCGCCCCCATCTACAGCATGGATACAGTATAGGCATAGCGCAAATTGCTGCTTAACAATTGTAAGTGCTGTACAGGAAAAAATGATAAAAAATCAATTATTTGAAAGAAAGATAGCGTGGGTTATCTATAGGTATGAGGCTATTATCATGATTACTGTGCACCATAGGGGAAAAGTCAGCATAAACTGAAGGATCAACTACTGTACAGCCCTGCAGTCAATATGAGTGGGCGCATTGCCCAGCACTCTTCCTGTATACTCACTTACCTACCCACCTACCTAAGTAGCTAGCTATAGAGGTATGTTACCGCTTGGGCGTCGATTATGACTTATCTATCTGCTCCCTATAGTATAGCCCATAGGTATCTCAGGTTATAGCTCAGGGCACCCAATAGACTGCTTACATGTAGTTTTAGTCTGAGCGGTACTCAAGTTTACCGTTACCCACAGATACCCGGGTTTTAGCGCTTATATACTGGCTGCACTAGAGCGAAGATGGAAGAGATTGGTGTAGAGTAATAGTCTAACCTAACCTAGTATACTTAGGTATGTAGCGAGATATACACGTATAAGGCTCTTGGATCTAATTGAGCGCCTGAAAATTTTGTTCCAACCCGCAACACTACCTACCCTGGTAGGGAGAGGAAGCCCACCTTTGCTGCTGTGCCAATAAATACTACACTATGTTACGTGCCTTATGCTGCGCTATGATCTACCTAAGGCGAGGAGGTAAGCAGCAATCGGACGTGTTACCGAGCCTGGTAACCGGTTTTTCCTCCTTGTTGTGTCCTACTAGTTAACCTACTAGAAATTAGCCGAAAGCGATAAGTTTGGGTGGAACATGTCTTCCATCTTGCGGCCTAGTCGTTGTTGTGGCAGGCGAAAACTATAGCTAAATCTATAGCAAGTTCAGTTCCTTAGGAACTAACAACCGTTACCAGTGCCTTACTTTACATCTAATGCTGGCTATGCCTCAAGTATCAACTCTACGTACTGTGTGAATACCCGAGATAGTGCGTACACTTCTATATCCATCCAACAGCGAAAAGAGACCCGACGTTTGGCACCTTTCGCCAAGAAACACTGTAGACAAATATCTTGGCATACATCTGCGTTTTTACGGAATTCTCACTTGCCTGCTCCAGTGCTGCTGATGGTCTTATTGATTGGGGTTTCTTTAAACCGGTCCAGTGGTCACTGTAAGTGCCAGGTAAGAATGGACATGCCGAGACTGCTGTTTCTGCTGACGCCTATTATCATGGCTAGGTGGTATATATTCCATCCTTTGCCCAGTTCTGTAAAGGTATTGGATGTTGTCATCATTAGCCAACCATTTCTTGCTGCATACGCAAACACCATAAATCCCCTCGCCTTGGACCAACCCCTATACAAGTTACATACACATGAAGACAGAGGAAAGAAAAAATCTTCTCCCATCCTTCGGCTCCTCCACCTCCGCCTTGTCACCACCCTAGTTCCTCCTACCCATGACATTCTGGCCAAGCTCTTTGTTGTCCATTCCCACCTAGCAAGCACCACCATATCCCAGCTTGGTGTACCGGTTCCTCCCCGTCCTGGTCCTAGTGTTAGCTCTGGCCCTAGTTCATATCGTGGGTCGGCCAGTTCTAGCTGCTTGTCCCGAACGCTACTGTCCCGACTTTGAGCGAACCGACTAAGATCGTTGCAGTAGCCTCGAGCGCAACCTCGCCCATCCCACTTCGTAACAGTACATTACCAGTACCAGCAGAGTGCAAGAAGTTGCCTGACATCTCTGCCTCGTATCTCGCCTCCTCGCCTGTGTTTTTTTACTTCTTTTCATTCTTGCATCAGAACTTATATCGCAAGGAGTACCTACACTAGACGAACAATCATCTTCCTCGTTGGCGTCCGTCCGGTCATTCATATCTAATTGATACTTCTCATTTACCTTGGCGACTGTGCCCTCGTCTTGGTCCCGGCAGGCCCACCGCAAAAAGTACTAGTAAGTACGCATCTGTCTGTCTTATAACTATAGGATATCTGTATTTGATTGTAGCATATTCTATACGTATCTGTGCTGCATATTCACCAACCTTACCTGTATAAGTACGTGTATAGTGCCAACAAGTGCCAACGCTAAACTGCCTAGCTAGTAGTATTAATCCCTAATTATCATCCTCATACTGCAGTGGTGCAGTGCGGTGGTGAGCAAGATTTGCCTATCTTTGCAGGAAAAGACGAGACCACTAGGAAACAGAGCTCTCCAACTTTTATGTGGAAAAAGTACCTACCTTAAAGCTACCTAGGTACTGTACCTACCTACCTAGCTACGCCAGCTACAGGCATTGCTAGCGCGCAACGGGCTCTGCTACAGGCGGAAGCAACTGACAGACAACGTACCTAGGGAAAGGAGAAGCTTAGGCCTCGCAAAGACCCCGACCCGCCCCAGAAACGCAGCATTCTCCACAGTCCACAAAACAACCTTGGACCTCAGAGCCTTGACCCTCCTCTTCTCCTCCTCATTTCACCACTCAACCACTCAATTGCCTTCGCTCTCTCCCCCCCAAAACCCACGCCGTGTCCCGAGACACTCGCTATAGTTGTCGCTGCTGCCACCGTTTTTTATTACTATTGCCGTCATTTGTCGTTGCTGCTGCTGCTGCTGCTACTGCTGCTATTCTTCTTCTTTGCTGACCACAACACGCCGGTGCCTAACGTGCTACTTTTTTTTTTTTGGAATCGGACCGGATCGACTGAAAATATACGGCTTACATCATTCTTCCATCCCATTGCCTGGCCTTTGCGAAACTTGAACTCCTCCGGCCCGCCACTTCCTCTCCAACTATCTCGCCTTTGAATCACCCACCGGATAGCTATTACTTAATATTTGTTTGCTTCGCATACCTTTCGCCCGCCGTTCGGTTCCCCGCCGACCGCTTTCCTAATCCACGATGACGCCGCGAATGGTGCTATATAGGCTGGTGGTGCTTGGTGACGGTGGCGTGGGCAAGACAGCCCTCACAATTCAATTATGTTTACAACACTTCGTCGAAACTGTACGTCTATATTCCCAGCTAAGAAGCTTGGCAACGGCTGCCGTGTCTTCTTTACCACGAGCCCGTCTCCTCTGCGATAGTAGTGGGGCGCTGACGTCTGATATCAGTATGACCCGACAATCGAGGATTCCTATCGTAAACAAGTCGTAATAGATGGTTCAGCATGTATGCTGGAGGTATTGGACACAGCTGGACAGGAAGAATATACAGCATTGAGGGACCAGTGGATTCGCGACGGCGAGGGATTTGTCCTGGTCTACAGCATCTCCTCCCGGTCATCTTTCACTAGAATCAAGCGATTCCATCACCAAATTCAACGAGTAAAGGAATCCTGTCAGTCATCACCGACATACGCCGGTTCACCCATAGCCGCCGCCGTCCCAGCGAGCGCCGTACCCATCATGCTCGTTGGCAATAAGAGCGATCGCGTGACAGAAAGAGAAGTTTCTACACAAGAAGGTCACGCCTTGGCGAGGGAACTGGGCTGCGAGTTTGTGGAAGCATCGGCGAAGAACTGCATCAACGTCGAGAAGGCTTTTTATGACGTCGTTAGAATACTGCGCAGGCAGCGAGAGGCTGCATCGCGGCCGCAGGCGCCACGCACACGCCCTCCTAATGGGGAGACGTTTGCATCACACCGTGACCCTGAGCCTCGATATAGGAGACCACGGACGGGCCGAAGCGGCAGAGGCCCTTGCGTCATTTTATAAGGGGCTAGCATGATTAGGCTATGATATCGCGAGCTCGCGCACAACCGAAACGATACCACGACAGCAATTCGTTTATATTTGATTCATGTGTACCTGTGTCGAATCCACCGACCAACCGTGTCGGCGTCGACGGTGCATCACTCTTCAAGGCCAGCTCCATGTTATTAAGGAAGAGTAGGCCGTGTCCATACACTCTATTCTATCTCATCTCTGTATTGCTTGCTTTTGGGACCACATCAACCAGTTTACCATCTGGCGAACGGCGTACGAATGAAAAATAAAAAAAGCGGCATCCCAAGGCGCAAGATGACTTAGGTTTTTCTTACACCAAGACACAATTCTGTGAGAGATGGGTCGGGCAGCCGGCGGTGTTCTGGAGTCTCGGAGGGGCTGCCAATTTACACCATTCAAGAGTTCTCAATACTTAAATTCATCTTCTGCACAATTTCCCCATTGCGATGTCCATATTTCACCTTGCCTATACATGAATATTCAATTCCCTATTGGTCGGAAAAAGGATGGTGGTGTCGCGTGAACAGTCCCCTGGAGCTCTTCGATAAGTTGAATCTCGAGCCATAGTCGAATCTGATTAGATAAACTATATTTACTCAATGAAATCGTCTCTAAACACCTACTATTTCCTCTTGTGACCCTTCCGCAGTCTTCGATGTCAAGCTGACATACATTATTCCTTGATGGAAAGTACAAGACCAATAGCCTCAAGCCCTGTTATTCAACAGTGAGCCAGCAGAATAGCTGCTAAGTGGCCTCCCTGCGACAACTATCAGGGTTTAGGTGAAGTGTCCCGTGATGTCGTAGCATTGAGGTTCCATATGTCCCATACAATATACAGTTTGTTGTCCGTTACGCGCACTCATTGCCTCTTTCGGCTAATTACCCTCACGATACTTGGAGTGTATTAATGGCCGTCTTAGCTAAGAACTGATTGCCTGCCGGTGGGTTACCGCCGTGGGGACAATTGAGCTACCCAGGTGCATGTGAGAGCTCTGCAGCTAAGTCCCAATTTATGGTCTTCTACTAAGACACTAGTTTGCGCGCACTAATAATCTATCATCCGGTTCTTTCTATGAATTTACATCTATTAAACAGCATTAAAGTACTACTGTATCTGGTCCTGATGATACTATAAGGATACGTCCTCTTGGGGATCGCAGGCGCAGGTCTCCATGGGCGGGTTTATGTACCAGATCAAATTGCATGTGAATGTCATCTTACCAAGCTACCTACTTCAGTTTCTACTTCTAGCCCCCAACTTCGCAGCTCGATATAGGTGCGGGACGAAGTTTTAGGCTTTTCGGCAATAACAAGTACCTGAGCTTAGCAACTCGTTCTCTCTTCCGTAATCCCTTTTTATTTTCTCGCCCCTCAGGCTGTTTTGCTTCCGCCTCGCCTCCTTTTCGGCTTACTCTCGGTCGGCGATGACCCGTCATTACGTAGAGCCCGCGCGTGTAAGTAAGCAGTAACTAGTGTAAGGCACCTTGGTGGGCATAGTCTTGCCTTGCCAAAGCGTTTTCTCAGCAAATATCTTTTACGGTATGGCTACCAACCGATGTGACTGGCCACGCAACATTGAATGCAACCTAAACCCCCTAGATAAGCAATAGATCGTTGAACTGAATATGTGGCTTGCCTGTCGCAACTGTACCTACGCAGCACATGCACAATCCTCACCCCATCACCTTTGGTCTTTTCTCGCTCGTGCATAGTACTAACTACTGTACTACTACTACTACCTACTACTACGTACTGTACAGCAGTATTTACTTAGTTACGGCTCACACGCTAGCCCACCCGTTCACAAAGCGGGGGAGTCGAGTAGGTACGTACCATGAAACATTAATAACAGCTCTTGTAATCAATTCCGCTCCGCTTTGATATTGCTCCGCTTTGATATTGCTCTCATAAGCCTTACCCAGTCTTCCCCTATCTTCGTCCTTTATTCCTCTCTACCTCGGACGTAGAACTTGGAATGCTAGCCCTGCTTATTCATGTATCCCGGGGTTCGGGGACTTAGTCAAACTCTAAGTTTGGCACGAATACAAATTCTAAGAGCTATGACGACGCATTTTGATTCTTCGCAATCCTTACATAGTGCATAGTACATTCGGTATTCCTCTTCGGGCACAATTACTAATCAAGAGACGTGAAGTTTCTCCTGATATCCTACCTAAGCTGGCTGTGCAGTTTGTGTATAAGCCAGGCCGCAGTTTAATAATTGCGAAAGGATTTTAGTCAATTTTACAAACTAAATCTGTTTGTAGTAAGTAGTACGAAGTAGTTATCAATGCCACAAGCAACCTTGGAACACCATATCTAAGCTTTAATTACTGCATAACTAAGTTAACAATACATACAATAATAAGAGAACTGCAATATGAGTCTGTTGACCAAGAGCATCCCAGAAAGCCGAGTAATAGGCTCATTCACGCCATACGATACAGAGCCAGCTCATACTTAGTGCAAACTACATGTAAAGACCATGGTACGCTACAAATATAAATATTCCACAGCGATAGTTGGTGTATTTGCCAATTCCTATTCACACGAAACGGGTTACCAGTAGGGCCGATGGTTCCTGGCCGCTAGTTATCGCCTCGAATAGCAGGTAAGCTGAGTTTCTCGCCAATTGTCTACATCTCGTGCGCGCCATAATGCATACATAGTATGTAAGCTCCTCGTCTACGATTTGCTATCTACTAGTTGACAGCATTGTTGTTACCACTTACTGTAAAAGAATGGTCTTCAGCGGTGGATCACCTATAGCAAGTGGATCTTATAGCTGGATACTTGGTAGTCCTCCGCCGTCCTGACTAAGATATTCTGACATTTCTCCATCTCAATATCATTTCGTGCACATGGCGCGCTCTATACCTCCAGGTAAAGCAACATTGACATCATCGTAATATAATAGAATGCTACCTCAGACACATTGAAGTTGCATGAACAGCCGAAAATACATTTTCTCCCCGCTGGATGGGTACAGCACCTAACTAACCTGGGGTCTTATCTCAGCTCACATCATCTGTGAAAGACTTGACGATCCCGCTTCTTCACTTTTCTCCGTAGTTCCTCCCCGTGCCGCGAATCAATAATAACTGGCGCGCTCGCGAATCGGCTTGGAGCACATAAGTAGTAGTTATGGCGGGCAAGACAACTCGCTTCAGACCACCTACTTAAGCCCTAGTCCAGATGTCTCTAGTAGCTACCTATGTAGTTAGATCCTCCACGCAAGCCCAAAAAAATCCGTCTTCTAACAATGTGTTGGTCCTTTCTCACCCATGTGTTTACCGGAATTCGGAATGGCTGACCCGGGCCTTGAAACGCGATCCACAGACACACGAACTTACGAAGCTAAGTTGGCGTCATGCTACGCACAACGAAACCGCTTTTCGTGTAGCGTGCATGCAGTATCCCATGTCGCCGTCGTCGCCGGTCTCCGAATGAGAGGCGCTAGGTCGTCATTTACCTACCACGCATACGTGTAAGTAGACAGTCGAATATCGAAATATGCATGGGGAAATCATTATTCCACCACCTTGGATAAGCGAGTGATGTGAGGTAGATCAACTTGCTAGACTAGGTACAGGGTAGGCTATGCACATCCCCGGTGATGAACTCTCCCGGTAGTATGCAAATACAGTAGGATATTGCTGCTGCCCCTAGCTTTCCGATGATTTATACTTTGTTGCAGCCAGCTTTACCGTTCCTGTGGCATTACTGATAGCCTACCATGCGTCAGTATCTACCGACATACTCGCACCCCAGTTCGGGCCGGATCATACAGGTCAGATTTCAATGTCATATGCCAGATATAGTAAATTTGCCATGGTTTCTATAAGATCCAGGGCGGTTAAAGATCCTAACATCGTGAACTAGTCCGTGTATCATCAGACTATGGAACTTCCAACCAACGTCACCTCTTACCAGGGGCACCCTCAATGGTCCAACGTTTAGAGAGACATTGGTGATGCCTCTCCTTTGCCAGTTAACAGGAGCAGTATCAACCAATGATACACAAACTTAGCTCGACAAAATCAAGACTAGACTTACATCTACTCTGAACTCTCCGAACCAAACCAATGGCCTCTTAGGTGGAGCTTGAGCCTAGGCCAAAGTGGAAGGTCACCATTCTTTAGTCATCGAGTCTCATATCTCTACCTGTGCCAAAGCGAGAATCTCCACGACGGTACCGCCCGCCCGACCGATAACACCTTGATTGTAGTGTCCAGGATACTTACAACAAGACAACATGAAACAACTTTGACGGCGGGGTCCGAAGTGACTTGGTCACTCACCTCACCACGCTGAACGCCACTCAACCTGGCTCCATGAGATTCGAGCATCAACGCAAAAGCCGAGATTACATCACCCTTATCTTATTCTTCAAAAGATGGATATTGCATTAAGAGCGATTCTTAGGAGTACCCCTTCGAGGTTCTACCCGTGGGAGAAATAGTTGTTTCGCTCTTCATAAAGCACGTTTCATCTAGACTAGACCACGATGGCCCTTGTACAATATAGCAAGCCCCGACAGACGGGATTCCAGCGGTCTCGACCTTAATCCCATCACATCATCGTCATTTATACCCCACGAGCTACGGACCCACGAACCTTCTCGAAACCCAGGGCTTCTCTGCACAAGACCCTGCAAAGCGCTTGTTGTACCAGGACCACGGCCATGGGGAGCAATGAAGCGGTGGAGAGGTACGTAGTATGCCGTCCAGTGTAGTCGTAAATTTCGGGAGGTTCAACTCAGCATTTGATATACCTACCCTTTTTCTCATTCATCTTCCTCTCTCTTGCACACGCTCCTAGGCATTGATTATTACTTAGGTAGATAGTTAATTCCGCTTATGGATTACCATAACCAAGCGCCAATTTCGTGCCTCTAGACGAGTCCAGCATTTTACGGTCAAGAGACTGTGCCTCCACCTCGGTTCGGCAATAAGACAAAGCTGCTGACAAGATCCTCCAAGCGGTGTTACACGCTTTGCTTCCTCATTCAGGCCGGTGACATGGACCGGAATAAGTTGTTTGACTTCCCGTTCGAATAGCAATAGACGCACGTCGGTGAGACCGGACCCTCCGAAAGGCTCGTAGGGGACTACGGTGACATCGAACCAGAACTGCGACGCAAGCACGTGGAGGTAGCAAATAGGTATGTAGAACAGTTTGCGGGTTTTCCGGGTTCTGTTCTCGAAGGACAAGGCTTGTCATGTCCTCGGTCACTCACCGCTCCATCCCGAATTAGGCCGAGAAACTGGCGGAAGGTCGAAGAGTGCAGGTTCTAGAAGGAATTGGATATGCAACTTCCACGCAATCTAGGGAAAATGTTGATCTAAACGCCGAAGGAAAACTTCTTCAACTCTAGCCCTCCTTCCTAACTTGGCCGGCCCGTTCCGTTAAGGTCCTCTCACCTCGGAGAAGGAATGCAGTGTCAGCGTCCTGTCAAGGGTAAGAATCCTTTGCGCAAAACTCGAATCCGTCGTCTTGCCCGATTTACCATCCAGATCGAGGGTCACAACCGGCTAAATTTGCATGATACTGTAAATCCGTTGCTATGGCCCTCTATCTCTCACCCTGCCCACAGACTTCATTTTACGATTCGATGCACCATCTGTCTGCAATTGGCCGGATCTATATCCGTCAAATGCACAACGAAGATTCCATGCAGCCAACATGACCACTTTCGGCCTCAAGGTCAAGGTTGAGGTCAAGGTCAAGGGCCGGGTATGCTTCTCTTGCAGTTTACAGTCCACAGCCATGCCATGCCATTTCATGGGTTACTTTCCGAGACGCGAGGACCGCACGGGGGGTCCCGGTAACATCCTAGCATCTACCCCCATATGATCGTTCACATCCCTGGTCCCCGAATATCGCGTTTATTGTGTTAACAAACACTGTGCAATTCGATTTTCGGCTTCCAAGGCGCCTATTGTGTAAAGTTTCCTTTTCGTTTTATTGAGTATCACGAGTCATGAATTCGCATGCATCGGAGCTTGCATGACTTAGAAACGTGCCTCATGCGCTTATACGAAACCACATCAGCATCATACGTGAGCAAATAGACATCCCCCAAAAGGCTTCAATGTACTTTTTGTATGTTCCTTAATATCCGTAACCGCTAAAATGGCCGTGTCAAGGGTTGTGTCCCGTTGGTTGGCCTTGCACTGCAACGCATAGCCGAGATTGAATATCGTGATCAGGGCCTACCTATCCTTTTGGTCCTTGACTCACGCGAGTTAGCACCCTTTTGCAGTCGAACCCAAAGGACAGCCTCCCGAAATGAGGCTGGATTGTCATTCGCTTAACAAAAGTTCATCTTGGCATCTATAATTACACCGCAGGTTCTTAGAGGATACCATTTACGCCGGTCTTGCACAGGCCGATCATGATATTTCTTACAATTTGCTTTGACAGGTACATGCACGTTATGAACGACCATCTGCCATGTCACTATGTGTTACATTCAAGGTCAAGCCGCATGCCTTAATCTTCTTGGGTTGTATTGGCTAGGTTACGAAGTGTCTGCAAGTGTGCGCCCCAATTCATCAGACGTGACGCGGCACAGGTATTGGGACTGCACAATAAACTGGCGCTAGAAAGCCTCATCAAGTGTTACAAGATTGTGACTGTAGCCTCATTTATTCGATGGACTTTTGACGGCAGGCTCAATACGCGCCGGTGCGTGTACATTAGGGATGTGTACAGTTTTTCCACGCGACAACTCGCTGCACTGGCACGTTTCATATTACTTCAGTACTCCATTACAATGAACACAGTGAAGCGACCTAAGCATTGTTGTACTATATCGTATCCGGGAAGTATACCATTAATAGCAGCTATACTTCTTGAAGATTTCTTAACCAAACAAAAGCCCCGTCTCTCGAAACAAATTACTATGGGAGAGAAATATTTACTCTTATTCTCGGGCCCTTGATAATATTGATTCAGTTGGGTTTCGCCCTATGATCTGACCAGATTAGTGTAACCAGTGTGTTAATACACCAAGAGAAAAAGGCTATCCTGAAGCTGGATGCCACAGCTAGCTTGTTTAATGTTCTATATATAAGGCGTACCTACCTCTTAAAATGCCACTTGACCTCCACAGTCTACCAGAACCGTTTTATGAAGATTAAAAGCAGTAGGTAGCACACATAATGAGTGTACAACACCTCTGTCCCTTTTTACGTGCGCACGGGTTTGTGTGTGTCAAACCAATCTCTTCTCAAGAGCCCATACGAGGGTAATAAGCATTTTAGCCCTTGCAAATGTTACCCTCTTAGGTTATACAGGTTGCAACAAAAGTTTCGGATGGCTGTCGACATTTCTAGTCTTATAAGGACTTGAGCTGTTATCGGTATGGGGCAAAAAGCATACGCTACTGGAAAACGAGCATCAATATATGACAACATCTCCAATAGACATTCTCATTCATAGTCCCACCCTGGACGGTACAGTGGCAGACGTTGAACTATACTTCAGGCTTAGTTAAGAACATATGTTCATGAAGCCAGTGTTTCCTGTGCCCATACACAGGTGACCCGTGAGCAATTATTCTCGAGGGAGATCAAAGCATGTGAGGATTTAAAGGCGGTCAATGAAGGAAACAAGATGTTAAATACTATATGTAGGAGAAGCATAAGGAACAAAGCCTATTTAGATATATCGTGATCTTCCACAGCAGCCTCCTCGTAACTCACGTTGCTCCTTTACAATATGATCTGAATGCCTCTTATGGTTGCAACAACCACAGAAAAGGCAAGCAATAGCATGGTGTAAACAAACTCAATTTAAAGGCAAGAAAGCATTGTTTGCTATAACTTTAATATTTTGACATGATATTATAAGACAACTAATGAAGCTTGCTGAAAATTGGTTGGAAAATCTAAAGTTGATAATCTATGTAATCAACCAAAAATTCTATTCTCAGATAAAAACAAGGCTGTCTCCTGAGGGTGACTCGAACACCCGACCTGTGGATCTCTAAGCAAGTTTCAATTACAGTCCAACGCGCTACCAACTGTGCCATCAGGAGTTGCCGGAATGCAGGCTTAAAGTTGGTATCTATGGCCGCTGTGAGTACAACTGACAACAATGCTCAGTAGCATAGCTATCCTCACATGGTAGATTCCGTATTACGTTTTCGAAGTTCGAGCAACGTGGCAGAATGTGGGGTGCTGTACGTTTACATTATGTCCCTACATGCGCCCTTCGTTATACATAGTGTAAGTTTATGGTAAACCCATTTCTCATCGCTCGTACTCGTTGTAGAGCTATATTACAGTGAACCCGAGGGGACAAAGGACGAATACGGTCAACAGTTTGTCGGTCTCCAGTTTAGGAGTAAAGTATTCAGTTCATTAAGATAATCACTACTTCTTGAAAGGGTCCTAAACCACGTTCGTAAGTAAGTTCTGACTATATCCATGTACTATGGCTTTTTATCCCAAAGATATTACTCGTAGCAGCTCAGTACCTCTCCGCGCTTCTCAATTAACGATGAACGCAGTTAACAACCTAGCTTTCAGCGCTAAATCAACTATTACTGGCTGACTGGTAAGCTAAATCATCAACAAATTAGTCCCGCATGGTTCATAAATATGGATTTATACTATAGTGTACACATCCGTCATTGTTGCGTTTGTTTTAAACAATCCGGGGCGCCATGTTTACCGGTAATTATAGAACCTTGTATTATGTTGTATAAGGCATGCAATTAATGCATCGTTGTTAACTAATAACTCGAGATACAGCTTCTAAAGCTGTAAAATAGGTTCCCGGTTTGACTAGACAACTTAGACTAATGCTCTAAGTATATAATGGGCGTGGAAGTGATGTATTTCCAGTTACTTTAAATATGATAGCAGGCCTAAGCTTTAACCCCCACGCTGTTAAATTAGAGCAACATAAACATGCAAAGTGCTTTAGCATTTCACACCATGTGTGACCCTTCTTAGACTATAACCTCCGCGGTGGGTAAGGATAGGATGTCCTCGCTGTAAAATGAAATATATAACAACTTTGCGGATCGGTCAAGTTAAAGGCCGGTTATTATATAAGCTTTAGCAGGCACGTGTTAAGGTCTTGTCAGGCTACAAAATCACCAATCAGGCTTAATACTACCTCTTGTTATTACAAGATCCCTGATCACAGAGCATAGTCATTGACTATGACACAATCTCATCAAGTTCCTGTTATAAGTTTATCCTGGCTTCGTGAGAAAGTATGTGCGGGAACAAGGAAATTCGAGACATGTTAAAATGGCCTCCGTCTCTTCTCCCTAATTAATTTACACATTGTAGACTTTGAGCACCCAGGGGACCTGGTGGTGCGAATGTGTTATACCTTCGCACTACTGAGATGTTATGTCAGGTGGTTTTGTCTCTAGAGTGAAGCTGGGTCACTGGTAGGTAGCCGCAGGATAGGGATGTATGGGTAAGGGCTCAATATTATGGATTCCTGAGCCACTCCCAACAAGTTGGGAGGACTCAGATCTTTATATAGCTAGTTATCTGCTATGTCTCCACTATGAGAACAGCTGCTAGCCTCCTGTGTACTTAGTGCCTGACATGTTACTCATGAGACCGCTTCTGCGGAATAAAGAACTAATATGCTGCATGTAGCCAAGGCTCTGTCTTGAGATGTAATAAGGGCTTGTGTTCAAGGGCTTAGAGAAGTGTTCGAATTGCAACAATCTTCTATGGCTTTAAGGGGCCCGTGAGGGTCCTGTTTCCTCTAGGCCTACTGGAAGGTACCGGATTTATATGCCCGAATAGCCTCGCGTATAGTTGCCGACCCTGCTTCTATTTGCTAGCTTCTGCTTCGTAATATTGTTGTCTCGGTAGATTAGGCAAATACGAATAGAAGCCTGGCTAAGAATCTCACCCTCGTATGGCTGGCTATATGCACGATATATAGGTCTCTCACGCAATTAAAAGGAAACTAAGCCTTCAAGGCCACCTTGATCACATAAAACATGATGACTTACGTTTATGGTCTCCTTCTGCGGGCTAATATGATAACCCCAGACTGGGCAATAGTACGCGGATCAATAGGGCTATCGCTAATAAATAGTCACTTCATATATTACGTTCCTGGTCTTCGGGTTTTTATACGGCTTGTTTTCAAACGGAATCACGCTATTGCTAGCAGTGTAGTTGTTAAACGTGTAATTCCTCCTCTGTTGCGGGCGAGGGACAATTCCAAGGCTTTATCACAGATCTGATCCCTTCACCAATAACACCGTTCTTTTTAGCATTTCGCACTTATTTAAGTTATTGGATAATCAACCGTTTATCTATGAGCTGAATAAATCAATCTGTTTTCCAATTCAATGACGAGTTTTTGGACTTATTTCTCGTACTATTCTTGGACCGCTTCGAAACAGGGAATGCAACATGCCGTAGCCCGGGCTAGTTTCACCAAATCTCCGAGCAGGCTGCATGCATAACTCATCGATTTACCGGTCACTCCCCGGTCACTTGCCGTCCAATGAGCGTTTCGTGTTATTGAAAAGAGCTGGGGACGGTGAACCATGAGCGGCTTGGAACAACAAGGCGTTCGACGCCTACCCGCGGTGAGGATTTTCCAGTTCTCATTGGAGAGCAGTATGCCGGGAGCAGCGCACATTCATATGTAGTTGCAGCTTCCCGCTACCGCGCAGTATTAAAACATTGCTTCATTTAAAGCAGCTGTCAGCGGCCTTTGGTAGGTTAGCGTACGGAAATCAAAGGAACGCCAAGTCCAGACAGAAAAATAGTAGTTAACAAACGCCAGCCTGTCCTTCGCACAGCATTTTTCTTTGCCTGTCCGGTCAGTTTTGGGCCACGAGGCTATTCCTGATCGTAGGCTCGGAGATGGGATGACGTGGCTGAAGCTATAATTCCTACCGAGGTTACAACAGCACTTGTCCGCCTTGGACTTTGCGTCCAATTCTTTGGATGGGTTTACTATCAGTGTACAGACGTGGGACGTGAACAAAGCAGTACTACTCTCTCTGTACGCCGATAGCAAACGACAGGGGTGTGAAAATATTGAAATGGAGGAGAGCTAAAGAGATCCCATTTCTTACCTGAGGAGGTAGGCTGGTCCATACGCACCCAGAACAGATTATTGCCACTTAAATTAATAGGGGCCTTCTTGACTGGCGTCAGCATATTTGAATTTCGAACAAAAGAAAAGCTGGACGTATAAGCAAGGGGTGGTTGAGGCTGGATCCCGTTATCTTTGTATCCCCCAAGTACACATAAAGACACCCCATGATCAGTTATTGCAACGTCAGAAGTCACCAGCACTATTTCAATATACAAGAGAGAATATACCACCAGGAGACAGCGCATCAGGTAGAGAAGGGATGTCGCCTCAACAATCACACCGTCTAAATTACATTGTACACTCTACTTGTGTTCTAAGTTCATTGTCATATCCGCTAATCTTTTACAACAGTGTACTGAGTAGGGAGTGGCAAACCGCAAACCCATTGCAGTTCACGAAGAGCCCCTTATTTGCCGCTTATAAGCTCAAATGACTGTGGGTTGGATTTCCTTCGTAGTTTTGACTTGTGGTGGTGTGGTCGAGTTCGGTATGTCTTGTCGCATCCAAAATGGTACCAATAGACTGCCCACAAGGAAAAATATGCAGAAGGATGATATCCGTAGACGACGAGTATCTACTTATGAGATGTGATCTTCTTTAATCTCATCCCAGCGAATAACCATGAGTTTAGCTTTCTATCAACACTTCACGATTCACTACGCCGGAGAATGACTATCTTTAATATATTAAGGTTTGGAAAATTAGCTTTAATGAATTTGTGGCATCTCCATCAGATGAACATATTGTCTAAGCGTTCTCTAAGGAAGTCTACCAAGATATATTGACAACCACTCTTTTCAAGCAAACCGTACTCTTCAAACACTGCATATATTCCTGCTATTGCTAGCTATCAGGGCTGATCCGAGGTGAGTTACAGAAGCTTTTTTTATACTTCAGTGGCTAACACGCTTTCCTCACCAAATACTCCCATACTCGGGGCGTAATCTCGCACAGGCGGATACCCTTATCTTGCTCTGAGCGGTCATATCAGATGATTCTGCGTGTATTAGTGCTCACCTAACCCAATAAATCTTTAAAATAAGCTTGAATATGCACGAGTAGTGCAAGATTCACACCAAGGCCACCTTACTACGATATTTAGTGCTGCAACCCAGTTTCCGCAGGTCCTTTATTCGACGGTCATCACTCAAATTGTCTATCATCTGTGGTAGCCAATACTTTGGGGGGTATGCTCCAATTTAAACATACTCATAAGCGAGGTGTCTTTATGCATAGAATTTAGCTCTCTTTTCTTTTCACGATTTACTTTCTAGCTCCATATACGGATATGTAACTCATTCACCATCTTTTGAACTGATCGCCTTTGTAAACTCAGACCCGACAATAAACAGCACCCTCATGGCAAGCAAATTCCTTGTGCTAGTTTGAAAGCCACACTTATGGGCAAAGGCAAAGTAAGTTCTATGAATCCTAACTGTCTCGCGGTACTTACTTGGCATGGACAATACCTGCTTCTGAAGAGACATGTGGTAGCGAAATTCCCATATTGTGGTGTGTACGTATATCCTAAGTATTCAGTGCCTCCTCGAACAAAATAAACCCCGACTCTGTGCGTTAGATTGCTATTAAAACCTGGACGTCTGATGGCTACGTTTGAACTACGCCCTGCGGCGGCTTTTTACCCCAGATAGGCAGCTCAGGACGAACCCAAAGTGCAGTGATAATACACCGGCTGGCAATAGAACTCAGTGTGCGATTCCGATTGAATGAGAAATGTTAGGTATCGAGTGTGGTTACTGCTGTTACGCGAAAGGGTCTGAAACACCCTCATCGGCGATTTTTATTCATACACAAGCTGTCTTGTTTGTTCCACGGATGTAGCACAAGGGCACCCAGAAGGATTATCACATGGGACGATGTCACGGAAAATTGCCCTTACGTGATTATCAACAATATCTACGATAGAGATTTTAGATATGGGACACATGGCCTACATCTGGGTAACATGTAACGAATTCATACATCTGGCGGATAGAAAAAGATGTAATTTCAAAAGCTAGCTACCGTAATCTTAGCCACCATCGTGAGGAGCCAGTCCGAACCCGTCAGACCCATAAACCTGGAAACTCTTGGCGACCCAGCCCCAGCCGCCTCGATGCGTGTTTCAAAATGGGGCTATCTAGCTGCACACTCTAACCCGGTAAAGGCGATCTAGTCCACATACCTACTTACATAGTAGCAGGCATAAGACAGGACTTGGAGCTATAGATACGGGCTCTGATACGGGTATGGTCGGTACGGATCGCCGTAACACGTGCTTCTGGAACAAGTTCAGGACCTTGGACCCTTCTGCGACAGTCCCGATACGCAGTGAAACACGGATCACGACCTTGACAACAGCACAGCAAGCACCACTGCGAACAAACCTCTACCAGTAAACCTAATGCTGGGCCAGCTACCCTCAACCTCCGTCCCTACTTGTGATGTAGCGTTCAGCAATTTGCCGCGATGGTACTACAGTATGTAAGCAGTCAAAAATCCTCCTGTACACTACTGTAGGTATCTGCAAGGGATTCTGTTCCAGCACTACTACGTATTGAATGCCTAGGTCCGAGAGCCCGGTACCCCCGACACAACCACGCTTACACTGACTAGATACAGCACCAACCTCGCCAACGTCGTAGTTGTGAGCAGTGTTTGATGCGTGATAGGCTGGATACTGCTGCACAGCGAACTAGTCTACATGGCTCGCATGGTACGTTTTCACCAGTATTTTGACACCCTGTTGCATCGGTCATGGGGGCACCTGTCCATGCTGTGGCGCGGTGGTGGTGAAACCAAACCACAACCCTAGACCTGCTAGACCTGGGTTGAAAGGGTCTGGTAGTCGTCCCAAGTTAAGCGCAACATCAACTCGTTCTCCTCAGGCGTTTTTCCGACCGTGCGCTCCATGTCAAAGCTACCTCGATGTTCACTCCTGAGAAGAGATATTTGCGTCGTGTGCAGTTATTGTGTCCGATTTCGGTTAGCACTTGCGGCGATGTTGCGGGATTAGGTAATTCATAGTGTAGGTACTGACCAATCCTAAAATACTTAAAGTTCCGACGGGTTTCGTTTTGGCTTGATACGCCCGAGACCAAAGAACTAAAACAGACTAACTACCTATGTACTAGTTAGATAGTACATGCCCTCCTCTCGAACTGAAAAGTTCATAAAAATAACATCAATTAAGGACGACGATTGAATTATTATGCCGGGATAAGACTGGTCGGGACTTTTCCAGGTCCCCTGTAGCTGTCCCACGAAACCTTGCCCCGCCCCGTCTCTCCCGCAGCTGCAGCTCCCCTAGCCCCTGTTGTTGTTGCCCTATCCAGGTACAAGCGGAGCAGTATCCTTTGATTTTAGCGGACTCCGCACACACCCGGTACTGTACCTGTCTCGCCTGTGTCTCTGTCGGTACCTCCCGGGCTATTGCCTGCCCGCACGCCTGGTTCACTGTTAGGTAAGTATGCATACGTGCAGTTCGGCATTAAACTGAGGGGCTATGCCTCGTGAGTTTCAAGCCACTCGCCGGGTCTCAGCCTGCAGATCAACCACCTGCAGTTTCCTCTTCTCGCTGCAGATCAGACACAATACCCACATACATACATACCTAAGATAGCTAGCTTCGAGGGCTATCCGAGTCAAACTGCGTGACATCTCATCTACAGTACCTGAGTGCCTACCTGGGTGCCTACCTGGTAGTTAACCAGTTTGATACCATCGCGCATTGCGAACTAGTTTAGCCTTTTCTTGCTCGTTTATACCATGTCGGCTCAACACACAGCCACGATGCTACACAGCACTGCACACTACCGCAAGCTTTCATCGCTAATAGGTAGAAGTGGAAGACTATGTTACTTACGTTCCTACGTCGCCGCCTGTGCAAACCACAACAGTGCCCTGGAAGCAGAGGTCGTGGGTTGGCGCCGTGTGTTGTTGAATACCACCCAAGCTTGCTCATAGCCTTCGTATTTTCTCTCTGCGTTTGCTACCAGCGTGCCGAGTTAGAGTCGGCTCATACACAGTATCTTTGCAAATTGGCGAGGCCTGGCAGGCGACATACGTAACATGTAAGTACTCCGACGAAACAATGCGTCTGGAGTTCGTGTGTCCTTCCCCTGGATGGCTACCTAGAGTTCTCGTCTTCCATACTGCAAAGGTAGGTCAACCTAGCCAACCCGGCCCGTGGAATGCACCCTTGAGGGGATCACCGAGCAGCAGTTCGAAGCGTACAGTTATAGCGCATCTAGTGTACCGCACCTGGAACTGTCTACACGTCCCATGGCTAGGTTTTGTAAGAGTCTGTACTATCATAGGAAGAGGAACGAACAAGAACATGAAGAGCGCCAGGATTGCTGCTCACCCCTGACCCCAGACAAGAAACCCCGTAGTGCGGGAAGATCGCATCGGAGCCGGTGGTAGTGTGGTCTAAGTATACACTCCCAACGTCGGGGACTCTCCAGTCACTTCGCGGTACTTCTCAGCGTCACATAGTACACGTGTAGAAGTGACCTTGTCCGCGCT
This sequence comes from Xylaria castorea, assembly GCA_022495115.1. Taxonomy (NCBI): domain Eukaryota; kingdom Fungi; phylum Ascomycota; class Sordariomycetes; order Xylariales; family Xylariaceae; genus Xylaria; species Xylaria castorea. The sequence goes on along the minus strand of MU382627.1, from coordinate 1,281,443 downwards.
CGCGTTGGGCCATCCCTTTCTTCTGCGACCGCCAGCTACACGCACACCACACCGCGCCTCCCCCTAGGTATAGGTGTGCTATGCTCTGGCTGTCGGTCAAACCCAAACATGTGAAGGATGGACGTTTCTTCATGGCTACCATGCTGCAAACCATGCCTTGCATTGGAGGCCCACAATACTGGCTACACTCTACTGACTACACACACACACAAGTGATATGCTTGCGTGTATTAGTCGCCTGCGGTGGCTACCGTGCGATAGTAGAGTATCGTACATGCTATTTGCTATGAGTGGTGCTACACTTTCACCTATGGCCGCTCCCTACTATATACAAGCATGTCGGTCTTGAACTATCACCAGGCCTGACCGCGTCCCAAAGAACATAACCCCCCCCCAGAACTATTATCAGTACATTACATCAACCAACTACCTGGCGCCGATCTGGCTAAAACACTCATGGTTTTCAGTATCCCTTACTATTTTATGCTCCTCACACCCTATTTATTCAACTGCCATCCCTTCCTCTCTCGGTTTATGATAAAGCTTACCTGATATACTGACTGGCCGTGAGCATGTCAACCCTTTTGAAGTGTCTGGCTCAAGTTCTGCTAGCACACAGTAGAAGTTGTTAATATTACTAACCAGTCGAGTAGCCAAAATCGACAAGTAACTTGTTCTCTACCCCCTCGTCCCTGGATGTGTTGAATACATTCTAGCCCCGCCTCTCTCATTTCTTGTTGATACAAGTATACAAGTGCCGGACGCTATTTTCACGTAGTAGCAGAACTCAATGGATCTCATCACATTGCTTAATACGTCAGCCGACGAGGCCAGAAATGGAAGAACGGAGAAAGAGTCTACCAACGATGGAGAGATGGGAGAATTGCTATCCCCAATTCATGAGTCGCCTTCAAGGAAGTCAATATCACATGGGTTGGGCGATGTCAAGCTTCCTAGCCGCAACAGAACACCATGGGACGCCAACGGCTACACCATGCCGTTAATCAATTTAGAGGTTGAATCATCTCCGACTGTACCGTTCTTGGAATTGCAGTTCGACGCAGCAAGTCCGAAATTACCAAAACACAAAATTTCGGACAGTTATAGTAGCTTCTCTTCATTGACATCGCCTTCCATCTCAACTTTATCGCACTCACGGTTCTCTTCCATGTCAACTGCTGGAGACGCGCAACCGATAGATACTGTCCCAGACTTTCCCTCGGTTGAAGTAGGAACAGGTTGTCCTGTTTATGACAGGCAAGGCTCTCAGCGGTTGAGTCGAGAAGGCTTTCCTCCAGCAGCTATAAAAGAGGAAACATCTACTCACGGACCAAGTCGATACCAATGTTCTTCCAGAACTCCATCAATACCAAGTTCACTGAAGTACATTAGTCCGACAAGGACCTTCGCGACTACCAAGTAGGTATTCCAATTCACTATCTTATCGTCTCTGGGTCTCGTCGGACGACACTGGTACGCCCGCGATACCCAGAAACAGAAAAAGGGTAGTAGCAGTGTCTCTTGGAAAAGATGGATTTCATTACCATCTACTCAACCGTGGTGTTTTACACCCGCTAGATTATCCCACACTCCCATCACTCTCGATGTCTGTAATATTCCAGTTCTGACTTGATCATAGCAACAATGAAGCTGAAGGCGAGTTCCGCCACTTGGTGCCGCTTGATTTCAATAATATCAGCATTCATAAGAGAAATCTTTCTGCCCCCGATCCTACAAGGTTTAACTCGCACAATCGGAATTTTGACCCTTCTAGCGACATTCCCGAGTCAGTGCCAACTACGCATTTGGAACAGCAGAGACCAGGCCGTAATATGACAAGCCCCTATCTCTGGGAATCTTCGACTGCTACAATCTTACCTCAGGATAATCACCCTATGAAGTGCGAATTTATGCAAGATTGCAATACCGGCTCAACTCTTCGTAAGACAGTCTCACACGTCTTTGGGCGCAACAAACTATGTACCCGGATGATACCCGATCACGTTTGGGTCCACTTTTGCCGCAAGCATTATCAGCGGAAACGATACCGCAGCATTCAACAGTATGCGTTGCTCCAATGCAAACTCGTTAGGGTGCAGATTTGCCGAGTTCATGATTGGAGCGAACGTGAACGAGCAAAAGGGAATAGACCCGGGATTCTTCAGGGTTGGACATTAACTCTGCGCAAGCGTGAACAAGAACGTAGGCAGCATCGCGACCTAAGTGACGAGAAGGACAACGATGAATCTCCTGACCACCCCATCCCAGACGGCACGAATGGCACGTCTGTACCCGCCTGGTTGGCGAGCCAGTGTCGGGAAGGCTATGACACAAGCGAGATACTTCAGATTGTGGATCGCATAAAAAATGAGCTGGATGAGAAAAAGAAGATGCATTTTCCCGACATAGAGATCCTGCCTAACCTTATAGTGGACGGTGTCTTGGAAGTTAATTCGGGGACACATAATATTGCACACAAGCGATCACAGTCGTTGAACTTCGCTATGTACACCAACAAGCGTCAGCGAAGCCTCGGCGTGGTACCGAGCCGCAATAGCTCAAGGCTCAAACCCGTCGAAACTCTTTCGGACGCTACTGATTCGTTGGCGCTTCCCCGCCGTCCGCATCATCATCCACAGGTTAGGTCCAATACCGGTATTGATAACGTCAAGGGCACACAGTATGGCTACACTGGCGGTCCATTGCCCATGCCGAGGCCTCCGCGTGAGTCCGACTTCTTGACGGCAACGGAACGGGAGCTGAGTGCCCCTGGCCCCGGTGGTCCTACGCATCATAGATCAGTTTCTGATTTAACTGGCAATGTTCCACCACACAGCATGGAATTCACATTCCGGATGAATGGACCGACAACCCAGTCTTCTTTCACACCCGTGTCCAACTACACTTATTACCCCGTATTGCATGAGTATGTTGCTCTGTCATCTGAGCCCAAGCCCAACCCAAGTTGGGGCCCGTCGTCCAATTACAATTATTACCCAGCATTCCCTCAGGGTGTGTCCTTGCCGGCTGAGTCAAGGCACAGCCATACTTATTCAGGAATGCGGTCCATCGACGGTCATCAACTCAATGTCGCTCCTAGGTCTACTCCACCTACTGGGTCCAATTGGTCGTCATCGAACGACTATTCGCGGTCCGCGGATGGGTCGGAATTAGGACACTTGCGGCACCAGAGTACTCCTTCCTAACACTCAGGAACTCATAGTCGGAACTTGCGGTAGCCTGCATCTCATTATTGTTGTTTTGCTTTCCCATGTTAATAGACGAAAGCAGCCGCCTATTACGGAGTTCAGCGCGGATAATAGGATGTTACTGATCATAACGAAAGAGTTCAGGAAAAGGGTGTCATTATCAACGGCGTGGTAGGAGAAACCTAGATGTACTTTCCTGGCGTTTCGGAAATATTGTTAAAACCATACCAGGAGAGGAGAAGGAGGAAGGGGGCATTCTCGACCTCTTATATGCGGACTGGAACCGCTGAGGTTGGTATTGGATTTTCTGATGGTTTATGGGACATCTAAAGAGCTCGATTCTCTGACTGTTGTGTCATTTGCTATTTTCATTGAGTGTTCCACTATTGAAGATAGACTATTGTTACTTGGCTGGTATTGGTACACTTACAACAGATGACGACAGGCTTTATACCCCTACGATGGACCATTGTATCTTACTTTAAAGACAGCAATTGGTTAATGTTAATGCAATGAAGAAGGCACGCTTCCTGTCTTTCCAGACAATATCTCATTACCTCAGTGGTGTAATGTCAATCAATAATTGATCACCACAGATTAATAGGTAGATCCAGGTGATCTAGGTATGGTGCTACTTGTGGTTTATTTATACAATAGGTAGATCGGATCAGCATCAAAAACTCTCAGGTTGCTTATATAGACTCGGCTTCAAGCTGTTTGGCGAGAAGTATGCGTATCTGAGGAGGACCATACGTATATACTTACCTAATGTATGTATATCGGTGGTACGCCATGTGTAGTGTGCCGGGTTCTGATTGGCCAGACCTGAGGACAGACTTCTGTTTTAGGAAAGTTTGACGTAAAGTCTCTCAGCACCAAAATGCATATATTTAAACGTCTCGTTCTATCTTCGGCCTACACTTTACTTATACACGTCATCTTGAGTACAGTTAACGCCAGCAGGAGCTATTTAAGCTTCATTGTGAATTATTCAACTTGAACTTGGAGCAGAACCATAACCCCTCAACGAAAATACCCAAATATCCCGAAGCCGAGGGCGAAAGATACGCGAGTTGATTCGTAGAGACATTCCTTGCTATTATGTTTTCAAAGATCCAGAAGTTTCTGACCAGGCAAATGGCGTGTTGCTGGGAGATCCCATGAACCCGTAACACGTAAAGGCCACGTCGAGAAGAATGCTGACTCCTTTTTTCTCTCTCTTCAGTAGAGGGCATAAAGATTGCAGTCATTACTACGTGGTCGAAACCTCGGGATTTACGCTTGGACTTGTAGCTTACGCTTCTACATTATGGCGGCGGATTCGGAATGCGTAGCGGAAATGGCGGTGATAACCTTCTAGGTAATAGCGAATATCAGGGCGACGGCCCGTCAACGTTGATCTGCTACCGCTCAAACTCAGAATTGACGCTATAATACGAGCATTGAAGCATAAATTCATCTTGGCTGTCGTCTTTACTTCCTTCTGAATTCTCGGCTGAGTTATAGCATTGTAGTGTACCACTGAGGTCTTTCTGGTTGCGTACAATCTTCACCAATACCACGGTAACGTCACCCAACTCTCGAGTACTCAGTTGCCGGCATGCCCATGTAGCGGATCTATGAATGTCTTGGGAAGCTAATCAAATTTTTTAAAAGCTTACTTGAGTGATGCAAAGCAGGGAACGTGTACATGATGGAGATTACACGTCTAGCGACAGCGTAGGGGTGGATACATTCACTTCACCACCATGACTACACTAAGAAGGATATCCTCGTTGAGACGATGGTATATATGATGGACACCGCGCCGATGGACACTCTTTCCCATCTTCTTGAAAGATATGAGTGAGACTGTGCAGTGGACACTAGCTAAGAATAAGCTATGACAGCTTGCGAGACACAATTGGGATATAGGCAGAAGAATGAGGGGGACTGGCTTCTAATGGCGTATTTTCCAACTCCTTCTGCTCGTTAGTATGGCCGCGAGAAGCGTCGCCATTGCGGTATAAGTGAGCCCAGGGGGGATAGGAGATAGGGAGGTTGTTTACGCTGAAAGTCACACACGGTCATTATCCGCTCGAGAGCGTGCACAAATCAAAACTGAAGCGCTCAATCCATCTCGTATTGTCTGGTTGCTGCCATCTCCGTTTCCGAAATTGACGTAGTCGGTCGCAAGACGCCATTTTCAAGTTTCCAAATCTCTTCCTTTCCTACGATGCCCTCCTGTCTGTTCTCTCGAGGAATAGGGCCGATTTAGCGAGAAACACTCCGCTAAAACAGAGAGTGCCTGTGAGGGCTACATAATTATCCAGCAACGAGGGCCGCGTCTTTTCCTGCGATAAATTGTCAGTAGCAGGTTCAACGAGAAGGTGCTCTTGCACCTGCGTATGTCATATGCCTCAACTGGTGCAACACGAACGTACAGTGTGAACTATCATGAAGCATTCAAACGTGTAATGACTCATCCCATCAGACCACTTTCCTCAAAATTCGGGGTCTCTCGCGTCCAGATGTCTTTCTCCTGACTGTCGTTTGAATCTGGTCAGAGCTCGGTTGGCGGGCAGGCTCGACTCTTCACACTGGTACTCTTGTTGGGAGTCACATCGGAGCACTACAAATCCGCTGTTTAGCACATGTAGCTACCTAAGCAATGAAGTACATCAAAATCACGCCAATTGCACATGTTTTTTCCGTTCATACACTTGCTGACTTACATATATCTAAAGATATCGAACGGTGACGGGTATAAATACGAGAGTCTTCGTCAGCTGTAGCCTCGGAGTCAGTGTCCAGACCTCGTTAGGTTCCACGACAAGCTCGAATCCGCTCATAGTTTTGCGGTGCGTGACGAGAAGGCCTCGATCGAGGATCTGAAACGGTGGCGGCAGCAAGATGATGCACGATGGGGTGATCCGCGTCAATTTTCTGTAGGTACCTGCTCAATGATCAGTGATACGGCCCAGTCGTGAGGCGCGCCTACCTCTTCACCAGCCGATAAGGCCTTTGGTTTATAGGGATGTGGAGATGGCCGTCTTTTGTACTGTCCTCATCAGCATACACTTGCGAGGGCGAGGTGCGTTCTTTCCACAACAAGCTCATTTGCATGGAGACACTGGTCCGGCGGTGGCTATATTAACTTCTCCCACTCTTCGTCTTTCTGTCCTCTTCCTCTTTTCCTCTTCAACAATACCTCGTTGACGAGGGACGCTCAAGAGTTTCTTCGTCGGGAGCGTTCAGTCTCATTGCACAGCGAGGCTGCAATACTCGGTTGGCTCCAAGCCGGCACGAAACAATTTTTTATTTCGCTTTCCCCCCCTCCCCCTGGTTCGTTTTCTGCTAACTCCATAGGTGCTTCGGCACCGAGGATGACTAGGCGTCTGGCACAACCCCGAAAAGGGGCTGCATGGAACCATTTTTTCAACCACTGGCTCTCCTTCGGGAGTGATTTTTTTTCATCGAACTCTCTGCTGTATGCAGGGACTCGAAGAAGAAAATTCCGAAGTGTTGATTAGGTTCAAGTAGGGAGAGTTATGAGCGATTAGAGCAGTGTTGGGGATTTTGCTGTGGTTGGGGGAGAGGGAGTCAAAGAGGGCATGGAGAAGGATGGGAAGAGAGCGAACGTGAGATGGCTGTGGGTTATTATATATATATACTAGCACCGATTGTGAAACCCTGGCTTAGAGTTCATGCCCTCTTGTTCGGTGACAGGGTTATATGGATTGAACCAGCGGACCAGATAAACCTAGTGCTTTTCCCTAAATCACTAGGAAACCTTTCGCACGCACCGCAACCTTGGTACAGGGCGGAGTAGATACTGCCTCGGGATCTGGAGTTGGGCTGTCAAGATTATCCCAGTACGCCGAGATGGCGATCACATCATCAATTGCAAGCAAGAATAAGCAAAAAGTGTATGGGTAGGAAGAGTCAGGTCACGCAACGAGTAGCATGGAACTACAACCACTTGTGGGGAGAATGATGACGAATCCGATGCTTCAGGCGGCTACTTAGATTATCCTTCATTCTCAGGCGCTCGTTTGCGTGTATCTGACTAGCTACGCTGTAGTTAAGATAAGATGTCGGCGACTTGTGCGTGACCCTATTAACCTACGATGTCACAACTACACTGAGAGGGCATCATGGTGTGGGGGAGCTAGGACACCTAAGTAGACTCTCGGTCTGTGTTCCGAGACTTAGACAGCGGGATCCTAGCCGCCGCCACACCCCCGGTCCAAGAGAAACCAGGGTTGTATGACTCCCGTCGTGAAGAGGGTAATTGCTTACATGTGGGAGAGGTCCGTAGCTACACATGTAGCGTGTGCTAAAACCTAAACTAAAGGTGTGCACGCGTCCCGGTCTCTGTTATAGATATACTAGGATATACGTCCGCCTACCTATACACGTATCCTATGGCTGGCTTGTTACTCAGGCATTACTAGTTAGGTCCGTTGAAAGTGGTATAGTTCAGAGGTCCAGGTGTTAAAAGATCCCGTAGGGTATCCAATTCAAAGGTCCATTTTTAAGCTCTGTTCGAAGGGTCTACGTTATAAAAAGCCTACCTATTACGTTTCATCTCTCGTGCTCAAGGATGGACGTTTTCAAGAGACACTCTCCATCGTGAGCCACAGCATAAACAGGGGTATGCCTGTGGACTAGGTAGGTCATTGGTAGCAAGATTAGAACGTGGCTGAATACTATGGCGTAACGTACTACCCGAGCGATCGGGTCCAAACTAGGTACCGACCGCAACTTAGCGCTAATGCCTACTTGCCTAGGCGCGGAATCTAACTTATGTACATGTAAGGATGCTGGAATCTATCTAACTTAGATAGCTTTCAGTACACAGCAGTCGCACTGTAGTTATCTATCCAATATACATCTCTATACACGCAATAGTATTACCTGTTACAATTAGTAGCTAGCCACCAAGATCATCGACTAGGTATGCTTTTCCGAGGTTGAGATAGTTACTACTTTCTCCATTGGTTTTTTGAGGACGAGTCTCATTTCTTTTCTTGGGGCGGCACCTGTCACATGACATACACTACAAGTAGCTTTTTGTACACAGTAGCCGCGGTGCAGTTTTCCGTCCAATCTACATCTCTATACACATAATGGCATTGCTTGTTACAAGTAGGTAGTGTTAAACGAGAGTGACCTCATCCCTCAATCCACCCCAGACCAATCGAATCCAGTCCAGTCTCGAGCGTCTTTGGCGAGAGTATAGTATGCGATGACGGAGCGGCCACCGGGCCATTCACTGCACGATGCAGCGCAAAGTACCACTGCCAATGCGCTAGCAATAACAGCAATAACACAAACGCACGAAGCCCCAGTTGCGACATTAGCGACACCATGGGCGAGATCCGGCGACAATGGCGACAATGGCGACAATACACCTACGGCTGTGTCGCAACAGCCGGCCACACTATCCCGGCATCCATCGCCTCCTCTAGCACCGGCTCCGACATCCGTATGTTGGCTTGAATAGTCGGGTCAATGGCTAGTTTTGCTAATTGAGTCGTTGTTCAGGTCCGTAGACTACCGAACGAAGAACGCCAGCCCTCTCAACGACATCAATGGTCACCACCGCCACAACCACCGCAACCTCCGCCGCTAGACTTCCATCCATACTATAGCGTCATGTCAGAGACGACTCATAATCAATTCTACGACATCCTTAGGGAGCTTGACCCCTACAGAAATACTCCGAAGGAGTTTATCCACCTTTTGGTGCATGCAGCTACTCGTGATGAAGAGATTGCTCAAGCGCTGGTCCGCTTGAACAATGATAGAATTAATAACCCCAGTACCTGGCAGCCACACCTACCGCCCAGCTTCGCCGCCCAACCACCACTACCAGTTCAATTTCCCAGCCAACCGTGGCCAGGAACTTCATCCCCGGTATATGAAACGTCAAACGCCGATGCGAGCATGTCTGCTGCTCCCCCGCCGGCTCAGGAATATGCGACCTCGCTTATACATCCGCGGAAACGGATGCGGAACGAGGCAGCTGAACAACATGCTGCGCCTACTCCAGCAACATCCCGGTTCAGGGTTAATTGCCATCGAATGGTAATGTTTTCAGGTCCTCAACAACCATCACCTCCCTCCACCCACACTGGACAACCTTGGAATCCTACCATCGTGCAAGTAGACGCGGCAGCCGCACAAGGGCTCCCTCGTACACCGATCCCGGGGCAGCAGGGTGTGCCCCGTCCGGCGACTACTTCTACAGCACTTCCTAATGTATCTGCGCAATCCGTCGCCCCTACTAGTGACGCCAACGATATCGACAAGGTGGTCAAGCTGATCAACGGTAACAAAAAGAACAGTTATGTTTCCGCTACTAGAACGAGCACTTGATCATCTTAATTCTGCGGTTTTACGGCGTTAGGGTTAAACAAAAGAACGCTATAGTGATACCCATGTCTTGTCCGTTTATGATAACGTGTCGATAATAAGCGTTAGGGTATTCTAAGCAGAGATTAGACAATTCTAAGTGCCAGTTAGTTAAAAACTCGGACACGCAGATAGCTTCAATGCTGGGCTTTTGGGGGCTGAGCGCGTCCCTCAGTGATTCCCGCCTCACTTCAGCTGTTGTTTCGTTAAGCTGACAAGCGATGAAACCATTGCGTACTGCCAGGAACCCCTCATTTTAGGTAGGCCATGGATACTCGTCGTTGCGCAAAGGTCTCCAAACCACCACTTTGGGATAATCTGGCTATATATAGAATGATCTAATTTTTGTTGTGAAGTTTCGGATGTGCCTTAGGGTTCAAACAAGGCTGAGAGAGGCGATGCCTTGTGACCAAGCCGTGCAGGGTGGCGTATGCTTGTAACGGCGTCAGTATGCCTTGTCGAATACAGTAGCACATAGTTGTTCAAATTCCCTCAATTTCCAGACTCCTTCTTATCCAGTCTTGCCTTGTGTATAGTTCTCGGTTTAAAAATCGGAAAGAACTATCAATCCACTAATTGTCATATTTTATAGATAAAACCTCGACAATGAAGCAATCTAACCTTTGGAAGAAGTACATAGGTACCTCAACAGGCTGGAAAAAGGCTGCGAAGGTCAATTGTGCCTTGCTGATATCCTTGAGTATCATCTTGTCGATCTTCTTCACTCTCGCAGTGGTTAGCGCTGAAGACATCTTTAGAGCACTCTATTTCTATGAGGCACCCTGCATTAAGCAAAAAATATCGATCATCAACTTGATTCTACATTTACTGATTAATATAGTGTCAACGCTCGTGGTAAAGCCTCCCTCGAAAGTACATTTGAACAGTTCAGCTTGCTGACCGATACTTCCTTCGAAGTGAGTATGCATTCCTAATTGCATACAATCTCTAGTTTTGTCAAGGACGGAAAAATCGGAAAAAATCGGAAAAGCCTCGGATTGCAGATGGGAGGATTTATATGTACGTTCGCTAACTAGTACTGGGTTAGGCTTTCATCGAGCAACTTCTTTATGCAAGTTCTGAATGCACCGTCAAGAGATGAAGTAGATACGGCTCATCGCAAAGGCATGTGGTTGGAAATTGGAGTTTTTTCTACACGTAATATGTTTGCGGTCTCCAGCTTCAAGACCTGGTGTTGGCTCGGCCTATTCGCCACCTCAATTCCAATCCACCTTTTGTTTAACTCAGCAATATTCCGTACTGAATGTACGTATGATGCCCAGTCTTTCCTTGCTACGTAAGCTCTGTCGCCGCCGATCCTAATGGTGCTGTGAATAGACAGACAATCTGATTTCACCGTCACCATTGCCACCGAAGAGTTCTTGAATGGAGGGGCTTATCACCCACCTGGAGCAAGTCTTCTCACAGCCGATGGAGATGTGTTCTTTTCGGGCTTTGGGGAGCTGTTTTACTTGACCCAGTACATTACCACAGGATCTGGTGTGGAAAAGAATGTTTCCGATGCCGCTCTACATGGAAACGAGTGGGACAAGCTGGGTTTGTCTGAGTGCCGGAGACAATTCGGGTTGTACGGAGCCCGGTGCAATGGCCTGGAGAGGTACAGCGACGTAATTCTAGTTATCCAAAATCCAGACGGTTGGATACGAAACGAGATGTGGCATCTAATGGACAACCAAACCCGTTTCTGGGATCAGTACATTCCACCAGACGAACCTAATCACCTCTTTTACTATACAGCATGCACCATGACCCCCACATGGAGCGTCGATTTAAACTATTGTAAAAACTCCTGCTGGGAGGCTCTAGGGGGCGCACACCAGGACTTTGAGGATTACAAAATCAAATCCTACCCGTTCTTCGTCTCTGCGGCACTATATTACGCTAACGGAACCAATAATTCCCCACCCGACATTCAAAACAATCTTACATCCGGCCTTCAGCCCGGAACATTCAACTTGCCGGTTCAATATTGCCTCGCCAAATCTTTCGAAAAGACTTGCCATATTGGTGTTTCGCCACTGTTGCTTTTGGTAGTGGTTCTCTGTGCCATTGTTAAAGCCAGCATAGCAATGTTAGTGACAATTGTTCTCGGGCGTCAGAACCAAATATCTCTGGTCACATTAGGGGACTGCTTGGCTTCATTTATAGAACAGCCTGACGTTGAGACCTCAAGTTTCTCCGCGACGGCCAATCTTCGAGGAATATTTATGCTCCCCGGTCGAACGCAGTGGCAAATCCCGTGCAGAAGACGAGCAGTCGTCATTCCTCGCAGATTATGGTTCTTAAGCTACAGTCTCTTTGTGTTAACAATTTCTGTCAGCATACTCTTCCTCTTTTACTCTATGTATAATAATTGGGGTCTCTTGTGAGTTCCAAGCCCACTATGTGCTAAAGTTAACATGCGCTCACGAATTCTTAGCAGCGGAGATTTCTTAGCTGGCAGCCAAAACCCTTTGATTCAACTATCCGTCCCGGCATTTTTAGGACTTGTTTTAATAGCGAATGCTCCACAGGTCCTACTCTCGCTTTGGTATTTTGGCTTTAACAATCTATTCACCCACCTTCAAGTAGCCAATGAGTGGGAACAATTTGCTACGGACTACCTGCCACTACGAGTCACTGAACCTAAGGTACTTCTGAATATCCTTTGTTCTCAGGATTGCCTCAAATCTAAACTGAATTAGGGCAAACAAAAATCGACCTACAGACTCCAATTACCTTATAGATATAGCTTACCGCTTATTGCGCTTAGTGCGTCATTACACTGGTTACTCTCCACTACTATTTACGTTATCGTATCCAACGGGGGTATGTAATCTTTATTCTGGCTTTGGATGATCAATAAGTGACTAACGTCACAAAGGATACCTCGATGACTACCTTTTTTATGATGCAGGCCCATCAGACCCAAGCCTTTCTGCAGGTACTAGAGCGGCTCTGGGTTACTCTCCGATATCTCTCTTTATAGTAGTCGTACTTTCCTCTATCTTGGCCACCATTCCCGTATTATTCAGCTTGAAGCGAGTCTCGCCACACATAGTCACTTTGGGTTCCAACTCTCTGTTGGTCTCCATGGCTTGCCGCGTCTCACCACTTTCGCTAGCTGAAAGATCTACTACCCTAGCTCCAGACGCAGTGTCAAAGTATAGTTTTTTAGCTTACCCCCTGCCAATTAGCTATACGGAAAGGAATGAAGAGACTGATAGTCTGCTACAATTAACGACGCTCCGCTTTCCTCTGGGATCACACGATGAGGTGGGAGATAGAGAAGAACGCGGCGGCGTGGAAAACGGAGAATTATGCGACGACGTACAAGCCGAAGAACCGCACAGCAACATGGATAATAGGGAAGCGACCGGCGACGTGGAAGGCGGGGAATTACATGGTAACATAGAGTACACCGAACCAGACGGTAATGTGGACGACACATCTGAAGATTCGGCCTATACATTACAGAAGGTCGCGAGGAGTAAGATACGATGGGGTGTCCTCAAAATGCCACCTGAATGGCTTGACGAGCATGACTATGAGCCTTTAGGCTTCGGAGTTGAGGGAGATGAAGTCACCAGCCCTGTAGAAGGAAAGTGGTATTTGTGAGGTCCTGAGGTCGGCGAAGCAATACGTGACGGCTCTTACTGCAGATTTCTAGTCAGTTTCGAAGGTGTTATATTCTACCAAATATAGCAGCGTACCAATAGTCCTCAAAGGTATTATATTAGACAGCAAAGAACATCAAGCTTCACAAATAAGGCCTATTATATATATCTGTCTCCTACAACTCCCGGAATATTATATCACAAGTGTATATATGCCCAAAGATGTGAAATCAAGCCTCCAGCTGTAGAGCTGTGTTTTCTCGTTGTCGTCATCACTGGAAGCATCCTCTAGGGTTGAAATCCGCGTCTGGAAAGACCAGGGTACCGAGAAAAACTCTCCTGTGTACCCAACATGGCGGATTCATGTCAGAAGTCTTAAGCGCCCGTGATCTCAATTTTGACAACTACGGTCTCGTTGTCTACCACTAATCAGGAAGTATACAAAGGCTTCACAGCCGGAAGCAGTACAAGAGCCTCGCAAATTCTCTAGGCGGCACTCACATCATTCGCCGACTATGATGGTACCTAGGGCATCATGTGCCGGTGGAAAAACTGTTGCATAAAGTCGGCGCGGAAACCCGAAAACTCCAAGAAGTAGTGTCTGATACTACCTCTTTTCATGATGAATTGCTGCATGGATTCGATTAGAACATGCTATGCTATCTAAATCAGACTTCGTAAAGAGAAAAAAGGAGCACCTTAGATCATCGGCTATTACTTTAACAGCTATATCATAGGTAAAATATATCAATTCGATAACAAAGTTCCTCCTTGAACCTGTGAAATACCACTTTAATGACTGCTCTGCCCAATTAGGTGTAACAAGGGCTTGGTTTCAAGGGCTTGGAAGAGTGTTCATATTGCAATAATCACTTAGGGCGTTAAGGGGGCCATGAAGATCCAGTCCTTCTCCTTGGGCCAGGCGGCGACCTTCGTCTCTATATGTAAAAGTCTCGCTTTCGCTCCTCGCTCTCGTATAGCCTATATCGGGTGCGATCAGGTTATCGCGAGAACGAGCGGAACGGGTACGGGAACCAGCCTTGCCGCTCATATGATTATATACATGATATTGGAGATTTTGGCCCAAAGGGTTTCGGGTGCCTGAGGCAGTCCCAATCCCTTGGGTCGTCCGTGTGACATTAGGTATTATATTGACCGTGGCTTTGCCTGAAACTGATTCTAAGAAAATGAATTAAGTCGTGAAGCATAGCAAGTATGTAGCAGAATTATGACATACATTAATTGATTACTGCCTACTACGCGTTAAGAAGAGTTAAAAAGGTGGCGTTTTGTATCTATGATGGTACATAGAATATTGTTTTCAGCCGTCATTTAGAGCTCGTAAAATTTACAGGCACCTTTCCCCTTGTCCTGATTTGCTGAGACCGCAGAGTGGTCATGGGTTGTAGTCCTTAACCCGTTTGCGGTAGTGACATGTATAAGAAACGGGTTCTTCCCGATCAGCTTACTGTCCATCACGGGCCGATCGAACGCTCAATCCTCAAAAGTCCGGAATAGCACCGAGCGCAGAAAGAAACGTCGGGCGAGGAACGTTTGAGATGCTCTGAGAAGCCCGGAGGTATCCGGCTGTGGAGTGTAGTTCGGGTTTTCAGGGGTTCAAAATCACCGATCTACTGGTACCACGCAAGTTGGGCGGTGCATCGCATGATCGGGTGGCCATTGGCCCATCACAAAGCCTATCATCAGATTACAGCCCCCTTATCGACCGGGTGACACGGAGAAAGAGCTCGAGTGAGGCAAACACTTAAACCAACACCATTCAAGGACTACGTATTAAAGATGGCACAGTAGGCATCAATACCTGGGCTTGGCGTCTTAGATCTATTCTCACTACAACATTTCAGCAAACCATCACGATGGGTGTTTCAACGAGCCCGCGAAGATCTACGGAGGCGCTTATTGGATACAAACCGCACCATGAGACCAGCTCAAAACTGGTTATCGTAATGGTGGGCCTTCCTGCAACTGGTAAAAGCTACGTCGCCAAGAAGCTGTCAAGATATCTCAACTGGCTGCAACACAAAACCCAAGTGTTCAACGTGGGAGATCGCCGCAGACAAGCTGCAGGTGACTCCGAGGCTGCGCCTAATTCGCTGTCAACTACAGACGCAAAATTCTTTGATCCCACCAGCCCAGAATGCGTGTCGCTCAGGGATCAGCTTGCTCTCAACACTCTTAATGAACTCCTCGCATTTCTGCTGGAATCTGACGGCAACATCGGAATCCTCGATGCAACGAACAGCACGTCAGCGCGTCGCCAGCTGGTGCTGAACCATATTAGGCAGAGATGCGGAGACGGTTTGAGAGTTCTCTTCCTGGAGAGTCGCTGCTCTGAACAAACAATTCGCGAAGCCAACATTAGGCTTAAGTTATTTGGACCCGATTATGCCGGAAAAGACCCGGAGGCCTCACTAGCGGACTTCAGGAACCGTGTCGTGCACTACGAAAAGGCATATGAGCCGTTGGGTCTCGTTGAGGAGAGGCAAGGGCTCTCGTTTGTGCAGATGTGGGATGCCGGGCGGAAAATAAACTCGCACCTCATTCGAGGTTACATCCTGTCCCAGATCGTTGAGTACCTGCTCAATTTCAACTTAGCAAGGCGTCAAATTTGGCTATCATGCAATGGTGAGAGCCTAGACGACAAGGAAGGGCGAATCGGCCGCTACTCGGATCTGAGCGATCGCGGACTCAAATATGCTCGTGCCCTGACATCCTTCATCGAAGAACAGCGGCTAAGTTGGTCCTCGGAGCCGGTATCTGGTCACAATCCAGACTCATCTCAAGTCAGTAGGATTCCAATTTTATTCCCACTATCTTGCTCGAGCTTCAGCAGCACGACAGCTATAAGAAGTACACGCTCACGTCTGTCTCAGTTCTGTGTCTGGACATCAACATGGCCGCAAGCCATCCAAACAGGCAGCTTGTTCTCAAGCGAGACTTACGACCAGACACATACCAAAATGCTCGATGACCTGAACTTTGGCAACATGTCCGGTCTGACCATCGAGCAAATTGCTACGCAGCACCCGAACGAGTTCGCCGCGCGAAAACGCGATAAGCTCCAGTACCGCTGGCCAGGTCTAGGTGGCGAAGGTTACGTCGACCTAATTGTTAGGTTGCGCCCTCTTATCGTCGAGCTCGAGAGAACAACCGACCACCTGATCTTGATAACGCATCGGGCAGTCGTGCGGATACTAGTAACTTATTTCCTCGGTATTCACAGAGACGACCTTGGGGAGGTTCAGATGCCCAGGGACACTGTGTATTGTTTTGACATAGTAAGTTATCACCCCTTTATTGCATGCAGTCCGATATAGCTATTTAAAGGCGGTAGAGAAATCAGATTTATTGACTACGTCAACAGGAACCTTATGGCATTTCATTCCGGCCATTCATGTACAACTCCGAGGTAGGCACTTTCAAGCAAGTGCCAAATAGCGAAATACCTTTCGTCTCTAACAGTTAGAGTTTCACCATGCCTAGAAGATTTGTCAACTTGATAAAGTATTCCGTGAAATCTGGCGTTTATATCTGCTCGGGCGGCCAAAGCCCATCTCGTGTGATTTCCCTCGCGACACGGCGGCTTTCGAATTCAGGATGCTTCTTGTACTTTCGACTAGATTTGATAGTTATGCGAATACGCAAGGGTTGCAAATAGGTTTTTTATCAGCGGAAACTGGATATAGTTTTGCACAGGCAGAAAAATAAGGACGTTCAACGAACATTCATCATGTTATAATCGCTTTATGGCCCGGGGATTTCTATATGAGTAATTACACAGCTACACGGGGATATTGCTATTCAAACAGTATAAATACTTTATTTACGTAACACCAAACCAATTCAATCACAATACCTCCAGAAGTAGACTTTTCTACCTGTTTTAATGAAGATAATCAAGCTATCAAGCGGAATACTGGGAGAACATGAACTTGCCTTGAAATTGCATGATAGTTCAAATCGTATGCTATAGCTCTTAGATCCCAAGACATCAAAACGCTGAGTACTATAATAACTATTCTTCAGCACGTGATCCAAATATTCCTCCTCCCTTTCCACGCCGACTTCGGCTTTTACAGTTTGAACGCTTCCTTTAGGTCATTGATGCAATCATTCACAAATTCCTTTGAACCTGGATTCAAGCCATCCCATTGCGGAAATGTGTGCCCCTGCCCTTTATATATCTTTATCTTGCTTTCAGTCCCAGCAGCCAACAATTTCTCGTGGTACGCCTTTGCCTCAGAAACGAGGGGGTCGACCTCCGCGGAGCGGATAGAGGCTGGCGCCAGATTGGCATGGGACTCAGCAAGGAGGGGAGACGCCCGGAAATCCTTGGCCTTCTCCTCCCTATCAGGCCCCGTCCCGAGCCAGTAATTGTAGAACCATACGAGCCGCGCGAGGGGCAACATGGGCGCAAATTCATTGCTAACATAGCTCTCGTATGGGCCGCCCTTGCACGACCCTTCTATCGGCACGTAGCGCACATCGAATAGCGGCACGATGAGAATCTGTAGCTTCAGGGGCGGCAGAGCAGGCTCATCCCTCGCCAGGATCGATAGCACGGTCGCGATACATCCGCCAGCTGAGAGGCCACTTACCGCAATTCTCGTGGGGTCGACGTTGAGCTTGTCGGCATTCGCAAAGACCCATTTCAGAGCGTCCCAGCTGTCGAGTACCGACGTCGGGTGTGGAAACTCGGGCGCGGTTCGGTAGTCGGCGTTAACGACGACGCACCCGACCCGTTGACATAGCTGGCGCACCAGCGGCTCGTCAGATTTCAAGTCGCCGATTACGAAGCCCCCGCCGTGGAAGTTGACGAGGGCCGGCAAGCGGCCCTCGGGACTCGCGAGCCCGCCGCTGCTTATTGCCTCAGAAGTTGGGATGTAGACTTGTACTTCGACCTCCCCTGCTGGGTTTGAGACCTGTACCTGATAGATGGTATCGCTTGCTACTTTAGGACGGGGGCCTGTGACTTTGTATGTCGGAAAGCTGTATGTTTCCTTGTCTATTTTGTATGTCTCATAGGGCACCTGGTCGCAGCGGAGACGTGCGGCTAAGATAGTAAGCTTCTTTTTGTAGTTCCTGCCGCCATATCGTCAGACTGTTTACCTTGATGGCGATTGTAGATATCCAGGTATTTTGGGTCAAGCCTCTCGGCTATTGATGGCCGAAGGGCATTTACAAGGTCAGAGCTATCGCGAGAACCCATAGTGCCTGGGAATTCGAAGAGGTTGAAGGTAGGTTCTGGTCAGCTTATCCGATGTCGTCAGAATGATACAAGCGTACCATAACTCGGTAAGAGTGGAGATCTAGATCCGGCAGTTCTATCTTCGTATACTTCCCCATACACTATATATAATTATGAAGACGGCACTCGCGGGGAAGCGGTAGTAGTAGGAGGCAGGAGTCGGTTAGTAGTGCCTTGATAGGGATCCTACTTCCTGTCGCGATCGAAGGCACCAGCAAATATCCCACTCAACATCTGCCCAGAGGATATGAACGGTCCATGAACCAGCTAGCCACAGCTTCCTGACTTTCCTTTCTCGTGATGTGACATCGATCCACTCACTTGACACCCCTCGGACACCGGAAATCTTCATCTTTCCAGTGGGGGTCAAGTAGCATATTGCAGGTTACCTTGTGCTTGTTTACTTATTGAGGAGAGGAGCACGGGGTATGCATTTTACAGGATAATTATACAACCTATTGCAGGTTCGAACTTGCCCGGCGCCCTACCAGTCGAGTAGTTCTAAGGATCAATGCAACCGACATCGGGGAAATAGTGGTTTTATGGGGCCTTCCGGTCACATTTCACCCGCCGGGTTGAACTCCTCTTTCATTCTTGCACTAAACAAGGAGGCAGATGACCGCCGCGGCCGTCGGATCATGAAGGATCCAGTGGAGAGGGTGGGGGTTATGGGACTGGAGAAGAATGTGGAGGTCAAAGGTCCTTCCGAATGGGTCTAGGACATGTCGACTTTCGCGATGTCAATCACTCCTCATCGTATCTCAGAAATGTGTAACACGGAGGCGATAACAACGTGTCATTTAATGTATAGCACAACAGAACGTATTAGTCCTACGAGTTCCAGGTGAACTGACCAATCCAACATACTTTTAATCGGTTATGAGCGGACACTGACACCGCGCTCTTGACAGTACTTGTCCACCTCCTTACGCAGCATATCTCGCTGTCGGTTGACAAGATCCATAATGTCTCGGCAGGACCCTCCCAGATCCGTGGGGCCATCTTGTCCCCCTACACTCCCGTAAATCTCGACCATCTCTTCCATGACTGCCTGCAACTGGTTGGGGAGCCATGTTACGATGGGGCTTCCACCAGTTGCTGTTGGGTGCGACGTCTGCTTGAGGATGTACTCGCGGGCGAAGCACCAGTGTCGCCATCGGAAGTCACGGACCTGGTCAAGGAGTTTGATCCACAGACGCCGCGACTCGAGCAGCAATTCCTTCTGCTCGTCAGTCTTCGCGGCATAGTGGGGGTCAGTTCCGAGCGCGAATTCTTTGACGCCTAGGTCCTCGGAGCATCGCTTCATCTCAACGAGAAACTGACGATGGTTGCTTGGCCGGTACTCTCTGAAGTCTTGCAAGATCTCCGTGAGTGGTGTCTCTGGCATTTGGATCTGCAAGAGGTTGTCCATGAGCGGGATCATGGAGTCGTTTGCGCCGCTCTCGCCCCGAAAGCTCATCGGCTTGCCGTCGTTGATGCCCTCATAGACCACGCCGTCTGGAAACATCGACTGCGAGGTGATGCCGAAGATGAAAGTGCGGAAGCTCGTGTATGAGCGCGGCTTCGACTTCCCCCACATTGTCTCCATGACACAGTTGACTTTCTGCATGGCACCTAAGACCGTGCATAGGCCTTCATTGAACGCCTTCCGTTGCGCGGTGGGATCCGCACCGTCTTGGTTCCCAAGAGCGGACAAAGCTGACATGGCGCCGGCTATTATGGGGCCGGAGTTTTTGACCATATCGACGTGCACTAGCACGAAGCCTGCCTCTGACGACGAAGGATCGAGACCGTGCTCAAAGGCGCGGATCAGCCGCAGGTTATCATATTCAAGTCCCCTCTCGGGATCCTGAAGTCGGTAATTGAAAAGTGCATAAGAACCAGCATACTCCATGAATGGCTTAAAGCCGGTTCTATATAAAGCAGTCAACAACCTTTCATCGCTGTTTAGATAGGGCGGATAGGATGACCTACAACTCTGCGCACCGTGCGATGGGACGCGATAGCTGAGCCGGCAGGGAAGACCTGCCTAGCCCGTATGGCTCCCCTTTGATGAACCTCATGTGACAAGGCTCTAAGAGATACGCTGATGCAAGAAAGGAGTAATCACGATATAAGGCATTCATCAAAGGAACATTGTCTTTATACTTCTCAACCTCGTCGGTCAAGTCAGGAAGGTTCTGGACCTCGTCACCTAGTTGGCCAGTAGCTAGGAATCCAGGTTGCCCCGACTGGGTTAAGACAGGCATGCTTTGTAGCAAATTCTCAACAGCATTGAACTCCTTTGGTAAGGTCACGACGGGATCCATCCGCGGTAGGAAGCCACGTGTGGTCGATACCATAAACGCCGGCAAAGAGACATCGTCTGGCCTCGTGTCTTCAAGGACTTCAAATGATGTGTTAGGGATGAACATATTGGGGGAGGGTGGAATAAGATGATAGTAGTTGCACTGTGTTGTTGTGATAAGTTGGATAGACAGTTGGTATCCGCGTGTAGGGTTGCACAGAATTTTGGGAGGAGCGAGGAGCAAAACCCAGTCGGGGCTACAACCGCCAGAACTCTGCTAATATAGACCATGGCCGGAACTATTTCCGGCCTCATCCATTGCCAACCCTGTGAGAGGTGTCGGGCCGGTGACGTGTGTCATGCAAATCCTCATTAGCCAACTGTTTCCTTTCCACTACTGCGCCAATAGCCGACTGAGTCCATCTCTGATATACACGGCAACTGTAATCAACACACCACCGCTCTATCCCATTCGCTCCTCTACTAAGTGAGGCCATCGTGAACGTGTAAGTGACAGGGCCGATATTACGGAAAGGTTGTTATCGCCAGTCTTCCGAGATGATACGTAACTCCTAAAAGATAAGGAATCATCAATGTGATAGCGCCTATGTTACCTTATACATGAATCTTGCCATTGTATTACTCTTATCAGTATACTGAATGTTGTGGTGGAGGAAGTGTCAAGAATTAGTAACAGATTCATAAGTAGGCTCCACCTAGGCCGTGCCCAGCCCGGTGTGGACCGTTGCTGGCCGGAACGATTCCGGCCACACTGCACGTGAGAACTCTCTGCCATGGTGCGGGCAGATTGAATTGTATGTACTTTCTTAGGAGTACCATCAAAACTCCATTGCAACGGATGGGCGAAGGCGAGCGCAAGGGCAAGCGCAAACGCCGGCTATGAAGCCCAAGCGATGGCCTTATTTTAAAACCACTAACAGAACCCCTGAATAGAGTTGGAATGTGTGAACAAGTGTATCACCGCCTTTCTCCCTGTCCTCCGGTTCCTCGGTATTGGACTAGTATGCCATCCAGTGACCGAGCGGGGATAAGATAGACTAGAAGTTTGTGAGGTTTTCATGTTCGTGAAGAGTAAAGCATGAAGGTGAGGACGAGAACATGGAGTGGTGATGCTGATGATGACGAAAGTAGATGAATAGGAGGTATTGGTAGGCGGAATTGATAACGGAAACGAAGCAGTTAATTGACGATTCCTCCTAACTGTGCCACTGCTGGAATCTCCTGACCTGCTCTTATGGCTACTGACCTTGTGGTATAAGCAGATAGCTGGACGCTATGTTGAGCTTGACTGGGCCGTGGTCACGGTATTGATCGACTAGGTTTAAGTAGAGAGCAAGGTGTGGATGCGTTGGCGAAGAAAGAACTTCCAGCAACACTAGATATCCGATTTAACGATGTCATTCCCATCGTATATAACGAGGTTGCCTCAGACTGATGGCCGGATTTAGATACACTCGTCGTAGTCTTAGTATAGATAATTAGGGAGATAGCAAGTATATAGAGAGCACAAGCTGGCACATACTATTCATCGCTTTAGATAATGCATTGTTTGGATCAGCCATGACGCAAGTTAATTCTTTCTCGGCCTTACGTACGAAATCCCCATCATGATTGACCACACTTTGCCTTTGCCACAGACTTTCCGAACGACACCTGTAGGTTTGTATATAGTAGCCGGGTACGATATTGGCGGCTTACAAGCAGCGCGCTCGGTATTAATGTTCTGTCTCGCTGAGAGATCAGCCAGCGAGATGGGCATTACAAGCGACTTCGGTGTATGCTTGTGTCTATAGCACCCATGCATTGCTGCGACTCAATATGTAGGGGAAATGGAGTGGCCAGGAATCGCGACTGTAGTCTCCGTGCCTTGGTGAGCCGGGCGATAATTCCAGGATCGAATCTTAAGTCATTTAACCTATATCGGTGTCGAGGTAAACGAGGTATTTATTCGACTACATACAACCCCTTTAGTACCTAGTTCCAGTTGCCACTTCTATTTGCAATGTTTGACGTCCTTTACACGTGCTCAATGTGGGCGCCGTCCGTTGTGGTTAGCTGAGGCTACTGCGGAGACTCCGGCGCGCTCCCTACGGTACAGCACGGCGCGCAGGTCTTAGACAATCAATGTGTTTGAAGCCTGTACTAGATGCTTATGGGGTTATGGAGGGCAGGCACCTGGCGACAGCATCTAGCGATTGGCGATGTTACAGCAGCCGGGGAGTTTTCCCAGCTGCCATTTTGGAAGGTAATCGAATCTGCGCGTCATGTTACAAAGTACCAGTTGGCAGCAACGTGTCACTTCGTACAAACTAAGGCCGTCCGTCCACTCAGGCTTGGCAAAATAAAGTTGAGCTCACGAGCTTTGAACGACCATGGTAGGTTTTAAAAGTGGGATGTCGTTAGGTTCCGCCATCGACAGATGCATCCTAGGATTCTTGTTTTGAGGTTCTCCTAGCCGAACTCTTCCTTATACATCTGGGAACCTTCGTTAGTCGCTGATGGAGCTGACGCGGTATGTGACGCAGACCTATAAACTGCAACAGTGAACATCATTCTTGATTCAAGCTTGACTATTCGATTATACAGCAAGGCTAGTACGTCTTGTGTTATCCTGATAAGGAAATATAGGTCAGTAGAGATAGTCGGTGTGAGATTTCTCAATATGCGTCGTACTGGCATGGTTTTTGTAATGAATATAGTTTAGTCTAGTGTGTTTCTGTATGGTAGAATGGTGAGATGGACTCTGTGATCATCAGTAGCACTATTTGACATTTGCTGGGGGTCATGATTCGTGTTCGCTAGACCAGCAATGTTTTGATCCCTCGCGTGTGTGGAATTACACTACAGCCCCCGTAGCTGCGACTGGGGAGGGAAGTCTGGCTCTTGTTTTCAACATGGAGACACCGAGCAAACACGACTCATCACGCCTCTAGTCAATGCTACACTATATTTGTAGACATGCTGTTGAATATCCTGTATTAAATAGTCTCTTGATTGCCTGGATTGAATTCGACAGATCCAAATAAATAGCGAGCAAGTGGTGCAAGCAATGATCTACCGTAGGTGACAGTGTATTCCGCAAACGGCAAGGTGGTGAATGAAAAATAAGCATTATCCGTGTTTGGCGATTGCACTTGTTGTTGGGACTTGGGAGGTGCCGACGGACCCCGGAAGAGAAGGGAGGGAGGGAAATGGACGTGGCTGATGATGAGCTCAACTTTGTACCTACATGTCTACATGCATGTAGACATGTAGACAGACAGGCTGGAACACAGCTGATACTTGGATACTTGATCCCGGCTTGGGGGTACGTACTTCTGCACGTGATGTAGCTGATCACCGAGCCAATCAGCGCCGCGTAATTTTCAGACGCTAGGCCGTCTCGGGCTAATGCGTTGGAAAAACTAGGGTGCAGGGGCCAGGTTGAGTCTGTCACGTCTCCCTCTTACACAGCTGCACCACTCTTTTTCGCGAAGGCGACGGAGGCTGCTGGCTCTGGCTCCTCACAAATTTCCTTCAGCAGCCCAGAAGCATGAGCGAGCACATCCCGTCTATTGTGCGCTGCCGCCAAACCGAGAGCAAAATGAGACCAAAGCCCCAAACTTTTAACCAAAGGGCAACAATGGCCGCCCCCATAATATTAAATCACTCTCCCATCCATCATCACCTCCCTCTCTTGTGCAAATCATCATCATCACCACCATGACCATCGCTATCGCTGACCTGCACACTACCCTCTCTGCCTTGCATATCCATTAATCGCCAGCGCCCGCCGACATCACGACTGGCTGTCTGTGCCCCGGGCCCCGGTACCAGACCCCCCCTCGCCACCAACTCCCAGCATCAACGCGCGAGCATCGTTGCCGCACCGTCCCCAGCATCAGGCCAGGTCTACACATTAGACCGCAGTGCACCATCGTCCAGCCGATTGTACTGTGTGTGCATCGCACCAACCCACGTCACCTCCGGCTGACCATCGCCAGCCAGCATCACGCTGAGTGCTTAGCAGAGTGGAATCCAGTGGATCACCCTCGCATCTTGGTCTAATTATATAACTGAGCCTACTTGTCTACGGAGTGCACCTTGACAACCGTTCCATCCGGTCGCCAATAGCATCATCCACGTCTTGTCTTCGACATCTCACCCCATCCCTTCTTCAAGTCACAAAAGTTGACGCATTCCCGGCATCATCAACTGCTAAAGCGTCCAAGATGCCAGCCACCACTAAGACGTCAGCTTCCAATAAGGAGAAGGACCGTCGAAAGTCAAATGGCAAATCACCCGTTCTTGTGACACTACGGGTGCCATCCGATCGGCTACGCAAGATCCTCGACCCGTCCTGGACGGATGAGGAGACACCCAAGAAGGAATCTGCCGCTTCTTCGCCCGGGCCTCCCAACGATATTCCCGTCGCTGCGGCATCTCAAGACGATAATGCCTCACCGTCCAGCCCTAGTACACCGGCCGCGAGCGGGACGCCCTCGCAGACACCTATGGGTCCTCCTACGGACAATCCTAAGAAGAAGGGTGTAAAACGAAGTGCTGCGGCTGCTAGCAATGACCCGACTGCCAAAATTAGGGGCAAGCCTGGTCCTAAGAAGAAAGCTAGACTGTAAGTATTCCCGAGCCACGGCTGTCATTGTCTACTTATGTTGGCATTCACCTTTGCATCCCTCTCATTCACTTTATTACTACGAGGTATCATTATCACCGCCGTTATTATTGTCTAACTTAACTTACCAGGGAGGATGGTACTATTGACCCCAATGGACGTCCTGGGGGAAGTGCGTATCATAAACTTGGTCCAAAAGCTAACCAGGGCGCGATCAATGCCGGCCTTCGCGCACTCGACCGGTCAGGCGCGCCTTGTCGCAAATGGACGAAAGGCGGCTTCAGATTGAAGTCATTCACTGGCGCACTGTGGGACATTCCACGCTGGACCGCGCCTCCGAAGCCCAAGCCGGAAGCCGCTACCAATGAGGCCACTGCTTCTGCCGATAGCAGTAACAAGGAGAACAAAGAGGACAGTCAGATGAAGAGCGAGAATAGCACCAGCAACGTCGAAGGCGAGCCACGAAGCATCCCCCCGAGTGTTCATGCTAGCTCGCCTGCCCCTATGGCCATCACAGCCTCTTAGAACACTACTGATAGGTTTCATCTCCTTTCAGCGTTTGCTATTCGATTGTGACCACAGTGTCGCCAGCGATCTATATTTTAGTCATTCTGGGGAAAAGGTTTGGTGAAAAGCACGGCGTTTGGGTGTAATTTGTATTTGTTAAAGATGCGTGGGTTGAACCGCAACAGCACCTGCTATGTTTGGTGGTGTCGCAACATGAAGGTTATAGGCCCGCTATGGGCATTACTGAGCCTACGCACGAGCTTGGAAGCTTAATTGTCCGTGGGTTAGAGGAACATGTAGGATTGTACAATAGTAAACAGCATGTCTGCTTTGGCCTCATAATCATCAATGGGAACAACAAATCACTAGTGTCGCATAATGCCCACAACTGAGGAGCACCACGACTAGTAACACTTTTACAGGGCTTTATAGACCTGTCTGGCCAGTGTCTATACACCTTGCCAGACGCTCGTGGGCTTCTACGGCAATGCAATTCTACGATTCATCCCGTGGTCCGTTGTACACGCCATTTATAGCAACAGAGAGGGCTAGGTCTGGTAGCGAGTTCCAAGAGTCTTCCTACTATCCCTAAAGAGGAGAGTCAAGGTCACGAGGCGAATTCTAAGCAACAGATGCTTTTAGACCACCATACTATTCCAAGTTGGCCACGGAGCGCTACATACAGTGTTTGTATTTCATACATTCTTTGTCTGCAAAGTGGTCGTCGAGAACTGAACCAGCGCTCCTCGGGACTACAACAATTTAACACCCCTGATTGAGAGACAATTGGCCGTGTCAAAAAGGGGAGTGGTTGGCATGATGCCTCCATTCCTAGATGCCAAAGGACACGCACAAGAGGAGATCTAAAGGAAGTTTAAGTAAAATAGTTGGCTGTAGTAGATAACTACTTAGGTTGGGTAGTGTTTGCACTACTTATTGTTACCTACTTACTATCTGTAGTAGGTATGCACTTACACAACCTAGACTGCTTGATCTGCTGAAGCTAGAAGTGCGCTATGTCTCCATCGTGATCCTATCTACGATGGCGCTTGCCAACCCCAGTTCCATTCCATGCCCGATCAGTCTGCCTTACTAGTCTAGTAGTTAAGTATTATGGCAATGCTATACACGCAGCATGTTGGCGATTACAAGACGGAACGGGATGATGCTTGTTTAGGATGACACGAGTGAAAGCAGCCCAGCGTACCCCCGCTTTGATGGAATGTCAACGTGTGGCCTTATCAGTCGCGAAAGTTGGTTCAAACCCGGCGATAACTTAACTAACCCCCGACCGATAGAGCCCCTCTTGAAGATGACGGGATGACCTCGACGGATGGATTATATACCTGTGACGGTTACCAGCACACATAGCATACCACACGGACTTACTGTAGATACCTGGCCGTATGCAAGCAGGCATACCTAAAATAGGCATTTGTTCAGATTAGACACTTTTATAGACTAATGATAGAGTTGAGAGCACATGTACTGTTATTATTTGTCCCTACCTGCCTACCTACATGTATGTACATACCTAGGCACGATGATACGCCACCATAGCAGCAGAGGTGGGCTTATAAGTAGGGTGGGTTGCAGATGGACTCATACCTAAGTGGTGTAGCGTAGCTAAGTTAGCGCCTGGTTCAGGGCACTGCCTCTCCGCAGCCGCCGCTAGTTACCCTCCGACCTGGGCAATCACCGCATCTACACTGCAGGTATCTACCTAATCTACATACTACATACTACATACTACGTACGTCCAGATAGCACCACCCGCTGCCACATACGTCCAACCAGGTACGGTAGGTAATCACGACATCACAACCTCACAACCTCACAACTTCCCCCATCGCACATCCTACTCTCACTTCCCACGATTATACCTTACCTGAGACTTCCTTGCGACGTCGATCAACCACCAGCCTGTCAGTCACGTCACTACGTATGCAGGCACAGGTACAGGTGCAAGCTCGGGCTTACTTTAAAGTTCAGTTCAGGTTCAGGTCCGGGTCCAGGTGCAGGCGCATGCTATTCCCTATCTTGTTTCTCAGCAGAGCCAGTCCGGAGAGGGGACACTCTCGACTGCCACCGCTGTAGCTACACTCGCCGTTATCTGCGATCGGTAGTGGCGTTGTTGATGGAGCCAGCCTAGGCAGCACATCTGGACCAGCTTGCTTCGACCCCGTCTACTTCGTACTTCGCGTGCCAACAGCGGCGAGCGCTCGACCTCCGAACCTCACGCCGCTACGCTTTCTTCTCAGCTCAGCTCTTTACTACCTCGAGACCCGATACACCCGCGCCACGAACGCGCCATCTTCTCCCCCAACGTGCACGAGACCTCGCTGTCATTCGTTACGGCTCAACCGCTCCCGCCTCTGACAAGACGTCAGTTGCCCGTTTTTACTATAAAGCGCCAACCCATCCCGCCATGGCCAACCCCTTCCAGCATGGGTCCCCGAGCATGAACCCAGATGGATCATACCATAGTTACCTGCCTCGGGTGGCAAATTCTTATGCGTCCGTTGTATCCGGCTCGAATCTAACTCTCGTTTCCCCGTCTATACGAGCCAACCGTGTGTCATATCTTCTAAACCCCGCCATCGAATCGACCTCGGAACTATATTCCACGATACCCTCCTCGCGGAGTTCCATCTTAGACATGGAGCGCAACGATCTTTCTCCCGATGGGGGCATATCAAGTCTTGCATCGCGGCCTCCGCAGCTGCCCTCTTTTTCCAGAGCTTTTGAGACGTTCATGCCTCGCGGAGGTATAGATGAACCGTGGACGACGGGACAGGAGAACACCGGCTTCTTTGTTCCGTCTTATCTCAGGGGGTCGAGCTACATCACAAAATTGGAGGAGACCCATAGAGCGAAGGAAGTGCAGAAAGAGAATCAGCAACAATCCGGGGGCGGGCTCTCGGTCGCTTCCCCAGACAGCCAATTAAGTGGCAAGACACCGGCAGCCCACCTTGGCATGACTTACAACCTCATTGAGAGAGCCCCGACGTTTGATCAGTCTTCAACGGTCCCTCTCTTGCCAACACGCTGGAACAAGGACGACAAATTTGGGGCTTTGGAAGTGTCAGCGAACGGGTTGGAGGTGAAATGTAACCCCACCCTACGGACGACAAGAGAGCAGGATCACGAAATCTCGGGAATACGTGCAGATCACCCTATGCCGTCTCAGGCAGGCATCTACTACTTTGAAGTGACACTACTTTCGAAAAGAAGAGACGAGTACGCTTCCCCCGCAACCTACGTTCCGACTTGATCTTCCATACTCACCTAATGTTTCTAGGACCACCTCTGTGTGCGTTGGATTCGTCGCCAAAAATACATCTCTGGCTAGGCCAACGGGCTGGGAGCAGGAATCATGGGGCTACCACGGCGACGATGGCGACATTTACTCTGGTGGAAATGTGGGTAAGACGTACAAGGACATCACCTTCAGCGGTGGGGATGTCATTGGCTGTGGGGTAAATTTTCGGACTGGTCAAACCTTCTTCACCAAGAACGGAGCAAATTTAGGTTGGTTTTCCCCCATCTCGCCCAATCTCATAACTAAGCATTCCCAACAGGCCCTGCCTTTCGCGATATTAAGGGCAAGGTATACCCAGTCGTGAGTATTAAGAAAGCTGGCGAGGTTATCCGCGTGAATTTTGGCCAAAGCCCGTTCGTCTTCAAGATTGATCAAGTAGTAGAGGTATGGAAACGCGCGGCCATCTCCCCTCCTACGACAGTGACTTAAGCTTTCTTCGACGTTTTGCTATCTACTAGTTTCTTGTTCGTTTAGTTGACACAAGAACTCTCCTGTAGAAAGAAAAAGCCATGATCAAGCAAGCTATATTCAGGACAAGGTATGCAGACAAGCCTAAATCCATGACATAAAGCTCACTATTGCAGTATCGAAAGACTCGTATCACCACATATGAACGAAACGGAATTAATTCAACAGTTGGTTTGTCATACTGCTCGCCACGAGGGACCACAACAGTAGATTGCTCACATAACTTAGGTTCTGCAATTCCTACAGCATGACGGCTATGTCGAAACAGCTAGAGAATTTGCCAAGGAGATACATGACGAACAACAAGCGCTAAAAAGTGACCCAAGCGTTCCGGTAATGGGGATAAATATCAAGGACGATGATGATGCTCATCAAAGACAACGTATGGCTATATCCTACTCTATATGCGATATACAGCTCACCGACCAATCAGGTATACGGAGAGCGATTCTTGAGGGTGATATTGACAGGGCTTTGCTACTGACCAACAACCATTACACACGTGTGCTAAAAAACAATCAAGATGTATATTTCAAATTAAAGTGTCGGAAATTCATTGAGATGGTGCGGAAAGCCGCAGAATATAGCGGCGACAACGGCAAAAAGAGCAACGGCCATTCCTACGACGACATGCCTAATGAGATGGACGTCGATGAAAATGGCCTCTCAGATACTATGGAGGACGATCTTATGGAAGCTCAAACCGAACCTGGGGCTCTGTTGAAGGAAACAATTACGTATGGCCAAGCTTTGCAAGCCGAGTTCAAAAATGACACTCGACGGGAGGTTATCAATGCGCTCAACGACATCTTTGCTTTGCTCGCCTACCCCAACCCACTTCAAGTTAAGGAAATTGCGCCTTTATTGGACCGAAAGGGCAGAGTAGCAGTTGCCGAGGAATTAAACTCGGCTATTCTTTGTAAGTTTTGAACATAGCGCACACTTACCTTCTTAGGATCTAGTTTTAACCCAATTACACAGCGTCATTAGGGAAGTCATCCCGCTCAGCTTTGGAAAATTTGTACGGACAAACCAGTGTCTTGCTAGACTATCTGCGGGAAGATGGCGGCTCTGGGGCCCTTGTCTCTATACAGTCGGTGATTGATGAGATACCGAGATCGCAACCGTTCTAGGGTACCGGTACACCAAATCTCGATGCACGCTTGCCTTGCGCTCTCTGCTACATAAAGCGCTCAAGGTGTGAAACAGGTGACAAATAGGTTAGGGGCATTTTATTCTACGTGTACGAGTAACTTCCCTTAGTGAACTTCTTTCTGCAACTGCTTGAAGGCATCGTGGTTGGAGTTCTGGTAGGCGTTGACGTAACCCACTTCATAGCGGTGGTGTTAACAGACACATTGATCGATTCTGCATATATTAAATACAGCGAACCCTTCCAAAAACACAATTGCTTGCGCGTCTTGTCTTCTATGTAAAGATACATTGCCTGGCGTTTCATATTCGCATAGTATCTAACGTGTATTGGCGACAGCTTAGAAAACGCTGCCCTATTTTTGTTTTGGTTCATACTATCTCTTCATCTCTGTCATTCGAATATAACCATGCTAGGATAGCGTTTCAGCACGACCTAACCATACTCACGATACCACTCCTATTTTATTCTCCTCGAAATATCTTGTTATATTAGTCACCCAGCATCGATGCATCTCGCGATGCAGCTTCTCTTTGTAGTAGGTGGCAGTAATACCATGCCTCTTCATTTACTTACCTGTACAGACGTCTGCTTAAAGGGAACCGGAAGACGAGATGGCGACGTTGTCGTTCAGGCACACCAAGCAAATGCAATTCCATATATATGCTTCATGTAATGGATGTCTCACGCTCGCGCGAGGCCGTTAATAGTCAGTTGGCTTGCGAAGGGCTTTTCTGTCTATAGACTGCGCAAGGAGTGAGTAGTACTTTACAGAACTGAAAGGTGTGCACGCGATTATCGACCATCATAAGGGAGCACATGTGAAGTGCTTAGCAATACTTTTACATAGTACATCTTCTTCACATACAATAAATACATGCTCCTCGGCTTGTTTTCTGTCTTGGATCAAGACGGCGCCGTGTACGAAATAAACACCAATGGCGACAATATCTCAGCCCGACTCATAGAGCCTGAGAAGGATGACAGAGTAACTCGGCGGCCTGTTTCTCGACCAAGAACACGACGGCAAAGATAGCCATACCGAGCACCACCAAAAGAAATATCGGCATCCGAGCAGCGAGCTCGCTGAAGGCAGATCATGCATGAATAGAACCAGAATTTACTGGAACCTTATGCAGGTCTAGATAGAGAATCCGGGCCGACGCGGTCAGGCGGGTGCAAATGGAATGGGTATACCACTTCAAGTTAAGAAGAAACTTGAAGCATGAAGATGGCGTGGCTGATGACACTATCATACTATCAGTTATTTTCCATTCAAAACCAAGCCGAAACCCACGATCCCGTGTATCTCGTAGTTTTCCATCGAGGGGTATCAAGATCCTGTAGGACCTATGTGCGATGGTGTGTCGCTGCAGGTATGTATACGCTGTGCAGTTTCGCAGTCATCCAGACCATCGGGATCGTCATGTGACTCTGTATCGTTAATGGGCTGGCTTCATCTGCGCCGCATTACATCATATCTCATGTATCACGCTGGGCTAGACCGGCCTGAACCTTGTATGTACAGTAGTTACGCAGTAGTTAATCTGTTGCACAGAATTCCTACATGATGTAACGCTGTGTGTGTTCATATGTATGTCTGCGGCGCGTATGTCTTGGGATATGGGCATGCAATAGGTTCCGTCATCGTACCCTACTTCGGGGCGTACAACCCGTCTTACTCTACCCTCGAGGAGTGTACCTATTTACCGTGAGATAAGCGTCTCAATCTTGTGTTTTGGCCCATACGA
The DNA here is from genome assembly GCA_022495115.1 of Xylaria castorea. Classification (NCBI taxonomy): domain Eukaryota; kingdom Fungi; phylum Ascomycota; class Sordariomycetes; order Xylariales; family Xylariaceae; genus Xylaria; species Xylaria castorea. Next base: position 1,248,828 of record MU382627.1, on the reverse strand, counting down.
TGTCGAACTCGTTCCGCCGTACTACTTCAACTTCGGGGTTGACTAAGTCCAGGGATCATCATATCGACTTCACACAACAAAACGCAGGAACTTTAACAAGGGAACACAATACTTCGCACGTTCGATATAGATGAGACAATATCCTCATTATGCATCCCGGAGCAATCCTAGGGGATGCAGACATCGCCAGTACTGCCTCGACTAACTAGTCGTAGGTAGTATTCTCATCAAAACCACAGTCCTACGTTACGGCAGGGTTAATGATCTGATGATTAGAATCTTATGATCTCAACGTCTACATCAAGTATTTCTCTAAGGGAGTCAGACTTCTGGAGTGAGTTAGTTGCCTGCCGGTCGGTCGTTGCAAGCAAGCAAGCAAGTCACGCCGCACGCGCGCTCGCGCTGTACGCTGCTGCATGCATGTAGAGTCCTTCCCCGTCTCATCGAGCCTTCGCCTTGGTAACCTACCTTGCTCACTTGTTCTCTTCAAGAATACCACGTGGAGAGCGACCTAGAACACCTTGCCTGCCGGAGAAGAATGCCCTGCATAAATGACGTCGTATTGGAGGGGGGGGGCAGCGAGCGAGCAAAATTCAATACAGCCTTGCGTAGGGATTTGGCCACGAGGGCGGGATTACGCCGCGCGGGCACGTCACCTCTCGCCGAGAAGTTGGAGGTACCGTGATCCCTTTGTTTTGCCTCGAGAGAAGCAAGCCCGCAGCTAATTCCGCCATTTCTTGACCATGCCGGTAATGATACTTTGTATGAGAAGGGGATTCCTGGCCTACCTACGTTGAAAGCACCAAGGAAAGGAAAGGGGTCGATGAATGGAACAATTTTACCATAGTCCACGCGTACGCTTTGAGTCGAGAAGAAGAAAGGGATAGGTTCAGTACTCCGTAATCATATATCTATCTAGGAACGGGAGTAGTGGCCCGAGGCCGGCATGGTATTTCTCTCGCATGAGATGAAGTTAGCCATCCTACATCGATGATATCCAAGCCAAAAAGTCTAGCCTCGTCTGTTTGTTTTGTCGTCACCTCCAAGTCGTAGCCGTATGCTAGTATACTTTCGCTTAGGTACTTGTACCCTGGACTAACCATACGGGCATCCCTATCTACTGTACCGTATTTGGTAGCGACGTCATGGCCAACGTAACCTAAGCGATGAAAGCAGCAACGAAAGGACCTCCTTTACGAATACTCGGCTTCCCCTATCGAACATTTCAAATTTCCCAAACGATGAGCCCCTTATCGGTAGTGAAATGTTCGAGTGGATATAGTATACTCGCCTATACGCGTCAGAGTCGTGTAAGTCATCTCTTCCGGGCCAAGGAGCCGTCCGCACCGTCTTCTCACTAGGGTAGATTGGTTGGTGGGCCTAGGTATATTATAACATGGCAGTTCTAGGCGGGTCGAGGTTTAGTGTCGAATTGTGTAGTGGAAAGACTTCTGCTGGGACCGTTCTAATCTGAAAACGGAATAGACAGCTGTCCCGGCTCCCTGTTCACTCCTGGTCTGCGGGACACTTGGCGCGAACCGCAAGAGAGGTATGACATGGGGGGGGATTAACGGAACCAGCAGACAGCCCTTGTTCTTCACCTAAAAATTTCTTCTCGTGATCTCATGATCTCTTCCCTACACCATTCGAGAAGCAAAGCAAAGCTTCGAAAATTTCAAATTCCTCATTTACGGTGCTTTTATACTAGGATGAGTGAGGAGGACATGCCATGGGCGTATAGGTAGCTGATTGATTCCATTTCTCATTTGGCGGTTCTTCTCCAATTCCGGAATTCCGGACTAGATCCGCGAGGACACCCTCTTTCCCCCACCTCGTTATTGATACTGTGAATACTGCAAGTAACTACCGACTATAGTGGTTTTAGAAGAACTCTACCGGCGCTATAGTGTACCTGGGCTCCGTACCGAGAGTTGATGTATTTTGTACAGTAACCGATTGAGCAAGCATTAATACGATTTCTCATGTTTTGATTGCGACAATATGTCTAACAGACAGCTGATTTGTCTATTGGTTAACTGACTACGGAGACCGTTGTTCGCCGGTTCAATTCGTTGCAGACTTTGCAAACGAATAAATGGTCGAGCAACAATCCACTGGATACCGTGGAGCTCGGTAGTGTCACGTTGTCGGCTCTGTAACCGGCGATTCCAAACATCCCCACTTAAATCAATTAGTCGCTTCTCCATCCGTCCTAGGGTCCATTGATTGTTTAATGATAATTTGTGTTGGTTTCCAGCTGCTGTGCCGCTTTCTGTCCATTGTTGGGAATTCCAGTTTCCGGGTAGGTTGAATTTAGTATAGTCCCGCATCTAGTTCCAGTGACCCAGTTCCAAATCCAGGTTCGATATCCGCCGCATGCATACCGAGCGGCTTGATAAACTCGTTTCCCCATTCCCCACGCTTGCAGAAAAGACCCTTTCCCCCCTAGTAAAACATGTAGATCCCTATGACGATGACGTCGGGATGAGCTGGGACACTATTTTTTAGTCCCTCGAGTAGAAGCCAATATGCTAGGCTAGCAATCATGAACGCCAGGAACATCCGCAATGCAGGTAAAAAAGGGACGAGTAATAACCGTGACCTTGTGATCCGAATAACGGGGAGAAGAGAAGACGGCTGAGAATGGCACTAGATATTACAGAATGATTTGAGCCGGCGGACACCTGGTCCCCGGTCCACGTGGTGCTACACGGATGCACGCATGATGGGTAGGATAGTCGATTTTTTCGGGACGAAACAACCCCAGTCGAATCTTGCATTGCGCTTGTTTGTGGCTGACTTGGATCCAGGGAGGGGATAGGTGCAAGGCGGCGAGAACAGTAGGCAATGCAACACTCGTGAAGCAGGCTCATACGAACGCCAAGCTTCCGCTATTTATGGCGATATATCAACGTCCTGCAAATCCCGTATCACGATGGACATCTGGGCACGTCGCGCTGCCTCTGCCACAAGAGTGAAGTCGCGGAGGTAAGGATCGGTGCTGTGCGTCTTCTTCTTCTTTGGCTTGGGAGGGTGCATGATGACGTTGCTAGGCCGTCTGGTTGTGGAGTCTGAGATGGGAGCCGACGACATGGATGATGTCGATGTGTCTGCCGCCGCCGCCGCCGCCGCCGCTGATGAGGCAGCGATAGCATTCATATTTGATGCGCAAAGATATAACGGCGTCATTTTGAAGCCCTCACTGTCATCCACAACTCAGATGCTTTTGAGGATTGTTGACGTAGAGACCCTTGTCAGAGTAGTTGCAGGTGCGCTTTGTAAGTCAGTCCGTTCGATGACGCTTAAACAGAGTGACCGAGGTAATTAGTTCAGTGCACGCGTGCAATGGCAAGGCTGAATCTTTGAGGCTTTCGGCTGGTTGTAGGATGAGAGCCAGAACAGTGCATATAATAGGGTTTGGATCGACTGGTCGGATTGGTGAGGCACTGGCGATGTAATGTGTATGAGTAGGTAAATAAAGGATAGACCTTATGGGACGACGTCGTACGGCTGCTATTTATCTTGGAGAGACAGAGAGTCCAAGAGTTGATTAATGTCTCGCAGGTATATGTCACATGCAACAACTTGAGATGAAAGTGGTTAGGCAAGACAGGGAAGAAGAAAAAGAAGCAAAAGGCAGTGCGAGTCTATCTTTATTATAGGTACCGTACTGCAGGTCGGAGGTTAACCTATACGTAGATAGTGTGAGGTATGTACGCAGTAAGTACTGTAGATGGGGGAGTTGCGACTCTGCGAGTCAAGGGTCTGTCAAGGGTGCTTCTTGCCCGTCGACAATCCCTGTGAGTCTGCGACCAACTACATACATGTATGTAAGTACACTGTCTGTGTCCTGCTATTGTCCCAAAAGGGAAATGGGAACGCGGAGGGGACTTATGATAATTGGCTGTGAGGACTATTTGAACTTTTAATTACAGATTTATCTACCGTAGACCTGGCGTGAAATCGACAGGCTTGGACCCGTTATAGACGCAACCTACGTTTCTTAGTCCCCTTTTTATTCTCTACTATAGGAGAAACTGATATCATCATCATAGTCGCTTTGAATTTGTACGACGGCGGGACAAGACCGCTGACTTTCTTGTCAAACGGCTTCGCCCTGTACTCAGCCATGTCTCTCTCTGTACGCAGGCAATCCCAATAACAATGTGGAAATTGGCCTGTGCTGGAGTCCGATCTGCACTTGGTGCTGTGTCACAACATCGGGTAATATTGATCACTGAGTGTTGCCGCCTGGAGCGATCGATAGGTGGGTAAGAGATGACGAATTCCATCCAAACTGGGTAGCACAGCATACATTTCCTTGCGAGTCCGGCATGAGGGTGGTGTGAAATCAATGACCACTGCTTCCATAGTGCTGTATGTACGGAGTAGCATGCTGCTATTTATGAGACGGGATTATCCAATCCACTATAGTTACCGGCACATACCAACAGCCGCGATCTACTTACTTACACTATGATCTCTAGTTAGCTACTCAAGGCCATCGCAGATAAAGGCGATCGGCAGTGTATCGTCGTATTCCTTACCTCGCCTAACTGATCGGCTGAAACATGGGCGTGAAGCGGGACGATTATTCCATACAAGCCGATCGGAAAGGTGTTCATAACAGAACATCTATTCAGAAATCCCATGCGCCAGTCGCTGCTTGCGATGTGGTAGCTAGTCAGGCGCGGCTCGGAAGCACAGGAACTAGATGCGGTCGTCTATCTAGCGCATCTAGATTTCCAATCGGAGTATTTGCGTTCTCAGCGATGTCGGGCTCGTTCAAACCACAAACTACACAAACTACGACGAGCCCCCATGTCAGTCGGGATTGTCTCAGATAGCTGGCTTATTCCCAAGCGAAATAGAAGCCCATCGATGTCACCATTGTAGTCGCTGGTGTGGTGTGTACAGTACGCCAGAAGCGGTCATATACTGCGGCATCGTGATGCTCGATGCATACCATAACACCACAGCAGATGACAACATACTGTAGAAGAAGAATTGGTCCTCTTCACCCCAACGTCAGCCCCACGTCACACTACAGACTGTTACGGCGGAGCATGAATGGAGACGATGGGGCCGGTGAACATAAGAGTTGGGCGGTTTGTGCGGGATGTGACCCTCGAGTCAGATGGACTTGGGGGGTTTGCGATATGGCACTTTGCTGTTTGCGAAGGAAGTATGAACGTGCTGCCAAGATAATACGACATTATTATGTAATGACGTTGACAATTGTAGCTGTAAGAGGCTGCTCAGGGGTCCCCGCTTCGCGACTCGGCCTTGCATGTGTGTGTGTGCGAGTGTGTGTGTACTTCGAAAATTGCTCGAACAATGTAACGGTTCTCACTAAGACATTCATGCTATGGATGCACGATGCGCATAGGTAGTTAGTTCAACACATTAGTAGTCCACTGCAAGACTGCTGGACATATGCAGCAGTGGATGGATGTCCATGAACACAGAGGAGACGGAGGTTCTATTGGGCAGAGAGGTATTCACTGGCGCCCCAGCGAGCATCACATGGGCTCCGGCTCCAGATGAGCCCAGACTATCTTGTCTGTCAGGATTGTCGAGCTGAAACATACATGGCAATTCTGTGCATCTCAGCTTGTAAACTTGGCGTCCGCGCCGCGCCGCGTGCTGCAAGTAGTGTAGGTATCCTCATCCCACAGGAGCATTGCCCACGGACAGCTGGGTGAAGGTCAGAATCGGGACGCCGGAGCTGCTGTAAGTAAAAGTAAGCCTGCGACACGTTGGACATGGAGGGGGAGGCGCCTATGGCTGCCGCTAAAAAGGCTGCCGGTTTCCGGGACCCCAGACGACATATTTACCAGCTGTCAGCGGGCCCGTCAGCGGAAAGCCTGCCAGGGAACAGAACTAACTACGTAGTAGGCGTGTTGTCCTTTATCGATAATGCAGCTAATCAGTGGTGTATGGTAAATATGTAGGTCAGATACCTACAGTAGGTAACTAATCATAACCAGCGCCGCCGACGGGCGAGAAGCAGCATCAGGAACGCCAATCACTACGCGAATTTGTCGCCCTGCACCATGGCGACCACAGTTGAGGGCTCAAAAGTGAGACCCCGAGCCCAAGATTATACGTCATCGGGCTGGTTCACGATACCAGCACCCCTCGCCCTGTTGTTTAAAAAGTTCCCGCTTCTGACGTACCCTCCCAACGAGCTGCCTGCGCGCTCGCCAGAGATCAGAGACGTGCCGATACTTTACGTCTTCATATCAGACGAAGACGCGCTGGCGGGTCTGCCGAGCTTCAATCCGTCCTGTCTCAAGTGGCAGGTAAGCAAGCCCTACCTAGTACTGCAACACGCAGCGCCTTAAGCCTGACCATGGCCTAGTTGCGTTTAGCTAATGCTAACTTGGTATCGTAGACGTTCCTCAAGCTTTTCAATGTCGGTTTTTGTGTTCGTCCCTCAAATAACCACGCCTCTCCAACCGGCGCACTGCCATTCCTCCTGCCCCCTTCTACGCCAGGCGACCCCAGGCCGCAAAGACCAATTCCGTCCAATAAACTAGAGCAATATGCGCTCGACAATGCCAAATCTAAGCTCCCCAAAGATCTAGGCTCGAGGTTGGAAGCCTACCAGTCGCTTCTTGATCATCGGATACGAAATGCTTGGCTCTATACGTTATACTTATCCCCCGCAAACGCCGATCTCCTCTCCCATCTCTACATCATGCCAACAACCTCATCGCGACCCGTCAGAGCCACGATTTCGTACCAACTCAGACACGCCGCTGAACTAGAGATCTTGAGGTCCACAGGCAGGGATGCTATTGATACAGCAGCTCTATATAAGGGCGCCGAAGAGGCATTCCGCGCTCTGGATGCAGTCCTGGGTGACGAGAAGTGGTTCTTCGGCAGCGAAGTCCCAGCACTATTTGATGCGACAGTGTTCTCCTACACTCACCTCATCCTACATGACGGCCTAATCTGGAAGAATCAGCGACTAAATGAAACTCTGAAAGAGTATCCTCGTCTGGTTGACCATCGGAATAGAATATTTCGAAGGTGTTGGGGGCATGGTACAACTATTTTATGGTAAATCAGATGCCCTTCAACTCGGCCTGTAGTATACTAAATCCAATGGGTCATTTTAGACCCGTATATGAATTGAGGTCGGAAAGACCTCAGCCGCTGCCTGTAATTACAATATGTACCATAGACTGTGTAAAACCACTTCCCAGTCATTCCAACAGGGTAAGCCGGTAACCGACAGATGTCTAATGAATGAAGCGCTAGATACCCAAACAGCCAACCTCATCAACCTGGTTCTTGCATTCGAAACTGTTGTGCCGTTTTGGCCATTGTACTTGTTGATATTCTCTCAATTGACAAATACTCAGGGCTTAGTCTCGAATCAGCTCAGAGTTTAGCCGCTAAATGAGTACCCCCATCAACATTGATAATCGCTCCATTTACAAATGATCTACGAGCATGTTAGCGTCATCACGGCCGATTTAGAAGACGATCAGTTTTCAGCTGATACGAAGGGAGCAATTCGATCAATGCAGAGGGGGGGAAACTTACCCAGCGCGACTCGCGAGGAAAATGCAAGCACCAGCAACATCAATGGCCCGGCCGTGCCGCTTCATTGGGTTCCCGTCCTCAATGGCCTCGCGGAAATGCTTCATCGAGAACGCCATCATTTTAGTGTCAAAGGGGCCGCAAGCCTAGATGGAGATCCAGGTGTTAGTCTCAAAGCTATACAAGTTTCAGGAGTATGCCAGCGCAACCAGCAAACCCAAGACTCGCAGAAAGGGAGAGGTGCAAGGACTGAGACCTAGAATGCGTACCAATGCGTTCACCGTGATGCCTCTCGGACCGAGAACTTGCGACAGGTGGCGCGTGAGGTGGTGCACACCTGCTTTAGAGGCGCTGTAACTGTAATTCTGTATTGCCGGTCAGTCGTGCTCAAGATCATATGTCTCCCACGAAGCAATTGCGCCCCAGCTCTATCCAGGTAGATTAGATTCACCAACCTCGACCTTCGGCACGCTCAGCCCATTAATAGAGCCGATGTTGATCACGGCAGCGGGGTGCTCCCTATTCCCCTTCTCCGTAGACTCGGCGCCGACGGCCTCGAGCAGCGGCAGCAGGAGCTGCGTCAGCGTGAAGGCGCGCTGCAGGTTGAGCGTCAGGACGCGCGACCACTGGGCGTCGGGGAAGTCCTCGAGCGGCGCGCCCCAGGCGACGCCGCTGTTGTTGACGAGCACGTGCAGCTGCTTCTCGCGCGCGCGCAGCTCCGACACGAGACGCTCGCACTCGGACAGCTGCAGCAGGTCTGCCGGGATCGCGATACACGACCCCGGCCCCCGCGCCGTCAGCTCCGCCGCCGCCTCCTCGCACGCCTGCGCGTCCCGCGACGCGATGTATACCTTTGCGCCGTTGGCTACGAAGCCCTCGGATATCATCCTTCCTATGCCTCGGGCGCCTGGGCGGATTTCGTGTGTCAGTTTCTGGGATGCGTGATGGGAGCGGGCGCATGGCTTGAGTATCTTACCTCCCGTCACTAAGGCGACTTTCCCCTATATGAATGAATTAGCCATGCCGTGCTCTAGTTGCTTTCCTCACCAGTTTAATGATACGAATGAACCATTGGGCTCTTTCAGATAATGATTAAATGGTTGCGCCGAGCAGAGGGTACGTGTGCTTGCTTACTTACTTTAACGTCGAACAGGCTGTTGATCTCCATCTTCGTATTCGCACTTTATAGAAATTAAGGCAGTGGGTTAATAGCTAGCTCTAGTTTACGAATTTGGTGTTCTAATGTTCATGTTGGTTAAGTTCTCGATCATTACATCCCATCGCTTAAGTATAACGTTGGTAATCAATGAGCCGAGGTATGTCTAACAGTGTGTATATTGCTTCACACTACATTTACACGGTCTATCCGCTTCTTCGCATGGAGTTGCACATTGAGTCTTTGATTTTTGCGTTCACTACGTAGATGGCATAAACCAAGTGCAATAATTAGGCGTTTGGAGTGCAAGAGATTTGCACAATGGCTCCAGCCGGAGACTCAAGGCGGTAAGGACCGGATGAACTATGTTGTAGACTATCAAGGTGGTTTCATTCAATTGGACGATAGAGGCCTATTTCTTGATAGTTAAGTGATGTCTAGACCAGTGATAATTGAAGCAATTTATTATCCAATTGGCAGAAACTGATTCATTCCATGGGTTTATCGGTATTGTGTAGGGCCACATGTGCTTGCTCTGGCTACCAAGGTATGATAGTTCAATCCGGAGTGAAAATCAACAATCATTATCTGCGGCTCCGGCTGAATCAACAAGAAGTTGAAAACAAGAAGAAAATGGAACGTTAGATAGGAGGTTTAATGGGTGGGGTAGGATAGGACATCTTGAACAAAACACCCTCCAATGCTTGCAACAGGCCGGCTTCCACTCTTCCGCTCAGGACTGCCTGAAACTTAGGTTTGACCATAACTCTTGTCAAAAGTTCAATCTTCTCGTCATTGTTAATAAAAGGATAAGGGAGTCCCTTGATCATACTAAGATTTTGTTGTCGAATAACCATCTCTTGACTCAATGCGAGGCTCTCAACCTCGGCTATTCCTGTTTCATGGACCGATGAGTTCAGGTCATTTAACGATTAGCAGCGAGTATCTTACCGCATTCCTTTAGCATACCTGCCTTTAGTTAGCATTTTCCCGAGAACTAAGTGAGCGAATACCTACCAGGGAGACCGAATACAAACTTTTTCATCATTCTTAGCCGGAAAGCCCCTTCTAGGCTCGGAATCGGAGTCATCCAAAGCTCACGCTCAGAAATCGGGTCTTTCGCTTTATCAATATCGTTCATTACCGTCTTATACATCAGTCGATTGAGCTTCTCGGCCTCCATCTTATCATGCAGTGCTATCCAGGTTAGACACAACTTAGAGATATTGTCCCGTAGTAGCCTGTAACTACATGAGGCAGTATCGTGAAATACAAGACTTCATAAACAGATAACCGATATTGGCAAGACGGACGGGGACATGATAAGCACTTACCTTGTGCAATGATATCTTCTGGCTCCTCGGGTTGTGACTGACGATCCTCCATTGCTCTCTCAAGGTACCCTCCAGTCTCATGCATGAGAACCGTATATCTCACATGTTTCACGAAGAAAAGTACTGTGTTTGAAGGATACGTGAGATATTTCTCAATGAGTCGTTCACGGGATTCGATTCGAGCAATCTCTGGAAGGCCTTGAGACCTGACATCTATCTTGATCCGTTTCTTCATCATACGCTGTGCGTGCACCATATCTTCTAGGAACGTTCGATCAGACCCCCCTATGAATGAGTCATCAGTCAGTATGCCGTAGTAAATCAGAATAATCCCATCAGAAATATTTCGGGGCGTCCTACCGAGCGACATATAAGCGAAGTTCATCCCTCGAGGCGGTACGGGACTCTCCTCTAGCTCCTTTTTGTTCGAGAGCATCCAATCTGCTAAGCCTTTTCGCAAGGATCGTTCTAGAGATTGCATTTTGTCAAAGTCCGACATGGCTGGAGCTGTGCTCTCAGTCCACACTGGTTCCCGTGTCGATCCCAGAGACTTCATAAGAGTAGCAAGATTCATGAGAAGCTTGCGTCTCTCATCCTGAGCTTCGCCTATAACCTTCTTGCCGAGGGTGGGAGTAGAGGTCATGTACCACTCCAACGTTCTAAAGAAGCTGTCCCTGGAACCAAAGACAATGTTTGCGCAGCTGTGAGCATTATCAAACAGGATAAGGTTGATTTTGTTGACGTGCTCCTCATCGATGGAGAAGAATGGAAAGCAGAACTTATGGGTCTTCAGCAGTTCTCCATATTCCCCTGGTAGCAGTTGAGCCTGACCGTTCACCACTTGACTATAGTTGTTCCGGGCCTTGTGTATGGGTAGGTCAGCAAGATTCGATTGCTGGCTGGCCCCATACCAGTCGTCAACTGCTTCCTTGCGCAGGTCTTCTCTCCACGCCCTAATTCCCGGATTGATATCCTCTTCAGGTATAGGAAGTAGGTTGCTCCGCAAAATTATCATCAGCTTTGGAGACAAAGGAGCAAACTCGTGGAAGCTCGTCCACCCAGAATCTTGAAACTTGCCGGTGACTGGGTTTTCAACAAAGGTATTCGGCCCTTCGAACACGTTGTAGCTATTGTCTGCGAGTATGAATTCTGCGCCCGGTTCAGATGGTGTACATATGGCCATGTACATCATCTCCGAGTGCATGATGAACCAAAATGCGTCGTCTTGGTACATGCTGTTAACGAGTTCCTGTTTCCAGTTTTCCGTGTCCATCTTCAAGTTCAGAATCGTTTTGAGGCCGTGAAACCAGACGTCGACCGGCCGCTTGAATTTTTTCTCCTCCATATACTTCTGTAGCTTCGACTTGTCGTTGGCAACATAATTATCCGAGGTTTCATGGTGGAATCGCCGGTGGAAGGTCGAGCCGCGATATTTGAGAATGAAAAGGAACTTGCGGATAGAGTTCCGCTCTTCGCGTGTCACCCATATATTCGGTTCCCCCGATTCATAGGTCTTGACTATCCTGCGGAATACTACAATAGTCGGCGTCAGTAGTTTTCCTCTTTATATTGTGATGGGAATGCAGAGGGCTTAAGAGCGTTTGCTTAGCTTGTGGCTAAGAAGCTCACGCCCCCGAGTGATAGGATAGACGGTAAATGGCTCATATCACTACTCACTAGTACTGGCATGATTCTCTAACTTGCCGAACATTGTTTCGATCTGTCTCTGCTGCCCTGTAGGCTGAGATGTGTCTTGGTACACTAGAACACTCGGAGTCAGTTATCACTATCTCCCGTGTGATTTGCGCGGATTTCAGAAGTTTCCAGAGATTGTCTTGGCCCAAAAAGAATACTTTGCTTTCTGAGAGCTGCCAAAATAAGAAGAAAATGGTTCCGAGAATTCCTTACTGTCGTACTTCCCGAGAATGCGACTAACTTTAGTCTCTTCGATGGCGATGGGGTCCGCTCTCAGATTAACATTATTAACAACAAGTTCGCCGCGAAATAGAGTGTCCGCCTGCTTCTTCTTCTTATTTCCCTTCTTCGAACGTTGGGGGCCCGTGTATTTGTGAGCGAAGTTCCTGAGCATAAACTGAGGAACAAAATGTTGATATTCCGGCTTGGACGAAGCCGTCTGCGCCGAGCTTGACATGACCACGGGAACTTCTGATCAGAGAGAATATGGGGACTTTGGAATGTAAATTAGATGATATCGTGCAAATGAGAATAAACATTCAATTCAGATGCTGGGCAGCCATGCAAAGGCCCGACCCCAAGAAGGTTGCGTTGCAGCTTATCACAGCGGAGGCGGGGTTCGTACTTACATAACAAGCGAATCAGCTGAGATATCTGATGATCTGACCATTTGATTACATGGAAAAAGCTCTAATCTTACGCCCGCCCATTCTTTAAATCCAAATGATTGAAACTGTGTTTCCGACGGGTAAAAGAAATATTGTCTAAAGTAGCAGGTTCTGAAGCGCTCAATTCTACAGCTCACGATGAAACAGGCGTTATTAGGCAACTTTGTAGCTCCTATTATGCAAGGCCAGAGCAGAACCAATGGCAACATGGGTGCGTGCTTACATTAGACTGCCTGCCTGCGCCACATATGTAACGCTCAATTTCAAGCCATGAGCCTCATATAATATATACCTCTTGCTATTTTCATGAACTATCGTCCTGTTTGGCAATTTCTTTATTCATCCAGATTAGGTAGTAGGGAGGTTAATTTATTCTTTATACGTTATCATATCGTTACCTTATATGCTGTACACCAGTTACAGTTTGCGTTAGATAGTTTGCTTGTCCACCTGCCGAAATGTCACACGGACGACCCAAGGGATTGGGACTGCCTCAGGCACCCAAAGCCTTCTGGCCTAAACCTCCAATATCATGTATATAATCATATGAGCGGCAAAGCTGGTTCCCGTACCCGTTCCTCGCGTTCTCGCGATAACCTGATCGCTCCCGGTAACATGGTCGCACCCAATATAGGCTATACGAGAGCGAGGAGCGAAAGCGAGACTTTTACATATAGAGACGAAGGTCGCCGCCTGGCCCAAGGAGAAGGACTAGATCTTCATGGCCCCCTTGACGCCCTAGATGATTATTGCAATATGAACACTCTTTCAAGCCCTTGTTACACGAAATCCCTCAATCAAGTAATGGTGGTATTACTCGTGTCCAATCGCCATTACTGCGGTTGGGATATTTCATGTATTGTATACAAATATTGAAGACTTGGTATGGAAGCCTCCAAAAGCGGAGTTCTTTACAATTAATAAATATTATTATTATTAATAATACAGTTCATAATTGTTTTATTGTTCATCATATATATGCGTCAATAATGCAATTCTTATCTCCTATAAGAACAAGGGCATTTAATACAGCTTTTTGTGGCGACTAACCTTGTACGAATTTCAAGTTATCAAATTCTATTATATCTGATTTTATCTACCAGAGTCATTAGGCGCCTCCAGTTGGTCTGGATGTGCGCGATTACCAAGCTTAACGCCCATCCTCCTGAGAATCTCCTCCGTGGGCGTCTTCCACTTGCCCGGCAACCGCGTCCCCATCTGGAGCTCCCAGAGCACGCGGTCGAATCTCCCGGCCTGTAGCGCTGCTGCTTCTCCCGCGTACATGAACGTTTTGCCAGAGAGCTCCCTTGGTTCCTTATTGTCTGTGAATCTGATCCGACATGGATGAAGTTTATACGCGTTCGTCTCGTAGCGCGCCAGCTTGGATTCGTGCTCAATCGTCTGGACCTCGTAGGCAAATCCCGACACTTCTGCACCAGGCTCGCCGTCGACTAGAGCTCGATACTGGCTCCAAGATGAGAGTTCATAGCCGATGATCTTAGCAGGTCTCAGCGACGGCTCTTCCTGGAGGTCGAGGATGTGCTTGAGGATCTCCGGCTTGGCCAGCGTGCCGTAAAAGAAGTACCACACAGGTTTGGTCGGTTCATCCAGCATTGGCACGTAGACAGCTGTCTCCATGAAATTAGGCCCAGCAGCCTCCAAAGAAGCGAGGTAAGTTGATGGCTTTTTTCTTTTAGCCGTGTGTGAAGCCAGGGGCGGGGGGAGAGGTGGAGGAGTTGGTGGTCTTTTCGCTGCTGACTTCATCTTTTCATTTGAGGACATGGCCGAAGTAACTGATATGAAGAGATGACACGTTTCTGTAGATTGTTAGTGAAAATGATACGGCGATGTTGGAATGTAGTTGAGTGCCATCTAGACTACAGCACGCTAGGTGTGCGCTAGGGCTAACTAGGTAGCTATAAGGAGAAAGCGAGCAGAACCGGTAGGACTGTTGCACCACTACAATAAGTCAACAAAACACTCCGTACCGAGTGTTCAATATTGCGATACACCTTTCAACACAGACAAAGAATCCTGTACATGGCCATATAGCGTTCACGAAGGTGTTTGGAGTCTTTTGCATAATAACAAGTATCTATTACCTACCTCAAGTACAAGGCTCCTGGCATTGCGATTCGAAAAAGGAAAGCAAGAATATGAAGAAGAGCTGCAAATTGGACTAGAATAGTCTGCCTTTTAGAAACATTTCTAAGGTGCATAGGGGTTTTATTATCATCTCGCCGTAATTAGGCTTCATTTAGTATTATTATAAAGTTTTCCATACACTATATGCGATTCCTATGTAGGTGAAAATCCTCTAGTCGAACATTTTGATAATGGCTATCGCGGCCTTAACCGTGGGCACATATACGTGGCCGTAGACGTGAAGGCATCCACCTCGATAACGTTCTACTTCTGGTACTGTCGTGTTATACATGTAGTTTTGCTCCGTGACCATGGCTTAACGCATTTGAACCGAGAGAAGGTCTCACTGTAATGGGCTTCAATACATGTATAATGGATTACTGAGAAGTTCTCATAAAATCTGAAGCTATACGTTGCCGATAGAAGTAGATCTAGTGGCTCTATATGCATTCCCCCTTTATTGTATATATCTCCATCAACTGATGCCATGAAGTCATATAAAATATGATATTTATGGAAGCCTATGGCTTAAGAACGCAAAAGAAATATCGGAACGAGGAACATCGTTCGAATTAGCTGGTGGGGATGCTTTTCGGATCCTTTCTGCAACAATATGAATAGTTATCACGCACTTGATGGCAGATAGTTCAACGAGTGCTCGGCAGCTGGATAGAATTGATGAAAACCCAATGCACTGCGAAACGGCTGTGCGCTGATATCTCGGCAAGCCTGCATTCTAATAAATAACGTCCGAAAGGGGGTGCTTTGGGAGTGGGAACGCGGCTTTATATCACTATCAGGAGCTGATAAAGCCAATTAAACCTCGACATGCTTAACACATTTTGTTGAGGTAGTTTCATCAAGTTTCTCCATGGAACGATATATCAGGGCAAATGGCCAGATACTCGGTGCCAAGATCTCGTGATCGCACCGCTGTCGTTTCAACAGCATGGGGCAGCAAAATAACTTTACCTGGCTACAGCTGTTTCAGTCATCATTCAGGGGATCAACTCCACCCGAGTCCACCAACATGCAACACAGCGCCGACAAATGTGGGATCATATCTTAAGCGCTGGTGACGCCGCGATCATTCTGGGGCTTTATAGAGAAGACCGCAGGTAATTCATCCAGTCTCTCTTGTCCTTCATTCTTTTCTCATTCCCCTTCGTGCCCTTCTAGATTGACTCATTATCAGCAGGTCTGGTTCAATTCTCAGTAGATAATCCTTTTTTATTAATATTCTATTAACATTTCCATCTGTTACGATGCGTCTCAGTCAAGCCATTGTCACTTCCGCCTTGTTAGCGGTAGCTCATGGGCAAGCTATGCTTTTGGCAGCTCGGGGGGCGAGAGGATCACCAATAAGCCGAGGACTACAAGGTATGCGCCGATCCAGCCGTAACTCAAACGGCAAGCAAGATGATCACTTGCAATCGTATATGAATCATACTGATGCTTCAAAGTCGACGCCAATGCCCCAGACGATGCAAACTTCATCTCGGATACCGAAATCTCTACCAACATAGTCAATGAGTGCGGACGCACGCTGTTGGCAGGAAATATCGACATCGGCGAGCAGACCGAGAACGCTCTTGCGGATGGCAACGTCACGCAAGCAACAGCCGGCAGTCGTGTAGCAGTGCTCATTCAGCAGGTCAACGACACAGGTGCAGGTCCATTTACGTGCGACATGGATCCGACGGGCAACTCAATTGGCGCAACTGGCCAGACAAAACTTGATGTCAAAGAAGCCCAAGCGAATAAGAACGGAGTCATTACTCTCAGAGTGTCGATGCCAAGCGATGTGCAATGTACAGGATGTATGGCTTTTTACTTTGTCCTTCCTTTCCTTTCGTAGACCGTGTAAACTTGCATCTATTATGTCGCGTCAAACTAGTGCTAACCTCATCGTCTTGATTAGCATCTGCCGGAAACGTATGTACGGTGCGTTGCCGGAACGCGAATAACTTTGGCGGATGCTTCGCGGTGCAGCAAACAGATGTAACACCTAGCGAGAACGATCCTACGACAATCGAGACAATACAGCAGCTGGATGGTATCTTTAAGCAAATTGAGCAGAACGTGGCGGACCTTCCTGCCGCTCTAGACGGCATTGCGGGAGCTTCACAGTCGCCGGCTGATCAGGGCACCTCCGTTGTTGACAAAATTCAGGCGGCTGATCCCTCGACGATAGATAACTAGATAGGAAAGCTTCTACTCCTCGTTTTAGCACGCGAGTGATAGAGGGTTTAAATTTCATGCTTTGTGTGGTATCTTTTCACGTGTCTCGTCATTCTCTACATGACCCTGGCCTTCTTTGTAGTGGCTTTGGATATTCCCGCCTCATCTCTTCTGATTACGGTGGATAATACAGGTGCGTATGACTAAAGTGGTACGTAAACCAACTACAGCTGGAAGACTGTTCTTGTTGACGTCTTTCTCGTGATGCTGCCACCTGACTATCAATAATAAGATCTCTATAGAGATCAGAGAAGCGATAAAATGGAATAAACAGAAGGAGTAGATACGGAAGTTTAAAGTCCTCAATCAAAGGAGAAAGTCCGATATGCAAAAGGTCCCTGAGACATACATCATGGCTGCCTCAAGTACAAAGATAGCATAGATTCAGGCTAGTTCAGGTACAGGCTGGTGGGTTAGGTGAGGTGGGGGGATAGAGCACCCCAATTAAGGCTTAGCTTCAGCACACTAGTCACCATCCTCTCACTATAGATGACGACAAGAGTGAATCCAGTCGCTCTCAATTATTAATACCTCTCATATCACTATTAAGGATTACAGTCAGGTTGTAAGACTTCACCGAAAACAACTATGGCGAGTCTAAACGAGCAGCCTAAACTACCAAAACTCTTTGAGGACATCTCACCACGAGAGCATTCTATCAAATGGGTCAAATGCTGGGAGGATAAATTCACCCCCTGGGATCGGGGAGGACCTAGCATGGCACTCTACGACTTGCTCATAGAGAATCCAAATGGAGCGATACCTTTGCCGAGCGATGGTTCTACCAAAACTGCTCTTGTCCCCGGCTGCGGTAGAGGTCACGACGTCTTACTGCTCAGCTCTTTAGGCTATGACGTTTATGGCTTGGACGTCTCATCGCAAGCTCTTGATGCGGCAAAAGAGAATATTGAAAGGGTACTAAACGGAGAGGTATATAAGATAGAGGGGAATAAGCGAGGCGTCATTACTTGGATCTGCCAAGATTTCTTTGCTGAGCAGTGGAAGGACGTTCAGATTCCGTTCGACCTTATCTTTGACTACACGGTAAGAGGAAGACTGCCCAATTTTATCTGTGTTTCTCAGTATTTGACAAGTGACGATGCTGATAGTTTTTCTGTGCTCTACCACCACTTATGCGCCCGGCCTGGGCATCGAAGATGAAGTCGTTGCTTAGCCCTGGCGGCAGACTGGTCTGTCTAGAGTTCCCCTCTGAAAAGAAATCGAACGAGCCAGGTCCGCCTTGGGCCGCCCCTCCAACGGAATATCTTGGGTACCTCTCCAATCCCGGTTCTCAACCGCAGACGGATGAGCACGGTGGTGTTATTGCAGAGCAAACGGAACCCCCGGTTCCTGGTGGTCTCAAGAGGTTGTTACATATGAAGCCTGAACGCACACATGAGAGCGGGACAAAAGACGGCCGAGTTCAGGATTATGTATCTGTGTGGGCGCATGCTAGTGAGGCATAGCTTCGTCAAAGCAAATCTATTTGAGAACTAGATATTACACTTTTTGGATTGGCTGTACTAGATCGCCATGAAATCAGGTTTTATGGGCGCTGGTATAAGCTCTGTTTTCCTTTCCAGTCTTCTACAACGCCTAGAATTTCGAAACGCTCTACAGTGGTAATCTCTCATGTTTGAACCTCCTCTTCCCCTCGCCCTCTCCGTATATACTCGTGACGTGACCCTGACCTCGTATTTTGTACTTGTAAATCATCAAGCCCTCCAAGCCTACGGGGCCTCTAGAGTGAATCTTGTTGGTGCTGATACCGACTTCGGTACCAAAGCCATACCGCATTCCATCGGCAAAGCGCGTCGATGCGTTCCAGTAAACCCCTGCCGCATCTACGCTCGACATGAACTTCTCGGCAAGTTCCGGCGATGATGTCAGGATGACGTCTGTGTGTTTAGAGCCGTGGGTGTTGATGTGGGCGATTGCCTCGTTGACGTCTGCCACAGCCTTCACCGCTAGCGTCAGGCTGAGGAATTCTGTGTCGAAGTCTGCATCTATCGCTTCTTCCAGTTTGGCTGATGACTCCGACGACAGCTTGCTAGTGAGGAATTCTTTCGTCCCCTTGTCGCAGCGAAGTACTACTCCCTTCGCGATCAGAGCGTCAGCTACAGTAGGAAGGTGGCTTTCCATCGCAGAGTTCTGGATAAGAAGGGTTTCTAAGCTGTTGCACGCTGCCGGATAGCTAGTTTTTGAGTCGACGATGACTTTAGCAGCCATCTTGGAGTCCACGGACTGCTCGAGGAATGCGGAGCAAAGACCGTCTGCGTGTCCTAGGACCGGGATTTTGGTATTAGACTTGATGTAGCGAACCAGTTCGTTTGATCCTCGCGGGATGACGAGGTCAATGAATTGATCAAGATCCAGTAGCTGAGGAATCACGTCCCTCGTAGTGACCAATTGGATGGCGTTATTAGGAACCTGGGACTTCTCTAATGCTGCAGAAATGACCTTGGAAATGGCGATGAAAGACTCTGTTGACTCCTTGCCCCCTATTTACGGGTGAGCGAGTTTGAAATTCAAGCTGACAATGCGATGTGGACCAATGTTACCTTTCAATATTGCTGCATTGCCCGACTTGACGGCAAGAGATGCGATGTTGGCGATGACCTCAGGACGGGCTTCAAAGATAATGAGCAGCACACCAATCGGGCACGTAACCCGTGTCAATTCCAAGCCGTCATCGAGCTGAGTTCTAAGAGTTACTTTACCAACTGTAGAGCAGTTAGCTCGAGTTACCAACGGATAAAATGTCCAGACGCACCTGGGTCTTCAAGGTCTCGTACGTCCAAGATTCCCTTCAGCATATCTTCCCACTTGCCCTTTTTGCCTAGGTCTAATCTCGACACCAAGCTCTGACTCAGAAGGCCATCAGCAGCAGCCTGGCTCGCAGCCTCAAGGTCTCGCGTATTGGCAGCGAGAATGTCTTCCCTGGCCTCAGAGAGCGCAGCATGGATAGCTGTCAAGGCATCGTTCCTCGATGCTGCAGGGAGAGCCGCAAGGATATGTGATGCGTCCTTGGCCGCTTTCGCAGCCTCTTTCGGCGATGCGCTAGTCAGCGACATGTTGCCGTCCCTATTAAAGAAATTCGACTGTTGACCGAATAATAGGGATATAGTGATAGAGGCAGTATTGCTGTATTGTACACTAGATGTCGAGTGGCGACCGGAGCCGGCCTGAGTCAAAAAAGATGCGAGTGGCACGGCCTTTTACGGCTCCGAATTTCGCAACCATCACATCACCAAACTTACATTACATCGTACCCTTCCCAGTGGTGCACACTTGCCATAACAAGAGTTTGGCGTAACAGGCCTGCTCATACTCTACGTCAGTTGAATTGGGATAGTCATTATTGTGTGCAGTCGTATGCTATCCAAAGCCCAGCCATTGTCATCAATTGGCACTGTATTAAGTAGATAGTGCTAATACAGTACGCATACAGTGCCTTGGCGCGCTCTCTCTATCTATGATACCACCGAACGAAGCGTTGTAGTTTTTTTGCGTTTCATCGCTTTACGTTCCTCTCAATTCAAGTCAATTGGGCGCCTGGTAGCGCCACTAGACCAAGCGGTCGCGAAAACAAATGTAACCTTTGATAGAGGCGTATCCGAATACACCTCCGATACACCAACAACTTAGGCTCGTATAGACCAGTCCGAGGCGTGCTTGTGCAAGCAGTATTTGCGTGCGTACTGCGATGCTAATAATGCCTACTCCAAAAATGATCTTGGTTGATAAGAGCACTGCCACATGAGCCAATTGACCTGTATTATTGCGTATTTCCAACCCACAAGAGGTTCACGGTATAATACTTGTGCTGCAGTCCACAACCAAAAAAACAGCTAACAAGGAGCAATACCTGCCACCATGATGCTTCGAAATCTCTCTCGATTGGCGATTTTCCCGATATATCAAGCCTGGCTCCCGCAAGTCAGCGCAAGTCAATATGGAGAGAACCATGCACCTGTAGAGAAAGATGAGGATCTTGTTGCGGCCCATTTCCCGGATACCAATGACGTGCTCCTCTCTCCAGCTTTCCTGACCCCGCAAACTGTGCTCGATGGCTTCAGCAATGGCACAGATGGTCCAACTGATGATACAACGCTCGGTGTGTGAACTTATTGTAAGGTTTTAAGATACTGGCTTACTCGGCCTGGCTAGACAATTTTCTGCGATCAATTTCCGATAGGAACGACTGGATTGACTACCGCCAAGCCAGATTCACTTCTGAAGAGGGACGTTTATTCCCATACGTATACTTATCGGATGTTTCGCAAGCGCCAGGCGATAAAAAGGATGAAAAGCTTCGCGTCTGGATTCAAGGGGGCATCCACGGCAATGAGCCAGCTGGGGATCAGGCCGTGTTAGCTCTCCTTGGGAAGCTAGATGCGAACGAGACCTGGACAAAGTCGCTTCTTAAGAAGCTAGACGTTGTCCTGTTCCCTCGCTATAACCCTGATGGTGTGTCGTATTTTCAACGCGACCTAGCTTCGAACCTGGACCCCAATCGCGAACACACGAAGCTCGCTCGACACCAGTCCCGCGGGATCAAGCAGCTATTGAGCTCATTCTCACCCCATGTCACTGTTGATATGCACGAGTTCACTGGGACTCGGCTAACAGGCGGTCGCTACAAACATGGCAGTAAGAGATTTTCGAGTCTTATTGCTGCTGTATCATCTGCTGATTGTAATCAATACAGTGGATGCACTTATTGCACCTGGCAAGAATCTAAATACACATAAGGACATTCGGAATATCTCCGAGACCCTTTTTGCGTCTGGTATTGCTAAACGACTTGAAGCCACTGGTTTTCGATGGGAGTCATATTTCACCGCGGTATCGACTGATGCCCCCGGGATCACACTCGCGGAGGCTGGGAGTGATGCGAAAGCAGGGCGTAATAGTTACGGCCTGATGCAGTCTGTAGCTATTCTTAACGAAGTTCGTGGCATTCGTCTCGCCGATCAACACTTCCAGCGGCGTGTCTCGACCGCACTGGCGATGGTATCTGCCATCCTTGACATTGCCCTCGAG
Source organism: Xylaria castorea (assembly GCA_022495115.1). Classification (NCBI taxonomy): domain Eukaryota; kingdom Fungi; phylum Ascomycota; class Sordariomycetes; order Xylariales; family Xylariaceae; genus Xylaria; species Xylaria castorea. Next base: position 1,226,989 of record MU382627.1, on the reverse strand, counting down.
AACTTCGATGAGGTTTATTCTGGAGTAAGCATTTGATTAGCTGAATTTGTGCGCGATAACCAACTCATCTCACATAGGTTGAAAACGCGATCGGAGACTTTGTCGCTAGTAGTGACGATATCGTCGTCACTGACTATCAGAACCTCACTAGCCGCTCTGTTTCATTCATCGATGTGGTAAATGGTAGTCTGGTACAACTCCCTACTAACTGGCTCAGTACGACGCCAACTATTGCAAATCTTACTCGGACACGCCCAGAAGCGTATCTGATTCCGCGAACGTGGTCAGACCTTGCCATTCGTCTCATGGAGTCTGGCGTTATTGTCGAAACTCTCGACTACGAATATCGCGGGACCGTTGAAGCGTTAAAGATCACGTCGGCGTCTCCAGCACGGGCGTATTACGAGGGCGCAATTCAAGTCACGGTGACCACCGAGCCGCACCAAAAAGAGGTACGCCTTCCCGTCGGTAGTTTTCGCGTCAGCACAAGGCAGAAGAACGCAGCGCTAGCTTTTGTGACGCTCGAGCCAGAGAATATCGATTCATACGTACGATTTAATCTCGTACCGGTCCAGGAAGGTGACGAGTATCCTATTTTTCGGGTGCTATCAACGCCAGTTAAACGAGGCCAATCAGACGAGCTGTAGTCATGATAATACAGTTGCAATTATCACCAGCAAGCAAGATGTGAGTCAAGTATTGGTACTAGTGTTGCCTTCCAGGCGCGCATCCCCCTCCAAAATGGTATATTATACTTATATATCACAAGGCTGATGCGTCCTCAGACCTTGTTTTTGAGCTGATCATTTATCACGTGAACACATAACTTGTAGAACTTTCTCAAGTCCTTGAAAACTAGCGTGCTTCTAGATTATCCCAAAGTTCTTCGCACTTCGCTCGTACTAAACAATAGAGTAATCTGTTTGCATTCAGACTCTCTTAGAAATATTACTGGCTCGGGAACCAGTAAGATGCTGCGGCGTTAGGACTTCTCTCTTCCTGAACGTCTTCACGGGCCCGCCCCTGTCCTTGTCATCGCCGTGTTACCACCACAACCATTACCATCATAATTCCCCGTCGAGAGCACCAGGCTATATGGTGCAATATTCCACCAATCTTTCACACAAGCAGTGCATATATTGTCGGGAAGCTATCTCAAATGCGGAGGAGGCTTAATCGTAGCGGTCAGCTCACTCAATCTGAGCCAATGATATAGTTGCCTAACACATGCAAGTCAACTTCACTTCTCACCCCATTGTGAGGGGTTGTCATTGGGAGGAGGAGATCTTTTCCTAATGAGATCGTTGCAGACTGCAAGTAATGCCAAGGTGAACAAAAGCCCCTATCGGCATTATCCGGCGTGATCAGATAACCTCTCAGGCCGCCGTCTTACCATGTATCCGATCGATGCGCTCACCTCGCCTCTACGTAAAGTGGTAAGGTCAATGTATTGCGATGGCAAATTTACCACAGAGCCTCGCCGTCTCCTCTCCCCTTCTTGTCTTTTGACTTTTTCCCGTTTGTAGATGTTCTTCTACTAGATCTCGCTCTTCCTTGCTTGGTTTTACGCAAAGAGAAGATAGTATATTCTACCGTCGTCATGAATGATGCCGAACTCTATATCTCTTTCGGGGATTGCTTCTACGGAGAAGGGCAGATATCTGACCCGCGATTTATTCCCTGTGGCAATGCAGCCGTCGCCGGGACTCAGGCTTGCTGTTTTCAAGGGGACTTCTGCTTGTCTTCAAACGTATGCTATGATAACGATAGTAGGTTGATAATAATCCTGACGTGCTATGGATACGTGTATCGAGGTCAAAGCTGATTAGAACAATAGCGTCTGTGACCTACATCACCGGCTGTACGGATGCAACCTACTCATCGTCAAAATGCCCGCATAAAGCAGGATATCCCGACCAACAATGGGTGGCGCTGGCGAGATGTGACGGGGACGACATCGACCTCTTCTCAGGCTGCGGCCACCATAAGGACGACGTTGTGATCAAGCACGAGGACTGTACATGCGACCCCTCGTCGGCCCTGATCTCGAACCCGGCCAGCGGACAGCCTACATTAAACCAGATTGGACTGCTCCCAACGACAGCTGGTGGGACAATCTCTTTCAATCCAACAGCGCTCCCGACCGCAACAGCATCCTCGTCTAGTTCGGAATCCAGAGGGCTCTCCACGGGGGCCAAAGCCGGCATCGGTGTCGGTGTTGGTGTCGGAGTGCCTGTGATAGCGGCGACAATTTTCGTATTTTGGTTCCTACGACGAAAAAGGAAGAGATCCCAACAACAGCAACAGCAGGAGTCGCAACAGCCACCCTCGGAGCTCCCTCCTGATGCAGCTCATGACCCAACCGGAATAATGCAGCAGCGCTCCCCTCCCCCCATATACAGCCCCGACTCTCAGAACGCGCAGTATGGGTGGCTCCGACATAAGCCCGAGCTACACGGCGAGTCGGCACACAAGGTCGAGCTTTCGGCGGAGACGGGTCATAATGGTGTAAACAGGATGAATTCAATCCAGAATACGCCCTTCGAAAACTATCCGCCCAGCGCCTTTACTGTGGATGACAGTCAGCGAGGGAGCGAGACGCCTTCCTTGCCCTTCATTTCACCCCAGAGCACAGGGGGTGCGGAGAAACCGCAGCCAGGGTCGGTCGACGGCCACCAGAGGACTGGATTATCGAACATGAATCCGGTTTCGGAGCACCGCTTTGATAATGGGCAATACTTGTAGTTGTATCGCGATTTGGTCAAATGGGTGTCTTTCCGACGAACCGGATACAGTCTGAGATATCGGTACAGTGAGACTCGGTCTGCCCCTTTTGCGCACTGTCCACGATTTTGCATTGTGGTGAAGGGTGCAGAAAAGTATTATGAGCTCTGAGCCAAGTAACTCATCAAGTTGCAGGAATTCAGTATAGGTTTCTCAGCTCCCTGACTATCTATGTTCCAAGAGACAGCGGCACACCTCTCTAATACGCAACGATGATATCTTAGGATATAATCACATATCATAATTAAAGCAGCTTACATGAATTGACAAGGAGGTTACCTTAGCACTAAATGTAGGCGCTTACACGTTCGATAGGACTGGAGAACTCGCACGATTCGTTAGAAGTAAAAGCGGTCAATACTTAGTCTCACTACCGGCCCCATCGACGTCCTTCATATTCAACGTCCCTCCGCATCATATTTCTTTTTCCGAAGTTTTTTGGAGGATCTGATGATTCCTTCCTACCAGAACGATGTCCCAGTTGGGGTCTATGCAGCCCTGACCCCACTTTGCAGTATAAGCCGAAGCTCTTACAGGCTCGGTTTTAGAATGCGTTGTTCATTACATCACGTCAACAGCACCAATGCATGAGAGTTGGATCTCTCTGTCGAACAGGTGGAGTTGGCGTCACGTGGACTTGGTAACTTATAAGCCCGAAGAGCGAGGATGCACTTACACTTACTTACTGCAGTAGTATACGAATCAGCCAAAGCATGAAGTGATCTTGCAACTAAATGCCATTAAGCAGATACAAAAGGACCGGGAGAGAGTAGGCGTCAGAGCCGGAATGAGGCGATGCAAGATTAAGCGTCTCTGTTGGAGACATGCATAGTTTAGCTCTCTAATGAAAGAATGATACCTGCGGACCAGATAGGTATGTAGCGATAGCATGGTGACATCCGGGCGGCGTAGATCCCCTCACCCACATAACGCCGAGGCGAAGTACCGAGACCCCAAGGTTTTGACCGGGGACCTTCATAGCCGGGCCCGGGTAGCGCGTCTCTGGGTTACTTACCCACAAAATAGTCACAAGGCAAAACGGGTAGAAGCCACCCATTCAACGTATGAAATAGGAAACAGTATAGACCGCTCCACTGCATCTTTTCCGACCGGTAACGATCATGGCATTTTCGTCTTATTTCCGTCCTCGCTAGGCCTGCTTTCGATAGGGCTTCTGTTCACAGTGACTCTTGCGGTTTAAAGCTTATATATTCATGCTTATATACCTTTCTTTTTTTTGGCCTCCGAAAGTAGGAGACTTTGTGAATTTATTTTACTTCTATGAGTCTTGCGAGTGTGGAAGTTAGATACTGTCATACAGCAAATTGTATTAGACAATATAAATCATCTATCAATCCTTGGCAGGAGCAACTTGTTTGTTAGCAAATTATATGCTCACTCACTGAGGCTTACACTAAGCGGTCCTCTTTGACATCTGCAATAGCTATAACATACACCATATAGAACTCCAAGGGCTATATCTCTCCTCTCCCGGTACCGGTTGTCCCCGGTCATTCTACTAAATAATCAGATCGATCACCCATTTCTGCGACCATCACCCTCAACTTCTATTAGTACTGTAATAGGACAGTGGGTGAGAGTCAATCTCCCGCCAGATAGCATGTCCAGCGAGTTATCCAAGGTAGAAGAGCTATTTCCAAACGCTCGATCGTCGGAGCAGCGGAGACGGTCGAGCGACGGAGACACGACGACAGCGGAGACGAGGTCTGTAGATAACGACCCCATATCACCTACCTTTCCGCCCCCATCCTACGGAGGCGAGAAACCCGAGAAAGATGGCCTTGGTGGCCCTCTCCATCCAGTGTGGTCCACGACATCGTCTACTCGCCCGAGACACGCAACTCCCGTCCCGAAGGAGAACCGAAGAGGATTGTTCCCTTGGCTATCGCTTGTCCCGGAGGTCGACAGACCTTACCATTACGACAACGGGGTAAAATGGACGTTGACTTTGTTCGTCGCCGCCGCAGCTTGCGCGGCGCCGATGGGGTCCTCGATATTCTATCGTGAGTCTCTCTACCCTATTGCCCCTACTCCACACTTATACATAAGACACTCGCCACTAAACACGCCGGTTGCGGTTCAGCGTCCCTGGGAGAGATCGCCGCAGATCTGAAAGTCACGGCAACAGTGGTCAACTTATCGGTGGCGGTATACATGCTATCCATGTCCATCTTCCCTCTTTGGTGGTCCTCGTTCTCGGAAACGCTGGGACGACGGAGCATCTATCTAGTCTCGTTCGCTCTGAACGCCGTGTTCACGGCGGCGAGCGGGCTGAGCCAGAACATCGGGCAGCTGATCCTATTCCGGATCCTAGCGGGCGGTGCCGCGGCGTCCGTACAGGTTAGTCGCTGGAGTCTTTTATCCTCCCCCCCCTTCTTTTCGCGTCTTAGAGACACGAATTGCCTCAATGGAACACATTTTGTTCTTGCTTCTTCTACAAGCTTCCGAAACCCTGAGTAGTTATTACTATAAGTGGACCGTTATTGACTCCAGTGTTATATATAAAAAGGCTGTCGGCGCCGGCACGATCGCTGATATCTGGGAGACGCGGGAGCGCGGCCGCGCCATGGGCATCTTCTACCTCGGCCCGCTCACGGGTCCCCTCCTCGCCCCTATCATCGGTGGCGCGCTCACCGATGCCTTCGGCTGGCGCAGCACCATGTACTTCCTCGCCGTATACGGCGCGGTCATCTTTGTGCTCGTTCTATTCGGTGTTCCCGAGACGCTGCCGCGCAGGGTCCAAGAGCAAGTCCAAGTCCAAGTCCAAGTCTCGGTCCCGCACGACACGCTCTCGCGCGTCTCGACTCGTCGGTCGGTCGCGCAAGCCCGGACCCGGACGAAGATGGTGGGCGCGTGGTTCAAGCGCGTGTTCCTCGATCCGCTGTCGATCCTCAGGTTCCTGCGATTTCCGGCCGTGGCGTTGATCGTGGCGTACGCCGCCATCACGTTCGGCTCCCTGTACGTGCTCAACATCTGCATCCAGTCCGCGTTCTCGGCGCCGCCGTACGGCTTTCAGCCGCTGGTCGTCGGTGCCTTGTACCTCCCGGGCGCGGTGGGGTACTTCCTCGCGTCGCTCCTGGGCGGGCCATGGCTGGACCGCATCATGGAGCGCGAGGCGCGTAAGGCCGGACGATACGATGAGCGCGGCCGCCTCATCTTCTATCCGGAAGACCGCGTCCGCGAAAATGCTTGGTTGTCCTCGGCACTGTACCCGGGCGCGCTGGTGTGGTTTGGATGGAGTGTGCAGACACATCAACATTGGGCCGTGCCCAGCGTGGCCAATTTCTTCTTTGGCGTCGGCAGCATGCTCGTCTTCAGCATGGCTACTACGATGCTGACGGAATTCATGCCGAAACGTGCGAGTTCCGGTGTCGCCCTAAACAATTTTGTGCGTAACATCCTCAGCGCGACAGGCGCCGTCGTCGGGCAGCCGCTGATTGACGTTATTGGCTTTGGATGGCTGGCTACTGCTGTGGCGCTCATTGCTTGGTTAACCGCCAGCCTGTCTCTGTTTCTTCTCAGGCGTAACAGTCAAAGATGGCGCAAGTTGATGAATGAGCAGATAGACTAAGAACATGCGAAACTGTTCTGCCTTGATATGGATATAATGAGAGCAGCTAGCGAAAGTATAGGGTCATAGGAAATGTCGTTATTCAACATATCCAGATGGTAGAGCAGATTTACGAGAAATGTTCAATACCCTGAGAATCATCTCTTATAGGTCTTCTGTGAAATGACTCGTGAACAGCTATATAGAATTCTCAAAAATGATGACTTCTATCTCATCTACTAGCCATCCTTAGGCGCAAACAGCGTCCCCAGCGCCTCGAGACTAACATTACCACCACTAAGCACGATGCCCACATCCCAGCCATCCTCGCCACCCTCGCGCTCGACGAGGCTCCTGAAGTCCTCGTTGAAGAGCGCGACGGCGAGGGGCACGGCGGCGCTGGGCTCGACGACCATCTTGAAGCGCTCGTAGACGAGGCGCAGCGCGGCGACGATCTCCTCCTCGCTCACGCTGTAGAAGCCCGCCACCAGCCTCCGCTCGTAGATGATGCCCCAGGGGACCTCCCCGACGGGCGTGCGCAGCCCGTCCGCCACCGTGAGCGTCGACACCGCCTCCACCCGCCGCCCGGACTCGTACCCCCGCTTCGCGTCGTCGGCGCCCTCGAACCACGGCTCGCACCCGAAGACGCGGATCCCGGTCCCCTCGCACGAGAGCGCCACGCCCGAGAGCATGCCGCCGCCGCCACAGGGGGCCAGGATCGCGTCGAGACCGGGGTTCGCCCCCTTCTTTTCGGGGAGCCTGGGCGTCGTGATGGGGGCTCTGAAGCCGCGCTCGGCCGGGATGGCCTCGTGACGACTCTCGGAGCGCGAGAGTTCGCCGGCGCCGGCGCCGGCAGCAGCCGCCGCGATGATATCTCGGGCATCCTCCTGGAGCTCTAGCCCCAACGTGCCCTGGCCCAGCACGATATCTGGGTGGTCGTAGGGCGGGACGAGACGCGCGCCCGTATTCTCTATGACCTCCACGACGACGGCCTCGCGCTCGACGCTCGTGCTCCCGCTGAACACTACGTTTGCGCCGTAGCCTTTGGTTGCGGCGATTTTGGGCTTGGCCGAGATGGTCGGCATGACTATGTGAGCCGGTATGCCATTGGTGCGTGCCGCGAGCGCCAGGGCTTGTGCGTGGTTACCTTGTTTTGAATATCTCAGCTCAGCTCCAATACGGTATGAAATTGATCGATATCGTGCAGAGCCTCTACACCAGCATTGCATCTCTCTATGCAACAACTCACAAAGCACTCATCTCCACTTCTATGGCCTCACAGGTTCCTGGCCAAAACACCACCCCGAAATAAAAGAACAAAGATGGGAATGTTAATTAAACTGAACTCACCACTACTGTGTGTAACAACCCCCCTCTCCCGTCCACCGCCCTCCTCCCACCCAGGCTCCCTCTTCAAACGCTCAAGCGCATGAAACGCGCCGCGGATCTTGAAGGCACCGATGCGCTGTAGGTTCTCGCACTTGAAATATAGACGTATCTTCGGGTTCGCAGATTTGCTCCCTTCTACTTTTCCATCCCCGTCCCGCCCCCCCAGCGGCGTCGATGCAAGCCTATCCAGCGTAGCGTTCGTGAGCGTGGGCGTATGATGCACGAATCCCTTGATCAGCTCGCGGGCTTCGAGGACCGAGGTCCGTGTCAGCGAGGGTGAGGTCGAGGGATCCGCCATTGTAAATTCGTATATATATTCTCCCTCTTTCTACGTCTTTTTTTTTCTTCCTTTTTCTCTTTCTTCCCTATCCACCTCTTTTTTCTTTCCTTCTATAGGTGTATTCCAGTTCTAGCCCCTCAATTTCAGGATTCCCTGCTCGCGCTAAGATTCTGCGGGGTTGTAGATGTATCAGCAATATAGATAAACTGTAAAGACTTATATATCACTGTTGTATATCAAAACCAAGGGGAACAGAACTGGCCATCAGGTATCTGTTAAAGAGTTAGTGAGCGAGGTTTGGCTCCATAGTATGCATGCGACGCCCTGCAACTTACAGACAATGCTGCCTACCCACTTAGCGAGTGGATCACCAAAGCGTTATTCTGGTCCGATAACGGAAAGTGTAAGTACCTACGTTATTTTTTTATCAACTCCAAGGATTTTCTTGGTTATATCACAATCAACACTATCGCCAATGGAAGATGCGTGTGAATAATAGAATAGCATAACATTTGCTAGCTCGACATAACTTTCGGACTTAATCCCTTTGGTCCTCTCAAGCCATCATGATATCTGGGGGAATCCTGAATACAAGTACAAACAAGTTTTGTCATCTTTTAAACACCTTTCCAAGTATACACCACCAATGCCGTGTTCCCAAACCAAAAATTCCCAACGCCACTCGCTTCGTTATTGCGTTTACTTCTGGTTCTCGGGTCGGAGAGATCTAACACAGTGAAGTCAGTAACGGTTTATGGTTGCCACGAGCAATGCAGCATTTCATGCGTACCTCACAGCCCGGCCGGCCTTCCAGATCTCCAGGTTCCGGATTTCTTCCATCTCGGCCTCAAACTTCTGTCGGTAATCCTTCTGGCTGTTGTACTCTAGCGATCGCTTGGTCTCAGAGCCATCGATCACAGAGTCGTACAGCTGGTTGAAGACAGGCTTAAGGGCATCCTTGAATCGGGGAGTCCAGTCGATAGCGCCACGGCGGGCAGTGGTAGAGCAGGCCTCGTACATCCAGTCCATACCATTGGCACCGATGAGAGGGTACAAGCTCTGAGTAGCCTCCTCGACGGTCTCGTTGAAAGCCTCGCTGGGGCTGTGGCCGCGCTCACGGAGAACCTCGTACTGAGCAAGGAACATACCGTGAATACCGCCCATCAGACAACCACGCTCACCGTAGAGGTCAGAGTACACTTCCTTCTCGAAAGTGGTTTTGTAAAGGTAACCACTGCCGACAGCAACACCGAGGGCCTGAGCCTTCTCCTCAGCCTTACCAGTGACGTCCTGGAAGACAGCATAAGAGGAGTTGATACCGCGGCCCTCACGGAAAAGTGAACGGACGGTTCGGCCAGAGCCCTTAGGAGCAACGAGGATGACATCAATGTCCTTGGGTACATCGACCTTGGTCACGTCCTTGAAGACAGGGGAGAAACCGTGGGAGAAGTACAGAGTCTGTAAGATTGTTTAGTGATGTTCCACTTGTGCAATGTACTATTTCGTGAAACACACCTTGCCCTTGGTCAGCTGGGGCTTGATAGCGGGCCAGGTCTCGCTTTGGGCAGCATCACTGAGGAGGTTCATGACGATAGTACCCTTGCCAATGGCCTCGTCGACCTCGAAGAGGTTCTGGCCGGGAACCCAGCCGTCTTGTATCGCATCCTTCCACGATTGGCCGTTCTTTCGGACGCCAATAATGACATTCAGTCCGTTGTCGCGGAGGTTCAGACCCTGGCCATGGCCTTGGGAGCCGTATCCAATTAGTGCGAGGGTGTCGTTTTTGAAGTAGTCCTTTATAGATGGTCAGCCCAGACAGTCCCCCCACTTACCAGCATTGCTGATGTAATGTCGGGCTAAGAACCTACCAAAATCTTCTCCTTGGGCCAGTCGGCACGCTCTATAGACCCAGTTGTTAGTCACGGGCCGAGAAAAGCAACTGGTTTCATCAATTGGCGGGACAGCTTACCGAAAACTTCCTCGGGTGTGCCAGCAAAGTCGATGGTCTTCACACCACGGACCTGCTGCTGAGAAACACCGGCCACAGCAGGACGAGCTTGAGCGGCAGTAGCTCTGACGAGGTTGGAGGCCACGACGAACGAACGTCTCTGGGCGGTGGGCGAGACCAATTGACGGGCCAATTGGCTACGGAGAGCCTTAGAAAAACCTCTGGCAGCCATAGTGACGAGGAAGAAGAAAATTGAGTGGAGAGGAGAGATGACGACAGTGACACAACAAGGAGGAGACGAAGTCAATTGAGGGGCGCGAGCACTGCTAGGTACGATATTGTCCAGCAATATATATGTGCGACTCAGACTCAGCAAAAGTCAGCCGGGTCAAGAGGTGTCGAGGGGGGTCAAAATGTGCAGAAGTGAGATTTCAACAAAATCAAGAGTTAAGCAGAGTTAAGCAGAGCTTTTGTGTTAAAGACAGGATTCCGAGAGTGGACGAGAGCTGGGGAAGATTGAGAGCGATCTCGGCGGCGGTGAGTCGAAAATTGCTACGCCATTGGTGGGGGGGCTAGATTTACACAACATTAGTTAGCCCAGAGCCTGGCGAGCCTGGCGAAGTTCAAAATGTTTAGTAGCAAGCTTACTTAGTGCAAGTACCTAGGTAACTTTTGCCGGTATGTGGCCGGAGAACAGCGCTATGTGGCATTATGTCAGGTACTTACGCCACCATCTAAGCATCGGTATGCTTGCTAGTATCATAGGTACCTACCTGATAGACATCATGTTGGACCCTTACGCCCCGCTTGAGCTGCCATTGGTTGGTCACCTTGCCGTGGATCCGACCCACCAGGTTCTTTGCGACAGGCTTCCCATTAAGCAGTATAAGCGGCTATCGCACCCATCCATCCTACTGTACATAGGACTGAACATAGGGCATGGAGCTTGAAACCACAGGGTAACGTATGCTTAATTCTTGTTCTACGAAATAATATGAGGCTCTGTAGCTAGTATGGGATGATTGCCAAGGCTACTGCCAGGGCTTGATTTGACCGCGAGGCCATTCGAAATAACTTACGTCGTTGTTAACAAATCCAACATCCTGTCCGCAGCTTAGAGGCGGGCGAACGTCTTCATCCAGTTGGTCTAAGTTGACCCTGGTCGGGACGGCTGGAAGGATGAACCTAGCGTACTAACATGCTAAACCGCTAAGACATTGATGCCAGCCCATGAAGTCATGAAGATCATATTGTATTATTGATCCTTTATCTACGATATAGTAGATAGCCTCCTACGAGACCAACGGTCGTTGTTTGTGTTCTGCATCGTGATTTGCACTCGAGAAAAGATGACCCGAAACCTGTCTGTCTGTGTCCGTCCTCCTTCCGCTTCCTATCTTAATTCATTTTCTTCCCCAACCCTTCCATGCGCTTCAAGTCTAATATGATAGAATCGGGGTAAGTTCGTCCCTTGAGGTGAATGATGTGCTCCCCTACAAAGAACGCCAATGCTGTGATGGTGGAAACGAAACGAATAAAGCATCGCCAATCTGCAACTCAAATCTAGATATAGAATCAGCCATGATCACCCATTCCTGACGTCTCACGACACATGTTCCTCCCACCTGGCGCCCTGAGTGATGCACAGCGTCAGCCGCCTATGTATATGTAAATGCGATGTGATCCTCTCTCGGCGAGGAATGAAGAAAATGAGGTGATACCACCCCCGCGGCATTAAAACCATGGACATTGCTAACGCCTCGACTGAGAAATCATGACACTATCGTATGAGGTCCCTCGTACCGACCCGCCAGCCATAGAAGTCCGTACGTTCCTGCGGAACGCCTCGCGACTGGCGCGCAGGTCGTCGGCGGCCTCCTTGTTGAGCGGGTCGGAAGCGTTCGGCTCGAGGAACAGGAACTGCATGCCGACGATGACGGCGTTTAGGTTGAGCACGGGCTTCCAGTCCTCACGCAGAATATTGAGGCACACCTTGCCCTCGAGGTCGATGTTGGGATGGTAGATCTTCTGCTGGCAGCGCACCTTCGGCGGCTCGTGTGGGTAGTTTGAGCTCATGTTGAAGGTGAAGGTGAATTTGCCGCCGGTGTAGACGCCCTCATCGGGCTTGATCTCGAGAATGAAGTTGAGGATATCGTCGGGGTCTGGAAAGTCCGTCTTCATCGTTGTGCCCAGGGACAGCTCTGAGAGATCTGCGAAGGGGCGGCGCCGCCAAGGTCAGACTCTTTCCGTCTCAAGCCAGAAGCCAGCGCAAAGGACTCAATACATATTGACATACCTTTTTGTACCCGTAGTTGGGCGGCGGTAACCTTCTTTTTCTTCCCCCCTGCAGCATCAGCGTTTTCCTGCTTTTGCTGCTCCTTTTTCTGCAAGAAACCACGTCAGAAGCCACATCATGCCACACCACGTTTCGTGCCCCTTCCTTACCATAGACCATATTTTCAACATTTTGGTGGCTAGTATGTGATATGCCGGTCAGCGGTCGGCGGTCGGCGGTCGGGCAGGAAGAGAGGGGAAACGGGAGAGGATCGTCGAGTCAAAGTGAGATGACTACAAGTTACGGACGTGAACAGTACAGTCAGTATACTTGCAAAAATAGGGACAAGTTGGACGCGAGTGAAGTGGCGGCGATCAAGGGGAAAAGCCGGACTAGAAGGGTGTGGTTGGTTTGAGGTAAGGGATTGATCGAAGTCAGGTAGAGATGCTGTACAGTACGGTACTACCTAGTGTAGCAGTGCCTCACTAATTAAGTACCTAAGGTACCTACTTGGTATAGTCGCAGCGTATCGCTACATTGCCTAAGTACAATAATGTACGCGGTCCGATAAGGTAGTTCGCTACTTGCCGTTAGTGGGGTTATAATGACGGGATGGCGGGGTAGGAACTTATAGGTAATTATCCCAGGCCCTTTGTTCACTATGGGCATCTAATCACATACATAGGCCAGGTGGTCTCGTGCTCGAATTACTACCTACCCAACTAAGATAGTGTAAGCCCACAGGTACACAGCATATTGATGACGATACAATGTTAGTAATTCAATCAGCAGGTGGATTTATAGTTCTAGATTGTGTCTACCTACTGTCTTGTACCTGATCCTCATGGTGAGGATCTGACGAAGCGTAGGGACAGAACGCCGAAATGGAACGCACGTTAACAGTCATCATAGTGATCGGCTTCAGATGCAGATGCAGGTGCAGGCTTTGTAACAGATTTAGATTATAGTTACAGATTGACAGGAAAGAGCTCGTCTTGCGACTGATATTTAAGAACAAAGCTAGACATAGACAGTAGCTACTGGTATTATTAATACGACAGCCTTGACGCACCACTATACCCGTTTTCCTCCCTTCCTTTAGTTCCGTTTTCCCCATTAAGATTTGAGGACTATTTTATAGATAATAATTTACACATACCCGCTTGTCTCAACACCGCTCGACCGACGCCATAATCGTCTCGGGTCCTTTTTTCGCCCGAGGTTCCCGTCTTCTGCTCGGCGCGCTCTGTCCCCAAACTCCTAACATAGTAATTCGATATCATCCTTGAACCAAATATGACAAATGGCCTCAAAGTCCCAGGCGTCAAGGGTTGGAAATAATTGTACAAAACCGGAGCGCAGTATTGGTATAAAACGATATGCAAAACGAGGGTATCCATCGGTGTTCTACACCATAATACGTAAGAGATAAAAAGCCGCCTACTGGAAACGACCTCCAGCGATAGATTAAAATCCCCTAAAGGGATCATCACGAAAGTGGTCTTCCTCCTCTCCCGCCCTACTGCCAGTGTAGTATGAACCCGGTCCCCGAGTACCGCGTGATGTGTAGCTGTCTCGGTGACGGCTGCGGCTGCGGCGACGACGGCGCTCCTTGCTTTGCCGCCGAACTCTATGCCGTGTTTCCTCTATCCTGTCCGAAGGGTCATCAAATTTCGAGAGCGGGCTAATAAAGGCTTCCATTCGAACGGTGCCGATCGCCTCGAAGAAGTTACCAGTAGGGCGCGAGGACGCTTCGGACGTCCGCTGCGAACCAGCCGTACTAATGCCCCATGTCATGTTGCTTGATGCTTGGGACTGTCCGTAGATGTCGGAAGAGCCCGCCGTGTCGACGCTGGCCCCGGCAGTACTATTAGTAGAGGCATGCATCGAGCTCGCCGGGGGAGAGAAGCCGCGGAAGGACAGTGGCGGTGGAACATGGCCTCCAGTGTTGCTCCTCTTTCTACCGTGAAGCACTACCTGGTTAGCGCGCTCATGTACGCGCCCATGGCCTCGACCATTAAACCTAGGAATCAATGGTGGCTCAGCAGCGTCTGCAGAAATCTCGTGTTGGTGGGTGGGCATCGGCCCCAGCACGTCAGTATCAATATCTATGGGAAATGTCGGCACAGGTTCTGGCTCCTCTGGTACACTGGGCTGCGTGTTTTGATCGTGACGCATCATGAACGATGGGTTTTTCCCTTTTGTCAGCCGGATGGAGTCACGAATTCCACCCCGCTTGATCTTGGCTTTTGATAATTCTGGATCGGGAGGAGGAGCAGCCTTCGGCGGTGCGAGGGTTGGTGTGATTTCTGGAACGTCCTGCTGGGAGTGAGCGAGGAACGATAGTGCCATGAGCCATAGGTAATGGCGTTCAGACGAGACGGCAGTAAATTTCAATGCTCTCTGAGGTGTAAGGATCAGGATAGACCGGTTGAATATCTGAGTTTCCCCCTTTGGAACAGGATTATCATCCTTCACATCCAGGACTGACTGGATGGTGACTGTATTCATGTTAGTGTGATCGAGCAAAGAGTGAGATATAGTAACTCACGTTTGCGGCCAGGTTTCCCCATCAAGGCGTTACCCGACGCCGGTTGTTTGCTACTCCAGAGGATCGCTCGTTCATATGGAGCCAGCCACACCCATCGCTTGTGACGATCGTTGCTATTCTCCTCCCGGCCGCCATCAGCCACACCGAAAGACTTGCGCCTACGAACATACTTGAACATCCATTCACCAACCATGGTCTGAGCAATCGCCTCCACAACCCCTGGAGCCTGTTGTGAGCTGGCCGCAGAAAATGCATTGGTGTTTTCGGTATTAGCTGTGTTTGTAGATAACCGAGAACTGTGAGCTTTATATCGATTCCGCGGTGTCGTAATATCATTATTGGGTAGAGGGGGCAACTGGGGGCTCTCGGGCGCCTCCTCAGAGGGTGACATGGGAGGCGGCGAGCGACTGCCTCGCCTACGGTATCGTCCACCTCGCGGCAGAGCGGCTGCGGAACGGACTTTCCGGATACTATTATTCCTGTAGATGCTACCCTTTGCGCCACGTCGTGACCAGCCGCTTCCGTAGCGTGAGGGGCTGCGCGACCCGTCACTTGGAGCACTGGCCGTGAAAGCTGGCTGCCTCGAGCTCGCCCTTGTGGGAATTGGGAACGGAGGCTCTTGAATATCAGGAAGACTAGGGCTTGGTGACCGAGCCTGGTGTGTGGATATACCATTCTGAATCATCGCAGCCTTTCGCATGACACTCGCCCGCGAACTTGGGTTCATGCCGACTGGAGGTGGTCGCGATGACGGTTTGCGGGCCGAGACATTGCGCGCATCGACCAAACTAAAGCTATTATATATTTCAGGTCCTCCAATTTGTCTCGCGATGGTCCGCGAATTTCTGGCCGACGGCCTAATACTGTCCGGCGACATGGAGCCCATTGAAGCAGTGCTGCTCTTTCCATGACGATGAGACCCAGGTCTTGGGTTAGGAGCCGAAAGAGCCGTTCGATATTCCGCGTCGCTAAATTCGACGTCTCCAAACTCGTCTACTTCGTCTGAACTTGCGACATCAAATCCAGCGAATAGGCTACTAATGCGAGGGGGCCGTCGCATGGGGGCTTTATCACCGGATAAGGGACCATTATCATTATTACCAGGATAAGTGTCATGAGCCTCTGATTCAGCCAATGGTGGTGTCGCCGGTCGTGAAGGATTCAATTCGGTCATAAAGCTGGGTTTGTTTGCTAGTCGCCGGGGGTTTCGAGGAGGCAGATGTCCCGGCACAGGAGTGAACGGTTTATCCTCAGTGTCAAGGTTGGGTGTAGGAGAAGATGGTCGAGACGAGATAGCGGAGGGATGTAAATGCCTCGGCAATCTGTCCAGTCTCTTGTCAACTCGGATCTCCTCTGTCTGGACTGCGACAGACTGAAACGTAGCCGACGTTGGCTGTAGAATAAAGACCTGGCAGCCGACATCTTTCGAATATTGAGGTAGGCGATGCTCTCGGGGCGTTGGCGGCAGGCTTGTTGGAGGAACAATGCTAATACTAGGGATCGTCACAGGAGTCACTTGCTTGCGGTTAGGAGCGTTGTCAGTCTGTGTAGAAGTTGATCTTGTTTCTGCAGTCTTAGTTTTTAACTCAGGAGCGAAAGTCCCTGCTGGGGAGAGCGGCGTTCCTGGAGGGCTTAGAGGCTCCGCAGTTTGGGATGCAGATGATATCATCGAATGCGTAATGATTTTGGGAGCATCTATCACGTTCGGGCGGCTGACATGAACTCGCTTTCGACGCTGATTAGCTTCGATCTCCATGTCACCGCGTTGCTGGCTCTCTATATCCAACGGACCCTCGGCCTTCTCCACAGGTTCCGGGGTAGGAGGTTTCGAAGTAACTATACTGGGTGAAGGAGGTGGTGAGTACTGCACGGCCGCATCCGCGTATTCAGGAGTCGGCGAAGACAACTGTATCTCATCGTCCTCTTTGATGCCGCCTTCAAGCCTTGCCAGCATGCTTGGGTTTGCATATAGCCTTCCTCGAGTCACGCTACCAGGACGAACTTGACTATCAATACTATAATTGCGCTGGTGGGGCTTAGACAGAATGCTTTCGCGGCTCATATTGCGATAGTGGCCAGAGTTTGAAAGCACACTTTGACGACCATCCGGATCCGTTTCGTAGTCATCGTCGTCATCAAAATTGAGTTCATCTGCTAGGCTGATACCGTTAACTTTACCTATGCCGGCGGCACTGATCGTGGAGAACCGGATGCTATTTGTTATACTCTGAGTGCGGACACTGGCATTGTCTTTGTCTTCTGCATCGTTTTCCAGGTCATGTTCAGCACCATTTGCTTGGGCAGATTGGAGGGTTTCGACCTCGTGGAGAACAGCTTTCAGTCGAGTTTCGGCAACGTGGAGTTTTCGCTCAAATTTCCGTCGTTCTTCCTCCCAGCCATCCCTTTCCTTTGCCCACAAATCATACACCCGTTGTGAGTCTTCTTCCTGGGCTCGAACTTTCCTCTGTGCCGTTTCGAGCCGCCTTCTCGCCTCCGCTGTCGCCTCAACGGCTTGTTCCCGCTCCCGCGTTATGTCACCTAAAGCTGACGAAGTCCCCCCTTCGAGTAAGGCTAGTTGGCGTTTGAGAGATCGAGACTCCTTTACTGTGTCGGACAAATTCGACTGTAAGATCTCCTTTTCCTCATGAACCTCATGTAAAGACGTCTCTAAACTTTCAATAATCTTCAATTTGTCATCTTGATCTCGCCGTAAGGCGAGGATCTCCGATACGAGATTGGCATGCAATGTCGGAGTGAACCGGCGAGGATCTAGAATGCTCAAATTCTCATCACCGACCAGTTCCTTGGAAGCATGCTTGTTTTTCTTCTCGGCCTTATCAGCCGGCAAGGCTGGAGGAGAGGACGAAGATATGCCTGGAGGTGTTATGGATCGCCGTGACTTTCTCGATGTTCGTGACGGTGTCCGATATGGAGTGCCTGCTGGCGTTGGTAATGCTGCAACGGCAGCGCTGCTTAGCTCGTCCCCCATTTCCCAGGTACCCATTGCTCAATATGCTTATACACGCCCTTGACCGGCAACAGGTTGGCTGGTCTCAATGATGTGGGCCCGACTAATATGGTGAGCTCGAGAGTTAACAAGACCAACAACCCACGGGTTCTAACAGCGAAGATTCCATATATCCTTGATCAGTCTATACAGGAAGGGTAGGTCTGCCTCGCGTCTACCTACTAAAGGAGGGAAGTCTCCAATGTAGTGTAGAAGTAAGAACTACTCTTTGCAAGGCCAAGGTATTCTCTTCGCATTCAACATTAGTGTCTGGCCCCACTGTTAGCACGACTTTCCCTGATCAAACGCGGAGAATGACAGGTTTGAATCAGGGATGTTTTCGGTTTGAAACAAGTCGCACAACCGTGAATTGCTCCGCAAGAGATTGATGATGTTTGTAAATTCATGATCCTTTACCGGGGAGACAGGTATACGATTAAGCAAACTGCTCTAGACTAGGATCGACCGATCCGGCGCCGACAATAAAATGGCAGATGAGAAGAATCTTTATATCACGCACCTGAGTCTTTGCCTGGAGAGGCCTTTTCGTATCCGATCTCACGACGTAATTCGAGGGGTTCTTTAGTAAGGTCGATTGTGCTCCCCTACCATTACAGCTCCATTATTCGGGTCCTTGGTAAGCCGTACTGGACTGTGCTTAGGCTTTCGTTCCGGAATAACTTGGCCAGCAAGCTCAATCACGCCAATATCATGCAAGAACGAAACAGAGAGCTCATTCATATAAAGACACCTATTATAGTCGGTTGGATCGATTGTAGTCCGTGGGGCAAATTCCAATCAGTAGTCGCGAAGTCGGGCGGGACCTGCATTATGTTACATCGTCAGCTGCAACTTCACTTCATGGTTTTCATTCGTCAAGCCACCAAGATACACGACAACGTCGCAGTTGTATCGACCCAGAAGAAGGTAGTCGTTTATCTCCAGGTATTAGCGAACGTGGCAGCTATATTGACTAACCTAGACTTTCACATGCAGCTCGGGAAAGCCCGCGAACGGTCTGCTCCTCTCGATAGTACGTCGTATAAGATGGAGGGTTCTCAGTGTCAGTGCTTCTCGCTGATAGTGAGCATCTCCGGTTCATAACCGACTAATCGTTGGATGCCACTGAGAAATTGGAGAGTGCGACTAATTGATGGTAAGGGTTCCCCAGAATGTACTGTACAAGGAAGATGCGATGCGAGGCAAAGCAGGAAAAGACAACGTGGGCAAGGTAGGATAAGACCCTCGGGAACAAGCGCTATGTACGTCGATCGCGGCCAACTTCCTTTGGACTATCATGTATGGTTCTGTCCAATACAATATTGACCAGTTCAACAGGCTACAGGGAAGAATGAAGAAGCAAAAGCTAACATGGAGTGGCAGGGAACTGTACCGTCAAAATGGCATGACGAGTGCCGAGTGTTCATAACCCCCCGTACTCAAGAAAATGTTAACTTATGTGATACCCACTCCAGTGGACACGCCCCTGGCCTAGAGAACGGTACCAAAAAACCACTAATAATAAATACTGTAAGTCCCGAGATACTGTAGTCTCTCTGTCCTTTTGCATGTAGTACTTATAGAATTCCGGTTACGTACCATGATTCTAAACGATCAATTATTTAGCCAAAGCAGCCATTGTGTTCTTACTGTCATCAATTCCAAGACATGCATTCTGCCTACGCGAGACCACCGTGCACTCGATCTGACGGTACCCCCCTGCCATCCCGTGCCTCTACTAATATCTGGAAAGGCGATTTGGGCATTGTCAAAATGAGGAGGTAACCACAGCTGTCCCAGGCTCACGGGTTCATTAGAGGAACCAAGAACCATTCAACTCAGTCGAACTAATGTACGTAGAGCAATCTGGAAAGGGGCCTTGAACCCTTGCTGTTAGTTGGCTGCTAGTCTAGATTCGTTAGACTCATGGAGCTCATCTCCGAATCCAGTGTAGCGTATCGAGTCTAGAAGCTTGTGGAGGAACACGCTGCAGTCCCCAAGAGTTATCACACTTTCGCCCATCAAACTTATCTTATGTCTTAGTTCAGCAGCAGTGTCAGACAAATGAGATGCTAAAGGCTAATGGTTCAAGATTTGATTGGTAGTTGACATCATCATAACAGCCAATCATTTATGAAGCGAGGTGCATATTACCTCTCTCCTTTTCTATCAAGAGCTTACAGTACTTAGTAGCTATGATACCCCCACCCGCCCTATCATTCCGATGCACTACCCTTACATGTCCCCTTAGCAGTATGATGCACGCATTGCACTAGAGTTGACAGGATACAAGGGATATAATTACGGCGTGCTACCGAAAGAGACTAGCAATCCTAGGCTCTACCTTGCCACTTTCAGACAATAATCTCTCTTAGTATTTTTACCCGGGTCCCCTTGTAGCGTAACCGTGTCGAGCCAGCCAACTTTGTCCGATAATTTCTCCAACACGAATCTACTATGTACCAACTTCGTCACCCCCATATCCACGAAATCATAAGCCCTTTCGCTCAAGCCAAATACGCTTCACTCCCTAAAGAACTACAGTAAACGGAATGCGTATCTGCACATGTTCGTCGAGACGAGAGTTTAGTGCGACGATAACTCGATGATCCAGAATTCAGCAATCGTATAAGGCGCTCTCCGCCATGCGATTTTCTTTTTTCGAAGCGGTAACGCTTCCCGTTCAACGGCCGGTCTAGTTCTCGAAATAAGTCAAGCGAAGGGGTGTCTACTGTACCGCAAAAGAAAGGGCACATGGGTTTAGAAACATCCCACGTTAATCATATTGTGTATGCGTACCCCGACAATGCTTGCTTGGCGATACCACCGATATCGTGGGCAAGTACTTCGTAATGTTGGTGGTCAGTGTCATGCTGTTCAGATCCACAAGAGCTTTCTCCAATCTCATTACAAGTAAATTAGGCATCCAGGGATCGTACACTGTACACAGATCTAATTCTAGCTCACATTTTAACTACTCGGCCCAGGCCGCATTTTCGTCATGGCGAAAATCGCTTCTCCAAGACGAGCTCTGACTAAGGGATCCAGACGACGGTAGCTCTTCAACCAGCGCTTTTTTGGTCATTTTATGGTAGTACGTGGCGTAGGTACTCTAGAACCCGAGTGTTTCAGACTAACACATGGCTTCTTTTAGCCTTCCGGCATCATTTGCTACTACGATGTACGGATCGAAATGATAAGTCACTATGAAAAGAGGTACTAATGATGTTGTCATAATCCGAGGCGACAGGAAATCAACTGCTCCAGCTTTCCACTAACATCATGTGGACTATGCGCAGTGCAGCCGAAGCAACAAAATCTGCCGCCGAGTGTACAGCACCCTGCAATGCTAGCAAGAAGTGTTGCACCATGAAATCCAGCCCATAGTGTTGGGAACTGCGCGTACTTCTCTTTCCGTGATACGTACGTAGTATAGTCCCACTGCCAAACAAGAATGTTTTTTCTCGAAGAACTACTACACACTATATTATCTAGCGTATAACAGATCAGCCTTAGGTAACAATCTAAGTGGAGGCCTGATCTCATTGAATCATCACGGTAACCATCCGCGGGTCTATACGTACATACACTACAGTAGTTAGGTTCCCAAGCAGTACCGAAATTGAACTTTCTGCAGTAACTAGTTAGTTTTTAGTCCCAACCAGTTCCAACCGTGGTGTTGGGCAGCGCTACCCTTCGACCATGACTGCTACCTACTCGGTACGGAATGGAATGGCCGTACAACGGTCTGTCAGGTTTCATCGACCAATCGGCTACAGGGCACCACAATTGCTATCACATCTTGGCGTGCATACAGTACCTACTGTACCAAGGGATGGGATGCAAATGCATAAAGGGAGCTTCCCAGTCCGAGCCCCAACCCGGGGAAGTGAGAGGTGGTGCACCTTAGTCACGTCGTTCTCAAACCAAATGATTTAGCCCATTTCGATATACCACCCCTGACAGCTATACCTAAACGGACCGCACCTCCGCTCAGTTTGATGACAACCCCTCTACACAATCCCGAAGGAAGTACTATATACAGTAGTAGTGTACGCATAGTAGAGTCCTCGGGCTTTTATGTACGTTTTTAAACCACGTATTTATACTAGATACCCTGTCATAGCAGTATGGCTGATGGAAATCCATGTAGATCTCTATGTTTTAAGTAGAATAAACATTACTCGTTGCTCATTTCGTTAACAAGAAAAAAGTCCTAGCCAGCCTTGAGCCGTATCTACGCAACGTGATACCCAGTCCTCAGTGTCATACTTCGAAGTCAGTTGTACTTCCTGTAGCTACTATGTAGGTAAATACCAGGTTGATGTAATAGTTCGACCAATTGGTATTAGACCCTGGGTAAATATGGGGGGATCATCAAACTAAGTGGTAGTGGAGCTGTGATCTCCAGTCGCGCTCGGCCCTTCTTAGCTGTTTACTTGTCGAGATTCACATGTAATTAAGGTACGCGAATGCATGTGGAGTATCATCTATGCCACGTACTGTGGTCAGCAACTATTGACAATCTGCAAGATAACATTTCTTCGAACAAACTCTAGACTAGATCTACGCTACATGAAGCAATACCTATAGGTAGTCGCTTTACGGCTTCAGATTCCTTTTGATTACCTACGACATCACGAATGATGAGATTATCCTAGAACACAGTCGTTGTAACCTCGCTAGAAACCGGTATATTTAAATGCTTATCTGCATGCAAGAACAGCTCAGAGCTCCACATCAGCAATTGTAACATACATAAAACAACCCATCATACTATGTATATTGTAGGAAGCTATAGATATTTCACTTAGCTATATTGCCTGAGTTATCATCGAGGGGCACACGTTGAGAATGTGACAAGGGATTGAAGCACGGATCCAGACTGGGAAGTCGACAATTATGAAGTTGACGATAACCAGCATATAGGTCACTGGCAGACTGCGACCAAACCAGTGGTAGTGACCATATCCGGACGGCTGAGAACTCTTCAGGGCTACTTCATTGTCTTATCTCTGCCATCTAGTGAGATTACGATATTAATGGACTTTGCATCTTACCGAAGTACTTACAAGATAGTCGATGCCTCAAAACGCCTGTGCTAAGGCTGACTAGGTTCGACGAGAAGCACACCGGTTCTAATATATACTGATTAAGGATAATTTGAGTTCCGCTGTAGGTTTGAATTCTCCTCTCGTCTAGTACCAGCAGCATTTTATGGAGACACAATAAGAAATTCGTCGGAGTATATGTTCAAGGTCGTCGCCTTCGCTAACACAGTCCAAGGCCTCAAAATAATACGCAGTGCAATCCAGACCAGTAGATTAAAGTCATATTGAACTAACCCAAGTGAACTTACCTACAACCAACACCATAACCAAGGAGGTATTCAATAAATACGCATCCAGGCTAGCAGTAATCACTAACTATATCGAGGAATCAATTGATCAAGAAGAACGCAACTCAATCGAACTAAAAGCAATGTAGAAAATCAACAAAAAATAGAACTGAGGAGTACAGGTGTTGAAACAAGTGAGGTGTGGATGGCCAAGTTGCAAGACTTGCCCTTGAATCCGACCCCCTTGCCCACCACTTATATACATGCAATATTAGCCCCTTATATTGGCCAATCTGACCAAGGTCTATCGCCCGCTCTACTTCAGTATTAAAAGCCACGGGTAATTGTTACCATGATTGGTTTCAGTCTATCGTATTATCGCTTGGCTGAAGAATTAGGTATATCCTTAGAAGCCCTGCATGAAGCTCTGATCGTATTTCTCATTCCTAGTTATAAACAGACTTGAAGTGGCTTGCCCCGTGATCTCGGTTACATTTCTAACAGCTGCCTGGATGAGGAAGTAAAGATACATATATCGAATCAGCTGTGAGTCTGCTATCTTAGGATGGATATTAATTACAATCGTTATGGCGCATAGTATTGGTCAGGCCAGTTTCTATAGCGGATGCCAAGTGTCGTTCACCCAGATCCTGGGAATATATTGCTAAAGTGATCACCGTTGGCCGGTATTACCAGGTGTTTTGACACAAAGTTCTGTATAATAAAAGTATGCATAATTATAGCTAAGACTAGTCTACGAAGGCGCCCAGACCCCTTCGCGCAACGATGGTTTTCAGCCACCCCAGAGTGAATTCCTCAATAAAAGCCCAACACCAAGCAACTTGGTACAGCTCCAATTACACTTATCCAACCCAGTTCGTGTCATAATGATTGATACCAGAATCCGCCTATATGATTTAGCCAGGTCCTGAGGCTTGAGACGCATCATTGCGGGGGGGGTTTGAGTTCTAGACAATACAAGGATAAGTTTATATAGGGATGAAAAGCTGCTAAACTGGCCAAGAAAGCTACTAAGAAGAAGAAGCTCGCCCGCCTTGGGAAACAGCTAGAGTTCAATCCGCTTAGTCCATTGTGATTTTCAGGAGTGACTGAATGCCAACATACGAACGCACAAGCGAGACCCTACATGTAGGGTAACGTTAGTGACTTGCATATTGCATACAAATGTTGAAGTGTTGGTATGGAAGCCTCCAAGACTGGAAGCCTCTATCCCGGTTGCAACCCACATGAAGAACTTTCTCACGTGACTTCGTTCTAGAGAAATAGAACTTGATCATCGAATTGAACTATGCTAAACTCGGTTGCTTCTATATATATAGGTCGTAGGGTAAACTGTGCTGCATGCCCATGTATAACAAGATAATTGTGCACCTATTCGCTTTTTTTTTTTTTAAGTGTCCAAATTTAAGAAATGTTGGATCTAGGGTCACGAGATTATGTTTATGAAAACCAAGGGGGTTGGCAAATTCTATTCTTGAGCTTATTTATTCTAGCAAAACGAGCGCAAAGTCTGATCGTGCTATTCGTTAACAATCTGTAAACATTGCATCCTAAAGACGAGACAGAGTTTCAACAATAAAAGAACGCGTGAGCCGATTTCTTCGCAAACAGTTAGTACTCAACAGTGGTCACTACCCCTCAAACCAATGTCTGGGCCTGCAGGCCATCCGGTCGAAACTAGGCGGCCGCCAAACCTCCTGCCATCTGTGTAATGAGTAGTTGAATCTGGGAAGTTGAATGAGGAAAGTCGGCAGCAGCAGCAGCAGCAGCTAGGGCCGCAGCTAGAGGCAGAGTTGATAATGGAACACAGGTACAATAACCTGACCCATGGATCCCGAACCCACTTGGCATACAATAATTGTGTTCACCCAATAGGCAGCTCAACTGACATTGCGAATCGAGATAGCATATCGTGCTGCTCGGGGCGCTTGGGCTGGAGGTAACAGCACCCGGGTGTGCTAAAGTAATAGTTACCGGACTGGGGCCCTGAGTCTCAGAGGTCGATAAGTTACACGCTGGGCCATCATCGAGGATCTCAACGGAGGGCCATATATACTGTATATTCCACATCATGGGGGTATTGTAGGGGTTTGCATTGTCTAGCAAGCCTTCATACACCCTCTACAGCTCCTGAAATTCCTGTATTTGTAACTTTGTGAGTAGATTTCGGCGGATCTGGTCTTCGACAAGGAGTGCATGGTTATACACGTTCTATGCTAGCTAATGCATTAAGTATTGTAGGTTTCCCTGGGTAGTAAGTGGTGCCGTATATAACGTGATGAAATCTTTGTATTTGGGGACAAATGCCTACTTCTTTTCTAGATAAGCCTGTTCACAAGCTAAGGTCTGATCAATCAGAAGCTTTTTTTATATCAGCTAACGCTTATTGGAAGTAAGCTGTAACTTACCAAGCTTTATATATTCTAGCGTTTGTCCGCTAAAATGCTACAAAAGCTTCGGGTATTTTCACGATCTCGCGTCCAAGTTTGTTCTGTTTCTAGAATCTAAGCTTATACGTAAGCTTTTTTTTCACACCTTCCACTTTAGACGTGTCGTCCCAGGGATCATTAGGGATACTTTGCATCATGGGACCTAAAATAGTAGAAAAGTCTACTAGAAATCGGTCGACGGTCATTAGGGTGGACTATCTCTGTTAGCATATAAGCAGCTATAAAGTAGATACTTAAGTACCTTGCAGTAGGCGTTTGCCGCCTTACTCATTCTAATTATATCTTCAAAATGCTCCCACCTTGCTAGGGATTCCGACACTATTCTAAGCAAATTATGCGTACGGTGTCCTGGAGTACCCCTATACATAAGATTGAGGAAATCGGTGCAATTGATCTTGCTTGCGGGACCAAGCATGCCTGCTAAATCAGGAGCAAAACTGTCTAGGATGCTGGAGGCGAATCGATGCATCCAGCTATTCTCGTAAACGTGATCGAGGGACGGCCAAGTGTTTTGGCTTAAAGAGGGATTTGCTATGATGTTTTCGATATTGCGGGTCGCTAGGACCCAAGTTATATAATAGTGGCAATTGCTATTGTCGGTGGGTTTTAACCACTGTGGAAGCGTAGTTTGAGTTCCGGAAAGACTACCACTGGTCTTATATTAATAAAGTTAACTCCGGGAGGATAAGCCGGGGTTGATGCCCCTTTTACTGTGCTTGCGACTGTCATTAAATCCGTAATGGTGCAATTGCTATTACGCCCGCCTAGAACTGTAATTGGCTTGTTTTTTATTTTTAGCAACAGGTTTGCGACGTTTCAAAGGTAGTTAGCTATGTTTATCAAATAACGCATATTTATTTTGTTGTCATCGCTATAATCCTATGTATTAGGATCGCCAAAGTTAGGGTTATCCAACCGCTAGTTCTATTCTAATATATCCTGACATTTAATAGAACAGCTAGGTAACAGGTATACTGACAGATTAGAATAAAGTCTCGTTATAAATAGTGGTGTAAAACTTATTGGGCAATTATTAGTAACAAATATACTGGAGGTGGTACTGGCAGCGGCGGAGGAGCAGCAGAAGAAGATAATGGGGCTGGATGGCAGCATTTCGGATCGAAGCTGGACTGAGTTGTTACCGATGGTGTGACCGGAATGATGTCCGATGTTTAAGTTAGGGTAGGAGTTCAAACCTAAGTCGCCGGGGGTGTCCAAATATAAGGTTCAGAAACGGCTATGTTGTCCTATAGCTATATAGTATAATAGAGAGAATAGTAACAACAGAAGATTAGATAAAGGGCAGGCTCATAAGAATGCTGACTTCGGTTGATGAAAACGTAGCGTAATTTCAGGGCCATTGTGAATTGGTATGTAAAAATATTACTGCAGCAAGAATACATCAAATAACCAATGATATTAGCTCTCGAAATCTCGATGAATTGAGGTAGCATGGTGACAAATGCGTAATTCACCGAGAAACGAAGGGCTACTCAACAAGGCAAGTAGCATTGTATACCGTCCGACAGGACTTAAAGTGGTTCTAATAACGAGTAAATGCACTCAACTAGTTAGATGTCCTAAATAATACACTCCTACATAACTTTCTAACGCAATCACAAGAAATGCTACCCGCTACGGTATGCTTTACAAATATAAAACAGTTAAAGCTAAACAACCCTATCTAGCGCTTTATTACTACGCAGTAACATTAATATTAGTATTGCAAAAGGACCATCGAGTCTACAACAACAGGAAGTTGTTATAGTTGGTACGAACGCAAAATATAGACCTTCGTATAACACTCTAGTATGATAGCCCTATCTACGCTCCCAGAAATGCTCCGGATCTCGATTCGAACTATCCCAAGGCAAAAGCTCATCGGACCGTCTAACGTCACCCGCTCGCCTTTCTAGTAACAGGAGTGGCCACAGTAACAACAACAGTGAGGGCGTGTCGTCAGCTCCCACGCAAGCTCTCTCTCCAATCCTCCACGACAGTCCCGCCGAACAGTAGAGCCGAGATAATGCCCCAAATGACCAAGTGAGCTCGCACGAATACGTCAAAGCCATTTATGCACATTGCTAACGATATGCTGTCACCTCCAGTTTTCCTGGCTACAACTATACTCTCAGCCCGAGACCACTCAACGAGAACCATGAGCTCGCGACTGACGACAAGCATTGGAATGCTGTGTTGCACCGCCTCGGCGGTCACAAGCCCGACCGCACACAATTCCTTGTCGAACACAACGTCTCCACCTTGGCCGCTCGACTCTGGCCGACAAGTGCTACGAGAATGAAGAGCTTATTCTTTCTCCGTAACTAGCTTCCTTAAACCTGGATCACTAAACTTGGCCGTCTGTACTATAAACCTCGAGTATATAGTTATATACCGGATTACTAGGGGTAGCGAGGCACTACTTAGTCTGTAAGTGTGATGTAGATTGAGGCGGGCCAGAGCGGCAAGGCCTTAGATCCAGAAGGCTAATCTAATCTATGGACTCAGCTACTATAAGGGACCTGTTGTGGAGGGCCATTACTACATTCACCGCCAATTAAATTTTAATAAAAGTAAGTTATATATATTGTATTACTCGGGTTAACGGCTTGCTAGCTATAATTATCGGTGTCTGTCTATTTAACATGCAGGGAAAACCCGTACGCCAGTAGTATAGCCCAACTCCAGGGCTACCACGTACCGGCGCCGGGTAAAAACCCCCTGTACTTACTACCCTAAGTTGCTCTGTTGCTGCTCCTATTCCGTGCAATCTTGAACTTCCCTCGACTCCTCGCCCACTTAGCCGCTCCTTGGTCTCCTGTTAACAAGGCATCTCCGCTGCTGTTGCAGTGGAGGCCCGTAGAAGGGGCACCGGCGACACGCCGACGCCCCTTAGCAATTTAAAGTAAATTATAATTCTTAATAAAGAAAATACACTTAAAAAAAACAATTATGAAAGTCGGCTTGCAGAGCAGAACTGTCAGTAAAGAATATAGGTTGAGTAAAGAAATAAGAAACAATTTCAATAGCTCCGTGGGGTAATGGTTTAGCCTAGCGTGGGATATCGTCTATAAATCGAAGACGCTGGTTCGAATCCAGCCGGGGCCAAATTCTTTTTTCTATTAGCAAAAAATGTTTTAACTAAAATATTGAGTAAAAAAAATTTAGCTTAAATAAAACTCATATTATTTAAAGCAAAAAAGCCCGGCGGCTATAAGGAGAGGACCGGACCGCCGCACCGCCACAGTGAGTCAGCAGACCCCTGCGAACCAAGTGTTCAATATTGCTGCATGCTGCTAGTGAATGCCTGACCTTTGGGTCTTGGGCTATGATGGCGTACCCTTCTTGTCCATTAGGCACTTGTGCATCAGGAGTGAGTTTGTGAGTCTGGGCTTCCAGGTGTTGATATGGCCACTGGAGCAAAACGAACAGTCACGGCATGCCTAGCAGAATGGTCGTTACTCAGCAGGAAGCTACTTCAGCAAACATCAAATTATTATATTACGGGATATAACTAGTCTACCGAGAAGATGTCGTACCTGTAGAAGAGGGATGGCACTTTAAAAGCAGTACCCGTAGGGCTACTCACATGTCTAGCCTGCATGTGTCTCATATTTGGACTACCCATCCCTCTTGCCGAAGCCGATGGGAGTATAGTCAACCAATTCCAAAGCCAGTGCACCCCCACGAAGCCTAGACGGTAGCGTTTTGAGAATGATGTAAGTAAGGCAATGTGTGAATCTAATTTTCAAGGTGTACCACAAGACAGCTCGAAATGGATACGTGCATCATGGTCAGGCGAGCAATGATTGCTTGCTTGTCCTCTGCACATGCGCTTAGTATGTAGTTTTCACCACAATGAAGCCATTATTTTGATAGGCTGATGGCGAATTGTGGTAGGACATTTAAGAAGTGTGTATACTGAGTCAGTTAGCCAGAACCGCCTAGACAAGGATTTTAATCCATCCTTGGTCGGGAAGCTATTCGTCGATTGCCACCATCAGCAGATTTAACACGCTTAGTGCACAAAAATGATTGAGAAAAGCCACCAGGGTCGCATATTGGACTGTTGGCGTCAAAAACTGAAATTCTGACCCTGGAAACTGCTGAGAGTTCAATATAATCTTGCTTTCTCGTGGCGACATGTCTGACTACATTGCATCTAGGTCTGTTGCCCATTCTTGTCTTAGCTATCGGTTTGGACACAGTCGAGGCGGTGTAAAAATAAACTGGCAGAAAGTTGGTTGTAGTGGTAGTGGTGGGACTGCCAGTTAATTTTTACATCGCCTCGACAGTCACGAAAATAGAGAAAATGGTTCGTAGCTGACTGCCAAGGATATATTGTAGTTGCAAATCGTTAGGAGTGAATAAAGAGTGGTCTGTGCTAGTAGATCCTCATGTCAACGACCCAGTAACTAACCTAGTTAATTACCGTCAGCAGGTTTTCGTCCGAGTTCTCGGATGATGTAGCGCTAAGTTGCTAGTGCTGACAAATTTTGTCCGGATTCGGCCGAAGGCCTTGGCATCATGTTCGGGGTATCAATTGATCACTAAGTTAACATGTGCCTTCGCTTCAATTGTCTGCCAGACTTTCCTATTGCCTTGCGCGTGATTAGAAACGAGTTATCGTGAACCGTGCCCTACTATTCGTTGCTGGTACACTAGTTGCGGCTTTAACACAGAGCTGAGACGCCTATACAGATAGTGAGACGGCTATTGGATTCACAGTCAGACAGACATGGTCTGCTCTCAGTCCTGGTTTTGATCACATAGTTTTGCCTCAATATGCCACAAGAACAGCGCCTCCCTGTCCGCGGTACGGATGGTGTTACCCGTGATTCAAAGCGAAGGAAAGTTCGGAAAGGAACACGCAGTTGCTGGGAATGTAAGTGTGAACCCCTTGTGGAGTCTTAGCGAGTGCATTTTTGATGTAAACCCGAATAAATAGGTAGAAGACGGAAGATCCGATGTTTGTACCCTTCGGAAGATGCTTCAGTTTGTGTCAATTGCGAGTCTCGTGGCTCAAATTGCGTAAGCCAGGAGTTTGCAGATGAGCAAGCTTCAACGCCTGACCGACGGGTGACGCAACGCCTGGGACGTGTTGAAGAAATGCTCGAGAAGTTGGTCGAAAAGATAATGCCGGATAGTTATAACGCCAGCCGAGGGCGCCCCACGAGCGTTTCAGCCGCTTCGGCCGCTTCGGCCGACACTGTTGAACCGGAGTCCGACGACGGTGGTGCATGCCCTTTCTCGGCTGGCAAACCTCCCATGTTCGACGTGCTTGCCCCTCTAGTGGACTGTGACAAGGCACCCGATGGGGTCTGTCCTTCCATGGGTGACCTCCCAACGCCAGCACCTAGCCAGGCCGATATGCCTTGTATCAGCTCCAAGTATACGCAGGTCTCGAAAACATTATATAATTTATTACCCTGCCAACAGGATATTGACGCCATCATTGCGGCAAGCCCGGGAGCCGGCTTTGTGATTAGTTTCCTTTCACGATACCAGGATGTAGCCGCTAGACGAACCGTGGACCTATCTCCTATCCGTGTTGCTCTAGAGCCGTCCTCACACCCGGCTGTGCTTGCGAAGCGATTGATGCAGCTCACGAACTGCCTCCAACAGATCCAGCCTGAAACACCACCTAAGCTTATTTCAAAAGAGTCTACTCGTTGCCTGATGGCCAAGTATGTCTCAACAGTCTCAGACCTAGTAGCTTACAACGACGACCTAGTAGGTTATGCGGAAGGGTTGGAAACTCTAGCTTTGGTCTCGCTGTATCATGCTAACGCCGGCAACCTACGCAAAGCGTGGCTTATGCTCCGCCGCGCAATATCAGTGGCTCAGCTCATGGGTGTTGATAGATTAGGTGACAAACCGATAAAATCTGCTGATCCAGCGTCCAACCCTTTGACTCAGGCCAAGGCAAAGGCACTCTGGTTCCGCCTTATCTTCACGGATCGGTACTTGTCTCTTCTTCTAGGCCTTCCGGCTGGCACAGATGACAACTCTTTCTTAAGTAGCGAACCTGACGATGATCCGACAGACAGACTGGAAAAACAGCATACGGTCGTCATGGGTGCTATAATCAAGCGCAACTGCAGCAAAGGTGATGCGTCCTTTGGTATGACACAAGCTATTGATTGCGATCTCGAGGCAGCGGCACGGAGCGTTACATCCGACTTCTGGCAGCTCCCACCGGTCAAGGCTTTTGTGGATGTAGAGCCCACAGAACGCATGCACGGCAGTAAGTGATTGTCAATGGAATTTGTTTTTCATGTTGTTTTAGTCGTTTTCAAGCGCATAAAGCAAACCTCTGGCCGGAAACTATGTCTTGGAAGCGTTTTGAGCTTTTGAAGCACTCGTATATCACCCTTAAGCGCCAAATAACTAACTCGAATTGTTGTAGTAACGAAGGTGATGCTACAGATGAATCATCACAATCTTCTCATTCTACTCCATCTCCCTTATATGCTCCGTGACTCAAAAGAACGACGTTGGGACTATAGCAAGGCTATTTGCATAAGTTCATCGCGGCAACTCTTACACACGTTCTTGTTGTTCCGGCAGATAAATAATGCATCACATGCGTGCCGCCACACTGATTATAGCGCACTTACGGCATCTATGACTTTACTCCTTGGATACTTAGATCCAAAGCTGCAGGCGCGCGACCCGGCCACGACTTCAAGGAGAGAGGCAGACCGCATGCTAATCCAAGAAGTGCGTGCTAAACTTCAGCATATGGCTGACCGGAATGGCGATAAACTCGCCCGGGAAGCCGCCTCCATCATAGGTCGTCTTTGTAAGCAATTCTCGCAACTATTATTTTCTTGTTTTGGTAATTTTCAAAGCACGAGATTTCCTTTTTGGGATATAACAGTGTCTAGGAGCTTCTGAAACCTTCGCAAAATACGCTCTAAATGGCGATGACTGACCCCGGGTGTTCTAGTGCCTTTATTAAACCCAGACCTCATGACAAATGGCGGCGGTGGCGAAGGTGGAAATAACGAAGGTGGTGGCGAAATGTCTGCGATTCATCTCGAGATCCCATACATGGGAACAATCAATATTAATCCACCTGCGAATACCCAGAATCTTCAGCATGATGTGCAACCGCATGCCCACGCGACACCAACGTCAACACCCAATATTGTTGCCAGCACCAGCGGCACGCCCGCTATATCCACCACCGCGACTAACATGACTCCTCTTAACATGAACCTAAATCAACATGAATACTTTGAGTACTCGACATCTCACACACTTCCCCATAATACCCAACCGGCCGCGACAAACTGGAACACGCCATCAGATCAACGACAACTCGCACCTGTCGAGGGAGATCAAGCTGAAGCATCTCACTTATTGTCAATCCCTATGGAATATAGTAATAATTCGATCTCATACGCTGACTTTAACGGACTTCCGCCTATGATGCAATTTGAGTGGTCGCAGGCACACCTCGCCCACCCAGAGCTGGCAGCTGAGGCCGATGAGTGGACATTCCAGGGGTTTGATACAACGTACTTTGAAAGCCTATTTTCATCTGGCGCTCAGTGCCTCTGAGATTTCGCTGGGTGCCAAGCAGACGATGCTAACATTTATAACTGATATATATATGTATGGGAATGAAAAGCGCAACCTTGTTTTCTTGAGCGAATAATGATTTTCGTCGTTCCTCAATACGGCGGACAATTTGTACAATAACTAACTATATCATGTCATCTACATAAGCATAATAGGATATTTATTTTCGATATTAACATATCTCATGTACAAGGAAACAAGCTTTGGCCGATGATAGATCATTACAAGGTGATGATGACGGCACCCTTCCTGCGAGAAACGGGTCTAGCTTTGGGTCCGTTCTTCAATGCCAATATTCTCGTAGCGGCGTTCTCTGCTGCTGTGACGATCATCGCGGAGGGGTTCGCTGTGACCATGCCTGGAAATATGGACCCATCGACCACAAAGAGATTATCCGTGCCGTATACTTTGGTGTTAAGATCCACGACAGCTGTGCCATCTGCGTTTCGGCCGTCGTCCAATCCTATCTTGTTGGTACCTGCGAGACCCAAGCATTAGTTCAATTCGGAGCTGTATCGCCTGATTGGTATAGACTAGAGCAGACTTACCCAGCCAGTGGTTCGCACGACGCTTAGCAGCGCTCACTACGATACCATCTACGTAGTCTTTGACCGTCTGGTTCGCTGGCGGGAAAGAGAATTTAAGGTTTGGGTATCCTGAGAGAGCTTTGCGGACACCATCGATGCTGGCGATGACGGCGAGCTTATCGTTTTCGTCCTTAAGATACGGCGGGTCTGATACAAAGGTATCTAATCCCTGTCGGATGGTCATGCGACCACGAGAGGTAGAACCACGGCCAAGATACTGACTCATAATCATTGTGCCTAGCATAGATAAGCTTCTACTTCAACCACCGCTATCGAATAGTTGCACTCACTGTTACTGCCGGTCTGATCGGCTCCTTCAATACGTGCCGTCCATTGGAACTGACGCACTTTACCGTCGGCTCCTACGACTTCTTCCCAGAACTGCATACTAACGTTAGGTTATCTTGCCAAATACAGTCAGATGTGAGATCACATACCACAGGTCCGATATTGGGAGCGGATTGCGCGAGAATGCCACTACGATTCGCTGGACTGTGTTAGAAAATTCTATCAAATAAAGCACATGCCACTACTTACAGAGATAGGCCGATCTATCTGAAGGAATAGGCGTGGTCCAGGCCTCGTAGAAGTCGTAGAAAATGACGTCTGGATGGGTGATAAAGGTATCGGTCTGCGGAGGAGAGATTAGCAACTGATTCATAGACTTTCCCAATTGTACTCACGTTGACATGATCTACCAAGTTGTAACCGACAGGTAGGTTAATCCACGCGTCGCTGCCAATCATAGACGGGCCGTCTTTCGATGACTTAACCACATCCAACTGGTCTATGGGGCCAATCCCACCTAATAACAATTAATCACCTATTCTAAAAAGAAAGAAGGGGGTCTCACTTCGCATCAGGAACTTTGCCGAGCCAAAAGTTCCAGCAGACACGATCACACGTCCGGTGTTAGGCGTGACAGAGACTGTGCCATATTTATCCTGCCCAACCATGCAGTCCAGCTCAACGCCGGTTATTCTTCCACTGGTTCGAAGGGCGCGGCGAGCTGGTGTCTTCATCCATAGCTGAAAGTTGTCCCTCTCAGCTGCCGTCTTCAGGTACGTACCCATTGGTCCGTTTCGCTCGCCTCCGGAGAACATGTACGTTGTGGGACCATAAGTGCGGTTCTTTGCGCCAGGGGAGTTGTTGGGAACGTCGACTGCTGTCCAACCACCCTTTTTCAACGCCGAGCTCAGAAGGTTAACTCCTTGTGAGAAATACACCTTTCCATCGACAGATGGCTTGGTAGTTCCGGGAATGCGCTGGAATACCTTCTGAGTCGCAGCCTTCAAATCGCCATCGTGCCATCCGGCGGGGAAGTTCTCATCCCAGTCTTTGGGGTTGGCCTAATCCTCATTAACACTTCATTCAGCTCGTTGATCAGGGTTTGAGATTACCTTCCACCAAAGGCCAGCATTCACAGCAGTGCCACCGCCAAGAACACAACCAGCCATCTGATCTGTATCCTTGCAAGCGACGCCGGCGGAGTCGACCCAGATCTGGTTGCACAGTCCAGGTACATCGAAGCGAGTAAGATCAGTCTTCTCGAGCCAAAGCGGTTTCATATTTCCACCCCACAAGCCCAGTGATGGAGGACCTTTCTCGAGGAGGAGAACACTATGGCCCTTTTCACTAAGACGATCGGCCATAGGGATACCACCTGCACCGCCACCAATAATGATGTAGTCGAACGTTTGATTGGCCATCTCTGGATGGCAAGTAGCGACCGGGTCAGGAGTTGGATCCCCGTCACCGGGGTCGGGTGTGCCACAGTCCCCGGGGACGACTCTCGTTGCCTTCTCAGCCCAGGTATCATAGGAGTCCTTTACAACGGTGGCCAGGGACGCGCCGAACTGACCCTGAGTATCATGTTGTTTTAGACTAATATCCGAGGGACAAGCGGGGTTAGACGGTGCGGCTTTCGCAGCAGCATATCCGATAACGAGAAAGCCCGAACTTGTCTGAACGCTTCCCGTTGCGCCGTCATTGTCCCATGAGAAACAACCCTGACACCTGTATATGAGCTCAAAGCCAGTGTCTGTTACCTTGGACGATATTTGCGTTAGGTTCGCTTGACCCTTATACTCTTCAGGGAAGCTGTATCCAGTCGCATATCGGAATGATGTTAAGACTTCGTCTCCGTTGACCCAGGCAACTAATAACAGAGCTTGTGTCATCTGTCCGGACTCGCCCAAAGACAGACCACACCAGCCCGTCGAGCATTTCTATGATATGTTCAGCCCATATTCGTTTGCATCTTTTCCGCAACCCCAATAACGTACCAGAATTCCGACGTACTCTGTGGCGTCGGTTGTTAAAGCATCGCCAGGTAGCGCCAAGCCGATGGTCATATCACCCTCTGGCCAGGTTCCAAATTCTATCCCCGTATCGGGATCGGTATACGAGACGGGCTCCTGGGCGAGGCATGGCCGAATTGCTAGCGATAGTTAGGATTGCTCTAACTCGACTATATCTCTTCACTTACAAGCAGCGACGGCTAGAACAGCAGTCGTGATGCGTGAAACGCTCGGCATCTTGAGGCCAATCAGAAAGCGTCTAGTACCATAAGAAAGACGAACCAGTTTCCCCTTCGAAAACCAAGTGATCCGTCACGTATTTAATACAATTGCGATAACCTACCAAGATAGCCCAGGCTCGTTCCGCAGTTCCGGTATGGCCACAAGGTCAGCCACATCCTGAGGAACCTCAATGGTTGAATACGAGGACCACGAGACATGGGCTCGATTCGGGAGCCCGAGCCGGTCCACTGAATGGCTTATTTTGTAGCCCGCATGAGATATAGCGATTCACTATCCGGAAAGGAAGAACACAGATAAAGTTGCGCAGGTCGTTTATTGGCGGAGGAAGCTGATAAGACATCCGACTGGCCAGAATAGGCGATAGCCGCTTGAGGCTGTCAGCCGGGAAGCTATAGCGATCAGGGCAATAACACAAGCCAAATGAAACGCGGAAGCACAAGCTTGATGGGCCTGGAAGCCAAGCGGCTCAAGTCCGTTGTCATGTCCTAACTAGATTGCTTGTACCGATAGATACCTGCTGGCTTAGGGCACATGTCAGCCCCTGAATGCATGTTGATTGAGTTCTTTTCGTTAAATGTACCGACTATGCTCGTTGTCGTTCTTGGTGCAGCATTCCAAGAGTGCGTAGTTGAGGCAATCAACTCTTCCCGTACGACATTGATAGTCAGTACCCGGGAGGAGGGATTGGGGAAGGTCCCCAAACCTCGACATTTGGGGATTCTGCACGTTGCACGACCAACTTCGGCTGAATATTGCTACCGAGCGACTACTCTACATGCAATCAAAAGAACGGTTCTGCGGCGGGACCCGCATACAAAATACAATTCTCCGCTATCCAGGGGTTCCCCGCAGACATTGAAGAACTCATCTAAGTAAACCGAGATCCTCCCCGCAACGTTACCGATGTCGCCTTAAAGCCTAAGATCAAGCGGCCTGGCAGGAGTAGCCTGTCTTGCTGAGTAGCCCCGGACTCATGCTGACTTATGCAAGATATGGCGGTCCTCTCCACGCAAACGACAGCGACTCTCCATCTTGGCAAGCCAGATCCGTAATTGATTGACGCGTGATCTGGATAAATGTACGCCAAACGCTCCTATGAGGCTCTTAATTAAACGTGTCAGCGACATGCCAATTAATGATGCTCAGCCTATATTCGGAGAGGTCCCTCCTTGACTTCTCATTCGGCAAGCCCCGTAGCAGATCAGTATTCCATCGTTTGGGAAACGCTTCTGTCTCAACAGCTTTTCATATCTCGCCTTAAACACCTAAGCGCTCACGTAATTATCTCAAAGCACCTCATCGGCTTCGAGGGCCGAAGCAATGCTTTGCTCACCTGCGCCCAATATGATAGAAGGTGTTTCGCCACGACATGTACAGATATTCCGTCATTAATCGAACCGATGATTATCAATAGCCCTAATTTACAGCTTGTGGTAATTCTCTAGTACATATTTCTAAGCAACAGCGCACCCACAACGTGCCACCACATTGGCATTGTCAGCATTTACAGAGCGGCACTTCCGCTGTCACACATTGACTCCCCATTATCATCAAGACTCAGTGAATGACATTCACTCACGGAATCAAGTATATTGATGGTGCTGTGTTTCTCGGCGACGTTACTGAAATACATGTTGTCGCCCACAGCATTTTGGAGACAAGGGAGTCAAGTCTCTTTAGATATGCTATGACGCCTTCGGCGAGAACAATAATTTTCTATCCTATACTATCAGGAGGCGTACGAAAAGTGGTATATACTCGCTAATAACCTACCGCTGGTTAAGCTTTGAGTATTTGGCGCTTCCCGGTAAAACATAACATATATATATATATACTACAGAACTATCACATTCGATCTTATGCAGTAGGTAAGCCAAATAGACGCACAGCCACATCAAGCTCTTACGATTTAATCCTCTGCATATGAAAGTAGCTAGATGATTCGATACAATATCAGTATATGATCAGAAGTACCAACTTGAGACTTACATTCCAAGGCCTAGGTACCCAGCTTGACTCGTTTATAGGCACATGAATGTGTATTAGAAGGATATAACAAGGCGAAATAGTTGTTAAAGCATGGTGATGCTTATTCTGCCCTTAAAGTTATTGCTACGTTTTCTTCCAAACGTCACGAGCCGACTTTATAGATAAGGTTATTGTGTGTGTGTGCATTTATTGGCTATGACGAGCTAGGATCATGCATGACCCTCCACTCAATATCTGACTGCTCTACCAACGTACCATGGTTCCTCGAGGAACAAATGCAAACGTTATTACTTTTATGTCATTGCCGATTGGGCTGTAGAGGCTCGGCCAAGCCCCAGATTCTTGGCCCATTTACTGGCAGTCTTGATACCGCAGGCCAGACCATTTTCATACAACGAAGGCTGGAAAGCTTCGCAATATCAGCGGCGTAATATCAACTGCCGAGAGCCACGGAGGCTCTCATCCCTTCCTCGGGAGCTTGGAGAGCGTGACTTTGAAAGAGGGTTCGGTGAGGAAAGATATATACCATTAGTGCCTGCGTCGTTTAGTTCTCATTACCTTGTAGTTAGGAGCACACGTATCTTGAAATTTACACCACTCTACGCAAAATGAAGGGCTTCATCAAGGCTACTATTGCCGCGGCTCTGGCTGCACAGAGCGTCTCGGGGCATTATATTTTCCAAGCGCTGAGTAAAGGTACTGCTAAAGGTACACCATATGAGTTTGTGCGCCGCAATACCAACTACAATTCTCCTGTAACTGGTGAGTTTAAACATGAACACATCTTGATGTTAGCGTAGAGCTCTAACACAAACCTATAGACCTCTCTTCGAATGACCTTCGGTGCAACGTTGGCGGTGCCACCGGCGGGAGCACTAGCACCCTAGCATTGAATGCCGGCGACCAATTCACATTTAGTCTGGACCAAGCGGTGTATCACCAAGGTCCCGTTTCATTGTTAGTCGACCTTTTTTGAGTAGCAGTATGGAAGACATAAACAGCTAACACTAATGAAATTCTAGATACATGTCCAAGGCCCCTGGCACGGCGGCCGAGTATGATGGTAGCGGAGATTGGTTCAAGTTCTATGACTGGGGTATGTCATCGAAGATGAAATGAGTTTATTATTAGTTCTCTAACTAAAAGCTCAAATAGGCCCGAAGTTTGGAAACGGACAGGCACAATGGACCATGACAGGTACGAAAAATATTCAAAGAGACGCTGTTTCTCATGCAAGTTTTTGACTTAGATGCTAGGCACATACTCTGGAAATATCCCTAAATGTATCCCAGATGGCGAGTATCTTCTGAGGATTCAAGCTCTTGCAATTCACAATCCCGGGGCTACCCCTCAGTGGTATATCAGCTGCGGGCAAATCAAAGTCTCTGGGGGCGGAAGCACGACCCCTTCACCGACGGCCAAGATTCCTGGTGCTTTTAAGGCGACTGATCCCGGCTACACCGCAAATATCTACAGCAACTTCAACAGCTACATTGTGCCCGGTCCCTCCGTCTTCGCTTGCTGAATAGACTGACTCATAAGGTTGATGAGCTGTCGTAACAGCACACGTAGTGCATGAGACGACGATCCAGGGCACAGGTCTAAATGGAATGTATATAGCGTCATCTAATCATTCTTTGCTATATTGCACTGATTAATCAGCGAGCGGCGCTAGGCCCAAAATATGCCATGAGATCGAAACTCGCTTTAGAGTTACATTCATCCCCATACGCATCTTTAGATCTTTAAAAGGCGACCAATCGTACGCATAGTGCAAGCCTCTATCCGGTCCTACTGACAGGTGAATGTTGAATAGCGAGCCGTATAGGAAAACTTACCCGATAACCGCTAGCATGGCTACCTCCACGGCTCGACTTGGGAGATTCAGCACCTCCTTATTCGCTGATTGTAGCACCTCGGCACATAACCTTCTTGGATGTGAGATGATCGACCAATCTTTCCCATATAGGTCTTAGCGAGTAGTGCCAAGAGGGGCCCGCTAGGTTTCATGGGTTTCAACCCTCCGATTAAATTTCCTTTTACGGCAGTTCGCCCAATCAAGCTTTCTATAATAGACATGCTAATGGAAACCCCGGCATCGTGGGCAGGGTTATAGTCAAGGTTTACCGCCTCAAAGCCAAAGAACACAGCTGGAAGAAAAGAGGGAAAATGATCTGAAACCTACAAAATAAATTGATAGATCACGTTAGTTCTTATGAGATATAGTATAATCGAAAGAACTTAGGAATTTTTAAATATTTTGACGTTACAATTAGTTATCAACTGATAGAGTCTGGTAGCTGGGTACGTTTAGAGCATGTATGTGTTTTCTCACTGTTCCGGCCCCTACATCGTCCCGCTCCGAGGTTTAGTGTTGAAGAAGCCTTGATCATCGCTTTAGTGTTAAGATTAGCACTTATGACTATGATGCATCATGAGTCTCTATGTAGTAAGCAGCGGCTTGGACGAGACAATACGCTTGTGCTTAGCTATCCGATTTCAGATTAACAAGGTGATTGGTGATGCTGCATTAATCCCACTTCACCTTCCTTCGGCTCGTTGTCGCCGCCTCCAGATATAGTGTCCTAAATCATCAAGATGTGACATCACATGGAGACCTACTGTCAACAACCCTGATAGTCGCTTTTCACTAATACCCTGAGGGAAGGTAGATAGCTTGAGAGAAAAGTACATAAACGCCGCCTCATCAACACTCTCCGAATTGAGACCTACTGCCACGTCTAGTTTTGTAGCCCAAAACATACTCCGAGTTCAGCGTCTCTTTATCACTATGAAGCTCACTATTACTTCTATTACCACGCTAGCTGTGGGTGCATTTGCACTACCACATGATGCGTCCAGTTCGTCTCCTTGTCCCTTTGGCGTCACTAGACTTGATATTAAGACATAACAGGCACACCTCTCGAGCGAGCCACTGGCGTCCAATATTTCGGTGTCAACATCGCTGGATTCGACTTCGGCTGTGGGACAGATGTAAGCGGCGCCTCAAGAGACCTTGATAGCCAAACTAAACTAATGCGACGTAGGGAACTTGCGTTACAACTAAGGTGGTCCCGCCTCTGTCGGCACTCGGTGGCCCTGATGGGTAAGCCATAGTACACCCAGCTCAGTTTTAGTTACATCATTTAACTATATGCTAATTATTCTTAGAGCGGGACAGATGTCGCATTTCACGAAAGATCTATCTATGAATATTTTTCGACTTCCAGTGGGATGGCAGTACGTATTTCTAGGTCACGGGCTTTCCCACGTGCTTCTGTTTGGCCACAGCCCATAATCCCCGACTGGCCCTCAGTGATCGAGCCGAGTATTAACGATGCCTGAGTGTTACAATCTAACTCTGGAATTTCTTGCAGATACCTCGTGAATAATCAATTGGGCGGTACGCTAGATTCTAACAACTTTGGCAAATACGACCAGCTAGTCAAGGCATGCTTAACTACCGGCGCGGCGTGCATCATTGATGTGAGTAACTAGCTCCAAAGTCTTAGTGAGGTCAATACGATGTGCTCACAGAAGACGGCTTGTAGATTCATAATTACGCGCGTTGGAACGGACAGATCGTCGGACAAGGCGGCCCTACCAATGACCAATTCGCCAATCTCTGGAGCCAGCTTGCGACAAAATATGCGTCCGAGAAGAAGGTTATTTTCGGTCTCATGAACGAGCCTCATGACGTACCGGATATTAACACATGGGCGAAGAGCGCGCAAGCTGCCGTAACTGCGATCCGTCAAGCCGAGACAAAGGCCGGCGGTTCCGCACACACAATCTTGATCCCAGGGAACGACTGGACATCAGCAGCGGCATTCCCGACGAACAGCGGCCCCGCGTTGCTGGGCGTCGTGAATCCGGATAAGAGCACAACCGGGCTCGTGTTCGACGTACATAAGTACTCAGACAGCGACAACTCTGGAACCCATACGGATTGTACGACCGATAATATTTCGACAGCATTCGCGCCGCTCGCTGCCTGGCTGCGCACCAACAAGAGACAGGCCTTGAATACGGAGATGGGTGGCGGCAATACGGCGTCTTGCGAAAAGGATATCTGCGCCCAGATTGCGTACGTCAATCAGAACGCCGATGTCTACCTCGGCTACGTAGGTTGGTCGGCGGGAGCGTTCAATGCTCAGACGTATGAGCTTAGCGAGGTCCCGACGAAGAATGGTAATGTCTGGACCGATACCGCTCTGATTAAGGCGTGCTTCAAGAAGGCCGCATAAGTTGGACTTGAGAGTAAGAGGCTGCGCCGCTGACGGTCATGATATATCGGTGATTTGAAGGGGCTAGTTTTCTCTAATCGTTTACATGACACTTATTGTCTCAAATACAGCCATTTCATCCCGAGCAAGCTTTTCATACATCGCTCCAAGTAATAGTCAGACTCGACAACCCTAATATCACCTACTCCAGTCAAATATGAAGAGGACACCTCATCTTGATTGATTGTGTTCATCTTCCTAAAGATGTAAGGCGTTTCACTTTCAGCAACTAAGCAGACGAGGCCGCCTCACTTGAAATCTCGCGGTGCGACGCCGACCATATCCCGCCCTCTCGTTTGGAAGTTGAGCCGAGCCATAGCCGGTCAAGTAGGATCCCATCCTTCGTTATCGTCCCTTCA
The DNA here is from genome assembly GCA_022495115.1 of Xylaria castorea. Taxonomy (NCBI): domain Eukaryota; kingdom Fungi; phylum Ascomycota; class Sordariomycetes; order Xylariales; family Xylariaceae; genus Xylaria; species Xylaria castorea. The sequence goes on along the minus strand of MU382627.1, from coordinate 1,184,021 downwards.
GTAACGCGCCATCTCATTTCCGAGTCGACCAACCCGAGAATAGAGAAGATCTTGTTTTCTGGACAGGAGGCATTCCGATCACGACATTAGAACAGAAAGTCGCGGAATAACCATGAGCGTCCTCCTAAGACATCTGTCTGCGCCCTAAACATATTTAGTATAGCGCGATACCCGGAGCGTGCAATATCGGAAGTACTTACAAGCTCGGTATAGGGGAAGAGCCCACTTGAGACAATGACGTGGATGTTACCTAGTAGAGCGTATTCGGAGGAGGTTCATTCAAGGAAGAAGTCCTCAAAACCAAGGTTCACTTGCTGAATATTTCGGAGCGCGCGGACGAAGCCGTATCGGGTATTAACTATTTCCTCGAGCTAGAAAAGCACAGTCTTCGCAGGTTAGTAGATCTTGCTCATCATCGCAAGATGTCTGAGCTCCTCCTTCCGCACCTCTTCATCCGGTTCGTCTTGATCGGTACATATGGCGCCAATCCACAGCGGCAGCCGTCGTCTCTTCGCACGGGGTCGGCCCAGGAGATCAGATTATATCCTCATAATCTTGCTATTGAATAGTATGACTCTCGTAGTAGCGGTAGAGTCTTATGTTTCGTACAATCGGAATCTATCAGGGAATCACTCTTGGAGGGTATCATCAGCCAACGATATCTTTCCGCCATGATTATGACGCAACTACGTAGGCGTCACTGGTTCTTGGTCCATGTTGACATTGCGCAGCGACATCGGACAATTCCGCTCCAGGTATCGTTCTCCAGCTTCGATAGCCTCACATGCGACGTGCCCGTTGCATCGCTAAGGGTAGTTTTACTGAAACCCATCGTGGCTCTCGTGTTAGCTTAGTTATGAAAAGGTAATATCAGTGTCGCCGCACGTGTAGCATGCATAAGGTGTTTCTCTTTATCATGGTCTCTTTAATCGGCGCAACCATCGACTCGTGGTATATGGACGAAACTCCTTAAAGCTTAGCAGAGGAAACTGTTTTGACAATCTATACTTAACTTAGAAGGTTAATACGTATGAGCACAGTGTAAGATCGTATGCATCTCACAGGCAACGTGGCTGAGTGGTTAAAGCGTATGACTAGAAATCATATCCCTTCGGGGTCACAGGTTCGAGTCCTGTCGTTGTCGATCATTTAATTTTTTGCATCTCCTATCTCAATCCTTTTTTCGGTTTGGCGAGTCGATATATAAATTTCAAGCTTTGTTACTGCTTGTGATAAAAGTACGTATCTCTAGTCAAAGCTTAATGCTGGCTGTAAAACAGTGTGAACTTTAACCACTGCTGAAAAAGGGAGAGGCTGGTGTGCTTCAAACTTACTTGAATTTTTTAACTGTAGCGTAGGGTGAATGAAGACCGCTATTATAGCTGCATCTGTGGATATATAAAACCACAAACAGTTAAGTCGCCCCGTTTGACAGCTTTCTGCTACTGCTAGTATCAAATCGGGTTGGTATTGTGGCTATATTTTGTGTTAAACATTGTTGTTAGACAAAGGAGTGCCTGAGACACATTCCTAGGCTTGCCTTGGTAGTATACGGAGTACACACTTATTCATGAAAAGAGTGGCACGGCTTATACCTCTCTCTCGAACTATATCACACCCATCGTTCAAGCAACAAAGTATTTGGGTCAGACAGCGAAGAGCGGAATTAAATGCCCTAGGGACTGAATAACAAGTGACGACAATCAATACACAAGAATAGCTAGATGTAAGAAAATTTGGCACGAATTAAACGCGCTATTGTTTCTTTTCACTCAGGGGCACAAATCGCATGATCAGTCTTCGACTTACTGTCACGAAGTGCTTAATGGAGAGAGGCCAAGCCAAAGCCAGAAATATGGGAAAATCCAGCACTCGTCAATTCCGACAGTTTGTCTACAGACGCAAATACCCCGAAACTCCTCTACTTTTCCTTCTTCACCGTGTGAACCTGGGTATATGGTCAAGTCTCTATCCCCACTCCATATTTCCCAACCATACATTCATCCATGTCCAGTAGCTGGAGTTACATGAGCAAATCCCCCTTGCCAACACGTCTGCTCCGCAGAGCTACACACAAATTGGGTATCAAAAAAACTCCCTACTCCGAAGAGATATCGACTCTCAGGTTCCCGTGTTCCTCAGCCCCTGAAGCCAAGATACCAATGTATCGTAAATGCGCCGTGGGGTAAAAAAACCAGAATTCCTCTAGAGGAAAAAAAAAAAAAAAGCAAAAAGGATCGTAGCATCAAGTCTGCCACGTGATCCAATTCGCAATGCCAATACACGCCTCCAAACCGTGCCGAGACCTTGCCCAAGAGCACATCCGAGAGACCGCAGGTGACTCGTCGCCGTTACCTCTCGTCGAGTTAGAAATAGCGATTGATGACATCGTCGGCATCATAGCGATAGCTGGTCATGCTCGTGTTCGTGGAGCCATGAGAGTTCGCAGAAGCATATGTGCCAATAGTCGAGTATGCAGACGAGCCAGACTCCTCGACCCGTTCGCGCTTCATGTGCTGAATCGTCTTCTGTGAATAAGACTCCTCGGCGTCATCGCTCTCAATCGACGCGTGTATCTCTGCTCCCCGCGGCATCAGGACATGAGGTGAGCTGTAGAAACCTGAGTATGAGGCATGGTAGTTCTCGTTCTCGACTGGCTCAATCTTGATCTCGGGCGAATCTAGTCTCTCAAGCTCCTGCAGTAACGAGGTATGGATCGATTGATCGTTACCGTCTTCCCAGATTTGCTCCCTTTGTCCCGTCTCGCTGTGGTTGTTGTGGTTCTCCACCTGCGGATACGGTAGGAACGTGATGTCAGAAAGGGGGGCTCGCTGGTCCGATGAGAAGTAATATGCATTATACACGCTTCCTTGGGGACGGAGGACAGTGGGAGCCGAATTAAGCAATGACTCCCGAAGCGGCGCGATCTGGTCGGGGATGATGATGCTGCCATAAGGATAGTTGGTAGCATAATTAGGGGGGATATTCTCCTGTTCATCCATAGGAGCGATATCATTTCCATAGACATCATTACCAGCGGGAATAGGGGAGTTATTCTCAACGCGACCGTGAAAGTAGTTGGCATCATAAACTGGGGGCACGTTCTCCTGGTCATAGTGAGGGTCGGCGTCGATACCGTAGACATCGTTATCAGGAGAGTGTGGGACATTCTGCTCAAAGAGGTTCTGAGGGTAATTATGAACCCAGTCTAGGGCGTTCTGTACCAGAATCTCGGCTAATTCAGAGTCAGCTGATCACGTACATTGCACTTTTTGTTGATGACGGAAAGGAAAACTTACTTTTTGCCTGTGGATGAGTGGAAGATACAGTAGAGTGCGAGTTCCAGTCCATTTGTGCCATCATCGCCTCCCGTCTGGTCTGTTCCGCGTACTCGTCCTTCTTGAGGATCCGATACAAGGTGATGCCAGAGAACTCCGACATGACGGAAGTGTTGGCATATGAGCGCATGGGATTTGGGTATGTCGTTGGTGCCTCACCAATGTGGTTGGGCCGGATAGGGTCATATGGTAGGGAAGAGACGCGGGACGATGAGGATGAAGACATCGTTGATATGCTGGATGATGAAATGCAAGTAACTGATGAGAAGAAACTGTTACAGGGCGATGATCGTAAAGTAATAGTAACGATGGTGGAATATCACGATGATCGCGAGATGAAGAGATCTAATAGTTGTGATGGTTGTGGAAGAGTGGGAGATGATGGAGGATGAGAGAACAGCTCCCTTCTAATATACCTGAGCGGCTACCCAGGTAGATATTAAGTTTAGGCTTCAGCACCTGCTCAATAGGAAATAATAGTTAATGGCCATGCACTTAGGTTTCCCAGCATCAACTCTAAATGGCCGAGGGGGCGACAGCATGCACCGCACCGCCCACTATAATGGTGTCTCTGCCGTGGATGCACTATTGTGGTGGCTGGTAACGATATTGTTTGCCACGATAAGAGTCATACTGCTTACATTGCAGCTCTATTAAATACTATTCACGCGTGTCTGTATGATAACGCTGTGCTATTGCTGATAATATTGTACCAATGAGCGCGGGCCTTTGGGCCAACGCGTCCCAGGGACACGGCATCCTATAGATACATGCATCCTAGATTACCTATGTTTGCACTTTCTAATCCTAGGCGGGCCGCACGCGTAGTTGTGTCCCAGGATCAACTTGATTCTGAAGGTTTTAGCATATAAAACCTTATATTAGTGACATAGAGTCATTGAGACCAAGAATATGCCATTATGGTTTCCTCGGGCGCTTGCGGTGTTATATTATTTCAGCTACGATTAAAACAGAAACAAGTTACTACATTGAGACAGCATTCTCAGGCTGGTATCAAGCATAATAGGGGGGAAATAATGTAATCATTTGGGTGGTCGTTAATATTAAAACATCGCCTGTAGCTAATAGGAGAACGTACGAAGTATGTATTTACGCTGTCCTAACTATATTCACACTCCACACCATTACATAACCTAACAAGTTATGTGAATGGCATCCAGTCAGCTTCGAGGTGTAACATCATCCCAGTCTGCTCACAGATATCCTGTTACGGATACAAGACGACGGGTCACCCCCAACACTACACAACCAGCCGGAAAGCAAAGTACCTGAGAATTCTATGTTCGGATTCACCAAGATTCCGGGTATTGCATAAGTAGATATTTGTTTCGTGTACACGGGAGTAGCGATGCCTCCGACAACAAGTCTTTCCTATCGGCTAGAAGACCGGCATGGCTTAGTGTAAAGTGAAACAGAAACAAGCCGCGTATATACCGGCGTAAAACCTAGATCATTTTTAAACCGTCTAGGTGGCAATATTACATATCTAACGGCGCGTCTGGGTATTGTAGACCGACAACATATGCCTATAGTCATGCGCCTGGTTCACCTACATAGTACCTGTGAGGCACTGGCAGGGGCTAATGCTTTGGGGGGCATACGAAAAAGGAGTCCACAACTGGGACTACAGGCACTTAGCTGGCCACTTCGGCTCTCGCTAGTTGAGAGATACAGTCGTTATCCCCTCTGCATTGGTTTCTTACCCACCTATATGACCCAGGTAGTAACTTCTTCCAAGCCTTCAAGCTCGATTTCCTTTCAACCCGTCACATCACTCACTTATCGAGAAGTAGATAAAATCGCACCATCATATTAATAATCACATCAAGAGCTGTTAGCGAAGAACTTCGTGATCTTCTGCGTGCCAGCCGCCTTCGCCGTCTTGGCGGAACTTCTGGTGTTGTTACTTGTGGCGCTGATCCTCTGCCTGCCGCCTCGCGACGCTTCCTTTCTCTTATTCGTGTCCTTGCCCCTATTTTGCTCCGTGCTAGGCATCTTACCAGGTGGTTCCTGATCTGTGATTTCGTCTTCCGCTTCCCGCTTGACGCCCGCAAAGACTTTCCCTTCTCCGCCTCCGTCCTCGCGCTTCAGTTTCGGTTCCCCCTCCCTCTTCGTGCCCTCGGCCACGAATCCTTCTTTCGCTGTGATTACAATTTCGGGTTGTTCTTCTATTTTAACTGCGTTCTCTCTTGCGTCGCTTTCGCTTTCCTCCTTCTTAATCGCCTTTTCTTTCTCTTTCTTCCCAGTAGCGGTGTCCCTTGCAAAGAAATTCGCAATATTCGACTTGTTCTCCTTGCTGTCGATGGGAATAATAAACGCTGGTGAGTTATTCCCGACCTTCCCCACGTCTTTGCTCACGGGATACACCTCCAGCTCCCCGTCGTACGGCGTCAACAGCGATTGCAACTCTTTCGACCACTCATGACGCCCTGGGTCGAGCCAGTTGCGCGTCTTTTCCGAGCCGTTGTCTAGGATCACGGGCATCCGGTCATGGAGGAAGTTCAACTGTTTGTTTGAAGTAGTGGTTATGATGGTGTATGTGTATAGTTTCTCCTCGTCTAGTTGTCCACTCGTTAGTTCTCAGGTTCAGAATATTTCACACAAAACTCTCGCGCAATACTGCGCGCCGTACTACCCAGCGCGGTGGGTGGTTTGCGATCGGGAGATCAAGGACAGATTGGGAGTCGACTTACTCTCATACTGCACCATATCCCACAAACCCGCAAAGCACATCAGCTTGCCATCTTTGCGCCGCACGTAATGCGGCAGCTTCTCACGTCCGCCGTCCTTCTTTAACCATTCATAGAACCCCTGCGCGATCACAACGCACCGTTTGCGCGCTTTCATCGAGCCCCACATGCCGCCCCCCTGCGCCAGTGAGTCGTCGCGGCAATTAATGGTCTTCATCATAGAGCCGTAGCCGGGGTTACGCTTAGTCCAGAAAGGGATGAGACCCCATTTCATGGTTTGCAGCTTGTAGCGGACGTCGCTCGTAGAGGTGTGTTGTTCACCCATCTCTTTGTGTTGTCCCTTCATGGTCGTGTCAGAAGAATATGGCGGCGCGTCATCAGCCTCTGTCGAACTTCCTTCATTGTGTCCAGATCGAGGTCCTGCGCCCCAGTCCGGTACATCGGCGCGGTACACTACGCCGCGGTAACTTGGGGCAAAGTTGTAGCTCTGCCTCGGGCCGCTATATTCTTCTTCCCCTTCTCCATTGCTGACGCCCTCATCATCCTCATCATCTCCATCGACTGGGTCATCAGGTGCCTCATACACTGGCATGTTGTCATTTGCCAGCATTCGCAATATCTGGCTAGGCCTCTATGTTCCAGTAAGTCGCCATAAATTGAAAACAATGACGCGAATTAAACAAGATGCATGACACATAACGAACGGACATGGTAATGAAATTGGATGATTTACATAGCAGTGATGAGACAATGAGATCGGTTGCATCAGGCCGTAGTTAAAGGAATTCAATCTACTCAATACGTACCAGGGCTAGAGCGTATCGTCCACACATCTTGAATATACAGTATGTATTTCTGGGCTATGATTATGAAAGCTTGCCTCATTCGCCTGCTTCAGGGAGCGACTGCTCGGGTTGGGGATTCACGTTACTATTCGCTGACATCCCACGCTATGATGTGAGCCATAAGTCAATAGCGCTATCAAGAGGACTTATATGAATCGGTTCAAATAATAATATTAAAGTGCAGTTCTGCTGTAAAAAATGTTGTAAAGGAGGTATGATTTTTAACTGCACGTAGCAGGTGTCCTTCTGGACTAACCTAACTAGTGTTCATGAAGCGGCCTGGTTATGACGAAAGCAAGTCGTTAGTCTAGGCGTGGAGACAGTCCCGCGTTTTAGTCGCGAGATCAGGTGACTACGGCCATCGAAGAATCTCCAACCTAAAGACTAGTATGGCAACAATGCGAATTTTCTCCCACACAAGCCGATTGCAGGCAGAGTTATATGAGCATTCTCAACAATTGCAGTGGTAGAGTTCGAGATGTGATATGACAAAAGGCTTAGGCGCCTGGAGTGCTATTGAACGAGTTCTGTCGGACTCGCAGCATCATCAAATCATACATGGAATAAGAATTGGCTTTGCATCACAGGTTTCGCATTATGAGCTGGTCACGGTGTGCCACAACAATGGCATGATATCTCAATTCGTAAGAAGCTTTTCCCTGATACCGACCCACGCCAGCAATGCCAAAACCAGCCCTGAACATAGTATTTGCTCTCCCAGTAGCAGAATGCTCTGATGGTATATTGGAAGAGACTCGATGACACATGACCAACTCCAACTAAGCTTTCGCTTAGACCTTGAAACCCCTTGACCTTCTGCGACCACGAGCCTTCTCGAACTTGCGGCCCTTGGATTGAACGTAGGGTTTCTGCGATTTGTGTTAGTCAAAAAACCCGAGCAACAAATAGGCAAGCGTACCTTGTTCTTGTGTGGGCCCATGCCGAAGTGCTTGAAGGCCTCACGAGCGTTCTTGGGGCCACGGAGGAGGAGGGTGTTGCTTCCGGTGGGAGCACGCAGAGCCAGCTGATCCAGAGTCAAGCACTCACCACCAGCAGCGGCGACGCGGGCGCGGGCGGTGGCGGTGAAGCGCAGAGCGGCGATAGTAACCTTGGGGACCTCGAGAAGGCGGTTGTCGTCAGTGATGGTACCGATAACGACGACGGTCTTGTCGGCCTGGTCACCGCGGTTGATCTGAGACTTGACGCGCGAGAGCGAAACCGGGGGTCGGTTGATGCGGGACATGAAGAGGCGGCGCAGAACAACCTATTTAGAGATCGGATGTTACCAATCGACTCTGACGCGGTTGAAGATCATAGGGTATCGAGATCACCCATTCGGAGTGACTCAGATCGAGACGTCTTACCTTGTTGAAGTTGGAGTCGGTTCGGCGGGCCAGGAAACGGTATAGCTTCACGAGAAGCTTGAGGTAGACATTGTCGGACTACAGTACACACGCTTGTCAGCACAATCACTTCCCCACGAGCCACGGCCACAATTGGGCGATGACTCTCAGCAGAAACACAGACAGATAGAGGGCGGGGTAGTTCACGAACCTTGGGCGCCTTTCTGTGAGTACCACGGGTGTGGTGGGAGTTCAAGTCGATACCTTCAATGTGCAAAACCGAAGGTCAGCTTCCTTGGTTCAAATATACTCATATCGGGATCGCGCGCGCCTCAACTGAGAGCGACTGGATTGCCCGAGGACGCAGCATGGGGGTACCGTGGGACTCTGCGATCCCTAGGAAACACCCATGCCACTTGTATATGATATCTTGCACAGAAATAACGTACCCATCTTGGCGGTGGCTCGTCGGCGGTCTCGAGAGTCGACGGGTTGCTGTGGTGGTTGGTTGGTTAGTAGAGTCGATGGAGGAGTGAAATTTCCACAGCACTTGCGAAAAGTTGGAATTGCAGGTGGGATTGTGTGCGCGAGTGGGGGCGGTGAGAAGCGGCAGTTCAAGCTATCTGGCCTGGTCCGTTCACGACTTGGAAAGGTGGGGTGTTTGTGTGGAGATTTTCAACACGTAGATGGTCGAAGTCTACTCCACTATTTCGTCCGGACGAAAAGAAATTCAACGAGTCACCAGTATATGAGCCGTATGAAGTTCGCCAACGTGTTAAGCACACTTAACACCCGCGAACAACAGTGTTTCCAAGAGGCTGTGGGAAAGAAGAGGAATAAGCATTTCTTGCCTCGAGACGATACACGATGGTTGAAGATAAACAAAACTTGGTTGCGCGACACAGATATTTCTATTTGTTGCACATATGTGTTTAACACACCTATCTCTATCCAAATACACGAATTCATTCGGTTTATCTATATGCAAACCAGACGCCTCCTGGACCATATTCCGGGCACTCTACTTAGTGTAGTGTGCGCTCAGCCGACTGTGTACATTGGACTGTGAACCCTTTAGCAAATAATACACCTTGAGGTCGCTGTGGGAAATCTGTTTCCTAATACTGTGCGCCTCTATCTCCCCTAAGGGATCGCGTACGTGACGCGTTTATTTCTCTTCACTTTTTGTAGCCACAATCGTCATCTTTCCAAGCGCTTCCCATGGCTGGACTGGTTGATCGTTCTCTGTCGTTGGCCACTCGGGGTGGGGAAACAACGTGAAATGTAAGTCTAATGTTATTGATTACTAAGTAGGCGTCGCAAAAAAAAAAGAGATGTCTCTCAATCGTGCGTTAGCCGCGTCGCCTATAAGCTGATAGGTTCTTCTTTAAGCCCGATCAAGAAGTCCCGGGTAACTTCGAAGCTGAGCCAATTAGCAGCCATACTAGGCGCAACCTTGAGCAGGTTTGGGACGAGGCCCTTGTACAAGCCACGCACGCCTTCTTGGGCCACGATGACTTTGACAGCGTCTCCTATCGACTTGTACTTATAGCCTATACCGGACATAGTATTGATTTGAAACCTCCGTCTTAGCACATCACTAAAAGCATATCAGCTCAGTACGCCCAGGCAAGTCCGAAACTGGAACTTACAATGGGTATGTGCAGGTTTGCGCTACCGCACCAGAGATTGCGCCGGCAAGGAGCTTTCGTGCCGCGCTGGGATTCTGGTCGCCCTCTGGCGTAAAATGGTTGCGGACAAACTCGTACGTCATGAAATTCAATCCGACCTATTGGAAAGTGAGCATCGCTGGTCGTTTGTTGCTTGTCTGGGAGTTGAGTGAAGTAAAACATACATATGGAGCCACACCCGCTACCGTGGGTATGATCCCGCGATACAAGGCGGCCATACCGCCTTCAGACTTGTACATTGTCGTCATCGTCGTCCACATGCCGGGAAACTTGTCTTTATGTACTTCGCCTAACGCGGCAAAGGAGGCCGTCTGTATGGAAAGTCGGGTTCGCACGATGTCGAGCGGGTAAGTACAAAAAACCGAGGTTATGCCTGCTACACCACCACAAAGTAGTCTTTGTAGAGGGCCCATGACTGTTCCTGGCTCTCTCTCGAAGAAATGCTGGGGTGAGGTCAGCATAGATATAACGGAGCGCGCTTGAATTGTCGACTGGGGAGAAAATCGAGAGGGGCATTTACCCTTCTGTAGAGATTGTAGCTTCCAAACTGAACAGCAGAGTAAGGAACTATGCGGATGCAATTGGTGCCGTTCCCACGCATGAAACCTCTCCAGCCCTCCTCTTTCCACATCTTTCCCAGTGCCTTGCCCACAGATAACTTGTATTCATTGTGTCCGGCGCTCTGGACTTGCAACAGAATCTTGAGTCGCTCGAGCGGTGATACAACGGTTCGCGAGACAGCACCAGCGACACCACCTGCACAAAAAGCAGACATAACCGGCTGAGAAACAACATCCACAAGTTGAGCGGTCCTATTCGCAGGTGCGTACTTGGCCTTTACGGCACTGGTGTCTTCGAGATTCTTGAAATAGCGGTTAGCCACAGCCCCAGAGAGATTCATGGACGCTTTGCCGGGTTGTCGCGTGAGCGCGGAAAACGTACAGACGACATTTTCAGGCCCAATTGATCGAAACCGACCAAAGGGGCGGCACGGTTATACGGTGGAGGAGATTCGCGCGTCGCGGGCCGAAGACGTAGATTTCGCGGTTCGGTTATAAGAGTATCCAATGACGGGCGTTTCCCGTCAAACGATCACAGTATCTTAACGAGGGACGAAGGGATTTAATTGATTGCTGGGACAGCACACAATCTTTGTTATGAGCGAATCAGCAATTTTGGCGGCATAGTTGACTTTCGGAACGGGCTGCGTCAAGGGCCAACATAGATGGGAATAGCGAAGAGTTCGAAGAGTTCGAAGTGATAGGCCGATCAGTGCTCGGGAGGATGGATCTGGAGCTGGATCGGCGGAGAATGACGGAGGAGGAAGCTGTGGAGCCGGTGCCAGTGCCGAGCGGCAAACGAGCGTCGTGCGCTACGAAAGAAAGGAAGCAAGCAAGCAACAAGAAGATGGATGAGAAGGACCGCGACGAAAGGACGGTGTTGATGAGAGAAGCAGTCGGCGTTGCGATGGAGTATGCGTATGTATGGTCTGGTGTTTGAGATGGCAGGCCGGGACCGTGCCTACCGCCTGCGGATCGTTAGTGGTATTTTATTAAGTATTAGTTTAGGTAGGTATTAGTTAGAAAAGGTTGTAAGACGGGCTGGGCGCTTGAAAATTCAGATTGGAGCCCGGTCGGGTGGACCGTTGTACGTTGTATTGTATGTTGTACCATGGACATTGGCTCCTTTTTACGCTATCTCGATAGATTGATTACGCTGCACTGCGGCGACTGCGACTGCAACTGCGGCTGCGCTGCGTGCGCTTATGCGCTTGTGCCTGCGTCAGAAGACCTTTGACAGGCCTTGACAACCCGCCCGCCTGGAATTGTCACCAGGCCCAAAACTCAAAATTGTGTTGACCTAACCAACCCCGGATCCAGCTCAATGTTCAGCAGTCATAGAATTGCACAATCTATCTATTGACATCAACCTGTCAAGATAAAGGGCAGCGAAGAAGTCTTGTGATTTTGTATCCACCTACCTAAGGTACCTTAGGTACTTTGATGACCTAGGTGGTGTACATACATAGCAGTAGCTAGTCCTTTGACGCGGCCGCACTGATGCTTTACTGCTTGAAACACACATATCTACAGTAGTATTATCCTGGAATTGATCTGGAATCAAATGCTACTTATCTATATTGGCGAAGAAATCATGCATGTCTGTCGGTTTGAACTTGAAGGCTTCTAAGCCTATGAGTCGGTAAGTAAGAAATGGGTACAAGATTGTACCGGGTACTTTGTATACGGGAAAACGTCAATGGTAAAAAAACAGGGTAAACACTATGAATTTCGAGTGCATATGGTATTTCGTTGATATGACCTGTGATTGAAAACAAGATAGGGAAGTCTCGGAGCTCTCGCTATTACGACACTATGTACTTGATGCTGCAGGTAGTTTAGAGAAACAAGCACGGACTCCAATTAGATAGCTCTTCAACTTTTGTTACCTATCTCATGTACCTACCCCTTTGGATACACCACATCTTGTGGTCATCAGACAACGGCCAACAGCTGTACTACAGACACTATTCTGCTTCGGCCACCCCTTGGCCAGTCATCTCATGCTATTAGTATCCACTGAATGTCAGTAGGTTCGCTGGCTCCCTTTTATAACTCATGTCAGGTACCCATCTAACGGTGATCAGCAAAGCGTCCTGGACTTGAGACTGTTGACACTGGCATAATGGTATCACGTTTCCACTCCATGTCTTTGGAAAATGTATCACAGGTGACTCTTTGTCCATTGTTGTGGTTTGCTCATGCTTTTCTATGTAAACTCACAGGTACCACTTCTCTTTGTTGGCGGTTGTCCGTGCATGTCGGAATGGGTTTGACACATATACCAGTACGCATAAAAGAAAGTGAATTTTACTACCTAATAACTCCATCGAACACGGTCTGCTACATAAAGTGAAAAGTTGTGATTCTAGTGAAGAGTTGTAACTATGCATCCTGCTTGAGCTGCGAGGCGTTTCGGTCGGCGGAAGACTAGAAGATGAGCAACGGTCCAAACATGGATAAAATCTAGAAGCCCACTGTGACAGAAAAACCTGTCTTGCACCCGAATATTATACATGGACCACAACCATTACATGCGATATACCTTTCAGTCAGCAACGTCCAAATCGTCGTGCTGAGGTGGCGGAGTTTCAACAGCTATGCAAAGAGTTAGCTAAATTCACCAACAACAGGTTCATGATGCAGGCAAATTACCTTTGCGCTCATCGCCGTTCGTGCCATTCTCACGACGGTCGCGGTCATCACGTTCATCACGGTCGCGGTCACTATAACCCATAGTTGTCAGTTTGAGCCCAAACGTGTTTTGCTGGCAAGATGTCAATGCTGCATACCGAGTGTCAGGGCTGCGAGAGCGGTCTCGGGTATCACGACGATCACGGTCATAATCCCGATCCCGATCACGGTCACGGCGATCATCCTTTCTCGGAGAATAGTCGCGGGTACTACGACGAGGTGAGGGAGAACGGGCACGACGAGGAGATCGCCCCCCACGAGCCCCATCACGCCGATCCCGATCACGGCCAGAGTCAAAACGCCAAGAAGCCGAGGGTGGTGTACGAGCCCACTAGGATAGATGTCAGACAATTATATGAAAACCAGGACCAGTGACGCGTACCTCAATCTTCAACATGTCATCCCGACCGATGCGCTTGTTATGCATCTCATGGTAGGCATCATCCGCATCTCGGCGATCCTCATACTCAACAAAAGCAAACCTTTGTCCAAATTAGCGATAGGTTGGGTCCGTGGTCGAGTTGTTCCAAACTTACAACCGGCTACTGGCACTCCGAGGAGCAGGAATGTCACAACGCACAAGGCGACCATAGCTACAGGTAATAAAGTCAGCAATCTCACAAAATATGGTACTTTCCCAATGAGTCGTATCCAGTGCGTGGAAGCTTCGTTTTCTTGCCACGACAGACAGGCGACTCAGCGCGCGCGACGCAACTGATAATCTGTTCGACCGCTCGATCGTGGGGGATATGATTGGAATGGGTGGTGGGCGTGCGTGGCAGGTGGGAGCGAGGACAAGGAGACGGCTCGAGGACTCGACGAAGTCAAGAACGACGAAAACGGAAGACGGAAGACGGGGAGGACCTGGGACAGGTAGACGAAGCACGGGTTGGAGGTATGGTGACATCGGACACCGTTTCCGCAGGCTGGACGGTCGATCGATCTCACCGTGCGCGAGGACGAGGACGAGGACGACGAGGATAGCTGACATACCGTTCGAATTCGTAGGCGAGGTCGCGAGCACGCGTGCCTTGGCTGAAGCCAGTCACGTAGAGGGTGGTGCCACCTCGCGACATGCTGTCTGATGCGGGCTAGTCGGCAGACAAGAGAGGGAAGTAGAAGAAAACGTAGCGATCGACCAGAATGCAGTTACTCCCGATGCGTCTAAGAGGCCTCGGGGGATGATGCTGATGATGTCTTGATGGAGGAGGAGGAAGCGGCTCCTCGGTGGTCAAGCAATATGTTTCGGTCAAGTGCTGGAAGAAAGTTTGATAGTGGTTGGCTAGAGCTGTAGGTCCCAGCAACCGGGGGATTCTCGGGCCCGTGCGCCAGCCAGGATCATTTGCCTAATGAGGATTAGCTCTCCAAGCTATGACGTTTGCTTATATTTGATACTCCATTCATTGAAAAACAATGCTTACCTCAGCAGCCGCTTCACTCTTCTATTCACTTTAATAGCTTAGCTACGCGCAGCTTCCATTCAATACAGGATAGAATCAGGATGTAATTTACAAGATCAGGATATAGTTGGATAGCTGGCCCTTGTTTGTCTGTCAGCTCGTGACAACCCTGCTATGTAGTCGCGATGGCAACCACTTCATTACGTACCTATACCTACACCTGCACACCTGTATTCAATACCCTACTTCTAGCTAAACGGCCTAACTACTACTCGGCCCATGACTTCTATAACACACTCATTCCTATAATTGTGGATGAATGTGTGGACACAATGTCGGAAAGTCAGGATTGATATTGTCCCAACGACCTTTCCAAATGTTGATCTGTTTACTATTAGTGCTCTTACCAGTACTCGAGATGGATAGCCTTTCGCATATTCGGGTTTGGATACAAGCCAGATACCTGTATTTGGCACGGATTCTTTTACCTTTCTAAACCACTTACCTAGGTACTTAGCACTTATCTACGGCCAAAATACCAGAAATCTACTACGCCATTCTAAACTACTATCAATTAATACCCAACCAGCAATGGAAAACACTGGATACGCCGAGGAGTCACCTTACTTATCTCCAGAATCCCAAAGATCGGCCATATTGTCGACCCCCGTCGTGCCATCTAGGGCATCGTCAAATACTATGGCACATTCATCAAGCTCATCCGCCAACTCGCCATCCCTGCTACCTGGCTCCATGGCTCCATCACCCGATCAAGGCCGGGCAACTGATGATGGTGCATCGATATGGTCAACAATGGCGGTAGTTAGTACGCCGTCGGCCATGTCGCCAACATCAGCGCCGTCTTATGATCAGCTACCGAGTGGAGCGTCAACAGATGCAGTGTACGAATTGGAATCAACTAGGCCGACAACAAGTACGTCGCGCAGGTCAAATCAGTCACGTGGTACTACGGTCCACCACGCCACAGAGCAAAGCAGCGAACTCATAGATCCATTTCATGACCGATTCGAAATCGTAGAGGCAACGAATCTAGATCCCTCTGATATGAGAGCGGCGGAGACCCGACAAGCCTGCGTCGAGTGGATGAAATGTAACGACACAGAACATCCGGATTGGAGCACGACTAAGCGCTAGAAGCAAGTCGAGGCAGATGTTGAATGGGCGGCTGTCGCACGACGCCTTCTCGAGGAAGATGAACGTCGCAACCGGGTTCGTGAGCAACGGCAAATTGCCAGAGCAGCGCTCCCGGAAGAGCCCTGCACATTCGTCGCTGAATTCTTGCAGCAAACCGAGGCCACACTTCATCGTGAGGCCCAACAGCTACGCACCCATAATGCTACTCTGCCATCCCTGTCCACTCTACTAGGGCCCTTGTATAACCAGGTGAACGGGTCAAAACAAAGAGTGCGTGCTCGATGGCGCGGCCGCAGACGAAGACAAAGGGAAGCTCGTATTGAAGCAAGGCACCCAGCGTCTACTGGACAGTTTTGGCAGCCCGTTGAACCGGATAACGAGCGCGGCCCCGGTACACTGCGACGCGTGAGTGGCAATATGTCCAGATTTTGGAAGCGAATCTTCAAACTGCCAGGTTGCAGGCATGATGCCAAGGAGGAATATCATGAGCTTGTGGACTTGGCCGAGGTAGCGGGTTTGGGCTCTTAGAGGAATTATATCTCGATCAGGGAGACCGCACTCCTATCATACTACTACGCAAACGAGCAACTAAGGAAAAGCGAGAGAACCGCAGAGTACCCGGATTTAACTATAGCGGCACATAATCATCGTCATGATTACGACATTATCCTAAAGCAGAATACATAGCGTAGCGTAATCGACTGCTATCTTATCCATAATACAATATCAATCGCTAGTAGAGACAGTGAACCACGTGCTTTTTGCAAACAGAACAGTAAACATCAGCTCAAACACCAAGCGAATATGCATCCAGCTTATTTTGGGCCAATTGGATATTAGAATTCATTTGATCTTCAGACAGGCTGGTTTCCTGACAAAATTATTGTTCAGGGCAACGTGAAATTTTTGTTTCGACTAGCCACTCTCACTCAATTTGGTAGTTCGCTGTCAGAAACTTCTTCTTCTACACCAATCTTGCGCCGATGCCGAGACAAGGTTTCTGTGATGGGAGGATGAGCCCCGAGACAGACAGTGTCCTAGTCATCGGGTCCTGAAGATAGTGTGTAGATCTTATGAATATCTTGATGGCGTAGCTTATTCTATAACTTGATGTTACAGCCGCAATCAACGAAGATCTCGTCGAAGCTGGAGCGAATTCTGAAGCCCATGTCTTCGTCCTCACACGCCTGCAAAAAAAGTTTTTGCCCTCAACAGTAGCCTAGACGCAAGAGCCTTGTCTGGCCCTTCCAAAATAGCCTTGCATATAGCCTTACCAATCCATGCACATAGCCTCTGCAGTCTGTGTACTCAGTAGGTGCAGGTTAGTAAAGGCGAGTCTGTGTAAATAGGCGTGTGCGACAGTTTAGTTCTTAGTCAGTGCTACGGTTTAGCGAGTAGAAACGCAAATCTTTTGCAAACAGCTATTTGAATAGATCGCGAACAGTTGACTAGATGTCGAAGAGCCTTAGCTAACGTTCGAGTCTACATAAATAGCGTAAGGAGCATACGGTATTTGCCGTTCAGCTAAGTAGGTGCTCGACTAAGAGTCTTATCCTTTTGCGGGCTATTTCGGCACCAGCACAGACAATGCCATTGTGTGTATTGAGATGTAGATTGGATGGAAGACTACACTGTGCTACTATGTGCGGAAGGCTACTTATAGTTAGTGTGTAGGTATGTCATGTGACATAGGATAAATCAACTATGGAGCGATCGGGACGAGCCGTAAGTTAGTTGGTATCCCTTTAGAACCCTCTCGGCACCGAGACTTTGGAAAGTGGAACAGCGGGGCTGCTGACATGACCACGTCTACGGACCCGAGATTTCTTAAGGGATACCGTTAAGCCGAGACAGAAAAAACGCGGCACGTAAGGACTCTACAGGGCACGAGATAAGAAAAATGTTTCGCGCGAGGGAGCAACAGCAAGGGTTGTCAAACTACCAGCCAAATAATCCTTCATAATAGCCAACTTAGCACTTTATGAATACTTTTATTTTAGTAGCAACTACGGTTAATTTGACTACAACCACTTAACCACTCTCGTTACCAAAATATGTGTATGTATGTTGCCGGAGACTAACTCACGTGGGCGCCTAGACCCCTCGCGCAGCAACACGAGTCTATAATTACTGTACATACCCCACACCAAAGATTTTGGCACATGGGTTAGAATTGAAACAGACAATATACGTAGGCGTGTGGGGAGTAGCTGGAAAAGGTTAATCGTATGTCCAGATAGTAGAACTCCATATCCGTATATCTGACTTATAGAGTTACCGGAACCGGCCGTTTTGGCCGTGGAGAAGGATCTGACCGCAACGCTGATACCGGGACATGGGCTGCAGCTAACGTAAGCCGGGCCTGGACATATACAAAGCCCAGGTACACTCCTCCTATCACGGCTTTGTTGTCACTACATTGCAATTACCAGGATCTCGTTGAGAAGCAAGGACAGATGTGGATGAAGACTACTATTGTTGTTACATGAAGAATCTCAATAAAACTTTCATTGGTTAGTATTAACTATATGTATATTGTGCCGTTAGTTCTATAGGGTAGCGTTATAAGAGCATGGAACGACAACTTTCTTGGGAGAGTCAAGGGACCCAGGAACGAACCATCCTCAGTCATGGATCCGCCCCATTTCGACTCCATATTTGCGTTGAACAACTAAATTGGGCCAGTTTCTAGTCGCTCTTTTGACCGTAATCGAGGAATCCGCGGTGAGGACTTGCTCGCCAGCGGGGTGTTACCTTAGTAGGAAGTGGCTTTACTTCCAAGCACATCGTGTTTTACTTAGCTCCTTCTACCCCTGAATAGTCATTATTCTAGATATCGAATGTCCCATGATGTCGGTACCTCAGCCAAAACCTAGCGCGTTTAAACGCTGACCGACACGAGAAGATCTGCGAGGAGAAAGTACATCAGCTTCATATCAGAGGCAAACAAGACTACATGCATATGCGGAAGGTCACCATACTATCAATATCCACTTACCGGCTAGATTAGTCCGCCAACCATTCATGTGTATAAGTCTACCCTGATTGTATACCATAAAGGGAGGGCAGGTTTCAGCCAAATAGTCCAACAGGCCCTCTACCTTTTTGCTTCACTTATTTAAAGGCTAATCCATTCCTACCACTTCATCTCTTTGCTCGATCGAAACATAATCAAGAAACTCTGAACAATATTAATCAAGAAGCTCTGAACAAGATGGCTGTTGAACCTATTGCCGTCATTGGCCTGGATGCCAAGTATCCATGTGATGGCGACACTCCAGAGAAGTTCTACGAATTCCTCCTTGCTGGGAGATCTGCCAAAGGACCTGTACCACCGGAGCGATACAATTCAGCTGCTTACTGGCATCCAGATAGCCATAGAGATGGAGTGGTATGATATATCCCACTTTCTTCATCACGACCACTAACGAAACATTTACAGATTGGTGGGAAGGAAGGAAATTTCATCCAAGCAAATGTCAGAGCATTTGATGCCCCTTTCTTCTCTATCACACCTGCCGAGGCCGCAAGCAGTTAGTATTTCTCAGTTGTTTATCCCCATATGTGGCAGAAATTCCGCTCCTATATGCTACGTGCTCATGCACGCTCTCGAGATATTGTATACACAAGTTGAAGATGGCTTATCAATGGTACTTTCTGACTCCCAATCTCATTTAGTGGACCCTCAACAACGAATGCTTCTTGAATGCGTCTATACAGCCTTTGAGAGTTCTGGCCTCACAATGGATGCCGTCAAGGGTTCACAAACAGGAGTTGTACGTTCTTCGGGTATTCTAGCTAGTCATGAGAACAAACATCTTATTCCGACTACTCCATACGAAACAATGCTAACTTTGGATATCCAAGTACGTTGGAGCTTTCATATGGGATTATAGAGACGTGCTGATCAAAGATGTCGACCTACCAATGATGGTGAGTAATCCTCGGGTCTACTTTCTCATCCCAGAAACTCCTAGAGCACGAGATGTCCTGTTTGGGACAAAGGAATGCCTAGAAACTTTTAAACCCCTTATTAATCATGCTCCAAATGGCGATAATTGACTCTGGGTGTTACAGTACACAGGATCTGGTACAATTGCCAGTACACTCGCCGGTCGAGTGTCCTGGTTCTACGATTTACAAGGGCCAGCTATGAGTATCGACACCGCTTGTTCGAGCAGTATGGTGGCACTTCACCAAGCCATTGTTGGCTTGAAAGCAAGAGACTGCGATATGGTATGATACAACAAGCAACGTTATCATTAAGGAACATGGACTAAGTATCTATACATTTAGGCCATCGCCGCTGGTACCAACTTGATACTTTCTCCGGAAATGGGACTCGAGCTAAATGCCCTTGGTGTTCTCAACCGAGATGGAGTTTCGTACAGCTTCGACGAGCGGGCAAACGGTTACGGAAGAAGTGAAGGCATTGGTGCCGTTGTCCTTAAGCGTTTGTCAGACGCCCTTCGCGATGGAGATAGTGAGTTCCATTCATTCCTTAACTATAAACTTAGCAAATACTATTGAGTACTAACCTCTACTGTTAATCCTTGCATAGCCATCCGTGCTGTAAGTCATCCTCAAAACCACCTTTCTTCCCCTTGCAGTCCTTTTTCAAGGCGCAAGGGCTCCTGCTCAGGTAGAATCCTATCTTGGAGGTTTTCTACGCCTTTCCATTTCCCTATGAGATTTAACATGACTGCAACTAAACTCTGACCGTTTCAAAGGTTATTAGAAATACGGGCTGTAACCACGACGGACACTCGCCTGGACTTACCGCACCCGCAAAGGAATCACAAGCAGAACTTATGCGAAAAACGTATGCTCAAGCCGGCCTTGACCCGTCAGTCACGCGGTTCTTCGAAGCTCACGGGACCGGTACGCCTGTAGGCGATCCCATCGAGGCAAGCGCGATTAGTGAAATGTTCACTCCATATCGGTCGCCTGAGGAGCCTCTTTTCATCGGAGCTGTGAAAAGTAATATTGGGCACTCGGAGGGGGCGTCTGGAATTACTTCTGTCATCAAGAGCATTCTCACGCTTGAACGCGGTATCATCCCTGCGAACGCCTGGTTTGAGAACCGCAACAGCAAGATCCCGGACGAATGGCATCTCAAATTTCCTACTAAGGCGGTTCCTTGGCCGCAAACCGAGACGGGACTCCGTCGCGTGTCGATCAATTCGTTCGGTGTTTCAGGAACTAACGCTCATGTGGTAATGGATGACGCTTATCACTTTCTCAAGGAGCATGGGTACACTGCTCCCCACCAAACTGTTGATGTGCCTCAGTCATCAAATACCGTTTGTAAGTTTTAGATTCACTCTTCCCACGGATTCATGCCAGCCGGTTTTCTAATTATATCATTTTGATAGCAATTTCGAAGCCTTCAACGAATGACAGTAACACCACCGCATCTCCTCAACTTATTGTGTTGAGTTCGCACGATCAGGATGGCATCTCTAGGCTCGCCAAAGCCTACAGGCAACACTCTATCAGTGACCCATTCTATGACCTGGCATTCACCTTGGCAGCTAAGAGAACCCAGTTCAACTGGCGCGCGGCAATAGTTACCAACTCGATAGAATCATTACGAGAGGCATTGGCAGAGAAGCTGGAAGTTCGGCGTGTTGCTGCTGATCCTGGGCTTGCACTGGTTTTCACTGGTCAAGGAGCGCAGTGGGCTCGAATGGGAATGGAATTAGTCCACTACCCAGTATTCCGGGAGAGCATCGAACTTGCTGATGAATACTTTAAAGAACTGGGTAGTGATTGGTCTGCCATTGGTAAGTCTTCCCTTTCCGTGTGTATAGTCAACGATCATGAGTCGATACAGTTTGGGTAGCTGACCTTGTGGGGATAGACGAGCTTTCAAAGACTTCGAGAAAATCTCGAATCCATGAAGCCGAATTCTCGCAGCCGCTTTGCACCGTCCTTCAGGTTGCTCTTGTTAACCTACTTTCTTTCTGGAAAGTCTCACCACAAGCCGTGGCGGGTCATTCATCGGGTGAGATTGCCGCAGCCTATGCGGTAGGGGCCATTTCTAGAGAGTCGGCCTGGAAGATAGCGTACTGGCGTGGTAAGTCAAGTTTCTGCATTTACATTCTAGGTGGAAATATACATACTGACCTGAGTTTCTCCGCTGGCAGGAAAAATGTCGGCCCAGTTGGCTCGTTCTGCTACAGGGCCAAAAACTACAATGGCTGCCGTGGGGCTTGACCTTCAAAACGCAGAAAATGCCATCGAAAGAGTGAATAAAATGGGATTTCAAGGAGTCCCTAAACTCACCATTGCTTGCATGAATAGTAAAGACAGCCAAACCATCAGTGGAGATGCCGCACAAGTTGAGGCGTTGGTCGAAACGATGAAGGGCGGCCAGATCTTCGCTCGCAAATTGGCCGTCGAATTAGCGTATCATTCGCGATATATGGAACCAATGGCTGAGGCATATACCAAATCAATAGGGAAGATCGAGCCAGGTACATGGGCTGTTACTGACTGCCCCAAACCACAGTTCTTCTCATCGACATATGGCACTCTCATTGACCCCTCTAAGCTGCAAGATGCGACATATTGGACGACGAACCTAGTATCACCGGTACGATTCTATGAATCCGTTACGGCTATGCTTCAAGCTAGGACAGAAAACAGTCAAACTGAACTGATCACGGACGTCCTAGAGGTTGGCCCTCACGCTGCTCTGAGCGGTCCAGTGCGCAATATCGTCGACGAGGTCAGAGGTAACGGCAGCGCAGTTAGATACCATAACATCCTCAGACGCGGCGAAACAGGCCTACAGACCTCTCTACAAGTAGCGGGTTCATTGTTCACTCGCGGTATCTCAATTGATCTTACTAAGGTCAACTATATTGACGAGTATAAGCCGTCGTTGGTGATTGGCCTTCCTCGGTACCCCTTTAATCATAGCAAGGAATATTGGTACGAAAGTCGACTAAGCAGAAACTCTCGCAACCGTCCATACCCACGCCACGAATTACTCGGCGCGCAATCGAATGACTGGGATGGCAAATACGATGCGGTATGGCGAAACTGGATCCGAGTCTCGGAGAATCCATGGGCTGAGCAACAGTTAGTATTCCCGAATCATTTATTCTCCGTTTGGCAAACTATATACCATACTCTCATACATATTCCCGAAATAAACCATGCATGGATCAATTTGTTATTATGAACGGTAGTTTCTAACTCTTGATCTCTCACAGCACGGTTTCAGGGGCCGTTCTCTATCCTGCCGCCGGCATGCTTGTCATGGCTATTGAGGGTTGCCGTCAATTAGCTGAGAGATCGAATCCTGAAAAGTCGGTCAAAGGATTTCGATTCAGAGAAGTTTCTTTCACAACAGCCCTAGTTGTCCCCGATGATGCTGTGGGCGTTGAGTCACATTTATACCTTCGACCTGTCAAGCAAGCCGCGTTGGAAACCACGACCTCTAAATGGCGCGAGTTTCAGGTATGCACCGCGCAAGACGATGACGAATGGCGAGAGCACTGCCGGGGGCAAGTGTTAATTGAGTACAACGAGCCTGAGACAATCGTGGATGGTGGTCTGGAAGGGGAGCTTCTCCGAACGAACTGTATTAACAGCATCACCGAAGCAAAAAAGAACTGTACGGTCCAGGTTGCAGGCAGCGACATATATGACGCATGGAAGAGCGTTGGACTCGTATTTGGTGAGCTCTTCCAGACCGTATTGGACCCTTGCGTCGACCACGAGTCAGGCCAAGCTTTCGCCAAAATCCGCTCTACAGTTCCCCTTCTGAAAAAGCTCATGCCTTATGAGTATGTACAACCGCATCTCATTCATCCCACGACGCTTGATGCTGTTCTACAAGTCTGCCTTACGCCCATAATTTCGAATCCAGAGCGTACAGTCAAAAACGCCGTCGTTTTAACATTCATCAACGAATTGTGGATTTCCGGAGCCAAGCACCCGGATGATGAGTACCTAGCGACTGCTGAGACCAACCTCTATGGGCGCAAGGAGTACAGATCAAACGGCACTGCCATCGACACAAATACCCAAGAGCCGATGGTTCTCCTAAAGGGGTTGATCACTACACAGCTTGACACTGAAGCGGAGTCATTCAAAGTAGAGGATGACCCAAAACATCGATCATGGAACATCGGCTGGAAGCCCGATCCGGAGCTCCTCAGTGTAGAGGAGGCGAGCAAGATTTTCGGGACGAAAGGTGGCCTGTTGCAATATTTGGACACCCTAGCACACAAAAATCCACAGATGAAAATTCTTGAAATCGGCGCTGGTGCCGGTGGCATTGTGTCGACATTGGGCCAAAGATATTTGGAGTACCACATCACCGAAGCTACACCCACTGATTCCCTCAAAGGACAGCGGTTGTTTTCGGACGCTCGTGTGAGCTTGAAACTCCTTGATCTAGGAGAAGATCCTATGAAGCAAGGCTTCGAGGCGCGAGCATACGACGCAGTTCTGGTAGTAACTGATCATAACTCTACTGTGAGTAGCGCTGGAACGTTATCAAACATCCTTACTTTGCTCAAGCCCGGCGGGAAACTCGTTCTGGCAGTGACAGGAGGTACTGAGACGAGCGATGTCTGGGGTACACTACTGTCTAACTGCGGGTTCACTGGACTGGATAGGGTATTCCTAGATCAAACTCAATCAGTGATGGTTTCCAGTGCCCCATCAGAGAACAGCGACGTTGGCGTGCCTCCAGCCTCCAATACCTACTATATCGCCATAGACCCAGCTTCGACCCTACAACGGAAGATAGCTGACAAGCTATCTTCTACTTTATCAGCCAGAGGCCATACGGTTTCAAACGGTACACTAACACAATATATGCAGTCAATGGCAAGTCACGAAGGTCTCGGCAGCAGCACATGCATTGTACTACCAGAATTGGAAGCAGGTCTACTCACATCGGTCACAGAGGATGTTTTTACTGCGCTGAAGAGCGCGATAAAGAGCAAGCGACTGATTTGGGTAAACAAGGACGGAACGCCGGATAATGACCTTGTTACTGGTTTTGCTACATGCATTCGTCTAGAAAGACCTGAGCTCGAGTTTGTCGTTCTTACCTTCCAGGCAGAGGATAGCGCTGAACTCATCGCTGAAAAGATCCTGGAGATTGACGTGGTCGTGGGTGAGAGTGAGAGTGAGGGGCCTATCGAAACCTCGTATAAGGTTCTTGACGGTGTGGTCACTATTCCACGCCTTGTTGAGGCGACCGAGGTGACCAAGCATGTCCAAAAGCAGACCTCGGTTGGTGCCGTGGCCGATGTTGCTTTTGGTGCCGACCCCGATCGTTCTCTACGTCTGCAAGTCCGTGATATAGGTTTGCTGGACTCGCTTTGTTTCGATGACGACCCTTTGCACGCCACTCCACTTGCGGATAACGAAGTCGAGTTCCAGACCAAGGCAACCGCTGTCAATTTTAAAGACCTAGCTGTGATGCTAGGCAAGATCAACGAGACACCAGTGGGCCTTGAAGCTGCCGGTATCGTGACGAGAGTAGGATCGGGCGTGACCCGGTTCCAGGAAGGTGATAAAGTCTTTGGCTTTGCGTTCAATGGCGCCTTCTCTACCCACGTCAGGGCATTGCAGGGTACTATTGCCCATATCCCAGATAACTTATCCTTTGCGGATGCGGCAATTATACCAATTGTGTATACGACAGCATATGCCTGTCTTTATGACATTGGAGACTTGGAAAAGCGTACAAGAAGAGGCCAAAAGTCAACCGTGCTGATCCATGCAGCAGCCGGCGGTGTTGGTCAGGCTGTTATCCAGTTGGCGCAGCGCGAAGGCGTCGAAGTGTTCGCTACTGTTGGCAGCCTGGAAAAACGTAACTTCCTTGAAAAAACATATGGACTGCCGCGCGATCACATCTTTTCGAGCCGTGATTTGACTTTCAAGGCTGGTTTTATGCGAATGACAAAGGGGCGTGGTGCCGATATAGTCATAAACAGTCTCGCCGGCGAAATGCTTCAAGCCTCTTGGGAGTGCGTAGCACCATTCGGGCGTTTCGCCGAGATCGGTTTGACCGACATTGAAACCAGGACTCGGATATCGATGGAGACATTCGCCCGAGGTGTGAGATTCGAGGCCTTGGAGTTGAACTATATGCAACAAAATGACATGGGACGGCTAGAGGATCTGTTTCAACGAACCATTGATAGTGTCTTGAGCCTGAAAAGGGCAACGCCAATAACGACGTACCCTATTTCCAACATCCAAGATGCACTACGTCACATGCAGTCTGGCAAGCATATTGGAAAATTAGTTATCGAGCCACAAGAACACAATATTGTCGCAGTGCTCCAGCGACCCCGGCCACTTGCTAAGTTTTCTCCAGACGCGACATACGTTGTTTCCGGTGGCTTCGGAGGACTCGGACAGAAGATAATTCGGTGGATGGCAAATCTGGGTGTCCGGCATCTGATTGTGACATCGAGATCAGGGGCAGTAGACAAATCAGCGAAAAAACTTGTCGCAGACCTACGACAAGAGGGTGTGAATGTCGCCGCTCCGGCTTGCGATATAACCGACAAGAGTGCGATAGAGAATGTTATTTCCACTTGTCTTTCCAAGATGCCACCGGTCCGGGGTTGCATCCAAGCCTCAACGATTCTTAATGTAAGTCCTGATACTCTTTATGTTAATGCGGGGTCATGAACTCTCCTTTACTAATCATTGGATATTGTGCAGGACAACAAGTTTAGTGATATGACTATCGACCAATGGCGTAGGGTGCTTGAAGTCAAAGTCTCCGGCTCATGGAACCTTTGGGAGACCCTAAGTTCCGGGAATGCGGACCGCAGCTTAGACTTCTTCCTCATGCTGTCATCGATGGCCACAACGATTGGAAACCCTGGACAAGCCAATTAGTACGTATTTGGAGTCTCATTTATCATCTTTGCAAGCTCTAGGCTTGTTGCTCCTACATGTTTTTGTAATCGTGTAAAGCGGTAATGTTCATGGCAATCACTAATACTTTGTTTCCAACAGTGCTGCCGGAAACTCATACCAAGACGCCCTAGCTAGGTATCTTTCATCTCGGGGTCACAACGTCGTCGCGTTGGATGTGCCAATGATGAGTGACGCTGGTAGTAAGTATTCCCCATACCCGTTCTCTTGTTTTGGCAAGTTTAGAATAGACGCTTTTCCTTTTGGTTAGGTGATATTTATAACGTACGCCAAGATGACCATAACTGACGCCGAGCGTTTTAGTGGTCGCCACCAAGCCAGCCTTGCTGGAATATCTTTTCTCAATTGGCTGGTCACATATGACTGCAGAGGAACTAGTTAGCACCCTCGACTATCACTGCCGGCCCCTGAACAAGAATGAAAGGATGAACCCTGAGCGCGCTGTTGTCGTTCCTAGGCTATGGCTTCCTCGGTATTCGGCAGCTGATGGCGCCCATCAACCGGCCTGGCAACACGAGCCAAGGTTCAATCACAGTAAGTAGTTCTCAAGCTATTATCTTGCTTTTAGAGCAAAGGCTTTCCTTTCTATGACAAGACGGAGTCTATAAGCCTCTAAATCTCTTACGTAACATACCTAAAATAGCGATAACTAACTCCAGGTGTTCTAGTGGTCACGCAGAATCAGGGCGGCGACGAATCCCTTGCGAAGAAAGGGTCTGGCAAGGGATCGACTGCTGCGCTTCTCTCGGCTGCGAAATCCAAACAAGAAGCCGAACAGATTGTACTCCAAGCTTTACTAGAGAAGCTGACCAAGGTTCTGAGCGTTGATATTGAAGAACTTGATCCCGCACGGCCCATGCATGCTTACGGGGTAGACTCCCTCGTGGCTGTTGAGCTTCGAACTTGGATAACTAAGGAGATCGGTTCTGACGTGTCTGTCTTTGAGATGACCGGCGGCCAAAGAATTGGGCAGTTAGCTGCGACGGCTGCAGGAATATCGAGATTTGCACACGCGTCAGTAAACGAATGATTGCTCTCCGCATCAAGCGTGTATAGTATTATGTACATCATCCACCAATCACCTGTATTCTTTTAGCTATTTGGTGTGGGATACATCATATCTTTAAGCGGGTATAAAGGCATGCATAGTATTTAGTCCAACACCTAGTCATCACTTCGAAGTGTAGCACACCGGTTGTAGTCGGTGGACTGCAGTGCAGCCACTAAGATCTTCTCAAACCAATTGCCTGCGGCCCTCACACCCACAGAGTTCTTCATTATTGCTTTTGAGGCGCAACGGACACGATCGTGCATTCTTAGCTCGATGAGAGCTATCTTACATGTAATCGCAGTATCGACCAATAACGCAAGTACATACAACAAAGACGACTTCTGTATGTAGCCGTAATAGTTCCACGAAGTTATTACACAGACCTTCGCACTACAATAAATGTGTATTACCTGCCTTAGTTACAAATCCCTTGACAACGCCTTTAGCTTGTTGAATATCGCTACACAAATAGTATTAACGGGCGCAGTCAATATCCAATTCACCTCCTGTTCGCTCTTATCGTCTTATCAGATTCAAAAGCTTCCGCCAAACATCTTCAACTCTACGACAGCGTTTATAACCATGGCCATTATCAATATCCTCGTGGGAAGCATCTTCTTCGCAGCCGTGATGGTTATTGGCGTGAAAAATATCCTACTCATCTTTAAAAAGAAGCCAGGTCCTCTGCCTCCAGGACCGAGGGGCCGTAAGTAATAGTCAGAGTCATAGTCATTTTTATCTTAAGATGTTTCGGGTATGGGAGTGGCTATAGAGCCTGACAATCCTTTGAGGGCTTCACTTGAACTCGAACAAATACCACTCATATCAGCGGCCGACTACTAACCCCCGAGCGTTACAGTGCCCGTCCTGGGAAACATTGGCGATCTTCCCACCCACGGTGAACGAGAATGGGAGCATTGGTTGAAACACAAAGACATCTACGGTCTGCGAGTTTATTTCTTCAAGTCGATTTCTCTGTTCTCTATCATCAATGCTTCAAGAATTATACGTATTGTGATGATAGGTCTCAAGATACCTACTGACATGTGTAATGGACGGCAGGCCCCATCAGCTCTGTAACGGCATTTGGCACAACCTTCGTCATATTACATTCTCCAGACCTAGCCATAGAACTCTTGGAGAAAAAGTCCTCAAAGTATTCGTCTCGGCCGAGGCAAGAATTTGCCGACATGTAAGCAAGTCATCTATCCGGCTTTCTTCACGATATAGAGGCTCACCCATTTAAGTACCGGTTGGACCAATATTCTCGGCATGAGACAGTACGGCGAAACACATCGTCTTCATCGAAAGGTGTCACATATGTTGATTGGAACTCATCGGACTGTCATGCCATATCTGCCTTTACAGGAGACAGAAGTGCACCGATTTCTCTTTCGTGTTTTAAAGGAGCCAGAGCTATTTCTCAATCACATGAGGACGTACGTAAAACACGGTGCTCCGCTGTATGATGCGCTGATCTAATTCGTGTCAACATGGCAGTGAGGCCAGCGCAATAATCCTCAAAATTGTAGTAAGTAGTTCTCAGAGCTATTTCTTTTTGGGTTGGAAACTTTCTGAGCACAAGCTTCACAAGCCGCTGGAACCCCTATGAGTTACCTTAAATGACGATAACTGACTCCGAGTCTCCTAGTACGGATACACGGTAGAACCTAACAAGCCAGATCCGCTGGTTGACCTCATCGACGAAGCCATGGCGCATTTCGCTGCAACTACTGTCCCGGGGTCCTGGTGGGTAGATATCATCCCCGCTTGTATGTTGCTCTCAATACCAAAGTACCTTCCGACGGGACAGGGCAGCTGAGTTCTCACAGTGAAATACATTCCCGGGTGGATGCCTGGTACAGGGTGGAAGAAAATAGGCAGGCAGTGGCGAGCTACCTTGAAAGATGTCACAGAGAAGCCAATACTATTCGCTCAGCAGCGACTAGCTAATGGTCGCTCTGAGAAGTCGTTTGTTACGGACTTTTATAGGAGTAAGGGTGATACTATATCACCGACGGATGACGAAGTTCTCAAGTTTGTTGCTGTGAGTAATCTACGGCACCATTAACCCTCCACAGGTTCCCTTCAGTAGCCTAATCCCGTCCCTTGAGGAACACGACATTGACAATAGTTATAACAGATGAGCATGTATGCTGGTGGCGGTGATACTGTATGTCGGGCTCAATCCCCTCTTGGTGATATTAAAGAATCATTAAATTAACTTACAAACTAGACGGTCAACACGATAACGTCGTTTTTCTTCGCCATGACTCTATTTCCTGAAGTCCAGCGTAAGGCTCAAGAGGAGATCGATCAGGTAATCGGAACCAGCAGGCTCCCTATGTACAGTGATAGAGAGAGCCTCCCTTAGTAAGTAACTTTCGGAGCCATTTTCTTCTTTTTTTTGTACGTTTCAAAGCACGAGGTTTCTTTTTAGCAAGAGAGATTGTCTAGAGACTTCTGAAATTCTCACCAATCACGCACCAAATAGCTATAACTGACGCCGAGTGTTGCAGCATCAACGCTATAGTAACAGAGGCTTGGCGCTGGCACACCGTGGTCCCTATGGCTCTCCCTCACGCCACAACCGCCGAGGATATTGTCAACGGGTATTTTATTCCTAAGGGGTCGTTAGTAATTCCTAACATCTGGTGAGTAACTTTCGAAATGCATTAATACAAATCGCGGCAAAGATGAAAGAAGTCTACTTTGAGATCTCTGACCTAACCGCATTAACAGGTGGTTTACACATGATCCGGCGGTCTATCCCAATCCCTCAGAGTTCAATCCGTCACGCTATCTCGGGCCAGACCCGGCTCCAGATCCGACAAGCCATATTTTCGGCTATGGACGTCGTATTTGCCCTGGCCGGTATCTCGCCGATACGTCCGCATGGCTAACTATCGCCCAGTCCTTATCCGTCTTTAATATCAGCAAGGGCTTGGATGAGAATGGTCTTGAGATCGAGGCAACCGCACAATTCACGCCGGGCGTTATCAGTCGTCTGGAGCCCTTTAAAGCTATAATCAAACCTAGGAGCCCCCAACATGAAGTTTTAATTCGTCAAGTTGAGGAACTATATCCGTGGGAGGCAGGTAATGCCGATGAGCTTCTACAGAAGATTATAACTTGAATGTGGCCGGATTTGTGCCTTGACTCTCCAAACTTGAACAAAAATGACGGAACTATCTGAAGTGAAGTAGAAGTATAGGTGTGTCTTCCGCTTGAATCACTACTTTGCCTGGGCTTGATAGTTGCAGGCCGCTATATTCTATTATATGAACTTCTCATGCCAGTACTTGTAGTTATTATATAGACTATCTTTAAACCTGCTACAACGAGTACCTTTTTCCTTTTCGTTCATCATCCCCCAGTCCGCTCCCCCTCCCCCGATTGCGGAGTTTGCGAGCAGAGAGGGAGGGAAAGGATACAGATAGTCAGGGTTAGCTCCCCTATCATATAACGACCGAGATAAAGAAACGTAGTAGATTAGCGACCTTGCTAACTGCATGTTTTGGCGTCAAATGTGGAAGTGCCATATCAAACAATCCATGTCATATGTCGTGGCCGAGTACGGATCTAGAAACAATCTCAGAGCGCAACCCTTATGGAATTGGGTCTGGCTCTTGTGCTTCCGCAATTGCCACGAGAGAGTGATTTCTGGTTGGTTGTATTTATCAATCGTAAAGAAAACTAAGTATATTGGCCAAGCGGATGCCTATATAGAACATCATAGCACATCAGGTAATGTAATGCCGCCAGCGGTTGAATCCACTAATAGCATAGCGCATAAAGTGGCATGCATACTCATCGATGAGCAAGATCTGCATGTTGGGGGTATGGGTGACAAATTTGCTCTGCTAGCAGAAAATTGGTTTATTCACACAGAACTACGTAATGGAGCATGTCTACATTGCTGGAACCGGCGAATGAGGCACAAAGGGAATCTGTGAGATTAGCATGGTTGGATATTTATTTAAGTATGGCTCTCGAATCCCCGCAGTGATAGCTTCAAATTATATGCTCAAACCTCACCGGCAATATTCAATAACTTTGTATCACAGGAAGAGTTTCAATGGCCGGATCGTATAGAGAGATGAGTGATGATCTCATCAAGCTATCACTACTCAGAGACTTCAAGACCGACGTGTTGATTGCAGCCGAGATCTTGGATGCGGACGAGAAATTATCGCATCTGCTAGATCAGAAGCTCGTCATCAGATTCGGAGAGCTTGACCTGGATGTCACAGCAGGTGTGTCATATCCTACCTACTCGGTGTTCTGGCATGTCGAGAATTACACGCTTTCACAAACGTCCGTCGACAGTCTACCCGAGTCAAAATCTGTCAAAATTGTCCCCCTTTCCCTCAAACGGACCGCAAAACCAATTAAATGGCCCTTGCCGGACATGGCACTGACATTTTGTATTTCTAAAGACGTCGTAAACGACGGAAAGGAGTATGTAGTATTCTCTTCATCACAGATTATTCCGGTATACTTGATTCACATAGACTGGGGGCTAGGCAACGAACATTACTTTCGATCTAACGACTGACTTTTTGCTATTATACCACATCAGTCTTCATGCTGAGTATCACATATTTATCACCATATTCTTTTCGCGGTATATAGTGCCCATTTTTGACCCGCCATATTTGGCCATGAGAAGCTTCCGCGTTTTGTATAGCATACACTTAGGAGTGCTCTATTAGAGCATGGCAGCATGATTAAGGACGCACAATAAAGACCCTAGTTACACGCATGCTGTGAACCATTTGTAGTTTATTGCGCTGTCATAAATGATTCACATGTAGCCTCTCAGGTTAACAAACTACTCATGTCCCCGCGATGACACACGTAGTACAAGCCGACTACGCTTATAAAATAGTAAAGCAGACAGTCGTAGTTGATCTTTTGGGCAATCCTCTACTACAAGCTAACTCAATCATTACCGTCTCTAGATATGATTATAAAACGGGGATTCTAGCAGAATTATGACATATCATTAGGTTGGTGATTCACCGCTAGATTGATAGACTTTAGTTCTCCAGGACAAAGAGAAACTGAAACCTCTGGGTCCTCTTATTTCCCGCGACACGTTTTATTGAAGGTGTCTCCAAAACATCATAGTTCATCAACTGGGAAGATTTTCGTTCGAAGAGAGAACATCGAGTTCACCCTTATCTTCCCATACCATCACTTCGAGTATGGCTGGAGCGTTGAGCGAGACAGTAGAGACAAGAGCCCTCATTTCGGGAACCAGTAGTAAGTGGGAAAAATTCTTTTAGGGATAGGAATAAATTAGCCAAAAACTCACCGATACATCTCCCAGCAGTTCTTACCCAGGGAGACGTCTCCTATTCTCTACGTCCGTCCATGGAAATGCCGACTCGAGACCAGCATGATTATCCAACGAGGAGCACAGCGAACTCATCCTACTACCAGTCGACCAGTACAACGCCTGGGTTCTCCCCAACCAGCCTGACAACAATCGTAATTTCGAGAACCGCAACAATCACATTGACGACGATCGCATTTATTACAAGCGAGAGCACAATTACAGCCGTGACGCCTCCGAAGGCGCCTCTCTTATCGTCAACCCCAGTAAATATCGTACTGTCCCCTGGCAAGATCGCCGGTATCGTCGTAGGGGCAATAGCCGGTCTGTTGATTTTGGTTCTGCTGTTCTACTTGCTCCTAACGCGCGCCAAGTGGTTGACTCGGTTTGCCGACTACCGTCTCGAGAGAAAAGAGAAGGAGTATCATAGGAAGAAAGCACACCCGCCAAAGCGAGCCAAGAAGCCGGCGGACAATGCGATTCGGAGTTTAGAGAGTAGAAAGAGTGCTGTTGATAGAAAGCAGACCGAACACAAACGGACAGTGAAGGCGCGGCCCGCTTCCATACTCGTCATGCCCAACCAGAGGCAGTTGGTGTGGAATGAGAGGTGTAAGGCATTTGAGTCGGAGAGAAGAGAAACCATGAAGGCTAGAGACGACGAACGTAGGATGGGGAACCGGAGACGGCTCCAGTGATCGTCCCCTCGTCGTCTTCTTGGCACGTTAAGCCCTGGTGATAACGAGAGACCGGTTCTACTAAGACAGGGTCACGCCTCATAAAAACTCCGGAGCGCTATTGCTGGGATACCAGTTGCTCCGGGACGTCTGCGGGTGTCATGATATCGTGACGGCGGTAGAGACGGAACAACCGACGTAGTGCTATTGGCCCAAACTGCCGAAGTATTGCCTCGATGTCTTAGCACGGATAGGATCCTCACCTATGAGTAGCGCGCGTCGACGCGGACTGCCCGATACATATGTAGCATTGCGTTTAAAGTAATAATATTCTGCACAAAAGGCGGAGGTAGGCGCATGTGGTATGCTATTTGATCGTCGGTTGGCAATGTGGCGCTATATAAGCCACTACGATGTATCAACGTGGAGCCACCAATCAGCAGTTTAGCTCTCACAGAACTAAACACCCGGCACTGTCACTTTCATGTATTGAGTGTAGGTGGCGTAGGTCTTAAATAGATCTTGCAATAGATTTCATGGTCGCGAACTCCTAAGCTCGACCATATGCCCACTCATCCCCGAAGCCAAACTTACCCTGCTTCTGGTGCTTTAACTTTTTTCTTCTTCTTTCCTCGCGACCTCCAGCTTCATCAGCACTTTATCAGCATATAAAGGGCCATGAACCCTGTAGTAAATGAAGGTTTGGTTTTGATTGACAGGCTTGAAGCGCTTCTTAGCAGCACCTCCGACGCCTTGGACTCCGTGGATGCAGGGACACGTCGTGAACCGAGCGAAGCTTTCCGAAAGTTCAGCCTTGCCACGAAAGTTACGGGGGACACCGTCGATAGGGTCATCCTGTCGGTCCGTACATGGCTTCATTTTCCAAACCTCAAACAATTCAATTGACAACCAAAAACCCTCTGTAGCTCCATCTCTGGACAACATGGTCATCGTAGTTTGGAGGCTGTTGTCCCAGCTTTGAACGCGCTTCCTCAGTTCCTCTGTGACAAGGGGTACGCGAACATCACGTGCGTATTAAGGACCAGCTGAATCCAGCCATGGGCAGTTGCTTCGCTGTCATGGAGTGCCCACGGACAGACTGGGATGTACATCTTGGGAAGGCAAATCTGAAGATCACGAATAATTGGAGATGTACTGATCAGTTTGATGACTGCGTCATCGTGACGGTACCATGATAATACCTACCTTGTTGTTTAACCATTAAGTTTAAGTAGTACCGTAAAAAGTGATCGAATATGCGACACCGTCCAGGCTCGCCAGGTAGGTAGTTTACTGTACGGTATTACGAAGAGGAGCGACTGTAGCTAACCGCCGGAAGACGTTGGATCGAGACATACACTAGTATACGGAGTACAATCTACACAGTGTTTAACGTGATTCTATTACTATGCGATGCGTGAGCTTGCTGTTTGCTGCTGATTGACGCCTACGGCCGCTTTTCCGGATTGATGGTTCGATCCATTAAGGTTCACGTGATATCAAATGCGGGTTACACTGCGGGGTACAGCCGTAGTTCGTGTGCCGATTCTGTCTTGTCATTGGCCATCTTGTTTGCCTCGCTGCAAGCTTCAACTGTGCCAGTGGTTTTAGTGCGGTATGCTAGTTAGTGTACAGCCTGTACGGCCTGGACCACACCACACCATAGGATAAAGCCGCCGCCGTTTCCAGAACAAACCAGTCATTGGCTGACTGACAAAAAGCCCACTTCCTTGACCGCCACCCGCTCTTTTCCTTTTTACCATTTGAGCCGCTGTCTCCCCTGACATACTTTCTGCCAGCTTCTCACGCCAGCAACGAGGACTTCGCATCTAAGCGCACCACACCGGCAACATCACAGCCACTCGCAGCAAATTAGACATAGTCAACTATCTTCCGCTGCGCGTAGTCGACAGACCTAAACCAAGCAAACCTCCCAATCGATAACCCTGGATTCCATTAACAATGGCGCCAATGAATAACAGTAACTCGAGTAGTAGTAGTAATTGCTATGGCGAGGATGTTGCCCGAAAGGTGAATGTCCTCGCCAGCTGCTATCTGGTCGACTCTGCCGCCTCGCTCAAAGGTCTCCATTACTGCACTACCGGGGCTGCAGGTAAGCCATCAATTCCCATCCTCCCAACATGCACATACATGCCCAGGCGTTGACACAGACCGTCAATTAGGGGCCGAGTGGTATTCCTGAGGTTCCTATCTCAGGACTACCATCCCCTCCGTCAAGCCCCCCCCTCGCGGCCATCACCTCGTCCAACGAGCTCGCTCTGCAGCCCAAGCCCAAGCAGCACCGCAGCTCCGGCAACGCCATCACGAGCAACCTAAACCGCACCGCCACCAGCCGCCGAGGGGGGGCAACATTTCAGATCAGGGAAGAATGTGAGAGATTCTTTTGTGAGACCATGAGGGCCGTGTTCCAAGGTGAGCGGAACGCGGTCGGTAATGGCTCCTGCCTGACTGGTGTTCAAGGTGTGCTTACGCCGCCCGACCATTATCTACCAACACCGCCGTCCTCGCTGCCGGGCATGAGCCTGGGCTCAGCCGTCGGCATCACGGGTTGGATGGAGTTCTGGGACTACGCGGGAGGCGCAAGTTTCCGGGCTTTCGTGGCCGAAAAGGGCGATGAGAAGTCGCTGTTCGCATTCTTTGACGGCGGACTTGTTGGTCAGGATCTTAAGCAAGCGTACGTACTGCCCATCTAGACCCCGCTTTCATTGTACTGACTCGAACCCAGACTCATTGCTTTGATCGAGCTGGCTGACGGTCCTCTGGGATGCGCTAACGTCGTCATCGCCCTGGACCGACTTATGTCAGAAGACCACGCGAAGTCCTTGATGCGAAGTTTACAGTGGGTTGGTTTTGAACTGACCGCTCTCGACCATTGGGCGGAAGATCTCGATGTCGTCAGCAACAAGTGGCTCTTTTTGGGAATGGAGGTTTAAGCCTTCCTTGAAAACTTGAATTGAAACTACCGCTCGGCTTTTTTCTTTCCTTCAGCGAATCATTGATGCAACAAAATTGTCTCGACCTGCACTTGGTAATGGAGTCGGTGTTCATCGCATGGATTTCGGTAAAGTTTGGCATTTCGCATTGCGCATTGATGATGGGCACTGAAAAGCATGCATTGTACGAAAGGGAGTCGGAGTTTCACGGACTGATCCGAATTTTCAAATCTATGGGGATAAAGCTGTAGCTTTCTATAGCCGGAGCCCTCTACAATCAATATACATGCAAATAGTCTACTAAAATTCACAACAATGCCTCTTCTCAGGGTTTGACTCCCAACGCCGTCTATAATTGTGTCTTGCAATGTTCATGACCGCAAAAACGGCTCCGATTATTATAATTTACCTTCGAATTTCCGCACCTCCAGCCCCGCCGTTGCCAGGTGGTCCTTGACCTGTTCCACTGTATACTCGCCTCTGTGGAACATGCCTGCTCCCAGGGCGGCGTCCGTCGTCGTCTCTCGGAAGACTTCCTCGAAATGTGCGGGATTGCCAGCGCCGCTAGACGCGATAACAGGTATGCGCACAGCGGCCTTCACCTGAGCGATGAGCTCAAGGTCGAAGCCGCTGTTGGTGCCGTCGCGGTCGATGCAGTTGAGCAAAAGCTCACCGGCGCCCATGGCCTCGACTGCCTGGGCAAGCTCGACGACATCTATATCGCGCGTCTCGCGGCCGCCCTTGATGGTGCAGGCGTACCAGCAGTACTCCTCGCCCTTGGGACCGGGGAAGCGCGTGTGTAGCGTGTTGTGTCGCGTCGCGTCGACCTTGGGCACATACACGCGCTTCGGATCGATGCTGACTACGACGGCCTGGTTGCCATACGCCTTGGAAATCTGCTCGACGGCCGTGTTGCCCCACAGCTTGCGCCCGACGGCATAGTATTCCTCGGCGGCCAGGACGGCATCGGACCCGATGGACACCTTGTCGGCGCCGCTCTTAAAGTACATGGTGGCGATCTCGAGCGCACTGACCTTGGTGCCGTCCGTGTCGACCGTATCCCGGATGCCGCCGCCGACGGTCAACGGCACGAAGACGGTTTCAGATGTGCGCCTCAGGATCTCGAGCATAGGCAGGTCGGCCAGCGGGCAGTCGCGGAAGCTTGTAATGTTCAGGAACGTTACTTCGTCCGCGCCCTGCTCGTAGTACTTCTTGGCCATCTCGACGGGCTTGCCGAGGTTCCGCACGTTGCGGTCATCACCCTTTTCCCGCACATCGTACTGGTCGCCCTTTGTCACGACGAGGTCACCTTGGTCGTTTGCCCGCACGTCAAGACACGCGATCACGCGTCGTGTTAGGCCGCCTGTCGACGCGGGACCCTTCACCTCTTGCCCCAGCGTCTTTTGCCCCTCGCCGGTCAAGAACGACTTAAGGACCCTCAACCCGGCGACGCCGCTCTTCTCAGGGTGGAACTGCGTCACCAACACATTCCCTTTCGCCACGGCACCAACAAAGGTCTCCTCCCCATACGACCCCGTAGCAACTGTCCAGCCTTGGCTTTCCAGCTCGCCTTGAACGTAGGGGCATTTATAGGAGTGGACGTAGTAGTATTTGCTCTCCGGCTGGAGGTCGTATAGGCTCTTGCTCGAAGCGTTGGCGCTGTTCCAGCCGATGTGTGGCACGGCCTTGTTGGTATCGTCGAAGCGGTTGAGCTCTCTTTTTATGACCCCCAATCCAGCCACGCCGGGGTCTTCTGAAGAACTTTCGAATATCGCCTGCAGCCCTACGCATATGCCCATGAACGGTTTCCCGGCGTCGATGTGGGCTTTTATGGCGGGTGAGTATCCGGCAGAGGCGAGTTGGCTGAGACAGTGGCCGAAGTGTCCCACGCCCGGGAGGATCAGCTTGTCAGCGTTCGCTACCTCTTCGGGCGTCCGTACCCATTCTACGCTGTATCCTATCTTCTCTATCGCGTTGACAAGGGACCGCACATTTCCCGCGACGTAGTCAAGCAGGTAGACTTTCGGCATTGTCAACGGATCGTTGCCGCCGGCAAGGTGTCACTTGATAGTGGCACGAAACTTAAAGTAAGTGATAATCGGATGTACTAAAGGGATACTCTGAATAGGTATGAACCTTGGAGGTGTTTTCCTCTTGGAGATTATACGCGTAGTGCTATATAAGACCACGGTATGACTAAGTCGGTGACTCCTCAAGGGTCCTGGCGTGATTCATTGGGGGCTCATTTTCTAGCGATGAGGGGCATTCGCAGTGCCCCTCCAACTGCGATACCGTTGCGACGTATTGCTATCATTGACCGCCCGGCAAGTCGCTGAAAACAGCAAGCACCTTGAACTGCAGCGCATGGATACAGACCCACCTGTTCGTGTGCCGTACACTTACCGGTCTAGGCTAAGGTTAGATGAGTTGCTAACCGCATCCATGGTTTAAGCTCCAACTTTTATCTTCATCCTCTCTCATGGGACATCGAAGCATTGAAACCCCCAATGCTCTTGCCATCTCTCATCTATGTAGTGTAGCAAATTAAAACCTCAGCTTGCAAGCTTGCTCCTTTGATGATAGCCACCCCTTTACCATGCACGTCTTTCTCAATGAAATCCGTCCATCATAGAAGTGTGAAGCTTCGCCGACACCGACCTGATGGCTAGTCTCAACCTGCTGGATCCTAGGCTTCGAAGCCCCAAGACAACGGCTTCTGCATCATTTCAAGCTCGAGGACGTGTTGAAGAGGATGATGAGTCCGAATGGGAATATGAGTATTCAACTACCGAGACCGAGGTGCACCCCCTCTCCATCTGATATCTCTTGGGCTACGTGAAACTAACATGCATCAGACCTTCTACGTGACTCTAGACCTATCCAAGGCTGATTTCAAGGCCCAAGAACAGGTGAAAAGTCATGACTTTCCTTCTCGCGGCAGGTGGCAACTTCAAAGAGCCAGCGAATTTCGCAACACTGCCGACCGGGCTTCGCATAACAGTGCTGCGAGTAGTGCTGGCAGCTCTGATGCGGAGCGCGACGATGAAGACCGGCCTGAAATTCCCCGCGATAATCAGGACCAGCAGCTTTCTAGCGCGCAAGATGACGACGGTGCCAATTTAGAGAAGGTGCAAATCCTAGAACTGCACTCTGAAACCCCCATCATCTCGTACAAAGGCCGTGTGTTCGCGGGGCAATGGTGCGAGAACACGACGACAGAGCTCCTCATGACACGATCTGACGAAGGAAATTCATTGCCTGTTCTCCGACACCTCGGAGACGGCGTTGATCTTCTGGCAGCAAGCTCCTCCCGCATCAACGTCACGGAACAGAAATTCAAGCCGAAGGTCAACGAGAGGGAACGTCAACGCGCCAGCGCTCATCTACCTCAAACCATCATACCACCTGTCGACCTCAAAGCAAGCCAGGAGCGGATTGACCAGCGCAATTTTCTCGCCGACTTGATCGCTCTCAAGAGGCGCAAGGGCGAGACCGATGATGTCACCGTCATCGCACGGAGTATGCAAGGGAAACGGGCGCAAACGAAAGTTAAGGGGGTTCGAACGCACCGTCGGGGCCGCTGGGCCCACCCGAATAAATTGCATGCCGTCCGTGGCCTCGAGGAGAGGCCGCGTCGTGGTGGTAGGAGAAAGGGAAGCGGTCGAGCGCGAGGGAAATGGGCGCTTTTCCCGCTGGAAGAACTCGCGCAGGACCCAGCGTCGGTCGCTTCTTCTAGGGTGGCTTCACCTCCCGATGGCGAGTCCAGTATATCCACTCCAACGCCCTTCCGCTGGGACGATCTAGAAGAGGGGCAGGATGATACGCTTGCTCCGATGGAAGGACTTATAGAGGCCGATGTGGAGGATGAACAGGATGAAGATGAAGGGGAAGATGACGACAACAACGACTACGATGAAGACGAAGAGGACGATCAGGGGGAGATGGACGAGGATGAAGACTAAACTCAACTATGAAAGACTGATACGTATATCTTACAGTCGATTCGCCATTCAATGGGCCTCTCAGTAATTGTGATAGTCTTGGATTGTTCTCGTTTTGCGGTTTTTATCCTGCAGTGTACGTAGCGACTGTGTTATAGTGTTGCATCAGAGCTCCCGAGTCTTTTTACTATTACGAACAAGACCCCCGCGACCACAAATCCGAACATGTTAACAAGTGCGCCTTAGAATAGGTCGTCGATGCTCTTGTCCGCGTCTTTCTTAATGAGGTCCATCATGCCCTTTAATGTTCAAGTATTAGCAAGCCGACCTCCTCCTCTGCAATTGACTAGATATAACAAGTGCAAATCGAATCCACTGGAAAACGGCAAAGGAAAAACAAGGAAAGACAAAGTCTCGAGATACACTGGCGTAGATATGCAAAATATACCAGCTCTGACTTTGCTACACCACAAATGAGAACCGAACTCACCTCGGGCATGACCGGTTCCCCATCATCCCCCTTGACATAGCGAAACGGCATTTCGGTGCTCTCGTGCTCGTTGATCTTGAGATCCGGGTGGTCGATATATGGGACCATATTTAGGGTAACTAGGTAGGCAGTGAAACAGGACGTCAGTTATGAAACACACCGAATGCATACATCATGGAACAGTCCAGAGTTTTCGTGTGTTTGCATGGCGTCTAGGATAGGTAGGTAGTAGGGAATAAGACGATAGAGAGAAGAAAGGGCAGACGGATTGGTTGGTTAGGTAGGCGGGCAGGTAGGTAGCAAGCAGAAGCTTACATTGCTCGTCGATCACCATCCGCGTCACCCGCACGGCCGTGTCTGTCGTCATTTGCACGGGGCCGAGACGTCTGCCCTCGAAGCCTTTTACGCGGAGCTCGCCTGTGCGATCTATTGATGGAGGTATGATATGAGTGAGTAAATCCTCTTCACATTTTCACATTGGGTAACTCTCTCT
Organism: Xylaria castorea; assembly: GCA_022495115.1. Classification (NCBI taxonomy): domain Eukaryota; kingdom Fungi; phylum Ascomycota; class Sordariomycetes; order Xylariales; family Xylariaceae; genus Xylaria; species Xylaria castorea. Next base: position 1,142,414 of record MU382627.1, on the reverse strand, counting down.
TGCTAATGAGAGGGCGAACTACGTACCCCTTGGCGGATCATCACCTATGAGAAATGTGTCAGCAACTCTCAACTATCTACCAGGGGGAACTTGAAGACCAAAAAAGTAAGAGAAGCGGCTTTGCTTCTGATCAGCAGAGTATTTTACCCTTCCGTCCCCGTCACTGTGAAGAGATAACACCCCCGATACACACCAACACTAGTCTCCGTGATGCAGCAACCCATCTGCACTTGTAACGACATCTCAACCCACACAAACATACATACATACACACACACACACACACACACACACACACACACACACAACGTCTCCAAAACCGAAAGCGAGACCTCCAAAATCCCAGATCGGTGAACAAATCGTCCAGCCTCAAACCCATCCCTACTTCAAGTAGGGAAAAGGATCCAAAAGAAGAAGAAGAAGAGAAAGGACCAACGTACCCAAAATTCCTCCAAAAAGAAAGGTATCAAAAAGCGCCTTATCATCCGGATTGATATCCTTCTCGGCGCGGGGGTCCAGCAGGCAGACCATCTTGCGCTCTTCCTGGCCCGGGTACATGTCCTCGACGCCGCGGGTCTCGGGACGGAACCCTTGGACCTCTGTGAGTTTCGGGGGCAGGTTGGCGGCGAGTTGGGGTGGGAGGGAGGAGAGCACGAACGTGCCGCCCGCCCGCGCCGTCTCCCGCGCGATCGCCGTGTACTCGAGCGAGCTCCATGGTCCCAGTTCGGGATCTAGGTGCTCTACTATGTAGGTTTTGCGGTTGGGCATTTTTTTGGTAATTTGTTTGTGGGCGTTTGTTTCTCCGTGTGTGTGTGTGTGTGACAGAGAGGCGGTGTTGTTTATCCTCTCGCCACTCTTGTGATGGTAATAAAACGGGTGACTGTTGTCGAAGTTTTTTTTTCCAAAGTTGATTTCCCTTAGTAGTCTTGTAAGTTGTTCGATCCACGGGGTCAGATAATCGGTTAGAGAATTCTGCTCGGCAGTGAACCTAAAGCAGAGACGTAGTGACAATGACGCAGAGACTGAGCAAACTCTTCAGGTGCGTCGCGTAACGTAACTCTCTCTCTCTCTCTTCATGTAGGTTTCCTCGTTTATGCTTTTCCAATCGATGAAGGAACAAACTGGCTATATAGACGAAGTGAGTAGGTGCAGTCTGAATATTGGCGTCACTAACGTTGGTTGGTGCGTGGTTGATGAAGAGAAGATCCACTATAGCGATAAAGAGTATTTTGATTGGGTGCTTTTCATCTCGACCACGACGTTTATAAATCTAGACTAGATAGTGTTCGACGTTATTTGGGATGCTGAACAGGTAAAGGACATATCACGCATGATTGGACATGAGATGACCTGGGTGCATAGGAGATTGTATTCGCGTTGTAGAAGAAGCTGAGACTATGGACTTGACTTGTGCTTCACTGTGATTGATCCTCACCTCGATGCTGCCCACCATACCCAGTCACATTAAGAGACATCATCAAAGCGAGTAGAGCACTCCATAGGTATTGAGACAGTTTGGCCGTGAGAATAATAGGCTTCCCTTTTTTCTTCTCTTTTTTGTCGAAGCCAATAGGCCGAAAGAAACCGCATGCGATGTTATCATACATGTTTTCCGAGTCTAAACGCCAAGCGGGAGGTCAGGAGACGACCCCCTTCCTCTATTCCCCAGGTAATCCATACAAATCGACCAATAACAATACAATCTTAGTCACAGCTCAATCCCTATTCGCAACTGCGAGACTTGCAAGAAGTGCCTTAGAATATCAAGTCATTGATTTCCTGGCCTTAGCCAGTTTCGAGGGTTGCACGTTCAGATCCTTACTCTTTCGTTTCTTGGTAGGGCGACTGGATCCCCCCTTAGGTCGATATCCCGGATCGTCGTCTCGTTTTCTTTTCCCCTTAAGAGTGCCAGCCGCGGGAGCCTCGTAGCCCGCTTCGTCATCCCAGTCCATTGATTCAATGGTTTCCTTCTCCCGCTCTTTCTCCTTACGGCCGGCGGTAGATTGCCTCTTGCGGGAGGCACCACCCTTACGTTTACGACCATCCTCTTTCTCGCGGTCATCCTTGTCTTTGTCTTTTTCCTTCTCGAGATCTTGTAGGAACGTCTTGGGTGCATGTCTTCTGAGCCAGTTGTACACGCTGGTAGGGTTACGCAACGCGAAGTTTGCAGGCGAGTTTGCAGTTACGTTGGTCCCAATAGCAGAGGGTGCTAGAGTAGGCTTCGGCTTGAGCCCGAGACGCATATCGAGCTGATACAAGTACTCGTCAACATCATCCGCCGTAAGGAAGGACGTCGGATGAGTCTGGGGATCCGTAGGTTCCAGGTCGTCCCGCAGTTCGGGAAACCGTTGTATATATTCCTCGTAACTCTGATGCGGCGCTTCTTGGATGAGCTTCTTGAGAGACTTGGTAGGTTTCTGGGTAGTTTCGGAGTTGTCGCTGTCTGTGTCGTCGTCGTCGTCATCGTCCAGATTAAGGCCTATGCGTCGCTCGAAAGGAATCTGCGGGGATTCATTGATGTCTAGCAACAAGTCCATCAGGCGGCTATGCAGCGCAGTCAGTCAGCAGTAGTTCGCTTACCAAAGCATGGTGATAGAAAACACAGGGCTGCCTACTCGTTCTCAATAGCAAGACGTTTAGCAGTACGCATTGCTTTCTGTTCAAGAGAATGCAGGTCCTCGCTCTCTCGCATTCTCTGATCAAAGGTGATGCGCATTTTCCGGTACTTCTTCTTCCATGACTTGTACGATGGCCGGACATCAGCCATGTGCGCGTCCTCGTGCATGCGATCTCGCAGATCAGGCTCTGTTTTGATTCCAGAGTGATCCATAGTGACGCTGGCGTGCGTACAATTGTTTTGATTATGTTGGATGGTTAGGTTACTATGATGTCGCGACGAAAGTAAGTTTGCTGTAGAATGCACAAAAGATGCAGGACGATAGAATAGAAAGTTGGATGAAAGTAAATGACTGAAGTTTCCGGGGCGGGAGTAGGCGATTGGAATAGAAGTAGAGATTAGACTTTTCAAGGGATACGGAAAGGAAAGGGCAGTAGCTGATTTGCAGCTTACAATAGATAGGTTTGGAGGCCGCGACGACGGGCGGACACTGATTAGGTAGGTACAGTGATGCATCCAAGTTTGCCGTTCTAGGGTGCGCCACGCCTCCTTCCATCAACCACGCGTTCCCTGGCCTGATGGGTGCTCGCTAGCTTCAATTTCGGCCTGCATGAGCAGCCTCAGGTGTCTACAGGGGTAGGCGCCTGGGAGTAGGTAGTAAGGTATCTCCCGCAACACCCCTGCCCAGAGCCCCGCTGCAGGCCTGAAGGTTGGCAAGTCAACCCCACGTTTCCATACTTCGTACCTAGTACAAACTCTACGATTTACAGTGCAGCTGCCGCCTCGCCAGCAGTCAGTCATTGTTCACGCCCCCGATTGAGAACTGCAGACCCTGAAGATAACTCAAAACAACTAGCCTTGAACCTACCTAGGTATATATAAAATCGACAACCCAAAAAAATACCCCCAGTACATGCTCCACTCCCTCAAGAAAATGGCCGAAAACGTAGCGAAACGTCTCAAGACGTCCGACGGCGGGGTGACCATCGGCACGCACAACGGGCACTTCCACGCCGACGAGGCACTGGCCGTGAACATGCTGCGCCAGCTACCCACGTACGCCTCGGCGTCGCTGGTGCGGACGCGCGACCCGGCCCTGCTGGCGACCTGCCACACCGTCGTCGACGTCGGGGGCGAGTACGACGCCGCCCAGAACCGCTACGACCACCACCAGCGGACCTTCGCCACCACGTTCCCCGGCCGTCCCACGAAGCTGTCGAGCGCGGGGCTCGTGTACCTGCATTTCGGCAAGGCGCTCGTGGCGCGGCGGCTGGGCCAGGGCGAGGACAGCGAGGACGTCGCCGTCGTGTGGCGGAAGCTGTACGAGTCCTTCGTCGAGGCGCTGGACGCCCACGACAACGGCGTCTCGGCCTACGACCCGGACGCGCTGGCCGCCGCGGGGGTCGAGAAGCGCTTCAGCGACGGGGGCTTCAGCCTGGGCGCCGTCGTGGGGCGGCTGAACCCGAACTGGAACGAGCCCTCGCCCTCGGACCCCGCCGAGGCCCAGGCCGCCGAGGATGCGCGGTTCGAGAAGGCGAGCAGCCGCATCGGCGAGGAGTTCGACCTCGATCTCGCCTACTACGCGTCCGCCTGGCTGCCGGCGCGCGCCATCGTGCAGGCCGCGTACGCGAAGCGCCGCGAGTACGACCCCGAGGGCCGCATCATGGTGCTGGAGGGACAGGCCGTGCCGTGGAAGGACCATTTATACGCGCTAGAGGAGGAGCAGAAGACGGAAGACCAGAACAAGGTGCTCTACGTGCTCTACGCCGAGAAGCCCACGCCCGACGCCAAGTGGAGGATACAGGCCGTGCCGGTGTCCAAGGACTCTTTCCAGAGCCGCAAGTCGCTGCCCGATCCCTGGCGGGGTGCGCGCGACGAGGCTCTCGACGGAATCACTGGCGTGCCCGGTGGTGTCTTTGTACACGCGTCGGGCTTCATCGGAGGAAACAAGACGTTCGAGGGTGCCAAGGCCATGGCCGACAAGGCTTGTTCATTTTAAACTTACATGGGGAAATGGAAAAAAAAATTGGCGGGGGCAGGAGGATATTACGAGTGCCTACGGAAGGATAACGGCTGCAAAGATTTGCATACCGCCAAAATAGTTGCATTTCCAATCCGGAAATAGACTAGGGGATAGACACTAAGAGGCTCGTAAGGACATACTCAAAAAATTTCAACTAAATCTTTCTAAAGTGAACTGCTATCACCATGCCCAAGTCTTACTTAGCACTCCTTCCCAGTGACGACATTCAACCCCCACCGTAACAAACTATTCAAGATATCCAAAAGCCAAGTGCTAGCAAGTCCCCTCGTGAGAACAGCGCAGCCCAAAGCCAAATACCATCAAGTAACAGTAGTGGTAAGGTCAACAATGCCATGGAGTTAAATTCTCAATACGGTACGCATTGAAGAGAGTAAAAAGACGAGGGAAATAATCATCAACTGAGTATACTCGTACTAACTAGCATGTGAGAACATGCAAAGTTACAATGCAAATCCGGAATTCCATCCTCCACCTTCTTCATCCTTGTCTCCGTCTCCTAACCGGACAACTATCATGAACCAACCCTAACGCCATAGAATCCCACAATAGGGGGAAGAAACCCCCTCAAACAACTTCATGAATCATTGTGGATGCCCCTCCATCACATCCTACAAGCCGCACACGGCGTGTTTTGAACACCCTCGGGCAAATATTGACAGCAATAGCCAGTCCTTCCTACTACGCTACAAAACTGAGTAGAACTCCTGGAAAGCAGGATAAGTAGTGGGCTTGAGCTCTTGTTGTATACTGCCAGAACTCCGACCCGCAGCACCAAGTCCGCATTCCCGTAAGCATTCTCGTGCCAGGCCCGATGTGCTGCCTGTTCGACGCTTCCTCAAATCGACGAAATCGTTCCACGCGTAACCTTGTAAAGCAGAGTAGTCCGGCATGATGAGTGAGCGCTCCCCTCATCTTCGGATGGGAATACCCTTGGCCTCGGCGCCGTCGGCCGCGGGGGCGCTCTCCTTCCCGTTCGGGTCGGTCTCGTCGCCCATGCTGGACTCGGTCTTGAACAAGCTGCTCTCCTTGACGGGGCTGCCGGAGAGGGCGACGACGGCGCTGACCTGATGGCCGCTCACGCCGCCGCTGACGCTGGGATGGTGCTGGTGGCTCGGCCCGCCGTTGAGGGTGCCCATCTGGCTCGGGCTCGGCAGATGCGGGATGTTCTCGGGCACGGGGTGCTGGCTGCCGACGCTGCCCGTGTCTAGCTTATCGCCCTTGCCCGCCTTCGACATGGCGTAGTCGCCGCTGTCAAAATACTTGCGCTCCTTCAGGTGCTTGGCAAAGTGGTCCGACTTGGACGGTAGCTTGCCGTACAGGCGGAAGAGACGCTGCTCGTCGGGGGTGAGAGACTGGACCGAGGAAGCGTTATTAGTTTGTTTCTCTCGTGGATTAAACTGTGACACGGTTGCGGAATTGGTTGCTCTGTTTAGACTCGGTGGGCTACATGAAGTGATCTGGGTTGAACTTTGAAAAGGAAAGTGAAGACAAAGACATGATGGTGAACCGGTGTTCAGAGCGGCCAGAAGGTAGCATCGTTCTATGCGATTCGAAAGTAGATAGCTTCGGGGTACTAACCGAGACGTCAATCTTGTTCTTCTGGTGAGGGTTCATGGCGACGTGAGGATCTCGAGGATCTAAGAGGATGAATCGAGTATCTCGGTTGATTGTCTACCTGCGCCGGCACTGGTCTTAGTTGTTTGATTCGCGGGACGCGGAGGGGGGCGAAGCCAGTCGCTTTATCTGATCGTAGTTCGTTTGCTTGCGTAGTGTATAACGGAATAAGAGGTGGTGGTGGTGTCAAAAGTATGCTGGGTAGTGCAGTGGTGATGGTGTGGTGTGGTGTGGTGTGGTTGCGGTCTGTGTAGCTAAGATACTATTAGCCTTGACTATTCGCGATTTAGCAACGATTTGGAGTCTGAAGAGGGGAGCAGAATAAATTGATTTGTTGGGTTACTATCCGGCAGCCGTAGCGGGGTCTTTGCAGTGGCTGGCCTAAGTAAAGGTGGTGGAATGGGTGTGACGGAAAGGCCCCTCTGTTTGGGTCTAGACAAAAGGGTCGATGGAACTGTACCGTGCTACCAAGGTCGAAATGTAGTCCAATCAGGGGCCGTCAACAGAAGGGGTCTTTGGAGCTTGGGAGCTTAGCTTGGCGGAGTTGTGGTCGAGTGACCTTGGTCTCAGTGGGGCTTTGTCTTCGAAAGGCGCTATAAGTAGGTACCCAGGTATTCGCCAAGTACTGTACAGATAGCACTACGGTAGTCGTCTTAGAGTGTAAGTAGATACATAGGCGCTAGAACGATGAGCAGAGTGGCTGACCTCTCGACGTAATCGAAACAGTCGATCGTTACGATATTTATAAACACTTGTATCCCTTACGTGCCCTACATACATACTGTAATAGCAGACGTAAGATCTAAGTAAAAGCGCAAATTGTTTATTCATGCGGTTGGCAGGGACTTGACATGGTCATGGGTGCAAGAGTACGTGGCTTTCTACGTTTGCTGCCGAAAACGTGTACGTGTAACTGAGCAATTATTATTTTGCTGGGTTTCAATATGGATGACTCGACTCAAAGCCACTTTAATCAACACTGTTGCTCGTCGCCATGGTCACCGGAACACCATGATGATGACGCTCCTTGTATTTATCAATGGCGCCCAATCATCGGCATCCCGCGGGCGTACGCTTGTAGATGGCATCCTCACCCTCGACGTTTGTCTGGCCAATAGATTCGTAGTCTATGTCTACCACCCGGTGAATCTTGATTTTCTGCTCTGGGTACCCTGTGGACATCTCCTCCAGCACCGACGCGTAGGTTTCATAGCTCTGTTGCACTATGTATACATCATTCCTGGAGAACATGTCCCGCTTCTCGCGAACCGTTTCGTAGTCCACAAAACCGTACGCATCACGCTGGAGACCAAGTAGATACTCGCGTCGAATTTTTTGAGGTGCCGTTCTTGCCGCTAAATCGTGCGGGTTCATTGCCGGTCTGACTACCAGCATGATCTCCTTGAGTTTCTTTCTAAGAAAAAATACCTTTCGTGTGGCCCAGATCTCGTGTATTCTTCGGGCGAGGTCTGTCCCCCACCACTCCATCCCCAACGAGCAATCGCAGATGAGGAGGGCCAGACGCTCAATATCCTGACACCAGGGGCTTTTCTACAGCCGCACAAAGAGATCGGGATGTTGGGGGTCGGTGAGGTAGAGTAGATCCCGTGTCGGAGCGATGCCGAATCTCTGCCCTGCTCTTTGAACCTCAGCTTGTCTAAACACGGCAGCGCGTAAGAGGTACCGGTCGATCAAGCCCGGGTTTGCGTAATTGGCTAGGCCTCTGTTGGCCAATTCCACTACAAAATACAAATGCCTCCCATTTCTTCGTGCGACTTGGTAATGCTGCTGTTTGTTATGAGCATCTGCTTCATAGAGGTCCAGTGAATCTTTCAAACTTCCTAAACCAAGTTTGACGTTGTCTAAGTGCCCTTGAAGACCATCATGAACAGTGCCGGGCAATTGTGGGAGTAGATCTTCGATCTCAACGTTATGCTAAGATGACAAAGAGTGTCAGCAGTTGTTCTCTTGGGCAGGATTGGAAGGCGTGTTCTGACGTATGCGTAGCCCAGATTGAGGTCTTTTCAGGTTTTCAAATAATGGGGAATATGAACGACCGTAGGGAACCTACAGCTGCGAAAGAGACAGTGCAGTTTCGAGCCCTGAGAAGATTGCTGCTGAGCTTCTCCTCGGATACCAGGTAGAGATTGATGGCATTCACGAGTTCTGGATATCCTGTCAATGCTGTTACAACGCGCCCCATGCGTTCCGCAACATATTTGATATAAAGTACATCTGCATCTGTTGATGGTATTTCTCTTCCCATATGGAGACTGGGGTGAAGTAGCGATAGGTTACCCTTCACTAATTTCCAAGAACGTACGATGCGGGCGATCGTGGAAGGTGGGATGCGCAAAGTGACGTCTTCGTTAGTTTCAGCATCAAGGGCTCTATAAAGAAATGACTGTCAGAAATTACTATCTATGGGCGTCAACTCGTTTTCTACTTGGAGAAGGGGAGCGGGCTATGCAAGAACATGTATAAGATGAACATGAATAGAACGAGAAGGAAACTCGAGGATACATACTGGTAAATCGGACACGCGAAATCCTGCAGCCAGTGGAAGACATCAGCCGGTGCCGGTCGTAGAACGTGAATCCGAGGACCAACGATGTGCTCCCATGCCATTTGTTGAAACTCGGCTGGTAGGCGAAGGACATTGAAGGGGAAAGGCAAAAGTGTTGTCATCTCGAAGAGAAATCCGCAAAATAATTCGAGCAATGAATGACACCCACTATAAAGAGGATATGGATTAGGCCGATATTCCTAGGGAGGCGAAAACTGAAGCTCGCAGAGAAGAAAAGAGAGCCGAGGAGATTATAAGTTTCCGTCTCGAAGTGTACGAGATGTAGGTTTTGGTTTTTCAGGCCGTGCCTCTGAATGCTCGCTCGGTATGTACATAGACAAAAGATTGCCTTGTGGGAACCAGTCTTCTCGGCGATGCTGCCGTCTTGAAAAGACCCCAGGGAAATTAGTAATCGTTGTCTGTAAACCTAGTCTGAGAAGTGAGAGCGCTTTTAAAGCGATTATGCTGTAAAAATGCCAGCTCAGATCAATATTTGGCCCATAGAAGAAAATTATCAGCGTGTACTCATCTCATCAAAATAGAATACGGGATAGTAATGGTCGTTGTGTTATTAAAGGACAGAGAACGGTACAGATGTCAGCCAAATACTATGAGTCTCTCACGACTGCCTACCGAGATAGCCTGCATACTGTACCTGCCCTACGTCACGTAGGTTTTGCGACGTGCTTCGTCGTTGTTAGACCTACCCTTTCCTCTGCCACATGTCTTGATTTTAGTAGATAACCTTATCTTTATCTGTCTATCAACTCATATCAGTCTTCCCGTCCTCGAGGCTATCAAGACGCCTATAGAGTTTATTCTAAAGATTGAAGTTGAAAATAGGAAGTAAGAAGTACGGCTAAGAAAGTAGCCAACAAAAATAATCGCAATACTTTTTTTCTGGCTTAAGAACACTGTACAGCAAGATTTTCACTTAACGTTTTGCATATGAATTCTATCTCGGTTGTTTATTACAGATAGAGACCTAATGTCATAATGTTTCTTGAACTTTTCAGGTTCTTCTGGTACTTGAGTCGTTGTCGTGAAGTGTCTTGTGACTTGGATATTCACATGCTAATTTAGAGAAATTGTATGAGTAGACCAGAGTAGAACAAAGAGTGAACAAATAAAAGAATATCCAACTCTCTTTACAATGCATCTTGGTAGAGTCTTAATATATAACCAGATATTTGTAGATGTGATTACAAGGTATAGGCGCAAATTTAGTAGCTAGCTACAAAGCCGAGTGCATATGATGTGTAGGCTTAGGTATATGTAATAGTCTAGCTGGCTAATAGACCAATGGTCAGACTTGGCTAGCTTTGCAGGATTATCCTTGGGTGCCTCTTGATTTTTTTATCAAATACTGGTCTCAGCAGTGATATAAGTATCTTACAAGCCAGCCTTTTCTCGAATCTCCTCGGCGCGCCTTTCAACGTCCGCTGCAAGATTGGCTCTATACTTCTGAGGATCGACACGAGCAACGATCCATGGCGCGTGGGTGAAGAGGTAGTTCATCTCTTCGAGTGGTAGAAGCTTTGTCTCTGGCAAGATAGCGTAGAAGAAGATTGCGTTTGTCAGGTTGCCGATGACGAACAGCAAGAAGTATCGCCAGCCCACAGCTTCCACAGCAATCTCCGTCACTTGCCCGATCAGCGTGTTGAAGGCGAAGCTCGTCATTGTCGCGATTGAGACACCTTTGCTACGTGTATGCGTATCGAAGATCTCGGCTGGGATTATCCTATTTGGGGAAAAGAAGGAAATGTTAGTTTTTGTTCGCTATTTATGTCAAGCTCAATCAAAGGGATGAAATAGTCTTTCATGATCGGGGACAAAATAAACCTGGATAGCGATTTCGTCGTGATCTGCGACGCCGAGTTAACACTTACCAAGATAATGGTCCACAAGCGTACGAGAAAGAGATGTTGAAAATCCAGGTGCTAGTGATGCTGTCAGTCGCGCGTCCTACTTCAAGCGAGTTTCAAAAACATCTGGTTAGCTTACACAATGATGAAGCCCCATCCAGCGGTACCGCCCGCGTTTGAAGAAGGAGGAAATAAAGCTGTAAAGCGCACAAGTCAGCACTGATTGGTCTCGATCCATGCAACTCTCTCACTCCAAACCGGGTGACTTACCGAGAAGAACAGCAACCACGATAAATGTCAGGCAGTTTACCAAGTTTCCGCTGATGAGTAGAGGTCTCCGTCCAAATTTATCGATGGTCAGTAAGCAACAGAACTGGGCGACGAGCGCAAGGACACTGTTAATAGCCTGATATTTCAGGGCGTTCTCGGGAGAAATGCCGATTTGGGCGAATATCGGGACTGAGAAGTACTGGATCGCCGAAACTCCAGTCAATTGGATTGAGGCTTGAATGGAGCAGGCGAGGAATAAGCGGCGGAATGCGGACCTAGGAGAACAGTTGTTAGACGAATTGCACATTTGAGGTTTATTGAGAGTGATTATGAGGGGAGAAAAGCCGATAATACGGGTTTTATGACTTACTTGTTTTTAAAAAGCTCGACATAGCTCTTTGCCTCCTTTTCATGCTCGTCTGTGATGGACTCCTGAATCTGAGCGAACTCGGCGCGGACCCAGGAATCATTGATATCGCCTCCTGAGTGGAGCCTGGCAAGAGTTGCGAGTCCTTCTTCAGGCCTGCCTAATATTAGCAATCAAAGACACCTTCAACGCATGCAGTCTTAAGGACAAACCTATCATGATCAATAAGCCAGCGCGGACTCTCAGGGAAGAGCAAAATCAGAGTTGCAAGGGTGATCGCAGGGACGAGTTGGATAGCTAGTGGTACCCGCCATTGAGCGTCGCCTTTCAAGTTGGTATAGCATCCGTATGTTGTCCAACCGGCAACAAGGGCGCCGACTCCAAGCATAAGCTGCTGAAGACTTGTCACACGTCCTCGGATCGATGGATGCGAGATTTCGCTTTGATATACAGCTGGGACCTCGGAATCAGAAGATACTCTTTATAGATGTTGAAACTAAGCGAGTCATGCTTTGCGAATTCCGAAAGTCGAGACTCGGTTGAAGACTTGGTCACTTACTGTAAAAGAAAGTTAGCCTTTTTGTAAAAACTTATAGACAAAATTTTGACATACCGAATGATCATCGTTAAAAACCCAACACCAACACCAGCGAGAGCTCGTCCAGCGTAGAGATAGTTAATCGTCTGCGCTCCGGTCTGAAGACCTCCTCCCAGGAGGAATATTATAGCGCCCATCATGATAGTTAACCGTCTACCGAGGTGATCACCGGCTAGACCAGCAAAGCCAGCACCAAAGAACGCACCACTGCAACACTCGGAGTCAGTTATCGCCATTTGGAGGGTGCTTTGTGAGGGCTTCAGAAGCTTCTGGACACTCTCTTATCCCAGAAAGGAAGTCTGGCGCTTTGAAAGTTACCAAAACAAGAAGAAAATGACCACGAAAGTTACGCACCCAGTGAACAATGAGACAACAGCTCCACTGAGAAGAAGAAGGGTTAGTATATCAAAACACGAACGGAAGTTTCAAAACGCTGTATCTTTTTAGGGATGAAAGCAGGACGCATTTACTTTTGTGCGGCATTAGCACCAAACCGAGCATCATAGGCCTCACTGCCCACCACCCCAGCGATCACTCCTAGGTCGTAGCCAAAAAGCACGCTGCCGATTGAGGCAAAGACGCCTACAAGGAGCTGTGCTCATATTAGCAATCTGGTAGAGAACTTGGCGATGCGTGTAATTCGTTCGAGAACAGTGTTTGTCCATAGGGCGTATCTTACTTGATAAGTGTGAGGATTCATGCTGCTACGACTTGTTTACAGTACTCGAGATGATTCAGAGGTCAATAACACCCCAGCCGGTAGAGCAAAATCGATACACCAAGCTGTATAAGATCAAGGCTGGTGATGCCGCCCTCTTAAGTGTCTCCGCATAGTGACGAGATCCCTGTTCATGTGAAGGGCTACATTGCGGAGAATCCATTCGACACGATGCATGTAGCACAGATACCTGGGCTCTTGGAACCGGGGTTCCGGGGTCTGGGGAAGAACACGATGCTGAGTGGAGGGTTTTTAACATGATTATCCCTTGGGAGATCGCTTCGGCATAGCGACTTCGAAAGGGGAATAGCGGGGCCGAATGCCCAGATGTATATACCCAATAAAACGATAGAATAATGCTCGGATAATACTGTAATAGTATTATTGGGTCTACATAGCTGTCACTATTATCTAGGTACCTATGCGCTCCAATGATACCTAGGCGAGCTAGGTAGGGATCTTGGGAGTGTGGGGTAGACATCGAATGATGCAGTCCCAATACCCCGTTCACCGAAGTGAAGTCAACGCGATTTGAATCAGCACTCTGTCATATGGGAGTATTACCGCTGGTCTGGTTTGATGTACAGCCGATGCTACTCTCAGGCAATCTCGGTGTGGCTCAGAAGCAGCTTAACCCGGGTTATTGGTAGCACATTTTAGTCCAGCGCCATGCATCCTCACCTACATGCAAGCCAAACAACAAAATACTTGTAACGTGATTGATACGAAGTCAATATTTCATCGGGTATCTTGCCTGCTATGCTCTCGTACGCCTGTAAATCAAAACTCCTATGAATGCCAACTTCCCTTCTGACCTTCAGCTATGGAATGTATGATTCGGCATCTTGAAGTCTGGCATACCTTCCGTCTTCCCAAGTTCTTGAACTTGGGCCCTTGTGGACCTGTGACATAGTGATACTGGCCGAAAAGCCTCCATTGGCGTGTGTCATCAAGGCCATATATCTTGTCACCCCATCGACCTCGGAAGTGGAACCAGCCTGTAGGAGCTTCGGGGTTCTCCTGAGTTGGTTCTAACCCTTCACCTTCAGCTGCCGAATAGTCATACCAATAGCTCCTAAAATTTTTGGACGGGTCCCATAGTGGCCCACGGTCCGTCACGTCTTTGAGCATCGAGAAGGGTAATACGTAAGGGTGATTTCCAGGCATCGCGTACATGGCGTGACTACCGACAGCGCTATATATAACCGGGCGTTGTGCTTGTGTTGCATTTCCGCGCTTCTCGACAGCTCGCCACGCGTAGGCTTGACCACCCTCGTGCTCGCTGAAGTACATGGCACGAGGCACACCCGATTCGAAACGTATCATAGCATGCTCCCAATCACCAACGTGGTTGCCATATCGCGTTGCAAGGACAGTTTGCCCTAGGTTGTAGGCGTAAAAGAAGAACCAAAATGCATCAACCACACCGGACCCTTTATCTACTAAGATGAGCGTCGCTGGAGCTCGGGAAAAACCTTCTTCATTAGGTTTGTTCCTCATATATCGAGCCGCAATCTGGCGTTGCTTACGAGAAAGGGGGGCGGATGAGCGTTTTGACGGTAGTCGAGTACGTGTGCTACCATCCGGCACCTTCCTCGGGTCGGAGATGCGATGGAGGGGATGCTCTTTATCGACATCAAACCATGTCGTGTCTTCCTGAAGCCGTTTTCTCTCCGGAGTTCCGACGTCAACATCGTAGTCGTCGGGTCCATCCTCGAACGGGACAGGTATGTTCGCTATACTGTGGAGCCAACTTGGGCGGCACTCGACATTGTCCCTGCTTTTGAGAGTTACAAGCCCGATATGAGTGTCTAACTCGTTTAGACTCGATAGAGATAGCGGCTGCGTTTGATTTAGCGGCGTATCATTGATGAATGGCACCACGTGTTCAACATGGTCGTCTATATCAGAGGGCCAGAAGTGCTCCTCCGAGTAAAGATGAACGAGCGGCGCATAATCGAGCACATAGTCCGGTATCCCCGCCAGTCCTCGCGTTTTGATGCCCTTTTGAGTTCCAATATCTGCACGGATGGCATGAAATGCCGAGGGGTGCACCAGGCCATTCACGCATGCACCATCGCGCGTAGTCTCGAATTTGACTGGCGGGTCCGACTTAAGATGCATCAGTCCACACAGGCCGACCCAGCGACACGCTTGTCGGTCTAACCAGTAAGGTGATGTGTTCACCCATCGCTGGTCAGCTTCAATCTTTTCCTTACTCGGAGGGACTGGGTTAAGGGCACGCGGCAGAGCTGTGAGTATAACGACGAGCAAGACAAACAAGGCGATCGCAATGGCGATGCGGCGAAGGTAGTGCATGGGTGAGGTTGTTGCAGTGCAGGCTCAACGATAGGTGGCAGATGAACAAGGCCGCGGCGGGATGAAGGATGAGGGGATGAGTTGAAACGGTTGTAGACGAGTCAGTCATTGATGCTCTTCGTGATTCAACGCAAAAAATGAGAGAAAATGAATCGGGAGTGCAGCGAGAGACGCCTGTACAATGCCAGCATCATATTCCATCCACCTAGGTGCCCGAGGCTGATGAGAAACGATGTCTTGTGAAGGGATTCTGTGACTCTGTAGTTTGACTAATATTTCTCTAGGTTAGGAAATTGAATTGAAGTAGCGCTCTATCATAACTTATTTTGGCCCCACGTGGCGTAGCGTGGTAGGCCCCAGTCCTCCAAATTAGGCATAGTGCTTATTGATTTAAGCAACCATCGAGCCGAACATAACTTCTTCCCGTAGTACACCTCGCACAGGCCTAAGGTTAGCTACTAGAACAATGGATATTGTCAATCGACTGGCCCTCTCCCGCCTGTCGGAAAGCCAACAGCACTTTCGCCAACTTCAGCTATCGCTGTAAACATTTGATGTTATGTAGACTGAGATAACGGCTTCATGTTGAGGCTCAAATTTCCATTCGGTAAGATGTCGTCTCATCAAGCGTTGCAATCATCGACAACGTCAAGCCTCTATGTACCAAAATCGGCGTGGAACGTTGTATGTATATCGCAGTCTAATCTCAGGCCGAACTTCCCATACGTAGCGCCTCATCCAAACCGTAAGTTTGGTATACGCCATTACTCTTGTCCCGCGTCTATGAACAAGCCCATTCCCGTCTCCTGTGGGCCCATGATTCTGAAACCATTGTTTTGATACAGCTTGACTCCCGGGGGGTCTGCACTCAATAAAACGTGTGCTTTTCCCTCTGCGGCGTGCGATTTGACTCTCGCAAGCAACTTTTTGAGAACCACGTCTCCCAAGCCCTTCCGTTGGTGCTCCGGTAGTGTCATCATATCCGCGATTACGAAGTACCAACCACCGTCCCCGACGACACGGCCCATGGCAACGGCTTTCGTGGGCGTCGTCTCCTCGGCGATGTAGACACCATACCAGCTGCCCTTCAAAGCAGCGCTTGCTTGCTGCGCATTCTTGGCTGAAAGGCACGATTTTCGTATATGTAGGTAGTCCTCCACGGAGGGGTATCCTTCGACGAGGATGTAGCCCGCTGACAGATTCTTCGCAGTCATCTTGTGTATTTGTATAGAGTTCTAGTAGGTAGCTCGGCGTAGATGATGGGGTAACTGTAAGTCAGGCGTATTGGGATAAAATCAGCGCAGTGGTCTACATACTCTATGAGCTTTATGACAGCCGCTGTAAGAAAAGTTGACTCAAAGGAAGAGATCCAGGGCCCGGTCTCGGTGCTGAGTTAACTAGGAACAGAGACAAGTGAGGTGAGTCTACATATGGTAATTGTGGTTGATCGTTAACGGTTACATGTAGGTGGGTATGTGTCACGACTTAGGTAGGTACATAATCCAGTAGAATTGACGCTCAGAATACCTATGCTCTGCGGGTCAAGACTCTAGAGGGAGCAATACAGCACTCTACAGAGTGTTTCGTACCCCTGTCCTCTGCTGTGCGTTATGAGTTCTCCCCACCTACATCAAGTACCTACTGTTTGCTTGTAACGTTCCTGTTTGTTACTTACCCAAGCATTTATACGTGCTTTAGAGCCAGGCAGTCATTATGTAAGAAGCAGGATTCAAGGCCCATTACCGGCCCGCGCCCTTTGCATTACATCACGGGATTACGAAACTCTCGTTTCTAGACACTAACACACGAACACATACTATTACGACATAGCCCAGCCGTTCGCTGCCTGTTCTGGAGCCCTTGAATACACGTCTCATTTGCACTGAAACTCGATTTCAAGTTGATTTGATGTCGGCTATGCGAGTTATGTAACTGCATTTTGAAAGAGTCAAGAGACAGAGGATCGAAAAAGTAACCCATATATCCACACCTCAACCATGCAAATACTGTACCCATAGTGGGCTATTCTTCGCCGGCATCGGTACAAGGGTACTGGGCTCAAGCGTGAAATCATAACAACCCGAAAAACTTCAACATGACAGATTCGTTCGGGGGCGCGAAATGCCCGACTCCCTGGCCGAAGTACCCCACCAGCTGCGAGCCGTCGCCGTAGACTATCTCGGTGTACTGGGAACCCTCGGGGACGGAGGCTCCCGTGTTATTCTTGGTATTGGTGAGACCCAGCACGGCCGACCATTGCTTGAGCTGCTCATATCCGCATTGCGGCCTGACGAGCGCATCGGCCAGGCCGTGAATCACCTGCATGCGGGGGCGCTTACCCGTGTACCCTGGGTAGGCGTTGAAGACGAACTGGGCCCATTGCTCCGGGGTGTGCTGCATGCCCTGTGCGCACGTCTGGTTACTGCCGAAAGGCGTCGGCTCCCCTAAGGACCCGGCGAAGCAGGCGAAAGCTGTGCCGGAGTATGCGGCCCCAGCTTCGAACACATCTGGGTAAGCCCCCACCACTATGACGCTCTAAATTAGTTATACACATGTGGAGCGCGGTTCAGAACCAGTTCGGAACCTCGAAGCCTCTAAGACCTGGTTCTAGCCCTACAGGTGCAGTATGCTTCATGGGCTATGGCCCTGAGAGGTACTTACTGATGTTAGTCATCATAGCGCCGGAGGAGGCGCCGAACACATACACGGATTTTGCGTTGTATTTTTCGAGTGTGTAGTTCACCATGCTGATGATGCCGAGCGCATCGCCTGACCCGCCATGCGTGAGCGATCCGGCGTTGTTGACGTCCCAGCAGTTGCTGTATTTGGTTGTTCCGGGATAGATGATGATGAATCCTTGACTATCCGCGTATGACGGGAGCTTGGTGCCCGAGTACCACTGGGTAGAGGAGCCGCCACAGGGGTGAAGCTAAGTGCAGGTAATAAAGGTTAGTGACAGACTCAATCGATACACCTTGGCAACAATAGGCGGGCGGCGTCAAAAGCAGACGGAAGAGATAGCACACGTACAGCCACGATGATGGCCGGGTTAGTTGCGACCTTATCAGGCACGTAGATGTACATCTGGATCGACGAGGGGTTGTTTCCGAAACTCGACACCCGCTGAAGAGACGCTCCCAGCGCCGAACCGGCCGTGGCCAGCAGGCCGATCATAGTGACACCGAATCTCATGATGATGTACGAAAATCTCGGTTCTCTACGCAGAACAACAGTTTGAATAGTGTTAGCTCTACCACTGCCTTGGGAATATTTCTTCTTTCGACAATTTGTCCATCTCGGTTATATAGATTTCCCAGAGCCCATATTCTTCCTCAGTTAGCCGTGGAGC
The DNA here is from genome assembly GCA_022495115.1 of Xylaria castorea. Classification (NCBI taxonomy): domain Eukaryota; kingdom Fungi; phylum Ascomycota; class Sordariomycetes; order Xylariales; family Xylariaceae; genus Xylaria; species Xylaria castorea. The sequence goes on along the minus strand of MU382627.1, from coordinate 1,124,087 downwards.
CGTTTGAGAGAGCCGTTGTGGGGGGGTTGCAATATAGCCACGGCCGGCTTTGGGATACGGGACGAATTCTGTTTTGTGATGGTGATTTGTGAGAAGCCTGGACAATTGTTACTTTCGGGACCCAAATAGGCAGTGACAGCCGTTGTTTCAAGCCTAGTGTCTTTGTTCAACGCAACCTCCAATATAGCCGCGAAGCTGCGAGGTGACATATAGAACGGAACGAATAGAGACGGCGGAGTGTATTCAAGGTGAAAAGTGCTTGCCGCCCCCAGCTGCCATAAACAACGCACAAGCAATGCGATGCAGAGCTATTAAGAATTGATACCTGTCCTCGACGGCACTGAGTACAGAGAATATGACTCTCTCTTCCATACGATGCTTTATACAGTGACTTCTCTCTTGAAAGAATCACTCATTAGTAACTGCGATATTAAAGTCAAAGGGGTTATTCTACGATGAGAGAGACAACATAGACACTGAAACTAATCGCGAAGATTGTTACATAGGTAATTTCCAAAGACCTTAAGAGCCCCTAAGATAGTAAACTGATTTATCAACTCCTGCGATGTTGTAACAAGCCGACGATTTCAGGACCAAGATACAAAGTAAACATGAAAGAGAGTGTATAAATGCCAATCCTACAAGACCATAACCAAAATACCACATGACTCCAACCTAGTACCGCAATACATTTTACCCATATGTCTGTCCTCAGCTAACTAAACAATCCGGTCATCTCTCTCCAGAGCAAAAACCATTCGTCTTTTCCGCCTAAATTACAGTCGCGTCTTCCGTTCGGAAGATCGACCTCTTCTTCTTTTTCTTCGTCATCAAGCCACTCGACGAGGCAGGGCTCAACGCGTCGTCCGCCGTCTTCGCCTCGGGTTCAGGTACTGGCGTATCATCACTGTCAAACTTCGACTCGGGCGTCACGTCACCTTCCGTTCGGAAAATGGACAGCTTCTTCTTCTTCTTCTTATCCTTCTTCGTTTTGGTCGATGGGGCAACTTCAGGCTCCTTTTCCACATCAAGATACTCAGCACGCGGGGGCGAGTACTGAAACTCCACCTCGGGAACCTCGGTAGGGGCTTCTGGAACCACAATAGGCTCATCTTCGGGCCATAGAGGTTCCTTGATTGACGTGGTCATGAACTGGTCCCAACCGCCAGGATTCGGTGCTTCGTACGCGGCGCTGTCCTCAGGTACAGGATCGGGCTCCGGAACCTCGGGCACAGCTATGAGCTCTTCGACAGGCTCAGGCTCCGGTGCGAGCGCGGGGGTTGGAGACACTTTCTGCTCTCGCTCAGATGGTGCTGACTCCACTGGCTCTGGCACTGGCTCTACCTCAGAAATTGGCTCTGAGTTAGGAGCTGGCTCTTCCTCAGTTACGACAGGCTCAGGAGGTAACGTGGGGGGCTCGGCGTCATCCGTTCGAGGTGGAGCCACATCGTTGGTAAGCAAGTTGGCTAGGTTTTTCAGAATGATATTGCTGAAAGATATCTTATCCTGCTCGACCTGGAGATTCGTATAGTCTAGGAATGCGGTCGGGGTACGAAAAATATTTTTTAGGCCTGACTGCACAAAATTGTCGAGCCATGTCTCGCTTGCGCTTGGGTCCAGGTGCAAATCTCGCAAGAGGTTCAGAACAAGCGGGAAGGGGAGTTGTTGTGCAAGTCGCTGGATCTCGTCTTTTGCTATCTCTTGTAAAGCTAGCAGTTCGTACTTGCGCGAAGCGTTATAAGCTCCGACGCCAGTGGCTAGTTCGTCAATAAGCCTTTCATGATGGGAATTTCCTTTCGGTCTGAGGCATTGGTATGTATCGGTAAGGAGGTAATAGAAGATAATGTGCCCGACAGCTGAAGTTACGTCGTCTAGGCAAATGCTTCGAGGGGGCCGCTTTTCCCCTTGTCTCAATTTTGGAGAATTGAGAAATAGAGAGCTTGGGACGATAAACTTGGAACCACTGCCAAAGTATACTTCAGTACTGACGCTTTCAAAGGGACTAGATCATAATTAGAAATAACATCCGTAAGAATGGTATTTGGGCACCACCTACGATGACTCCGGCCTCCCGTCATCTTCATCAGCCATGGGAACGAAGTATGTTATTTCTCTCCGGTTCGTGGATCTTAACGGCCGTGGGCTTCGGAGCGTATTGAGTAATCTCGCCATGACCAAATTATAATTCCATATGAGGATTTGGAGATAGTGGATAAAAAAATGTATATAGTGGTGCGCCATGGCTTTAATTTTGCTACTGGTTGTATCCTATGGTAGTATCAAACGGCGGGGTTATCGCTCGGTTTCGAATGGCACTGGGCCATTTGTATATATTTATGCATTATGACTAACGGTCCCTACTTTCGCCCTGACGTCCTGTACAACGAAAGTTGGGCATTGGGCTGAAATTAATCAAACGAAGGCGCCGCTGAGAGCTACCCGCTACCTATCATTAACCGATTCGAAATGCGTGCGCTTGCTTGCGCAACCTTGCTAGCAATTATATGCAATAGTGTGGCCAGTGTCTTTCAACAACCATTCGCTCTAACTTAACAGCTTTACCCAGGGCGTCGCCACCTGTGCTTCGATCATTTGTACAGCAAATAGTCCAGGGCAAAGGATGGCTTCCAGTCGTTGATTTCATTTCTCGCAGCTTCATTGATTTAGGTTGCAGTGGTAATGTTATTCGCCAAGTTGTTGTCATTATACATTAATGTATGAGCTGTGAGTCTTATGGTACCACAGGAACCTGCTTTCAACCCCTGATGTCGCAGCATTTCTTCACTCTGGTACGAACCTGAGGTAAGTGTTAAACACTAATTGCTGCGCGAAGGGTTCCAAAACACCTTCGAAGGCTAGGCTGGTCTACATACAAAAATCTCTTTATTATGTCTTCCCAAGCCGTATGACGCTTAATACGTATTGTGATTGGGCGCCTAGTAAAAAGGCTTGACACCGGATTCGCGCTCTGACAATCCTATCGGAGCTCTCAAGCAGCTAGATATCGCCCCTGGCGAGGCCATGTTTGACAGACGAACCCTAGTGATATTCGCATGTTGAAGAGCGAGGCGCTAAGCACTGTTAATCCGTATTGTGTTGGTCGTTGATTGTCCCATTGGGTCTACCTATTCGGCCACTTTCGATTTCGTTTTGTCCTAGACATGGACAGATGAAATCCAATGGCTGCAGAAAAGCCATCATATATTTCAAGATACCCCTGGTTTTTTTGCCAGACCCTACAAGTCGCCTCCCACTGTGCTGGTCATATTTTTGTCAACTCATTCCTTGTCACACGGAAGACCCAAAGGGATTAGGACTGCCTCAGCCACCCGAAACCCTTCGGGCCAAAACCTCCAATATCATGTATATAATCATATGAGCGGCAAGGCTAGTTCCCGTACCGGTTCCCGTTCCGCTCGTTCTCGCGATAACCTGATCGCTCCCGATACAGGCTATACGAGAGCGAGCAACGAAAGCGAGGCTTTTACATATAGAGACAAAGGTTGCCGCCTGGCCCGAGGAGAAGGACTAGACCTTCATGGCCCCCTTGACGCCCTAGATGATTATTGCAATATCAACACTCTTCCAAGCCCTTGTCACATTCCTCTGCATAGCCTCCTCTGAAGTTGGTGGCCCAAGCGTCCTTGTTAGTTGCTGATGTCAATTAATATGTTCTCCGCCTTGACATCGTCCCAGGTAACGCCAGCTGAGTAGAGGCAATGGACTGTGGATATAACCTGCCTGCCTAGTTCCGTCGTAAACCGTCCTGCAAACCTGGCTCCATAGCACACATCAAGTTGAAAGCCTAGCCGTGATCCACAGAGCTCATCAGGAACCCAAATGTGAGGTTTCAGGCTCTAATTATGGTCCTCGTTGTCCTAGTCAATCATATAAGGGGATGGAACCTGCTGTTCTCAAGCTGTGCCTCCCAATGTGTAGCACATATGAGCAACAACCAAACAAGTGCTACCGTTTGGCCAGGGGCTTACCATTCTATTCATTTGAATATAGCAATATGCCTTTCCATTAGAAAGATAACCATAGCATTGGGCAAAACCCCTTTTCTAAAACGCGCTCTACATAGTTGCCATCCAACATGCTTTTCTGAGTAGGATGGTTCCATAGGACTGACTATGCAAGTTTTGATGCCTTAAGATGAACTCGATTTGATAAAATCTTCTTGTTGTACATTAAGTTGTGCTTTGAGAGCCTCATAAAACCGCAGTAAACCCATCTGCCAAGCAACCTGAGATTTGACTTCTGGCCATTTCTCTCTCAATTATGAAACCCCTGATGACTAACCCAGGAAAAACAAGAAGACAACAATTTCATCATTTCCTATTAGCCCCAGATAATAGTGCCTTCACCCCCTGATACCTATTGTAGCTCATCATCCGCTGACAACACGTGAGGACTTGGTCTCGCTTCCTTTTCGTATTGACAAACTTATCGAGATCTAGAAGACAGTTATTAGTGGAGGATCGAGGGTAGCACTGAGATAGCATGTCACTTACATTCGCGGAAGAGTTTCCACCCGCGTGTTGACAATAGCGAAGCATCAACGTCGAACTGGAAAAGCGGCGTAACCCAATCTTGCGAAGGTTGTTTATCCATAGCCACAAGAACGTGCTCCAGTAGTGTCTTGCCTGAGTCCTCTAACGGCTGGTTGAGGTCGAACGTAGCGCCAAATCGCTGCAACAAATACCGGATGGTCTGTTTGTTTTGGCAGCGGGGACCACTAATAGCTACTCGAACTGCAGTAATGTATGTTTCTGCCCAGGTAGCAAAGTTCAAGTTAACTTTTTCCAAGACTATCTTTGTTATCCCCAGTCGACGATCGCCCCTTATACATCTATGCAGTATGTACATAATGTAATCGTCGCCGTAAGGGACGATTTCAAGAAGCTTTTTGACATTTTCGAGATGCCCAGTCGTAAGCGAGCGCGACAACAAAGTTCGGCAGTATGGCACACAGGGCAGAGGATAATGCAGCCCACAGTTGGTATCATCATCATCGTCATAAAACCATGGTCTGGTCATTTCAGTGCCATCAAGATGAGGTAGATACCAGTGAGGGTCCGCGCCGATTGATACCAGATACTCGATCCAGTCAGGTTGATCTCGCGACCTACAGTCAAAGAGTACTCGGTTGAGGATGTCGGTTATATGTGCTTGCTCCAGCTCTCCACAAGCTAAGACTGCCGCGACCCCAGGTTTCCAACGCCCGGAAAAGGCCTCGCAAAGAGCTAATGGACGAACTGGGACTTTGGGGTTTGCAAGGAGTCTCTCCGTCAGCTCCAGATTCTCGTGTCTAATAGCGACCTCGAGGGCTGAGTCGATGTCTTTGTATTCCGCAAGGGACTCCTGGATATAATAATACCTCCAGGCCATTACGCCATCTTGTATTGGACCGCGCATAAAATTGTAAGTTTCGTGTCGCATGTTGAGCATCTCGGGCTTTTCCTCGAGTATAGACACAATATCTAAACGATTTTTCCTGATGGCTGAGAAGAGCGGCGGTTCTCGGCGTTTGCCGGTGTTCAGGCCGTCCAATAAGCAGGGCCAGATCTGTCCCCAAGCATTGAAGACCAGCCGAAAAGAACTGATATTCCAATCGTGTTCGACTCCATAGCTGACTAGATCACGGGCTTTCCACATCCACTTGTTCATCTTGCGTAGATTGGCTACCGTAATGTATAAATGGTACTCGAGAGACACTCTTAGAGGCTTGCTGCTCCTCGACAGGTGGTAGATGTCTGAGATGATGAGGTCATCGCAGATACAAAATATCAGATCCAGAGACAATCGATGGATTGGGGGTGGCTCAATAAGCTCTCTGGGTGCTCGGTCCACATCCATTTTGGAGTGTCGGTGTACCTTCCGGGATCCTATTTTAAACAAAAGGGATCTTGTACTAGTTGATGGCGAGTTAGAGAAAGCTGCAGCTATTAGGGAAATTGAGAAGGGTAGCGAGGGCAGAAGTGGATGCTAATATCACGAAGCTGAGACCAGTGAATGAAGGTGGCGAGAGGGGCTGTTAAGTTTCTTTTGAGGAGAGCTTTCCTGGGAATTTCAATTCCATTCCAAGTATTATAGAGTTGCTGAAATATTAAAGTGTGGGTAGACCGATAGATAGCAGGCATAAGGACATTCACTTCGGCCATTACACCAGCGATTCGATATTTAATTCGAAGGTAATAGATCTATCTACCCAGTCATCTTACCAGCTTTTTGTAGTCCTCGGTGATACATTATCACCGGCAATCGCCACAGGTGAAGTATTCTTAATTTAGTTTATTGTATCAGCTACCACACAAACGCTGTAAGCTCGCGTGGAAATTGTTTTCTCCCTTGCCAGTGCCACGGTAATTACTTTCTGTGCAACCAATAGTGATAAGAAATATCTCTAGGTCGCCAGGATTTAGACAACTACCAAATTATGGCTGTAGTTACCCAAGCAAAACTCGGGGGCCGAAAATAGATTTAGGTGCAGTTTTACTTCTAACCGGGAATTATGCAGATACCCTACCCATTGGGTCGAGTAGGGTTCCCAATGCAAGTTGTTCGAAGAACTAACGATGCAAGGGCAACGTAATCGACCCAGCTAAAACATGAACCACATGGGAGCGTAAGCTACTCATTCGCTCTAAAACTACCATGCTTGCCATATGCTTCTGGAAACCTATTGATGATCCACCCAAGAGGGGCTGGGGTTTAAACTGACATACTAATAGAAAATTCGACCACCATTGAGGACCCGTACACGCTTGGTAACATGATTCCCTGTTAGTACGACGAGCCGTCTGAGGTGAATATAGTGGGTCTTTGTAGACCTAGTTAATTATGCCAGTATTCACTGCAGACATAATCATTATGAAAGATAATGGATCGAGAGCAGCACTGTCATTAACAATATTTATTCTGGCCCAATACTATTTCTCGTACTATTAACGCCATTAGCCACGCAGAAACTAGACGAGCGGAAGACTTTCCATGAAAATGATACGGGTGGTCTACTGGTTCCTTGCTGTATCATCCATTCTACTGGTAATTTATCATGGAGGATACTGCGTAGGACTGTACCTAAACACTGGACAACCCTGCATCAATGGTGGCCACGGCCCAGTTCACTGGACTATACGAGCTTGTTCAGCCTATAATATAAGATAAATACTTACCAAAAAAATGGTTAGCGTCAAGAGTAGCCTTCGTCTCTCGTCTTTTATTCGGTCATCAACAACCGGTACATTCGTTGGAGTTTGTTTATATGTCCAAAGAGCGTCAAGGCCATAGGAGGATCTCGCGCGTAGGCTAAACCTACCGGATACGCCAAGAGAATGCGAATAAATTCAAGGTATTTCTCTAGATAGGTTCATCATAGCGGGCAAAACTCAGACTAGCCACCTCACCAACTTTGATAACCAACTTACGATTACATAAGCTTCCACAGGCTCTTCAGTCGCAAAGCTGATAGCTAGCTAACACGAAGTTGAAAAAATTCTGGCAGTGCTTTGATTGTCGCATCCTATCACGAGCGAGATTTCATATGTGGCACTGTTGACAAGTCCAGTAAAACCGACCCGAGGTTCTAAGCAAGGACTGTACTGGGGATGCAATCTCTCGACGTGATTAAAGAAACTGACTAGAATTTGATACACAACAACATACACGTTTCATGCTCTGGGGTTGAGGGACGCTTCCCGGCTGGTGTTAGCATTGTCGCCGAACAGAATCTAACGCTCTGCCAGCCCGCCTCGCTGTGGACATAGTGAGCGAAGATGAGCGATTATAGTTCAAAGTCAAACACGGCAGAAGATTCAATCTGTTTGAGCTAGAATATCTAGGAATCGTCACGATTGGAATCCTTTATAGTAGAACTCCCAGAGATACCATTTGTATAATAATCGTGAATCCAAAGAATAGAAATTCTTACGAGCCCAATTCAGAGTGACACTATTACATGAGACCCAAACGAAAGCCAGTGACCTTCACCGGATGTAAGTTCAGAAATGAGTCGCGGCTCTAGAACTTTAGCATATTTTAAGCACCAGTAACGCAATTCATACAAACGACCTAAGATTGGTCTTGTGTTCCGACGTAATTTACTTACAGGACCATGTGATATATATCTCAGGAAGCACAGTTACACTGAAGGGAGGAAAATTTTAAGGACCGGAAGAGCTTCGTGATGTATCGTGCCAGATGGGAAAAATAAGACGCCATTTGGGTACGATGAAATTATTGGTCAACGTAGTATCCAGGTTTCTGTATACTTGATGAACCAAGCTCGGCTCTTCCGAGGTTGGAGCTGGCAGACTAGTTACTGCAGGAACGGAGGGTTCCATATGAGTCGAAGCATGCAAGATTAAAGAGAATAATACGTACGATGAGGAGAACATCTTTCATATGCAAATCGGTGTAGCTCGCGAAACAGCTGCAGGTGAGTAAGTACTTACCTAAGTGGTACCTAAAGTGCGAGACATGCCCACCCAAAAGGGTGAAAGATGATTGGCCAGAGCCTTACCCCCCCCCTCGCCGGACCCCGCGATCTTGCTGATCATCCTGCGGCTTCCCTAGATCCCTAACTAGAAGCTTCCAAGCTGCTGCTGTTGTTGTTGGTGGTTGGTGTCCTAGGTCAGCCTCATTCCACCCCGTCCACCCGCCGCAAACGTCTTCTGCTCTTCTGCCTTCCCCTTTTCCAAGTGCACTTGCACTTACACCTCCCTGTCCCGATTGTGCCTAGTAACAAGCAATTGACTAATTTCACCACGACTGCACTCACTTGTTCGTCGACTTCCGTGCCCCTCCAAAACCCCTCCAAAAGAGCTACTTAGCTAGCTTCCACATTTCCGCTGTCACGTTCTGTTCTTCTTCTTCTTCAAATCATAAACCTTCCAAGACAAAGTCACTCGGAAGAACAACCAAATCACCCAACATGGCCGAGGAAACCAAGAAGCGCAGCCGCGTCTTCTTCGACATCAGCATCGGCAAGAAGGCTGCCGGCCGCGTCACCTTCGAGCTATACGACGACGTCGTGCCCAAGACGGCCGAGAACTTCCGCTGCCTCTGCACCGGCGAGAAGGGCCTGGGCAAGAGCGGCAAGCCCCTGAGCTACAAGGGTAGCGGCTTCCACCGCGTCATCAAGCAGTTCATGATCCAGGGCGGTGACTTCACCGAGGGCAACGGCACCGGCGGCGAGAGCATCTACGGCGCCAAGTTCGAGGACGAGAACTTCGATCTCAAGCATGAGAAGCCGTTCCTGCTGAGCATGGCCAACGCTGGTCCCGGTAAGGCATACCACTCAATCTGACTCCTCGCGCGCGCACGCATTATGACACCAGCTAATGGCCGCGGCACCAGGCACCAACGGCTCCCAATTCTTCGTCACCACCGTCGCCACCCCGCATCTGGATGGTAAGCACGTCGTGTACGGCGAGGTCAAGACCGGCAAGTCGATCATACGCCAGATCGAGAACCTGAAGACGCAGGGCAGCGACAAGCCCGTCCACGACGCCGTCATCACCGACTGCGGCGAGCTCGCGGGGCCCGCCGCCGAGGAGGCCAAGAGCACGGACCCGCTGGGCGACGCGTACGAGGACTTCCCCGAGGACGAGACGGCGGGCGCGCCCCTGGACGCGGCCAGGGTCCTGCGGATCGCCTCGGACTGCAAGGAGTTCGGCAACAAGGCCTTCAAGGCCGGCGACGTCCTGGCCGGGCTCGAGAAGTACCAGAAGGGCCTGCGCTACCTGAACGAGGAGCCCGACCTCGGCGCGGCCGCGGGAGACGCCGAGGCGAAGCTCGCCGCCCTGCGCTTCACCCTCAACTGCAACTCGGCCCTGCTGAACCTCAAGCTCGAGGCCTGGGAGGACGCCGAGCGCAGCGCCGCCTCGGCCCTCGCCGTCCCCGGCATCTCCGACGCCGAGAAGGGCAAGGCCCTGTACCGTCAGGGCTTGGCTCTCATCAAGCTGAAGGACGAGGAAGAGGCTGTCAAGGCGCTGCAGGAGGCCCGGACGCTCGTCCCCAACGACGCCGCCATCGCCAAGGAGCTCGACACCGTCAAGAAGCAGGCCGCTGCTCGTGTGGCCAAGGAGAAGGCCGCTTATAAGAAGTTTTTCGCTTAGTTGAGAAGATAACTTGTTAAATGTTAATATAAGCTGGTACCGCAAGCTCTGCCCCGGATAACCTACTTAGTCTAGACCCGAGGGAACTGAGCCCTGGGTGACGATTGTATGAAGGACACATGGCATGGCGTTGCGAATGAAAAACCGGCGATTTACTGCTGGAACTGGAATTAGCCAGTAGACGCCGGAAAACATGTCTAGGCACACAGAAGTGGTTTGATAAAGTCTCCTCATATCACTCATCCTCAAGAGACGCGATACAAGGAGCACAGAGTCCAAAACAAACTTAGGATCCATTGAAAATCCAATTAATAAAACGAAAATATTGTAACACCCAACTGTGCTAGGGAGATATTCATCACAGTACAGCAGGCGATGTGAATCGGTTCCAAAATGGGACATAGTAGGGTTCTCATTGCTATGTCCTAATGTCATCTCCTTTCCTCCCTGTTCTCTTTTATGTCACTCGATCCGATCCCGCCTCCAGGCGAGGTTCTCAAGCCCAACCATCCTCTCTAATAATGAACGCCCACGATTCTATGAGCCCTTTGCAGTCCTCATCCATCCCCATTTTTGTTCATGGCCGCATCAAGATATACAATGTAAACACTCATTCCACGGCCCTCAAGGGCCGAATCGAAGTTCCATCGTGAAATATTTTCAACCCCAGTGATTGGGATGAATGAGTGAAATCAGAATACCGACAATGCACGCTTGCTCTGCTCCGCTCTATTTTGCGCAAAGGACATAGAAGAAAAAAGAACTTGAGCCTCCCCCTTCCCATCACAATACCAGGGTACCTAAGATCTCACCAAACGCCTCTCCAGCTATTTTTGCAGAAATCCGAGTCCTCCGCCACAGATTTGATGACACTGCATGTGTGAAGGAGCCGCCTATCGAATAGCGTGAGTGGGTTGTGCCAGCAAATCCCCCACCACAGAATGCTCTCCCGTTAATTCGCCGCTACCTGCTCGCCAGCGAGGTGCGCCCTGATATTTCTTTTCTTTTTTTCGTATGTGAAGATGCTTCCGCAGTCCCGACCGCTGGCGATAGAGTTCGTATCTCGACAAGGCCGGCAGTTGGAGACATAACTAGTGCCTCGAGTTAGTGTCATTTTGCTGCCACGATTCGGTGAAATTGCCTAAGATGCTTTTGTTCCCTTTGTCCTCTTTGCCTCTGTTTCTATGACGCACCGTCGACGACAGCTTGGGGCCTTCTTTGCTCTTCTTGCTCCCGATGAGTCCGCTCAGAAACCTACGAGTCTCTTTGCCAGGCTTCGCTTTTGCACGTATGGTCCCCATGGGTTTACTGAAATCCAGACCCTCAGACAGCTGCCGCAGAGAGCTGCCTTCGCGGATAAACGAGCGCTGGGTCGCTTTCTCAGGGTCCTCGATCTCGCTGCCGGACTCATCTGGAGGTCGGTATGGGTCGTTTTCTGCCCATACTGCGCTGCTTGCATAGCTTGGGTTTAGAGATTCAATCAACGAAGTCCTCTCAAGATTTTCAGCCAAGTCGTCCGTAGCGACCGAGTCATTTTCAATAGCCCGAAACATCTCTACCTGAGCCATACAGTCGTCTGAACGATTTTGCAATCCCACGCAGAGGGAGTGAAACTCTCCCAGCTCGCCCTCAAAAACATGCGTACCAGGAGCGGAAGCATGGTGTATCTCGAGCCACAACTTGACTAAAGCTGCATAGTTCCTCTGGTGGTCGATGAGATAGGGAAGCGAAGGAAACCCTTCCCGGCCTTTTGGTGACAGCCGACCTAGAATCATGACAGGAGTGGAATAGGATGCCGGTATTGTAACAGGGTTGCGGTCCGACGGTACAGAACACAATTGATCAATGTAGTTCTTAAAAGACTGTCTATGGTGTCCCAAGAATCTGTTCATGTACTCCATCCAACTCTCCTTCTTCCCAAAGCTGGATAGATTTGCAAGCGCCTGGAGTCCTTTCGCGATGAGGGTCAATGTGCGTTGGGCTCGAGGACGTGGGTTGTCCCGTAAGATCCCGAAGAGCTTCGGGTTCAAGATAGCCGGACAAATAAAGCGAAGGAACAGAAAACCGGACACACTCGTGTAATTGACGGTGCGGAGGAAGTCACCGTATCGATCTTCCGCGACAGCCCGGACGTACTTGAGGATGACGCGAAGCTCAGGCGGGAGCTTACTTGCAGAGGCGGCTATGATTTCCCACAACTCAGTAGTTAACTGGATCAACAGCCTCCAGTGTTGTTGTAGGTCCTCAATTTTCTCTATCCTGCTTGGATCAACCTCGCAATCCGGATTGATTTCATTTATCTCGAAGATCTTGTCGACTAAGATATCTTCCAGGTACTCTTTGCCAAGTCGTCGCATATGGAATTCAAGGGATTGCGTAAGTAGAGTGTTCCCGCGAAAGAGGAGATTGGCTTCTCCCGTCAGACTCTTGCTCATATCGCGCACGAGCTGTTCTCTCTCACTAGCAGAAGCCGAAGACTCGTTTGACTTCACACGCCGACTGAACCGTAACCTTTTCATGCTATTTTGATTTCCTATACCATCAATCTCATCTTCGACTAAGGTCATAAGCCACTCGCTAGCAGCACCAGAAACCTGAAAGATATTTAGAAATATTTCAGAAAGCCGACGCAGCATACCAGGCGTTGACTGAGTAATTTGGGTTGTTAATCCAGTACCAAACTGATGTAAAAGTTCGGATAAAGGCTCATAGTCCTTAGTTGTGAGTACGACCAATTCCGTATGTTCGAATCTAATTAGCATACTTCCAACGGATTCTTGTCTTTCATCGTATACTGGATACCATTCCTCATGATCCTTGCCCTTCTCCATTTTATCTAATGGGACCTCGACAACTCCGCAAATTGTTTCCGTCAGGTTTCCCGACTTGGGTAAGCCTAGAGAAGCTTGAACTTGATGAGTCAAACTGTCCAGATTCCCCTCTAGTCTTTTCAGCACAACAGAAAGGCACGGAAGAGTGGCAGGCAGCTCGGAAAATTGTACGGTTTCTCGCCAGAAGGGGTTCGTGGTGTCAGTTTGAACCGTTGTTCGAGACCGTATTTCACCATCGAGAACTACCTCAGCTAGATAGTGCCCAAGGAACGGATCCGGTTCCTTGTGGTGACCGTGGTGTCGTTCTGATGGTGATGCTGCTCGTTGCAATTTGGCTTCTGTCACCTTGATTTGAATTGACTTCTCAATTCGGAAAATTTGTCCATCGAAGTCGGCATTCTGATCTAGTATTTCGGTGATTTGGCCTGTAGGCGCTTCGATTCCGTATAATTCTGGCGCAGCGAATGCTCGTAGGAGAACAAACCAAACTTCAAATAGAACCCTTGAATCAAGAGAGAGGTAGATAGGACGGAAGATTGAGAGCTGCTTTGATGTCGTAGAATAGACGGGAAAGACAGCAATGCAAAAGTCCTCTTCCAGAACAGATCTGTCCAGCTTCTGGATAGCGGACCGTGAAAGTTGGCTGAGATCTATAACAGAAATTACTGTCACGTCATTCTCCGTCATCAACTTGAATTCCCCGTTATCTTGCAAGGTGCATGATACTCTTCTCCAAGATGTCGATCCAGAGCGGAGATCTCGGGTAGACGGGCGTCTAACAATAGCTCGTGGTGATGTTGCGGCACCTTTGTCCCACAGCATGAGATTTCCAACCTTAATGATAGCAGAGCTTCTCGGGGGATGTGTGGCAGAGGAACCCCTCTTCCTCGTTTCCGAAGGTTGCCCGAGCCTAGGAGAATTAGATCCCCTCCCACTGCCAAGTCGAGCTCCCGGAGGTTGAATCTGTTGCCAGCAAAGCAAACTAGCCAGCCAGAAATCCATCTCGTCAGAGTTGAGAGGTCGAAATATAATTTCTACGCCCATCCTTATGCTAGAAAGTTCGAGGCATCTCGAGCCGTCGTCGGGGGCTCTACATGGGATAACCCTGCACCCGCGCAGGTCCCCTATAATTGTGATATGGAAAGGACCGTTGTGGCCAGAATCAAACATCAAGCTGCCTTTGTCATCGTCAATGTACAAAATCCCTTCATACCAAGGAGCACTAGGGTCACCCTGATACTCGACCTCACCCCTCATACGCCCACATAGCTTCTTCATCAACGATAGCATTTTGTTCGCGTCGTCCGTTGGGATGGGAAGAAGCAGCGAGTCTACCGAGGGAGGTGTGGAGAGCGCTGGAGACGTTGGGCGAGAGGCGCTACGTTTCGCTAGGCGGTTGCTATTGGGCCTCCTGTCTTTTCCTAAGGAAGACGAGGTTCTCGTGTCCAGCGGTCTTGACGGTGCTACAGCTTTATATGCGGCCGCTTCCGGCACGGTAGGCGGCGGACGGACGTCACTTTCAGCTAACGGCTGCGAGGTAGACGAGGAGAACGAACCCATTCTATGTCGAATTTCCGTGGGACCTTTGGTGGACGCCTGTCGCAGTGCCAATGCCTCGTCTAACGTGCGTGTACGTGGCCTGGGCCTCCCTTGCTGAGACGACGAACCCGGCGAGGAGCTATCAAAGGATTCGCTAAAGAGCTCATCTTGGAAAACTATTCCCTGCCTTCTCCTCTCTCCACCCCGAATAGACCTTGGTGAGCTTTGTCGAGGAGAGGTAGCGCCAACGCCTCGAGGCACTCGAGTCGAGCCGTTTTCGGCTATATCAGGTGTAACAGCGCGGATCGTGGTCTGGCCAAGAAAGCCAGGCTCACGACTTGTACGAGCACTATTGCTACCAAGTATCCTATTCGAGCGGTGCGACGCAGCATCCCCCGCAGCACTCTGAGACCACTCAGATGGACTGCTATCGTGGGTGGAACGAAATGTGTCGTCCATTTCGGGCTCCATCTCGGGCGGTAGAAGGCCACTTAATCCTCGGTTCAGCGGCATATGTACTGGCAAGGATGGACATTTGGGGACCGGCCGGCTTCCCGCAGGTTTCAAGACGGGTTACTATAGTGCGCGACGTTAGAGCTGTGTATACGCAGGCGCCGTAATGCTCTACTTTGCTATCCAGCCGCAATCCGCAATGTAGAGACTGGACTTGCGCGCTGGTCATCGACGGGGCGCATTCGGGACAGTCGGCTTCTGTGGATTGAGGCGCAGGACAAAAGGCTGGGCGGATGCTTGGAAGAGTCGGTGCATGATACGGGGATGATCTAGAAGGAGCCTGGAAGTTGGAGACCCGAGTTTCGGGCAAGACAAGCGAGGGCGATAGTCTTGGGACAACACGCCTACTCGCTGGCCCTACGGCGCACAACACGTGGAACAGCACGAGCCAGGGGGTAGGTGCAGCAGGCGCAGGCAGGCTACGGCGGTCTATTCGACACTCAAGCGGCTTGCACTGCGACCGGGTAGTGGGCAGTGGAAAGTGGCGGGCGAAGGGAGCGGGCGGTGTCAAAATCAGGCTGTCAATCGTTGGTCGATGATCGATGGTCGATAGTCGATGGGGGGGTCGGTAGGCAAGGGAGGGGCTATATCTGCCGTCTCTTGCAAGATCACTCGCCGGGCTCGGTATGCTGGCTGCGGGCTTGCGGGCTTGCGGGCAGCAAAGGTCGGGATAATACGTACAGGGCAGCTGCTAGGTTATGTACAGAGGTGGGCCAATGGCGGAGTAGTAGTCTAGTCTTGGTGATGCAGGGTCGAAGGAGGGCGTGTGGTGTATGTGGCGTCGCGAGTGGGTGCGGCGGGAGGGGCTGCTGGCGACGTGCGGCGTAGTTGCCGCTGCGGATGCCGCTATGGGTAGGGCAGTAGATAAGCAATTAGGCGGTTGGGCGGCGGTAGGGGATTGATTAGTTCAGGTTGGGGGGAAGCGGAAACGGCCAGTAACCTGACTAAGGTAGTAGGTAGCTGTTAGCGATCGTAGTCCATGTGATATGTCGACTCTAGTTTGCGCGGTGGCCTCCGAGGTGGGTGCGGCGGTGTGTAGCAGTCCAGAGGAAAAGATATATAAGTATATGTATGTAGGGAATCTACCTTGTCCCAATAGAAAGGTTTGTAAGATGGAAGTAGGTAAGTAAATAGTCAGTCAGCCTTTGCTAATGTAGGTTGGTAGCAGACTAGCCTAGCACTTGACGTGTGTGTGTAAGCTGTATGAGGTATTACATGTAAGTCGATGAAGCCAGGTGATGTGCTGATTGGCCCTACCTAAGCCATGCACGGTAAAGTGTACTTACCTACAGATGTGTACCTGACATGCTAGTATTCTAGTAACGGCCTAACGGCGCCTTCTTCCTCTATTGGCCTACTTAGGTAAGTACTGTAGAGGTTAAGGTAGCCTTACGACTGTCTGTACTTGCGGCCAACAGACGGCGGGAGACGAGACATCGGTGGAATGGAAGATGGATGGATGCGGGCAACGAGCTTATTAGGTTGAATCCAGACGGGCGACACTCACCTACCATGTTCAAGTAGGTAACACGCACCACATCTTCGCCAATTACAGCTTACAAGTATACATACCTTACCCAGAGATTAAGCTGGCAGTTGTTTCATCTGCTGTTCTCTGTTCCCACAATGCTTTTGTCTACCCATAAATACTTAGCATGGGGTACCTCTCTGAGCTAAGAGCACATAGGATGCGTAACACTCTATCGCTGCATGTACCTGCTTGCTGGGTACCTGTGGAGGTATGATAAGTGGGTACTGCTCACTGTGGGTACCTAAAGTTAGGCGAGCTCAGACTGCCTGTAAGACATCTTACAGGATACTGTGGGGCTACTAGGGAGCCATTGGTCCTGCTGTACGTGTACAAGATGGGGTGGGAGGGGACCTACCTTGATCACGACAGGACTTCCAAGGTTGCCTTTTAACTTTTACTAGGCTACGTATAGTATATCTAGTGTACGCCTTCGCTAGTTAGTTCGGAATCGTCTTCGAGTTCATTCACATAATGAGTTACTGTATGGCTAGCTGTACTCCGTAACACGGTATTACAGCAGGCAGGCGAACAGGATTACCTATTTACCCAAGTACTGTAGGTATATATACCCACCTATACTTATAGTCGTCGGGGCTTGTGGCCAACCTTGCTATCTTTAGATGCACCCTGACTCACCGCCCACGAACAACATTCACACTTTTTAAACCAGAAAAGAAATCTGCATCAATGCTCATTTCCCAACATGCCAATTAGCCATGTACGGGAGCTCCGCCCTCAATTTGATATCCAAGATGTGAAATGAGAAGCCCTGTCATATTGGGTGTTTTAAAACAAGAGATAGTTCCTCATAAAAACAAATAAATAAGATTTTGAAATAAAGAGCCGACACTAATGAGATTCGATTATCCCGAAGGAACAGCCTTGGCAGGGTTGCGCGTTAACCACTTTGTCACCGTGCCTTATTCTTATGATTCTCTTAAGAGCGGCTCATAACCCCTTACATACGCTCTTCCCAAATGGGGTCTTGCTCAGGTTAGAAGCGGCATGGCTCAGTCAGAATTCCATTGTGTCAGTCTAGTAAAATCTATCTAGGGGTACTGTACCTTTGCTAACAGTGGTTCTTAGAACTACACCTGTTGTTGTGTAGCTTTTCTAATACTCTAGCATGTGCCCTTAAATACTTATACAGAAAAACCCCCAGTACAGCCTTGTCCGAAAAATTTTGTCTTGTGCGGGTACTTAACATGGGAATGTTTTTCAGGGAAGTACATCAGTAATGGTATTTGGTAAGGCTATTACAGTAACTTGACGACACGCGCTCTCTGAACGGAACCTGAATATCTGCTTGTTTCTGCTCATATTCAAAGCTAATGATGATCTTGACTACATCCGGTATCGATTCGCTGACCCCGGACACTGGCAGTTGGAACAGCAAAGATGGGGATGTAAAGGAGCTAGAGTACCATATTTTGCACACCAACCCAAGATGACGTCCTGGACAGATCTTGGGTATCGTCTTGTTAGGGCCACATAGCTACACTAAATCCGCTGGATGGTCTGATGTTTCCTTACGCTATTTACTAACCTGGTCCCTAGCTCTTGTCTAGTGGTAGTATAAACATCTGAATACGCTAGCTCCCCATATCAAAATATCAAACCAGCCAAGATCAGCGCATTCAGCACCTACCTGGGTTAGGTAATCCGCTCTAAACTTGGCCGATGCCATTATGACCATACAGATCGAGAAATGCTAATTAGCTTTCTTAGCCCCATGTGCAGACCATGTGGGTGTTTGCAGCGAGAATGGCCTAGATTCTCACCTTCACTGGCTCCGCTGGCGCGAGCTATACCTCCGCCAGGATTCTGTATGTCAGCGCGATGCAAAAATCCTGGTTCAACCAGGCTGTTACCGGGGCTCAACCAAACTCTGTTACCCACATTAATCAAAGGTTTCTCGCCAGCCTTCTAAAGTCAATTGTCCGGAGGAGGCATATATTACATTTCATACGAGAGTTGTCCTTAATTTGATACGCTGACATTTAGGGTCCTGGCGGATGCATCCTTTACTGTAACAGGACAGTCACTATTTGGTAGTTTTTATACGTAATATATTCAAGTGAGCGCAGCATACGCCAAGTAGGAAAAAGCATCTTGCCATCGCTTGGGCAGTCAATTCACTCCGGATTCTACCTATATGGAGAGAAATACTG
This sequence comes from Xylaria castorea, assembly GCA_022495115.1. Classification (NCBI taxonomy): domain Eukaryota; kingdom Fungi; phylum Ascomycota; class Sordariomycetes; order Xylariales; family Xylariaceae; genus Xylaria; species Xylaria castorea. Next base: position 1,105,381 of record MU382627.1, on the reverse strand, counting down.
GAGCATTATCACTTCTAGTTTCTATATCGACCTGGCCTTCAGACGGCTCTTCCCCGGTGCAATAAGACGCAACCTTGACGTTTCTCAGATCATTCGAGTCAGCAGCAGATATCGGTTCTATCGTGGAGAGCAATGATTCTGGATCACGGGCCAACCGGAAGTAGACCGCACCTCAATAAAGTTCGTTAGATATAAAACTCACACCTACTATGGCACGTTAACGCTCATTTTGCAAGCATTCTCCAGCCACCACTTCTAACCCATAAATTTCTCACGAAACAGCAATCTACCTGACCTATTACGGTAAAGCCTCTTGCTCTGAAACTGAAACCGGAAAGAACTTTTGTAAAGCCATAGTACCGAATTATAGCGTGTTGCTTGCTTACTGTACTGTACCTCCAAACTCCCTATTGATCTACATAGTAGTGTAACTATATACTGTCTTCAAATAGACGAATATAGCAATTGGAGATTGGGTAGGAGAGCGACCCAGCCAGTCGGGTTGGACGCGCAAGCTGCCCATTAATAATACGACACGAAATACATAACTCCCGTCTTTCGACCTCATGATCTCTGCTGTGATATCCACATGGCTCGAGATTATGTAGATTATTGGATGCGGTTACTCCGTGTCACCCTAGGGTGAAATTCGAGTTCCTTGATTCGATGGCACACAATCTCACGACATTTTACTAGGCAAGAACTCTGTCAGCCTTAGACGTAAGATTAATGATGATAGTTACGATGAGACAGGTTTCGAAGAGTTTACGAGTGTAACGTTTCCGACGGGCGGTGCGGGCCGACACGTAGTTCAGTAATCACGGTAGTCTAATGTCTTTGTTTCAGTTTTAATATCTACTGTACTACGTAAATATTAAACCTCTTAGCATACGGAGCTAAGTCGTGGCCAGTTGTGCTCACTTAACGACAGACTATCGATACATTCGGCCGATTTTAAAGGGCAAGGAGTAGCTAACTGGGCACTGTCAAAGATGAGACGAAGCCACAATTGCAACACAGCAGCAATAAGCTGTTAAGATGGGAGATTTTCAACCTTCCTTATCGGGACCAAATTTCGCCGTCTTGAGAAACCGCAACAATTAGCACCAGGACCCTTATTCGAGCTTGTTATAGGAAGGTGGTTAGGTCGGTGGTTTTCAGCTACCTCTACCAGGACCACAGCTGACGTTTCTACGATGCAGTTAGCCGGATCACCTTCTTAATAGGTGACTTAAACATCTACGTTATAATCAAGGATACTGGATACGACGATTATGTATGGTACCTACTAGCCTAGATGACAGCAGCGCTACTGCAGTAGCATAGCTCACCTCGCGGCTTGCGCTCACCTTATCCGGTTGTTACATGAGCGCAGAATAACAGCGCGCTTTCGCCGATGACCAAATCTCGTCGCTCACCTAATAAGAGTTCCTATAGGAGCAAACTAAAGTGAGCCAGATTCGAACGAAACAAAAACCGGATCAGCTTCACAGCAGCAAGCGTACAAGCAAGCTATCCGAACTTCAAAACTACACTAAGAACAAAGAAATGAATACGACGGCACACAGGTAGCCAAAGCTGGCCCTAAGTAGGCCTCTATTTGCCCATCTACCTAAGAGATTTGAAGGGAGCACATCAGATTAGCATTTTGATCGACGGTCAATCAAGACACCGTCCGTCGTATCCCATATCACTAATACTCGAACAAAGCTAGGTAACCAATCAGTAGCCGAAACTCAGGTGACACCAAAGATAAGTAACACCTGAAAATGGACCGATTGGTGAAAACTACCAATTCAAGTCATGAAACAAAATTAAGTATAGAGTTATATTTTATATTTGATAACTCCCATACAGTTAATAGCTAGGGAAAGGCGGATGTGCATCGATATGTGAGTCTGTTCTCTCTAACTTTAGTGACCCCAATACGCGAATTTAAAGTTTGGGAGGAACAAAAACCCATTTCGTTTCAGTTTCACTTTCAAGTAATTGAGGAAGACGCGAGAGACACTCCATCCATATGAGTAGCAAGCGAATAATAAATGCGCAAAAGGGGGAATCGAGTTGTAAATTGACGCATGAGGACGGTATATAGTACCTTTGATGAATTTTGCTTCCATCCACTCCTCCTCCAAGAATTTCATCTCATCTCAATCACCTAGTAGCATTCTCACCCACGTCTTATTCAGCAATCGTCGCACTCCTTTCCTCATTCTTCTTGTGAGAGGAGGAAACAAGGAACCTAAGAGCAACTCATAGCCAAGCATAAAAGCACCGCAGTTCTTTTCTCTCATGTCTTCACCAACCCCGTACCTTCTTCTACTCCAGTAGAGAAAAATCATGTAATGCGACGATCTCTTTCATGATAATAAGAGCGTAAAAAGAAGCAAGTAAAGGAAAACACCGCGCTACTACCGAAAATCCCACGCATACTTTGATCTTCCAACTCCGTCCATCCATTTATTTGGCCAAGAGGCGGCTAATCGCAACACCAAAACCTTGCCCCAGAACTCTCTAAATTTCACGTTGAGAAAACTTCGAAGCAATAAGCGGGAAGTACGTGGCGGACTAAAACAATGGGCTGTGGAACGGCATCCATGGGTTATCTCGAAGCAAAAGAGAAAAAACTCCAACGACAAGCAGGCAAACAATGTGCGGCGCATAGTCAATACGTGGGATCCGCTCTCAAATCAATTGGTGGATCAGCACGCAGGTACATGTAAGCTTGTGACATGCAGGTGCTTTGGAGCCGTGTGCACATAAGAGAAGCACCGTTTCGACTTTAGCTGTCTCTGAGGTGAACGAACACGATAGAACACGGCCTGACTGATGAACTACCGGGACGGCCCTTCGATGGGACTGATCGGGTGACTCCGTGCTGCGCTGAGGTCGGTGCTACCTGTGCGTCTCAGGGCTTGCGACATAGTCTCGATAGCTAACTCGCCAGTGTTCAGGCCCAAGTTGTATTCTGTGGAAGTCGGGCTACCCAACGGCTTCCTCACAGGCGACAAGCTGATTCCCTTGACAGAGCCGGATTTGCTGTTGGGTGGCGAAGTCTCCGGCGCTTGAGAGGATACTGGAGACCGTATCGGCGATGGGGAACGGTTGACGCCCATGGAGGCTAAAGATGTGAGGCCGGCTAGATGCATCGAATCCCGGCTACCCGTACCTAGGCCAGGGCCCCCTTGTTCGGCTTGCACAACATCCGCGAATGAGATGAAGCTCAAACGCCGTACATCAGTCGAATCTAATGATCCGTAGTTCGAAGCCGACTCTTCCTTGTCCGAGAAAGCGGTGAGGTCTTCGGTCCAAGAGCCGGATACGTTGTCGTAAATCGACGCACCAGCTACGGCCGCACCGGCTGGCTGGTGGGAGACGTGCGTAACGATTTCGACTGTGTCAGGGTTTAGGTGGTCATCGGTGATGGCTTCTGACGAAGCATCTAGGACGGGCGGGATATGGTTCTCTGTCTGTATGTGGGATGGAATGGCAGGTGAAGTGGGCAGAATTGCGCTTTCTTGCACGTCTCGCTCGAATATCTGCGACCCAGCCGGCGAGCTCATCCGCGGGGATGAGGAATAGAAGCCACGGCCGGGGGAAGAAGGCACCATATTGGGGCTCTCGAGAGGGACTGGTGATGCCGTGGCGGATCGTTTCGTCGTGTCCCTACTGCTCGCGTTAAGCGGGCTGGACGTTGATTCCATTCTGGGCGGAGTCTTGGTAGAAGTCTTGTCTTCGTGTCGCTTCTTACCGAGACCAAACAAGCCTCGTTTCTTCGTTTTCGATTCGCTCTTCCCACCCTCGTGCCCGGGTTGCTTCTCGGTGAAGTCCATCGGTGTGGGCGTCGAAGTTCCAGTGGAAGATGGATGGTCGCCCAGGTCAAGAGCCTGGTTCATTTCTTGGTTGCTCTTAATGGCAGCCGCCTGTGCAAGAGACATGGTGGGAGAAGGCAGATTGGTCCGGAGGAGACGGGCTTAGTCCCGACACGGGCGTAAATGAGTACGGATAACTGATATGCCAGTAGGAGAATTAGCAAACACGGCTACTTGTCCAAAACTGTCCAAAAACCCGGGGATGCGGGAACGACGAGCGACAATACAGTAGGCGTTGTTGATGTTGTACAGACGGGACCGGGAAGGGTTGTAGCTAGGGTGCTTTGGCCTGGGGTGCTGCGCTCTCAAGTACCAAGGGGCAAATGATCAATGCTAGGGAGGATAGAAGCACCCAACTAGTAATGAAACACGGCAAGTAGGGAGTACCAGCAGCAGCAGCAGCAGCAACTATTGACGTAGATAGGCAGGTGGATAGGTAGCGCTGAATTGGCTGTTGCTGTTGCTTGCCTTCCTTTTCACGCACAGAGACCAGGCTTTTTTTTTGGGTGGGAGAGAAAGGGAAGAAGTGTTGGCCGACCTTGTCCTTGCTCTGGTTGTATACTATAGATGAATCTAAGTACTTACAGAAACAAGATCAACCGATTTCCGTTCCTTTCGACAGGTGCAGTAATCGGCAACGGGATTGGTGAGCGAACAAACGAAGGTGCCCCTTGCGACACTTTTTGCGTCGCTTCTGCGGTTGTGGCTATCAAACCGTCGTACAGCAGTGGGCTACAAGCTCCTTCGCTTCAGTGCTGCGTCCGGCCAATCTATAGCTACCTATAAACTATCGCTTGTAAGCTATTACAATTCGTAGGCAGGCCACTCGGGTACCTGTAGATACCTACCATGACCAGGGTCGAGGTAGGTACGGTTAGGTAGGTAGGTAGATATAGTCCGATGCACTTACTTATACAGCTGCAAGTTGCAGGCGCTTTTATGCACGTCGAATGCAAGCTGCAACCCGCGATGCGCCGTCGAGATTAAACTTCTGCCCTGCTGACAGTTGTAGCCGGGAACGCACGCGCCTCAGTGGAGGATGGTTGATTGCGAAGAGGGGGAACAGGCACAGATTAGCGGCTGGTCTGGATCTCTGCGCACCGATAGTGATAAGTGGACGATAATCAAATCGCAACCGGTGACACTTCTGGGTCCGTCCGCAAAGTCCGAGTCGCGTTGGGGGAAGGGAGCCACCAACGAACGGGTTAGTCGAGAAGGAATGTCTTATCTGCAAACAATCCGCAAAACAATCCTGTGTTGAAGTCGTCGACACGGTCTGGACGTTCCCTTGTCGTCGTTGAAACGGGTGGGCCAAGGAATATAAACTCGGGACCAAAGGGCCAGATCAGGCGGTTTGTCTCAGATTTCAAATGTGCAGGCAAATGCAAATCCGGCGCCGGCGACGTAACGTAATCCCGTGCGGTCAATGCAGGCTTTTTCAACCGACTGACCTATTTTCCTGCTATCTTGTCAGGGACATCACGGCACTTTGGCGCATGCGGTCATCAGCCCACAAACCTCACTTGAGCCCTAGACTACTTACTTAATAGGCTAACTTTCGAGACTAAGTAGCTTTTCACCGACTACAAGAGCAGGCAGCGAGAATGCCCGGCTGGTCAGACGACAGTGGCGTGCGCTTGATTGATTGGGTTGTGGTCAGAGGTGCGACGATAATGAGAGGTCTTTGGCGGTCGACGCTTAACTCAATATACCAGACTGCGGGAGTACACAGGCGAGGAGGAAATTGTTTCTTTTGCACAGAGATTCGGCAGAATAGAATGCAGGTCACATAGATTGATACATAGATATATGTATGTCTTAAATGTCCACGAGACTCTGCCCAAGCAATCGGGATCTTAAAAGGGCAATGCCCCCAATAATGGAAATCATAGGTTGGACAAAAATGGCAATGTACTGCCTCTGCCAATCTGCAGTTAGGCATAATAAACCCATCCTAATACCTTGATTTTTGATTTTGGGCGAGCAGAGACAGGGTTGGAGGGTCACTTGGTTCCTGTCGCGATCGACATAGCTTGCCTATTTGGGCATGTAAGTTGGCAGCCTTGGTTAGCTTTCGTTAGTCTCGCGGAACACTATTGAGGATAGTCTAGCGGGAGGGACAGTGATGTGTGATCATACATAGCCGGCCGTACCGCATAAATTCGATTTCGGTCCATATTCTTGAGTGGTGTAATAGTGGTGCTATAATCAGGTACCTATTGTAACGCCGTGTGGTAATGCTGAAAATAGATATGACACAGGTACAGCCCACCTTGGGTACGTAAGTATGCAGGGCAAAACCACGGGATAGACTACTTAAGATAGCATGAGCCATGGCCCTTTGCTATATGAAGCATAACAACATTTAAAACCCATTACCCAGGTATTTCTGTGTATCATACTACGATACACGTGGCTGCGTCGTGCTGACTGTATAAACCCCCGAGGGGCGTACTGTAGAGCTTATTTGATAGCGTACGATGTTTCCACGACTCCGCTCTCTGTCTGTCTTACATACCTCTTGAGGGACTGAGACGGTTGATCAGTTGGTCAGTCCTATAGAGGACGAGTATTTAGTCTCAATCAAATCGAACAATTGAAGGTAGGAATCGAAAGGAGCCGATCAGCCATACGGACTCATTAACTGTGGGATGCCACATGAAACCGCGGATGCTCCCAGTTCCAATCTAGTCAGTAATCAAGGTGACATACCTAATACGTCACACGAAGGGGGTGCAGAATTTCCCGTTCGGGCAAGATTAATTGATCGAATACGACAACGTATCAAGCAGCTAGGTATGTTGCGCCGCTGCATTTAAGTGATGGAACGAAGTTTCCGTCGGATTACTTTAGATAGAAGGTTATTTAATAACTACCGTACTATATGTAGGTGGGTAGTCCAGTACCTCAAGACGGGATCAGCGTATAGGTCAGTAACAATAAACGTAGAGGTTGTGAATGTTCGGTATTTATAGATTAATGCGGCCCCCCTCCCCCAAGAATCCAGGTCTTCAATATCTCATAAGGTGCCAAACGGGTCTTAAATGTTGACGAAAGTAAAATGGAATAAGCGAGCTCGAACAGGAGCCCGGATTCCGTCTGGATAATGCGAAGCCAAGTGCAATGCACACTCACATCATATTTCCTACGATAGGAAGAGTGGTTCAGCCGAAATGCAATTCAATTGGTTCTTATCAAATGAAACATGAATCACCCACACAATAATGGTTGGGCAGCTACCTAGTTGTGGAGCTTTGTAGATATCACAAGGTACATCGTACCCAGCTGAGGGCTCCACACGTGACTTCCTGTCGGGCCGCGAAGGCTCCGTCGAAATTTGCCAGGCTCCGAGAATCTCCAGTTGTACCGTAGCTGCATCGAACCCAGTACTCCGTTCGCGAGATCCAGGAGGTGGAAGAGAAGACTGCAGCCAAGCCCTAGCTGGAACACTGCCAACCCCCCCTCCGGACATCTTACCTTCTGCCTTGTTCCATATTCGCAGTCTCCGTCAAACTAGCTAGACACAATGGAGACACGGCAGGTCCTGAGGCCGCTGGGCAGCCTCACGCACGCGACATCGCCCTCGGTAGTCATGCGCTTCCCGGTATTCAGATCAGCAGCGAGCCGACGGCACAAGTCGACGACGTCGCGGACGAAGAAGTCGCTGAAGATCTCGCCGCATCCGGACTTCCTGACACCGCAATCGGGGCAGAACCACATCATCTTCAACCCGCCCGCCGCCGCGCCCTCCGTCTACCACACGCCCTTCAAATTCCTGCCCAAGTCCGATCCCCGACGACAGGCGAACCTCAGCCAGCTCCTGCGCTCCTCGTCGGATCTCCACACCTCCAGCCGTTCGACGCAGCTGCCACCTCCGGTGCGGACGAAGGAGATCCGCGAGACGAGGTACAATGTGACGCAGGAGCAGGTCGAGGAGATGCGGCGGTTGCGTGCCGAAGACTCTGCGACGTGGAGCGTGCTTAGGCTTGCCGAGAAATTCGAGTGCTCGCCCCTGTTCGTCATGATGTGCTGCAGGGCGAGCCCTGAGCACAAGGACAAGGAAAACAAGCGCCTCGCGGTTATCAAGTCTCGGTGGGGCACAATCAGGACGAAGGCGAGGGCGGAGAGGAAGAAGCGGAACGCTTTGCTGCTCCGAGGTGCTATATAGTCACTGGTGGCGTTGGATATGGGGAATTGCGGCTCAGGAACATGTGGCGCGATTATTCTACCTTGGATGGTGTGAAACACGGATGAGAGAGGCCAACCTGTGAGGCCTCGAAATGTGAGCCGTGAGGAGAATCAACATGTATACTTGTAACAATCTTGCAGTATACGAACGGAGTTCAGTGCATAGACACGGCTTGAGGGGAAGAGCAAAGAGGGCAGCCCGGGTTCTCCCTCAAGAAATCCAAACTCTCGTGTATATCAGACATGTACGTGTCAACATGTCACGTCACAACTCGACAATCGGCGATTGTGCCAGTGGCTGTACTTAAAAAATATTTGTATAAACCCAAAACCCAAGATCCTTTAAATGCTCGTTTGCCCAGATGCTCCCCCCTCCATAACCATATAAACGCCGAGCCCACGAGCCTACCTGCATATGATTAGTGTGCCCAATGCCCAAAAAGCGAATCGGCCATATTAAAACGACCCGTTAGGTTTGTCCCTCGCGCCTGGTATGATTCTCCAGCACCAGCCGCACCAACCACGCCTGCCGCCCGAGACTTCACGCTCGAGGATCTGCCCCTTATTTTTCTCGTCCTCCCACTCGGGCACACAGGCGCCGACCCGCATCATACGGACGAGCTTCGTCTTCACCACGCCGCCGATGCCCTCGATCTCATGGCGCGCGTACCCGGGACGTAGACCGGATCCGGAACCTGACACCAGACCGACCGAATGCGAGAGCGGGCTCGGAGCGCGGTGGCTGCCGCTCTCGCTCCCGCTCCCGCTGGCGCTAAAGCCGACGCTGTCTGTCGTGCTCAGGGGCGAGCTCGTGGTGAACGAAGACGAGGGCGATGGCGTGGATGCGGGTGAGGAGTGGTGGTGCTCCCGCGCGTCGGCGGCGTCGCAGTCCGTCTCCGACTCGACCTCCCTGGCGCCGAGACAGGATGCCTCGCGCCCGCATATCACGCCCCTGTTGCCCTCGCCTATGCCTGTACCGCCCAGCACCTCGCCATATTGGTTGCGCCAGCGCCAGATGCTGTCCGATTGCGTTAGACTCGTTGACCTACATGGGGGAAGAGGGCAAAGAGGTACGTACGATCTGTAGTCCTGGTCTGTGCCGAGTATATTCCGTCCGCAGGGATGGCAGAGCCAGACGCGATCGCTTTGGCACGTGCAAATGGCCCTCTGGATCTCGTCCGCGTCGATCGGTGTGCTTGGGAGTAGAGGGGGTCGCGTGAGGGCCGCGACCGGGGCTTTCGTGCACGGGATGCATAGCCGGCGATGTCTGTTGCGGAAGGTCGATGGGCCCGGGGGTCTTATAACGCAGTTCTATGATTGTAAGTTGTAAGCTAATTGGAACTTGCGAGGCGCTTGCTTTCGTTATAGGCTCCGGATGCGAAACTTGGTCATCCAGATGAGCAGTAAAAAGAGTCGTCACTTACACGACAGACTGGCCTCTCGCACCGCCGACATTCGGCGACCATGTCCCGAGCGCAGCTACCCTTGCGCTTATAACTCTCATTTACGGTCATATAGTACCAATTCATCTCATTGTCTTCGGGTTCGAGCGGGGGTTGCTCTTTGTAGCAATGCAGGGTCCGCGTGACTAAAGGTCTGCGGTACTGCAGCAGATTTTCGCGGATTTGGTGACATGTTCTCGAGAGGTTGTCGAGGGTGTTAAGGTCTAGCCATGACACGATTGCTGAGATAATTCTGCATTTTGGGTAGTTAGTAATATTGCTCTGTCTTCCGTATGCGTTTCGCTACTGTCAAACCCGGCTTTACGAGGGTGCTTGTGTTATGACGTTATGAGGCAAAGGATTGTACGCAGGACCAAAGACCAACGCCTAGATGAGTAGAGATTGGGATACATCAGTGAAAGCCTGCAATTTACATACGGATAGCATCCAAGAGCCTCCGTCATTCGATTCCTGTTCAGAATTTCACGCATGCCCTGATCAGCAGTGGGTTCCTGATCGCCATAGATGGCCGAGCTATCATGGGCGTGTGTACTGGCGTTTACGACAGCGAGCAACTGTTGCTGTAGTTGGAGCTTGGCCCTTTCGCCGTCCCATTCGCCATGCAGTACTTGCTGGGGAGGCTCGCTCTCCTCGTCTAGATCTACGAAGATCGCCATAGCTGCAGGCTCAAGACGTCCGGAGTTTGATAAGTCACGAGATAAGGATTGAAGTAGTTGACTTAGATACGTAGTCAGCCCGATAAGTGAAACCCGGCCGATTCCGGACCAGCTGGACGAATTGAACGAAAACGATGATCTCTGGCTTGGAATGAGCGAAACGTTAAACTCCCTCGATTATCGAAGGAAAACACGAAAGACGCAACTGGAGACAAAATGTATAAATAGAAGCCTGAAGTCCCGACGTTATGCTTGGACGACATAGGTAGGTACCTTAGCTTGTGTTATGCGTGTGCGGGCTGCCCGCGTCGCATAGAGCGTAGGATCCCCCCCCGTCGCATAGCGACTAAATACAGTATCTACCTCCAACTCTAACACATTCGTCATCCCCACCGAAGACCTGTCCTGCCTGTTACTGTCGGGTTCGGTCTTTGTCTAGTTAAGCCTGCGAGGGCTGGTTAAACTGTGGGGTAGTGTAACGGCTGTTAGCTAAGAGATAATTATGGCCGCCTGTCGTGTCGGAGATGAGCACTAATATGCCGACTAACGAGAAATCCGGGGTACCTAGCCAGTATGATGCATGAACTTTGATGCATTCCAGTGGTCAAATAAGAAGCGAACACCATTCTAATTCCCTCATCTCGAATCACGTATAGGGTATGAATTTAGCTCGGTGGTGCAGAGAAAAGGCATAAGAAAATACTGTCATAACCATGTTGCCCGGTAAAGAGTAAGCTGGGGCCTCGGTTCGGTTATCATGGCAAGACTCTTAATTACCTCGGAGGTGTAAAACTCTCATCATAGCTATTTTAAGGAGGAGGGGGGTTCGAGGTGGGGGAAATGTTTTGCTATCCTTAGGTATCTCTCTCTCATTCAACGCCAAAGACCATGAAATCGGCCAGGCAAGGATTTACCGGTTCCCTTTCTACAAGGACTTACACATTGGCGGTGTAGCCTGCGATGGCGTCAGGGTAGATTTTCAAGAAGACTGAGGCATTAGCTCGTTGATGGCCTCCCAAAGACCTCCCTTCTGATATGCGGAACCAGGAGAAGGCCCGGGCGGCCATTTTCGTAGCGCGGTCGTGTCGGCCTTTTCAACCGCCTCTGAGACCGACCTAGATGGTATGTCCGTCAATATCGTTAGACGAATATAGAGGTACAAATATGTCGTACCCGAGCGTGCCGTGTATAAGAAAGCCTTGGGATTCCATCTCTTCGGCAATCTCGAGCTGGTGGTTGTCCATTAACTCCGGGTTTGGAACTGCGACTAGTTTCGAATCGAACTCGAGAGCCTCGATGATACTGCCAGATCCTAGTGTAAAGTGAGCTACGACCGTACCAGTGGTTATGTGAGGTTCTGACGGACCTGCGTGCGAGATGATAACTCCGCGGTCTCGTTTGCCATAATCGTCGTCACCATCACTTTGGGAAGCCTGTGAATAGTACTGCTTGAGATCGGGCGCATAGGAGAAGGTTGTGATCTTCACACCATAAGATATTTGGGTTTGATCAGGTCTGATAGTGTCAAAATACTCTAGGTCAGGGCCACATTGGACGACGAGGTCCGTGAAATTCAGTGACCGGAGTGTGGCGAGGAACTTAGGAGATACAACCTCTTGAAGAAGACCTCGGAAACCGGCTGTGGCGCCGATGGTCACAAAAGCAGTTCGCGAGACCTTGACATGTTGGTTATTTGTGTTGAGTCCCATCGTGACGTGCAATTTGGGCTGTTGGGTAAGGTTCCGATGTTCATACAATGTCTATTGATGCTTCATTTGGCTTCAACTTATAAAAACACATTCAATGCAGCCAATTATATTATCAATCCGTTGTAAAGCCTAAACCAATAACCTGCGATTCTTGCATGTGGGCAGTTGACAAGCTCTGGGTACCTTAGCGCCATAAGCAACTCGCATGTGGCTCTGCTTCGAGTTGAGGGGTTCCATATTCGACATCGAATTCGTATTCTGATTGGATGACTGCCCCAGCCAATCCCATCAACTTCTTTCGCGACCCCACTAAATTTTGTCTGTGCCAGCATTGGAAGTCGAACCTCCAACTGTCTATCAGATTGGGCCTCGATTTATTGTCTCGTCGACTGCCATGGCTTCTGCAGTGCAATCGATGCGGATGTGCCTGCGTGCAGCTGGCCGACGAGCCGCTACCTCGGCAGCCGTTGCGCGACGGCCTCGCCTTGCTATACGATCCTTTTCCGCAACTCCTTTCCAGCGTCAACCGGCAGCCGAGAAGGACGACCTGGATGAGCTCGAAAACGAAATAGAGGAATTCGATACCAGCGAAGAAATCGATCCAGCCGAGCTTGACCGCGCCCTCATGCAAATGCGAAACGACCCCGATTACAGCAACGCCAGGCAGTTTCAGGAGCGTGTCATTAGTCAACTGGGCGGAACTTTTACCGAAGCAATGCGACTTCCTCGGAGAATAAATCCATTTTGGATGGATGGCGAACCTGATTCCGATCTTATTCACTTGGAAACGAATCCCGACAAATTTGACGAGGACGATATTATGTCTCTAGGACATGCTAAGTTCGAGGAATACCGCGAATATAGGGAGTACGCCCGCATTGCTGCCTGGCAGATGCCTCTTCTCTCGAGTAAGCGCCTCACATCGCGATAAGACCGTATATTGGTTGCTTAAATCATTTACAGAGTTGGCCACTCCTTTCGAGGCACCTACCGCCCAAGAACCTTTGCGGTTTCGATATACTAGCTATATGGGAGAGTTCCATCCTGCGGAGAAGAAGGTCGTAGTTGAATTCTCTCCGAGAGATCTGCCTCTCGATGAAGCGCAACAGCAGAAGCTGAGGAAGTTGTTGGGATCGCGGTGGAATCCTGAGACCGATATTGCCAAGATGAGCTGCGAGCAGTTCGAACACACGGCGCAGAACAAGAGGTATCTTGGTGACCTTGTCAACAAACTAGTTGCACAAGCAAAGGTATATATGCTCTCTTGGTTTTCTTGGTTTTCTTTTGAATGGGCTGCTGACTGGCCGAATCACTATAGGACCCCGCAGATATGTTCGAGGACGTCCCGCTTGACACGAGACACCACACTTTCAAAGTTAAACCCAAGTTCCCTAAGGAGTGGCGATTGACGGAGGAACGACGACGGTTTCTCGAGGACACGAGACAAAAGGGCCTGTTACTGGACCAAGCGAAGGAAGAGGAGGGCACGCTAGTGAACGGCGCGGAAAAGATTGACGCGTTTTTTAGCTCTCCCGTTACTCCCAATATTGCCGAAATGGCCACTTCCCGCTTGGGTCAGTCATTGTCAGCGCCTCTGCCGAGGAGACAACAGCCGCCCATGAGGCGGTAGGTGTATGAAAATACTATGTGTATACCACTATCATGTAGAACTAAAAACTCGCTCCAAGGAGTCTGGCCGTATAAATGTAATCCACGTTACGGAAGCAGAACAATAAATCAATTAACATCTCTCACATCTTCGGGATAGAATAATCAATAGCAGTCATGAAATTGAACGCAACTAAAGTGACAAATACGTACACGTGCCACAACAACCCCCCATCTCGATACCGGAATCTGTTCTCATGACTGGTGATGCAAGCAGCTACCTGCCTCAGCACTCCAGGCAAGTAGATACTGCCTGTAATACCTACCTAGCACCTTAGGTAAGTGTTGTTTGTTAACTGTGTCACTTCAATAGCCTCTCTAGGCAACAGCACGGTATTACTTAATTATTCAAGCACTCCGATTGGCAGGAAGGTAGCACGGACCATACTTAGGCAAACAATTATTTTCTGCCACCCCACACCGCCCTGGCCTGCCCCTCCCACGGGTATAAAGTCTCGCTCTCCCTCTTGCACTTTGACCGTTTCTTCCTTTTCTCTTTAGCTCTCTTTGCCTTTTGGCTTAGATCAAGTGTAGTATCTGTTCTTTTCAGTTTAATCTCTGAAAGAGTCCTACTGGACTCAATCTTGATTATTCTAATTTTTTTCTCCCGGGAGCGCATCCTCTGTGCTTGCGCATGGTCGCTCCCACCGTGTTCCTGGTATTACACTGCCTCCAGGCGACGCGAACCTTTTACTTTTCATTGCAATCTACAGCGTGTCTGTAGATGTGAGGAAGAGTTGCCTTGTGGTGTATCACAATCGGAAGTGTCATGAGCTGCTAGACTATGCTATTGAATGCCCTGGTGACGTTTGAGTCATGGTTGGACTGTCTCTGTTCGCGATGATGTGCTTGGGTAGGTATTTGTAGATTTGCAGACACCTCATAGCTGCTACGAGTGCTAGGTATTAATGCAAGTTGGAGAGCGTATGCAGGTAGGCTGTTGAGATGCATGTCCTAAGTATCTTGTCTGGCTATGTGATTGTAATCTGGGAAAGAGCAAGCAAGTCTCGAGACTCCTTGAGATATTGTACCAAGATCAAATCTACGCTGTTGAAATATCAAATGCTTTGTGCTGGGTAGAAATAATCACCATTTGCACTTCACCCAAACCAACGCGCGCCCACATCACGGTGGAAATATCCACTCTTCACATTCTACAACTTTCCGTCTCACTGATCAAGCACACTGGCCAAGATGGCGAGCAACAACAGTTCTAACATGATCGATCCTGCTATCTTCGAGTATCTGAAAGCTCACGGCGAGGAGGAGATTGAGGTTGGCGACAAGCTTCACCAAATCTCTGCCGCTCTCAACCGCAACATCTCTACCTGCCAAGGCCTTCTCAGCCGTATTCACTCTACCCCAACCTCGAAGTGTAGGTAATGTCTATTTCGATAGCACAGTTTCCTACTTTATCGCTGTTTGCTAATGGCTCTGATCAGTGGCCCCGTTGCTCAAGCAGGTAGAAGAGACCGGCATCCAGCCCGAGATTGAGGGCGTGGGAGAGCTCGCCCAGTTTGCATCTAAGTATCCGTACTACAAGTACGTGCATACCGTGCTTAGGACCCCTCTCCACTCAACAGATTCTAACCCGGGAGTAGATACAACAATAAATGGAGCCGCAACATCCAGAATGTGGTTGGCACAATCCTCCTCACAGGCTGGCTCGGTGGTATGGGCACTGAGTCTCGACCCGGCGAGCTAGGCCGTCTTTTAGCTATCGAGGATATTGGTGAGATCCTAAAGGGTACGTGACGCCCCGGCGCAGCACATCATTAGTTAGTTCACGACTTCAGAAACGTCTCTATTAACACGGTCATAATACAGTGCCCGTTAACCTCAAGGACCGAGACTCCTTCCACGTTACCATCGAAGAGTATCTGTTGGCGCTCACCGATATCACCGAGGAGCTCAGCCGGCTAGCCATGAACTCGGTCACAATGGGTGACGTGGCGCTGACAGTGCGCATCAGCAGCTTCATTAAGGATTTATTCGCAGGCTTTCAGCTACTTAATCTCAAGAACGACATTGTGCGGAAGCGCGTTGATGCTGTTAAGTATCACGTCAAGAAGGTGGAAGATGTCATCTACGATCTCTCCCTACGCAATCTACTCCCTAAGACCGAGTGAATTCGAGATTTAAGGAGCTCACGACTGAATCCCATGGCTGTTATCTTGCTACTAACTAGGCATCCCAAGTCAATCCGTGCCGTTTCGTAAAGGAACTAGATATTTTATCGTCAAGACCTAAATAAGAAGCTCAGTAGTTAAAACAGTTCAAAGTTTACGGCAGGGCGACCCATTTCATTATCTTGCTCTTTAGATACACAGTCATCGTACCCAAACAAGTAGCTTAAGTTTATTATATAAAAACAGGGCCTTAATGTTGAGCGCGCCCGCAATTGCAACCATAATCACTACTAGTATGTGAACAAAAGACTTGTTCTGCCAGACACAGACGTTGAAGTGCATGTCGTCACTTTGACTGTCTTCAAGGTGGGATGGGATGGTGGGAGAGCTTCCATATCGGCTTATCGGTTATCGATATGCTGTAGCTCTACCAAGCTAGGTCGGATTTTCGGATATGAAGTTCTACTATCTAACTCGGAAACTAGCCGTTTTTGGCAATCACCTCACAAAGCTCTGACCTGCTCTAGATTTGGTTAGATTTGTATGAGTATTCAAGCATACCCCAGCTGAACCCCGGTAAAAAAAGAAACTAATTTAATTGTACGGTCGAGCGCGCAAAAAGTCCTACTATAGGGCTCTATAGCGCAGTACAGCGCTATATACCACTAAGTCCACTATAATACTGCTGCCTAAATAGTACGGCCACTACAGCCACGGGCACTAGCCACTCATTAAATTAGCTGCTTCCATATAGCTATATCTTTTCATTTGAATCTATTGATACCTCTATTTTGGTGGCAGACACTGCTAGTTTGATGTACTTACAGATTACCTTTACTTACGACCGCCCGACCGACCAACCGAAAGCTAGACTGTTGTTTTTGAACCTCCCCACATATTCATAGCCCCTGCTGCCAGTTCTATACAAATTTGGTTAGAGTTAGAGCAGATACCATGGGTATGTGGGGCGTTGCCAGAAACGGCTAGTTTCCGAGTTAGATAGTAGAACTTCATATCCGAAAATCCGACCTACTACCAAGCTACCTTAAGTAGCTAGGTACGCGCCAAGTGAATTTCATCGTTTCGCTTTTGCTGGTAACTAGAACCCTTGATGTGCTCTTCCGCATTCCTTGACGTTATGATCGTTTAATACAATTCAGGTTAGTTACCTACATATAGCTATAATTTAATCCATCGCATAGAACCCGTCAACGTACCAGATTCGCCAAAAGCGCAGTCTCCCCAGGCACAGCTTGCCAAAACATCTCGCATAATAGAAAACTGCGCAGCAGCTCCCCACCATGTCGCAAACCCCGGGGAAAGGCGTCCCAGCCCAAGAGCTGGCGAAACCTAAGGAGACAGATGCACCGATGCAGGCAGTCCGAACGATACCTTCCCCGGAAGCGCAAGCGCTGCGTCATGCGCACCCAGCTATCCTCCTCGCTTTGTTCGCGATACGGTTCCACGCGCTGGTAGCCGACCCCGTATCGGCGATGCAGAGTTCGCTGCCCGTGGTCCTGGCGCTACAGGCCGCGTATACGGTTGTTTGCCTCCCCGCCGCGGGCTCGCAAGGAGCAAAAACGCACCGGAAATTGCGACCCGGCGAGAAGAAGAAGGCCGGCTTGGAGAGTGTTGGGCCGAATCTCGCTGTGGTAGGTTTCCTTGTCGTCGTTGTCCGATTGTCAATGTTGGGCCTAGGTGTAAGAGCTAACACTGAACCAATTTCCAGACAACCCTCGTGGCCTTCGTGTTAACCATTGTTTCCGCCGGCGCGCTCCACGTTCTGTTGGTGCTCTTCGGCGCCCCGTTCCTGACGCACCTCCCGCATACCTTTCTCTGCTCTCTCCATATGTCGCTTCTGGGGCTGTATCCGCTGTTCTACACACACGGCGTCGCTGGAAACGACTGGATTGAGATCGTAGGTGCGAGGGCCCCTTTCGACGAAGCCTTCGGTGGGCTGGTAGGCGCAGGCGTAGGAGCTTGGCTAGGAGCCGTCCCGATCCCGCTTGATTGGGACCGCGAGTGGCAGAAGTGGCCTGTGACGATTCTCTGCGGCATCTATGCTGGATACACCGTTGGAAAGCTGATTGGAGGAACGCTAGCCTTTGGGAAGAGATTCGGCGATATTGAGTCGTCTTAATGGATGTTCAGAAAGAAAAGCAGTTAATAAAACTCAGAACACTATATCTTTACACATGTAGAAGTCATTCGATTTCGACTATTTCAAGTGGGTCTAACCGAGGATCTTGATAGTATGTTACGACGGCCGTCTATACTTCCACCGGTAATCTCAGTGACACGATTTCATAGGGCCAATTTTTATGGCTTCCCAAAGAACATCAAAACACTGCTTGTAAGTCACCGCCGCAGACTTGCATTGCACCATAGATCAAACGGCAGCGCTTCGAAGCAATTGAACATAAGAATTGCTTTCGCTAAAATAATAAGTTCGTCATCTTCACAATAATGTTTTCCGTGCCCACAGAGCGGGACAGTAATTACGGTGTTTGGATAACTTCGATCGCATGAATCTGCGAGGGCGAATCGAATGAATCATATTGCCCGTTGATATTTCAATTGGACATGCAAACAAATCCTATCCCGCAGTAACATAGTGTACTAATATCTTTCACTCTATTAAGTCCTACCCATCCGCCCCTGAACTTAGGCGTGCCTATTTTCCCACGCTTACTACTAGAGTAAGAATTAGTCCCCTCATTCTGCTCAGCCGCACAAGAGAGCAAAAATAGACCCTACAACACCGTTGTACTAGGTTAGGTAGGTAACAGTGGTCCGGAAGAATTAGAAGAAGAAGAAAATTGTCAAGATATTACATCTCTATGGGGTGTAAAAGACAAAAGTGTAGTCGTACCGTGGATCGAACACGGAACCTTCTCGGGACTTTGAACACATCAATGTGAACGAGAAATCATAACCATTAGACCATACGACTTGCTCATATGAAGATTCTTCCGAAATACAATTCTTGACCAAAACTCCAAGGGTTCCAGGCAGACACGATAGTGAATTGAACAGAGTATGCACCCCTACAGAGTGGGTTGGACAAGAAGTAAATGGTATTCGGAAACATTTCAGTTGGATAGCTATAGAATATCAATAGGCATCAGGATTAAAGTAATCGGTGACATCAATAATTCGAGGATCATTATTCGATCCGATGCTATCAGCATAGAATCTCATGTTGGGAGCTTAGAAGTTCAATCATACAAGCCAGCTACATTCTCATAGTGCAAATGGTGTTATTTATATTGCATTCTATGAGTAAGCACCTACAGCAATGAAGTTAATCCCATGATCGGCCTGCCGAAACCGCCGGGGTCCTTCAAGTCTTACTGCCCCCCTTAAAGGAATGTTAATTCAATAGAAATGTGTTGGGTACTATGATGTTGTATAGTAGCGTTAAAATCACCTAGAAGGAGCTATTGACGGGTGTTTCTTTTTGTGTTATGGTGACTTGATAACGAGATCGGACAATATACCAGGAGCAATTCTAGCTGAATGTTACAAGGGCTTGGTTTCAAGGGCTTGGAAAAGTGTTCATATTAATAATAATCATCTAGGGCGTCAAGGGGGCCATAAGGTCTAGTCCTTCCTTTGGGCTAGGCGGCGACCTTCGTCTCTATATGTAAAAGCTTCGCTTTCGTTCCTCGCTTTCGTATAGCCTGTATCGGGTGCGATCAGGTTATCACGAGAACGCGCGGGAGCAACGCGGGTGCGATCAGGTTATCGCGAGAACGCGCGGAACGGGTACGGGAGCCAGCCTTGCCGCTCATATGATTATATACATGAATTGGAGTTCTAGGCCCAAAGGGTTTCGGGTGCCTGAGGCAGCCCCAATCCCTTGGGTGGTCCGTGTGACACTGAATATACTCCATAGATTCAAGAAACAATGAGGCCGGTTTTAGAGCATCAGCTGTGAGTTATCGACCAAGCCACAGAGGCACACACACTAGGTTCAAGCATAGCGAGTTGAATATGTACGAGCATTGACATAGCTATTGTAACTCAATTGCAATCTATCCATTTTGGCTGCGAGAGTCCAATGAAAAGGGAATGATTGAGGTTGCAAGTATATATCGTCTTTAGTAAGTCCACATCGCCGTAGTGCACGTCGTGATATGCAATTCTATGATTAGTGTATTTAATAAAGAGATGAAGATATAAAAGTGATAGGGTGAGTGAGATATGATTTTTTGTAGTAGCAAAACCATCAACAAAAACAAAGCGTCCTGAATCACTTCAGTTCCTACTATATTGAAGACCTTGTTAGATGATACAAGCGAGCACTTCGATTGTTTGAGCACCGTAAATAGTATAAGGTGAACTAGCTAGTGAAACCAATATACACTGCCTTATTCATAACACAAGCGGCTGGTCCGTAGATACGAAGATGCCTAAGTTAGAGTATGGGACAACAACACAATACTCTTATTATTGTACGGTTCTACTTAAGTAGGCATCCGAGATAATGAAACGAAAGATTTACTCGGCCTAGCTGCCTGGCTACCTGGCTACCTGGCTTACTTCTTGTCGACAGGTGTCAGGTCCTTCACCGCCTCCAAATTTTCGAGGCGGGCCTCCAGCTTCATCTTTATCAACTGGGCAGCCGTGCTAGTTAACGGCAGCCAGAGGGGGATTTTGTCGTTTCGGCTGGCGACAAGGTACAAAACTTCAGCTACGGCAGAGGGCGGGACGCCAGCACCGGCCGCGACACCTTTCTTTACCCAAGCAGCCAACCTACGTGAGGGCATGTCGGCCCCATCATAGGCCTCGTGGACCTTGGTATACTTCTTGCTGCCGTGCTCGAACTCCGTCTTCACACCGCCCGGTTCGACAATGCATATGTTGACTGGCGTGAGAAGAAAAAGGTCAATCAGCACGTGATGAATGCATGGGAAATAAATGCAAGCAAAACTCACTATTCCAGTCCGGGTGCAACTCCCGCGCAAAAGACTCTGACCAGCCTTCAACTGCAAACTTGCTTGCATGGTAGAAGGACTGACCAGGAAAGGCGGCCACTCCAGCGAGCGAGGAAATATTGAAAATAATGCCCCCGCGGTGGTCCTTGGACTGCCGCATCACTCTCGTGGCATTCGTGGCCACGCGCACGGTGCCAAAGAAATTGGTCTCGAGCTGGTCGTGCATTTCCTCCTCGGACGCCGCCTCCGTGTCACCAGCTAGCTCGTAACCTGCGTTGTTAACGAGGACATCGATATGAAACTTATTCCCGGAGTGGTTTGCCGCCGCCTTGAAAGCGGTCTCAACTGATGCGGGCGATGTAACATCCAGAGCCAGCTTGAGAATGGCGTCGTTGTCCGGAAGGTAAGATAGGCTGGAAGGGTTTCGAGCCGTCGCGATGAGGCGCTGACCAGGCTTGCTGGCCACGAGCTCCGCGATGGCGCGGCCGATGCCGCTGGAGCACCCGGTGACTATGACTCTGACGTTAGTTTTGTCAAAGAGAGTAAAGGAATCCGTACTGAACCAGGTAGCATCAGCTGGAAGCTGATATGCTTTTGTGTTGACTGGGTTCATCTGGACTGATTGGTTGATGATGAGGCAAAAGATTACAAGCGCTGTTGCTGAATTGGTGTATCAACTCTGGTTCTCACACATACATAGTTAAAAACAATCTTGTTATCTTTAGAGTTCGAAAATGATAGCTACCGAGTAGGACGTTTTATATCAGAATGATCCATCAAAAGTTATTTGATCTGACTAAAACGTCGGCGAGCTCAAACGGGTAACCCCCCAAGTGAGTACTGAAACCAATCAACCCCCGTATACACTTTCTTATATTATCTAATATTTCTCCAAATCGAATGGGAAAAGAGTCCGTATGGTCATAATGACAATAGAGATCAAGGCTAAGTATGGCAAATAAGTTGGCAATCTTTCGCAGTGACGGAGTGACACTAGAGAGATAGCTCGTATCATCGACCCGGTTAAGCAAGTCGACGTAGATCATGTATGAGCAGTATCACCCTAGTATCAAGAAGGCAGAGCTGTCAAGGAAAAGCAGTCGGAACTAAAATCTCACCTTGCTTCCTGTAGCCACAAGCGAACTAAAGAAAGTCTTGTTATTCCTAGGAAGGGACCCTCCAGAAATGATGTGTTTTTTAAGCAGATAGCAACGTATTCATATATGCACTACGACTTTCAGACAGAGATGTGAAATTTTTTTCTAATTAGTCGTCAACCTTTCCCGCGCGACCATCATGTTTTCAGGGGCCTGGTGGTCAGTGGCAAACTGTCCCGAATGTCACGGAACAGAACTGCAGCACTATACCACAACACTATCAAAAGATAGAACGTTGTCAAGTCGGAAACTTGACCGTCTGCAGTCACTTATACAGTTGGAGCCGTGACACTGGATTTGGAAGTTTCGACAGCCCCCTTTACATTTTCTTATCCAAAATCGTATTTTGATTTTTTGTTGCGAGTATGACATCGTCTGTTAAAGGTTCCACGCGTCTAGCATCCACCCCAAGCACTTCGTGTTACATTATCGTCGGCCTTGTCAGCCTACCAAATTTCTACAGCGCGCCAGGTGGAAGCTAGGGCACGCCATCAAGGATAACGCTGACCCATTGTGTGACGGCAGTAACTGCGGTACCCGCCGATCATGGTAACCATAGTCGAGTAATGACATAGGGGCTTATTTAGTGTTTAAGGATACTTTGTCGTTCTACGTATCACGCCCTACGTTAAGGTTACTCCCTAGAATTACCCCATCCCCATCAACGCAACCAACAGCATTGCAAACGCACTCCTAGTCAGCTCCCATCCATCCTCCATTTATCCAGCAGCTCGTTGCACTCTTCGAGTTAGTGGTCACGGTGGTCTTTGTCTCACTGCAATAGAAATCAGCCACTGAACCCTGAATCGATGTCCCGGTCAATCCCTTCAAACTTTCCCCATAGAGTGCCCGACAAGAACTACACAAGAAGATCGGCGACACAATGGGTTTGTACGACTTAAAAAGAACAATAGCACGTACATCGCAGTGACTGTTCCAGTAACATGCTTTGTCGAATATGATAAGCTGGTCTGTGTGACGGTGGACTGGGGCTTAGTGATCGAGACGGTGGCACCAGGTTTCTGACCGCTGCATACGGTTGACGGTTGAGGAGTCCTAGCTGCTATCTCAGTACGGCACGAATGATGAACAAAATTTGTGTCTCTAGCTGGAGGGTGGGAAATTTATCTTTAACCATAAGTGGCCGCAACTTACACTGTAGCAGTAATAATACGGATAACTGTGAGAGAAAGCTTTAGAACTGCCTTATCTGAATGGGAATGTGAGAGAAGACTATGACATACCGTTCTCCGTAGCTGTTGGTGTGGGAAGCACAGTAATACTGGTGCTCGTCACAGTATAAGTCGTCTCTGTAACGGTGACTGTAGTGGCCATGACAACCTTGATAACCTCCTTCACACCGCTAATTGGAGTGTCTGCTACTTTTGCGGTTTCAGCCGCTGGTCGAGAGCAGGCTAGGCCGATGCAGATGGTCGGGGCGGGTAGATCAGGTGGGAAACCGCAGGCGTTTCCAATGCACATCGTCCCAGTTGGCCTGTCCAAACTGTAATGGCAGGAGGCGGTCTTTGTTGTCGTGGTTGTCGATTTTTTGGTAGTTGTTGCGTCAGTCGTCGTGCGAACTACGACTGATGTTAGGATCACGGTCTCTTTTATTGGCGTAACTGTTACTGTCGTTGTAGGTCCACTGCAAGGCGCCGTTATAGTTTGAGGGGCCAGAATTAAGGTCTGCGTCTGTGTTCCAATGGTTGAAAAGACGGCTATGCAATGAAAATTAGAAAATGTCAGTAAAAGTTTGTTTATATCGCTGGAGGTCGAGCACGCACTGGTTGGATTGGGTGTACTTGTGATCCCTATGATCACAGTCGGGGTAGCCTATGTTTTCTCAACGTTAACGCGATACCTCTTGGGCATAACTGCTTTGGAGAGCCGCTTACGGTAACTGTTACAGTGGACGGCGAAACACTTGTTAGGTTAATCACTCTCTGTACCGCCACGTTCCCACCAGAAATGACGATTCTCCATTGCCCTGACGACATAGAAGAGTACGCGATTGAGCTTATTGAGACTTAGCCTTTGTGACCGGTTGGGATAAAGATTGTCAAGGTTCTCCTCACCATGTTGACGTCGCTTCTTGGCCATCAGGCGTCGTATTAATGGCAGTGCAAGTATACTGATGCCCGGCAGGGTCAACCAGAGCAGGCTTTACTGATTCCTGTACGCAACCTGATGAGAATTAGTGATAATGTTCAATGTATTTTGAGTAACCTAACCCAGTACCTTGAAATATGGAAGTGAAGGTGAACAGATCATCAGATGACGTATCGACATTGTAGGAGCCACCATTAGAGTAATCCACGCCGTAGACAGTACACGCAGCTGAAGCTCGAAGCGCCAGGTATCCTACCAGTAGGCAAACTCGTGCGATTCTTGAAGCCATACTGATATCCGGTTCAGGGTCTAATATTTGCTGAACTAAGTTCTCTTGAGTCGCAAGTCTGCGTAGAGCCTAAGGAAGAGGCGCTACTTTTGTAGTATGAACAATACGCTCATGGCTATAACACTTCTATAGGCATAAGCTGCTCGTAATGGCTATTTAATATCGGTCAATACTACGCAAGCTAAGAATAGTAATTTCAGGGTGCCGCCGTACCGTGGTAAGCGACCATTGCAGCTTCAAAGGTCTAGCCTTATTGGATTAGCGAAGCACGCCGCGGTAGGTAGCAATATACGGGCAGGCAATGTTGCATATGACGAGATCTTCCTCAGGCCAAGTTGTTGCTGGCGAGGCCAGACCTAGGTCTAGATCGGTTGTCTAGGCGGCCACATGGCATGGGGTACGATTACCAGGTGGGAAACTCTACTCAAAGTACCAAGTTGAGCAGAAAGAATGAAAAAAGAGGTATAAATGACCTAAATAATATCATAACTTGCAAGCTCACCAGGACTACAATATGGGTTTCTGAGAAATAGAATCGTACCGACTGGCGCAAAAACACCTTCAGCTACTTTTATGTAACTTTGAGCATTCGCACCCAGACCTCCCAGGCGAAAAACAACAAGGACACCTGACCAACGGTTCGGTTAATATTTGATAGTGCCATTGAAAGACTGGATGCATACCGGCTTCGAGCCGATATACTGGTACGATCGCTAAGCATAGATAATGACATGATCGTATACGCATCTTATTGTCATTGGTCCATGCCAACGTCGTTTTCGGAGCTGGTACCGTGAATGTAACTTCAATGGTCTTATTCGGCGTGATATAGCCTAAGCAATAGAACGAAGATAAATCAGAGTCGATCTTGCAGGACTCTCGAAACTCCAGAGTAAGTTCAGGTTATACAGAAGGCTATACTACCTACCTCTAGGAACAAGGTGGCCCAGCTCTTAGACCTCACGCCAAAACAAAGTTAATGATGAGAAGAGTTGACACGTACGTAGGTAAATTCACTCTACTTGATCGACAGGCACGACAGGGCGAGATTATCGCCAGCTGGCTGAGCTTCATCACGCATTTTGCCTGAATCTCTTGCATGGCTGCACTAATAATACTACCTTTGTATCTCAGCTGCCTACGGCATTTTTGTTGGGTCTCCGCACTTGTCAACTAATCATCCGGGGTCAATGGCCGGAGGTTTAAAACAGGAAATCTAACGTTGAGTTTGAGTCCTAGGAGGGAAAAAACAAGCAGGCCGAAATAGGCTTATAATATGTGTAGTTGACCTGGACGCCTTCGGTTAACCACAGTGCAAACGGACCAGCTATCGTTCTGTAGCAATCATTGTAGAGAAGGTGTAAATAGACAGTGCATTTAGGGATCCCTCACTGTGGTCGCTTTGTCAATTACTATATCCATTCTATAGCATCGAGTCATTGAAGTACAAACTGGCAGGTAAAATGAAACACCCTCACCGAATTCCATTTGGAGCTGAACGTAAACTCATATTTATTGATAAACTCCTATCGAACGGGTGATTGACCCTTCGTATTCTCCATCTTTACCATTCGAGTATGCTCGCTCGTAAGTAAACCTTGCCTAACGCCGCTCAATATCCCACCCGTTTTCTGGACCATGCTGGTATACGCGCGTACTAAAACTACATGTTATATCACTCTTACACAAACTGTCTGGCGTCTTGTGGCAGAACACCTGAGCGGGTTGGTGTTATTGGATCTCCAGTAGCGTGAGTAACAGGTTGTTGTTGCACGCCGGGTTGAGAGCCACGCCAAGGCTCCATATCATAGCCGTTGGGTTCCTCGGATTGCTTCGCCTTCTGCACCAGCTTCTTGAAGACCTTCTTCACCAGCAAGATGGTAATAAAAGCGGGCAATACGAATGCGACTATTCCGAGGAGGGCAAAGTCGTAGCTCGGCGACAACGCAAGTGGGAAACCACTGTATATGGTCAAAATATATCAGACAGAAAAGGGCAGGTGTACTCACGTAAAACCATTTGCAATACCAAGCGGTATAACCACGCGCCCAAGCCACACGTGAACTGGTGCGATCCTGGTTGTTTGCTGTGTTTTCTTGTATATACGATGATGTAGGTACCCTAGGGCGAGTTGGGCAATGACAAAGATGAAGACGAAGATGCCGATGATTTGATGCGCCGTATTGAATTTGCGACTCTGTGAGG
Organism: Xylaria castorea; assembly: GCA_022495115.1. Classification (NCBI taxonomy): domain Eukaryota; kingdom Fungi; phylum Ascomycota; class Sordariomycetes; order Xylariales; family Xylariaceae; genus Xylaria; species Xylaria castorea. The sequence continues at coordinate 1,078,996 of MU382627.1, read as the reverse complement.
TGGAAGTCAGCAAACATAAATACCACTAGAACATCGAGTGCTTTTTCTTGGAATATCGATATTGCTGTAGAGAAGCAGTTTGTAGACAAAAATGGGAACTGACCCTATTATACGACGTGCTTATGACGAACCCAAGAATTGAGCCGATGAGAACCAACCCGAATGCCACAACTTGGTTGATAGCATGCCAGCGGACTGACCCGCCAACCCGTAGAACCAATATACCGAAAGGCCATATGCCCACGAATGTGAGAATCATAAACACGGCGTGGAGGATAGCCTTCTTGTCTACGTACCCGCTCGCCGCCGATTGTTGCGCTGCGCCCACGGATGTGATATTCTCATTGGCGGGAATCTCTGGGGTACCACCGGTCCCCGTGGCACGCACCAAGTCCATAGTAAATGAACCATAGCTCCAATGAATCTTCACCGACTCCCTAGGATCATCACTCCGCGTATCGCTGCTACGTCCCGTTGCGTAGGCCATATCATGTGCTGTACTAGAAATGTCGAGTTCTCCGTTGCGCGGCCATGAACGACAGTTGCCGCATACTCCATTGAAGACAAATGTGGTATCGTTGAACAATCCTGTGCCTGGCAATGCTTCGATATTGATCTCGGAGTCATAGATAGGCTCGCTGTGACCATAACACCGACGTGGAGATATCGTCACGTTTTTCCCGGACGCTGACGGATAAGCCATCAACACCAGTGGATTTCCTCCCATGGTGCTTGCGCCTAGGCCCACCGCGACCCAACTGGTCTGTATGGAGAACGCCATTGAGAAGAATAGATCTGAGGATGATGTATCATTTGGGACATTAAGGGCGAAGGCGAGGTCCTTTTGGGGCGAGACGAAGAGTGACGATGGTACCGCTGCTGTCGTGAGCGGAAATGCTGTATGTAGTATGTTAACAGACGATCTCGCTCATAAGCCTTCGCACGCATCACGCATCGTGAACGGATGAAAACTACTCCCCAGGGTCAGATATCTGCCAGAATTTATGCCACTCACCCGCTAATGAAGCCAGTACCAGCTGGCGTATAGATGCCTGCATCTTGATACCCAGCATCGATATAGTCACAGTTAAATTTCCCGCAAGTTGAATTTACTGATATTGTGTTTTTCCCCTTTTATTTATTTATTGTTTAAGTAATACGTAACCAGCGTAAAAGTAGGGAAAGAGAAGTGGAAGGGAATAAAGTATGCGGGAACCTATGACCATTGTGAGACTGGCCCCCATCGTCCCATATAGGTACTCTATGATCTATCCAATTTTTGTCCGAGAGTTAAGTACTGCGTAGTTCAACAGCAGCTGGAAGCGACGTATAGGCGGCAACTAGGGGTCCTTGTAAAGCAGTCTAGCATATTGAGTGTTGATTGGTAGATGGCGACAAAGATATGCCCAAATGGCCGGCGGCAAGCTTCTTGGCTAGCGGTTGGTTGGCCCAACCAGGCGCGAAGCGCTCAAATTGGCACACCCGTAAATAAGAGCGTCGCACTCAAGAGGATCGCTTCGGTAGTTCCCTGCTCGTGCAATTAAGGCATAGGTGATTATAATTGCCTGGACATTCATTGGCCTACGGCCAGGGACAGGCGTACGCACATGCTTAGGATGATATGCTTTCTTACTCCGATGCAATGGCTTCATCAGGTACATGTGCTATGGGCGTTTCACATCCCTCTCGGCGTAGCGTAACTTACATGAGGCGCAAATGCATACAGCGTCAGTGACAGGAAATAGTAATTTGGCACGACTTATCACAAGTGCATATGTACAGTTTTATATTCTGGTATATATAGCCGAATCTGTTCAAAGAAGGGTCCGAGGGTGAGTTCACGAGGATACATAAATCTCATACACCGTTGAGCTGACTTTGGGCATTAATAACATCGCCGATACTAACATAGTCAAGCTACGCAGTCCTCGTCAGCATCGCCGTCTGGCGTTTCGAAGGACCAAGCAGATGAGGGAGACTTACTAGTACCACGTTGGGGACACGTCCATACTGTTGCTTGCAGGTGTTTGTTTGTGCAGTAATGGAAGAGACAGAATTTGTATCGCCAGCATGAACCAGGTCAGGAAGGTCGATACCCAGAACTTCGTAGTTCCTGTTGTGGTTTGCGAGGATCAAACGGCCGTCAGCAGAGGCGCCAGCGGGTCGGTCGACATTGCACCCGCTCACTGCAATACAGGAGGTCAGTTATCGCTTTTGTGTTCAAAAGCTGAATAAAGAGAGAAGCGATCTCGAGAATGACTTACGCTGGGCTTCTTGGGGGTCGAATGGCGTCTCAAAATAGTAGGCGAACTCGTCGAGGATGTATGGGACTTTGCTGGTATCGGAGTTGTAATCTAAAGTCTCGTCAGTCGTTTTGTGTAAAGAAAGCGATAACCCAAAGTGAAGCGTGACGAAACTTACCCATAAATACGACAACCCTGTTTCCGCTTGAGATCAAGTCTCCCAGTGTTGGCCAGTCATCCAATCCAAGTTGACCTGAGGGCGTGAAAGTATATGAATCTAGTCCTGCAGACTTGAAGGCATCGTCAAACTTGGTGATGTCAATTGCATCTCCATTTGTGACTGCAAGACTCAGAGTTAATCATGACCATTCAGACTGTGTTTTGTGAGAGTTTCAAAAGCTTATGGATACTATCTGGGCCCGAAAAGGAAACATCTTGCTCTGAAAGTTGACAAAAGAAGAAGAAAATGGTTATGAGAATTCCTTACTGAGTAGTGTTACTACGTCGTCCGGGTGACCATCGACCCACGTCTTCACAGTACCAAGATAGTCTTGAAGAGGGCCAGCATCCAATAAATCGCACGACTATGGGAAAATCATTAGCAGGCTTTTTAAATGTACAGAGCTGATTACGCTGAGATTCTTGAATCTTCTACAATGATGTTGACGATGCAGCTCCAGGCCCAACAACTGCTCCACTCGAGAAGCCTTTGTCATGTTATACTTACTGTGTGACACATTTCAATGACACCATCTTTGTCGTGCGTCTGCGTGGTCAGAAACCGAATGCCTTGGTCAAGCTGCGCCGAAACCGACGTGAGTTGATTGTCCGAAGGCCCAATGCCTACAAACCCTGAGTTGTGCGACCCGGAAAAGGTGACTTGGCTGTACTTTCGGTCGCAATACTCGGCCTTTCCATTACAGTCGGCAGCGGCGCTCGCGACGAGCGCGAGAGCGGATAGAGACGTTGCCGTGCGCATTGTCGCGAGAGTGTCAATTGTACCGCCGGAAGGGAGACCGGGGGAAGCTCGCCAGTATTAAAGCAGACCAAAGACCGATATATGGGTGCGAATCTCCTCTTTGCAGTTCGCCTAGATAGTTGATACAGTATTGTGCTCGTACGTGCGCCTAGCCCCGAACTCTCGAGAACTTCAATGCGAAGGCACACCTCAGTTTTTATAGGAGGTGTCTTCGTCCCGAATGGCTTCGCATGAACAAGACCATGGCAGCTCCTGGGAGAGCAAAGATGACCCACGTGGGTCGACGACCAGCGCGTCTACGGCGACCTAAGCTGATCTGCCGCATCACGAGCCAGTAGCATGCTGGTGGCCGTCTCTAATAGGAAAAAACAGAGAATGCAACCTTCTTTATTTGATGTCTGATCACCGGGAAGGATTGCGATCCAGCAAGGGTCCAATGAATCGGACCGCAGGCCATCTCGTAGCCTGTATTGTCCAAAACAGTCGGCTTGTCCAAGACTCATCGCGTGCTAACTAGGTGTTTGATGCTAGCCATGTGCGCTCATGATTGGAACAGCATTCGCAATTCTGTCCAGCAGTTAGCTATCAGGTTACGTGCTAAATACCAGTTTAATTGTACTAGGGTGGGGAAACCCTTGTACGTAGCACTGTGGTGTAATGGTTGAAACATGGCAATGGGAAGATCTTCCCCTTTTTCGTGAGGGGACTCGGACTGCGCCCCTGATTAGGTATATAAGTGCCGCCCTACTAACACAAGACGGCATAAAACGAGTGACCGGTCTACGTGTTGCCCTATTACTCCCACTATGAGTAGGGATATTCGACTCCTGTAGGCGCTTATATATATACACACGTCTTTGAGATAGTTGTGCATGTACCTTCTAGAAAAAGATATGAAAAGTAGGAGGCACTAAGTTATATAAAGATAACTATGCTCCTAAGTTGTATATACGTGTGCATATTTACCAACAGGAGCCCTCTGATAGATGGACGACGAGTCAGATATGTGATATTTCACGTATTTCACTTTCGCCTTATCCGCTTAGGCAATAATTATTACGATAACCAAAGAAAAAGTCTAGATTCCAATTGTGTGATTAGACGACTTAATGAGTGCTTGGTTTTCTTAGAGGCGACGGCTTCACCTTAGTGAGACAGTTCGTTAGTGTCTTACCTATAAAGCTGCTCCGACCCAGGGAAAGGGTCCGGTGGAGAGGAGCTTCTCTAGTGCCACGGAATATGAAACTCGTGGGTGTTTATCCCAAAGGTGTTCAACTTTATTTTCTAGAAAATGAAAGTTGCAAATTGAACTGACAGTAACGATAAGCATGTACAGCCGAGTCGTTCTTCCAGAATCGATAAGGAGATAGATGATTTGATTGGAGGAAACATGAGGCTCGCGGTATTTCATTAGTGGGAATAATTAAGGTTGGTACAGCTTGTAGCAATTACCTTCGTAACGTCTCTTACAGTAGTCTATTCATTGACGTCGCAAGATAAAATAGAACCACTTGCATTCTGATATCATGGTTAGTCAATCCAAAGCATAAATAGAGTTGTTGGGATTGGCGGCGGTGGTGGTGTTGCACGTAGATAGTAAACCTTTGAAGCTGAGAAAAAGCAACTAATTCCCGCCTCACGAATTAGCGTTGTTAGCGTTAGTCCTATCGGTCTCTCTAGATCACATACTGATTTGTGGGCCGATCCCTGCAATAGCTCCAGATTTTTACTACTACTAGTTATGGTGTCTATGATGCCATGATATTAGCACGATTTTACGGAGCTGAAGAAAGACGGCCGACTGGCGATGAGAGAAAAGTAAGAGAACCATCTCTGGCCCCGTCACGACCTCCCCGTCGTCAGCAAACTCCATTAGTTAGAAGGACAGCCTGCCCTTATCAAGTGTGGCCCTCGCTAATATGGCGACCGATCAGAAGCAGGCGTCCGCGCCAGCCACCCAGAACTACAAGGGCTTCGTCGCTGGCGTCTTCTCCGGCATCGCCAAGCTCACGGGTAAGTTCTATTTCTATTGCATACAATTCGCATTCCTCATTTCAAAGCATGTCCCGGCGTCGGGGGGATAGATATCTGCAATGCGCATCACATCACACCAGCATCGGCATCTAACGCGCTTCCTCTCTCCCTAAAGTCGGTCACCCGTTCGATACGGTAAAGGTACGATTACAGACGACCGATGCGACGCGCTTCAGCGGACCTCTGCAATGCGTGGTCCAGACGGTGCGAAACGAGGGTGTTCGGGGCCTCTACAAGGGCGCGACGCCCCCGCTGGTCGGCTGGATGTTCATGGACTCTTTGATGCTCGGCAGCCTGACCATCTACCGTCGGCTGTTAGCTGAGCATGTATTTGTGCCGAGGTTACACCTTCCTACGCTCCCTATTGGTGGTAGTAGTAGCAGTAGCAGCATCGCACCCGAGCCGGAAGCGAATCCTGTGGACCACCTCCCGTCCTTCGGGCATGGCATTGCGGGCGTCATGGCTGGATTGACCGTTAGCTTCATCGCCGCGCCCGTCGAGCACATCAAGGCGCGCCTGCAGATCCAGTACTCGGCTACCAAGGCCCAGCGTCTGTACTCGGGCCCGCTCGACTGCGTGCGCAAGATCTACGCCGCCCACGGCTTGCGCGGTGTGTACAAGGGAATTGCGGCGACGTTACTATTCCGGACCTTCTTTTTTTGTTGGTGGGGATCGTACGATATAATCTCGCGGTTGCTGCGCGAGCGCACGAGCCTGTCCACGCCCGCCGTGAACTTCTGGGCTGGCGGGCTGAGTGCACAGGTCTTCTGGCTCACGAGCTATCCCAGCGACGTAGTCAAGCAACGCATTATGACGGATCCGATGGGTGGCAAGCTCAATGATGGGACGCCCAGGTTTAAGAACTGGCGGCAGGCTGCGCAAGCCGTGTATAGGGAGGGCGGAGCTAAGGGATACTGGAGAGGATTCTTGCCCTGCTTTTTAAGAGCGTTTCCGGCAAATGCGATGTCTTTGGTAGCCTTCGAGGGCATTATGAGAGCGTTGCCATGAAGAGATACCCACACGTATAGACAAAGGTTTAAAAAGGTTTATTGGATAAAGTATAGAAAGGTACGACGGACAGTGTATTTTTAAATAGCATTTACGAAGGGATCTAAGCCCGGTACTTGGATCCTGTCTAGAACACACCTCACTTACCGCCACATATCCGTATATAAGGATATGTAACATAGTCTATCACAGGTAGGCAAAAATATATCACCACTCAAGCATCATTCAGATAAGTTTTGCCTTTGAATCGAGTTTATTTTGTAACGTTGGATGTAAGAGCCAGTATTATGCAAAGTTTATGCACCTGCACTTTTTGATCTTTTGTTATCCATGATGTACTATTACAAATAACCCGATTACTCGTCATCCTCATCAGCCTCGTCGTTAACGACGTTGAAGAACTTAAGCTCGTAGACACCCTTGGAGGTGGAGACGACACGCAGCCAGTCACGGAGCTGCATTTTTTTCAAGAACTTCTTGGTCCTGTGGTGGAATGTTAGCAAACTTCCGTGCGACCCTGCGACCGTTGATCGTGTGGTGAAATCGAAGTGGCACTAACAGGTACTTGAGGTAGCGACCGGAGAGCTCGTTGTGGGCGGTGATCTCGATCTTGCCGTCGCCAACCTGCTGGATTGTGATGGTGTCGCCGAGGTTACCGACACGGCCTTCGACCTTGATCTTGTCCTGAAGGAACTTCTCGAAGGCGGCAGTATCGAAGATCTTGTCGCTGGCGGGCTGCGAGGCGTTGATGACGAACTAGCGGCGCGGCGTGAGTACTTTCGCGAGCAGATAAAGGGGTCAATGTTGGCTTGCTTACCTTCTTCGTCTGCTTCTGCTTGCCAGCCTTGCCGGACTTCTTCTACATGTCGGAGTTTTGACCTTAGCCTACTGTTTCACGCCATGATCTCGCTGGGGGGGTTCGCCAGAGAGACTGGGCCAACAGCAAAGCGGTGTCAAGGTATACGTACTGTCTGGGGAGCCATTGTTGGGGATGGTTTGATGAGGATGATTGAGGACGCAAAGAGGTTAAATCCTGCGCCTGTATATTGTTTGACGGCGATGTGGTTGTGGGAGTTGGTGGTGATTGGGAACTCTGAAAAAGTTCACGAACGAGGCGGGGATTTTGAGCTTCCAAACTTTTTGGTGTATCGCAGGAAGACAAAAGTGGACCCCGCGCTACAGTAGGCTAGGGCAAATCCTTTAATGTGGCTTGACCGCCTCATGTGGCGTTATGTGGCTTCAAACCACTTCATCGTACCTCGGTTCAGCTAACTAAACTAGCCTCGACGCCCTCGGATTCACGCTTGTATTACTGAAAGCGGATAAGTTGTTCCAGGTGTCGGGTCTTAGAACGCTACATTACAGCTACATATCTGCTTCTGAGATCTCGGGGGTCCTTGTCTCAGACTTAACTCGTTGATTCATCCCCTCAATGCGCTACAATAAAATAAGTAGCTCGTCTCCAAGTTTCCTTGTATCTAGCTTTGTTCGAGAAGTGCAGCATCATCATAGTAACATATCCTCACGCCAGAGGTTCGCACAGCCAATTGAATCGCATTTTCTGTTTCGACTATATTCATAATGACTACGGATACCAAGATACTGCCCTTTGAGGCGACCCCCTTGGATAGGATTGGTCAGTATGCTGCCGACGCCCGCGCAGCCTACGCATCACAGAAGACAAAGGATGTTGAATGGCGTCTTGTGCAGCTGAGGAAGCTGTACTGGGGCATAACAGACTACACCCCCAAGATTCTCGCCGCCTTGAAGAAGGACATCGGCAAGCCATCCGGCGAAGCTACGCTCACTGAAGTAAATTTTTGCCTCTCTGACCTCGATCTAACTCTCAGGAAATTGAAGACCTGGGTCAAGGATGATACAAATCTGGACTATCCTTTGACCTTCATGCCTCTGAGGCCTCACGTCCGAAAGGAGCCCTTGGGCGCGGTGCTGATCATCGGACCTTACAACTTCCCGTTTATGCTTAACATAGCTCCTCTGATAGGCGCTATCAGTGCCGGATGCACTGCCGTCATCAAGCCCTCCGAGAGCTCCCCCGCGATCGCCATGGTCATTAAGGAGATGGTTGAGAAGTACTTGGACCCGGGTTCCTTCCATGTTGTGAACGGCGCTGTCGCCGAGACGACAGCACTGTTAAATGAGAAGTGGGAAAAGATTTTATATACCGGCGGCCCTGTCGTGGCGCGAATCATCGCCAAGAAGGCTGCAGAGACTCTGACGCCAGTGACCCTCGAACTCGGCGGCAGAAATCCTGCCTTCGTTTCCAAAGCTTCCAATCTGGCTCTAACAGCGCGTCGACTCATGTGGGGCAAGTGCACCAATGCCGGCCAAGTCTGCATATCGCACAACTATGTGTGTGCTGAGCGCGAAGTGGTTGATGATTTCATTAAGCACCTCAACGCTACATACAAGGAATTTTTCCCCAATGGCCCCAAGGCGAGCCCCGATTACGGGCGTATTGTGAACGAGAGGCAATTCGACCGTATCAAAAACATGCTGGACACGACGAAGGGCAGAATTATCATGGGCGGCGAGACTGACAAATCCGAACTGTATATCGCACCAACTGCTGTACTTGTCAACTCCATCGACGATCCAATGATGGCGAACGAATCTTTTGGCCCCATCTGGTCTATCTACCCAGTAGACGATGTCAAGGAAGCCATCAAGGTCATGAACAAGGTTGACCCTACACCCCTGTCTCTCATGACATTCGGCTCCAAAGCTGAGAATGAACAAGGTAAGCCAATCACTTTTGACAATTTTCCCAATAGACGTACGTGAATAGTCACATAGCTAACATCGCCTCAAGTCCTCGGCAGTGTCACGTCGGGTGGAGCGTCTATCAACGACTCTTACATGCACGGATCCGTGTCCACGCTTCCCTTCGGCGGCGTCGGCGAGTCCGGTACAGGCGCGTACCACGGCCGCGCCTCCTTCGACTGCTTCACGCACCGGCGCACGGTGGTGACGACGCCTAACTGGATGGACAAGCTGCTGCGCGTGCGCTACCTGCCGCACTCTCCTGAACAACTGAGGCAGTTCCTGTGGTTGAACAGCCGCAAGCCCGACTTCGACCGCAACGGTAGGCAGCTCAGGGGTCTGGGCTACTGGCTGTGGATGGTGTTCGGGCTTGGTGGGCCTACCGCCCAAGGTGCGTTTCTTCGGTGGTTCGCCGTCCTTGCCGTCGGATATGCCTACTCCAATCAGTCTCATCGTCACCTCATCAACCTTCTTTCATAAATTGGGGCATACTACTATGACCAATACCCCCTGTTTAGTAGGGCATCCTCCGTACATTTTCGGGGTGGGGCATATAATGAGATGAAAAGGAAGCAACATATATACCCAAGTTTCCTATTCCTGCGCACATTTTGAATTAGCTTGGACTGACGTTTTGGTTCTTCCAAGGTCCGCAAGCCAAACTTTGAAACCCATAATTGCACTTTCTTCGCGTGCTCTCAATGCATCTTATTGGCGTGCGTACATATACCCAAAATGAAACAGGTGGCAATTAGTGTGTACTTGTGTCCTATAATGAAGTTAGCCGTTCGTGCGCTCATTGTATTACAATACATTAGATTCATCATGAATTACGTACGAATACAGCTTTTAAAAAGTCCATCTTTCATCTCAAGAGCCAAAATCTACCTTTAGAATTCCCTGAATGAAATCGTCCCCGTGAGATAGATGACTATAGTTTGAAGTCCAGTCCACTGATAGATTAATTCCGTTAAGTTTGCCATTGGTGTCACACTTTGGGATCACCATAATATTACCCTACAAGCTTATAATATGTATGTATACAATTATGGTATCATGTCTCTTCCTCTATGTTATATCGCGCTAGTCTGCCCAAGACCTGTATCGAATGCGCCCCAGAACTACCTACCGACCAACAAGGGCATCCGCCAGTCTACGTCCACGCTCACCGCCCAGGTATAGCGTCTCCTCCCCATCTCCATCGCCCCTCGCCAGCTCGACCGCCTCCTGATACCCCCTCACCACCATCTCCTCGTCGACGCGCAGCCCGTGCTCGACCAGGGCCTCGATGACGCCGCGCACGCGCGCGATCTCGCGCATCGTGGCGGTGGGTATCTCGTCATTCTGGCTCGAGTAGACGTTCAGCCCGACGCTCTCTTCGACGCGCGTGATGGCGGTGCTGGAGGTCTCGGCCGCGGGTCCCTCGCCCTCGACGTGCTTGCTGATCCAGATGTATCCGTTGACGCCGAGGATGACGTCGATCTTCTCCGCGTCGGCCGCGGCCCCGCCGCCGACGTCCATGGCGAACGCCTGGCGACGCGCGCGCACGACGCCTCCGCCTCCGCCGGTGCCGCTGACGCCCATGAAGACCCCGTTGCGCAGCTTGCCGTATTTGAGCGAGCGCGTGTGCAGGACGGCGCCGCCGTCGCCGTACAGCTGCTGCACCTCGGCCACCAGCAGCTCGCCCTCGGAGAAGAAGGTCCGGATCTGCAGCTCGTCCGTCTCCGTCCGCCGCCGCTGGATGCCGCCCGGCAGGTTGATGGCCGATAGAGGAAGCTGGGCCAGCAGCGCGGCGCCGACGTCGACGCGCCACCGCCGCGACTGTACCTCGACGATGCGCCCGACCACCAGGTCGCCGATCTCGGGCGTGTACCGTGCCCGCAGCGGACGCACGGACAGCAGCTTATTCGTCTTGGCCAGCGTGCCGGCGACCGAGGATACGATGGCGGGGGGTTCGAGGGTTGTATATGTACCGTGGCCACTGTGAGAGGGCAGACGAGTCGTGTTAGTCGGGGCGACAGTTCTTGATCTGAGGCGAAGACGGAAGGACTCTGGCCCAGGTTCACTTACCGCATCCACTGGGGATCTTCTGTTATTATTTCACCAGGCGTCACTATTGCGTCGTCGTCGGACCGGCGAAACCGCTTCGATGGCCTCCCCATGGATACATCACCTTCGAGATCAACGCCGCCTTCCGAGTCGGAATCTGAGTCGACGCCGTAGCTGGTGTCGTGTGGGTTGTAGCCCGGCGGCGGTGCGGGCTGTAATATCGTAATAGGCATGGTTGAATATGCGTTTCGCGTTTCGCTTTAGTCGGTTTCGGTCCTTGGGGCTTTAGATTAGCGGTTTGCAACGATTCGGGCTGTATTGGCCGCTTTCCGAGTTTCTGGTGTTGGCTGTAGTGAATTGGTGATATTGCCGCCCGTGGTTATTGCATGTCAGAACTTCCTCTACATAAGTACCTAGGTACCTAGTAAACAAAGAAAAAAGCTGCAGCTCTACTTACAAACGTGCAGAGGTGTGTCCCACTATACCCCGCTAGAACATTAGCTAGGCCGACCCCGCGCGCAATTGTAAAGTACCTACTGTATCCACTATTATGCGCTAGCCTTTAGTTGCCTAAGTATGGGACCAGGTCGGATTTTCGGACATGAAGTTCTACTATCTAACTCGGAAACTAGCCGTATTCAGTAACCCCCCCAATAAAGCTCTGACCTGCTCCAGATTTAGTTAGATTTATATGGGTATTCAAGCAAACCTTAGCTAAACCCCAGTAAAAAAAGAAATTTATTTAATTATATAGTTAGTTCGCAAAAAATATTATTATAAAGCTTTATAACGTTATATTGCGCTATATATTATTAATTTATAACATTATATATTATTAAGTTTGCTATAATATTAAAATAATATAGCTATTATAACTATTATTAGCTATTTTATATATAAACTATAAACTTATTTATATTATTATTTATTTATATAGTTATATTTATTTATAATTAAATTAACTGCTTTAAATTAAATTAACTGCTTTAAATTAAATTAACTGCTTTAAATTAAATTAACTGCTTTAAATTAAATTAACTATTTATAGCTATATTTGTTTACTTGCGTTTAAATTTATTAATACTTTTATTTTAGTAGCAAACACTAATAATTTAATGTACTTACAGATTACTTTCAATTGCGATCGAGAGCCAGACTGTTGTTTTTGAACCTCCCTACACATTCATAGCCCCTGCTGTCAGTCCTATACAAATTTGGTTAGGATTGGAGCAGATACTATGGGTGTGTGGGGGGGTTACTGAATGCGGCTAGTTTCCGAGTTAGATAGTAGAACTTCATGTCCGAAAATCCGACCTGGTATGGGACCCCTGCACCTGCGTGGTTCCCCAACATCGGAATCGCAACTTTACATGTGATGTCAATCCCACCTCCAATTCCGGAATTCTCATGTACTTAATATCATCACTATCCCATGTACTATTCTCCTATCCAGCCTCCGGAGAGCATTTCCGCAAGTCAGAAACTAGATTCAATGATGTGACGCTTTCAGCAACACTGAATGTGATCAAACCGAACTGCCTATATCCAACCTCTCACCTACGTCATCGTACACCCCATCTCCCTGACCACGAAGGAAATTGATAGTGCCTACGAGGCATTGAGACACATCATCAATGGATGACAATAGGACATCTTTCGTCAACCGCGACGACCCTATACCGACTGTAATACTTAACAGCCCGTCACCCCGACCCCAGACAACAACGCCCTCGAGCTCTCATAAACGAGCCGAGAGCCATGATTTCTATAACTCAGACACCGAGACCCCGTCGCGTGGCAGCGGAATACGCGGGCGATTCTCCGCATTCAAGGAGAAGGCGCGATTACAGGACCATCTAGTAGAGAAGCTGTTGGCACAGGTGGTGCCGTTGGACGATGCGGGTATCCCCAACGACGACCCCTTGCCGGGCGGGACCGCGAAGCCCAACTTCACCTTGCCGACCATGTCGAACAACTTCCGGCGCTTCAACGCTCGCATCGGCGTCGTCTTCATCTTCCAGGCCCGCGTCATCCGCCTGCTAGCATGGCGTCATCCCACGCACACCCTCTCCTTCCTCGCCGTCTACACCTTCGTATGTCTCGACCCCTCGCTTCTGCCACTGCTGCCGCTCGTGGTTCTCCTGGTTAGCGTCCTGGTCCCGAGCTTTGTCGCGCGGCACCCCGCGGCCGAGTCCAGCCCGACGAGCGAGCAGACGATCGGCTACTCGGCCCACGGCCCGCCCATCGCGCCCGCCGTTACCGTGAAGCCCGTCAAGGAGTTGAGCCGGGACTTCTTCCACAACATGCGGGACCTACAAAACTGCATGGAGGACTTTAGCCAGATGCACGATGCCATTCTGCGGCTTGTCGTGCCGCGCACCAACTTCAGCAACGAGGCCCAGAGCAGCGCTATATTCGTCGTCCTGTTCGCTGCTTGTCTGTTCATGAGCATCGCGGCCAACATCATGCCGTGGCGCCTGATCTTCTTGGTGGCGGGCTGGGCCCTCACATGCGTGGGCCACCCAGTAGTTCAGAGACAGCTGGAGACCGCGCACAAGAAGCACATGCAACCCCAAGAAGAAAAGGCTATGTCGTGGGTTGAGAAATGGGTGGAGCGTGACGTGATACTCGACAGCGCGCCAGAGACTCGCGAGGTAGAAATCTTCGAGCTGCAACGCCTCTCGGGGGCCGGAGAGTGGGAGCCCTGGCTCTTCTCGGCCTCGCCGTACGATCCCCTCTCGCCCCCACGTATCGCGGGCGAACGACCAGTCGGCACCCGGTTCTTCGAAGATGTCCAGCCGCCGCAGGGCTGGGAATGGAGCGAGAAGAAGTGGGCGCTGGACCTATGGAGTCGCGAGTGGGTCGAGGAGCGCATCATCACGGGCGTCGAGATCGAGACGGAGGGCGAGCGGTGGGTGTATGATATCTACAATGAGCAGGCGGAGAAGATCGGCGTCATCGACGGCTCGACGCTCAGCAATAGGGGGAAAGGCACAGAAACAGCGGCCAAGCGCCTGAAGCCGAGCTGGGAGGAAGGCGAGGACGGTGATGGCAGAAGGGGAGAATGGAGACGCAGGAGATGGGTCAGGTTCGTCAAGAGGAAGTTTATCAGTAGAGATGCCGTGCCGTAGGGTAGTTACTATAGTTTCTATTGATCCTCGCTCTCCAAGCCAGGTGATTTGTGAATTATATGCTCTTACTATCTCTGTGTACGGGTTGTGTGAAACGAACGGGTCGATCCTTTTTGATATGTAACCCAGAGAATCATCCAACTTGCTCAGAGCAACTATCCTACAAGATGAAAACATAGCTAGCTAGTCTCAGACCCCGAGTGTTTCTAATGCTGATATCGAACAGCGTAGGTAAACCCCCGGTGCGTGATCGCGTATTTCTCGTAACTTGTATGACTATCGGGTCTATCTTGAACGAGTCAATCCCAACAACCGCCGAGATGAGGTCACACGACTCCATCCACTCCCCGACCGACCGACCGAGCGGAGTTGCCACCAACACATCTAGATCCAACGTGAGTTGGGGTTTGCCATGTGAAAATCCTCTTTTTCCATGCAGCGGCAGATGAGTATATCGAGATATTTCGAAAGACTCATTTTCGGGCTCACTGGACACCGGGTCAACACACACCTTTGCTCTGTCTTGCACTATATTCCCCACAATCAATCAATTAACTATCATAATCATACAAGGCATCTATACCATACGCCACCGCTCGCTGCATTACTTCATTCAGGAGGTAAGTAAATAGGAGATCCTATCGATCTCAAGTTATGTCAAGCATACTAAACATTTCAAGTTCGATGCTAAAAGAGAACTTCCATTTACGAAGCTACCTATCTGCCCACCTACATTTCTATCTGATATAATCATAGCCAGTTAGAAACCTCATCGCCTACTTACTCTACGCACCCATATCGAAGATATCACGGCCAACCTGCCCTCAACTTTAGACACAACAATGATGCTAGCTGTACATCCAACCCCAAGCGCAGATGCAGCAGAGGCATTTCCAATAGTTCCGCACAGCGGCTTCGACGTCGGTGTCCCACATCCATTATCAGGTGTGATAAACGCAAACTGGGACTCCACAACAACGGAAGTCCTGGCAGGTGTGTTCTTTGGCATCTCCGCCGCACTCCTGGTCATCGCACTGCCACTCGTCTTGTGCAATTATTGTCGCGTGCAGAGGCAGTCTGCGAGGGAGGGGCGGTTGGAGATCTAATTAAGTTACTTTAATAAAAACGCCAGTGGGGTGGAAAAGGGGGTCGGTCGTATGGGCCAGGTAATTATGCAGGTCCTATCCTGGGTTTGTGGAAAGGCAAAGAGCTGGAAAGGAGAATGAGTTACAGAATGAAGGTAACTACGAAAATGGAGAAAGAGGACGAACGGGTATTCTCTTTCCAGATTTATGTGTTGATGATTACCTGTTCCGAAAGTATGGATGTTGGTAAAGTAGCTGGCGGAATAGTAGCAATTAGGGAAAGGGGATCGATATAGTTGAGATTAGCCGTTTCAACGTGCAGGCGCCTCCTTCATGTATCTGCCTCGCCAGTTGCAAGGTATGAGTCAATCTGTGTAAATACTTGAACAATGATAACCAAAAATCGCTAAGATTTACCGATTCAATAGAGTTAAAGGGGGGGAGAAGAACAAGGCAAGATTATCGACTTCCAATGAGTTATATCAATGAAAGTCATAAGCAGCCGGAGTACCACTATGTTATCACACACTCAAGCACACATTCTCGAATCGTCTACAAACCGAATCGTGGAAAAAGCCGAAGGAAACCTCGCCTGGAGCTGCTGCATCTTAACAGAATAAATCGGTACTTTATTGCCCTGATATTTACGAATTCTTGCGCAAAAATAATAATCGGTGGGTATATAAAAATACGTAGGTAGGTAGGTAGTTACAAGGTTGCCCTGTTATCAATCTCAATCTCCCAATCATGACAAAATAGGTGGAAACCCCCGCCGTTGCGCCGTCTATGATGCATTATGATGTGATTAAGCGTCTGTCTTTCTTTCGTTCATGCATCATGCTCAGAGTGTTGATTAGAAAAGAGATCAGAACGAAAGTGGCGCCAAAATATGCCCCCAAGGACTCCTTGCACAAAAGCTGAAAATCAATACCAGAAACCTTGAATCCAAGACATGCCTCGCAAGAGATAATTAGTGTCTCTTGTATTTCTATAAAAAAATCAGTTGTCTGATATACCAGTAATCTGAAGGATAGTGAACCAACCTCTTCCGCTCGTCTCCTATTCTGTGGGTCTAAAGAATTGGTAGCACCTAGCAGAGTTTGTCCGATAGCCTTGCTTGAACCAATAAGCGGCCTGAAGATGATAGTGGGTGCGCGTTTCAATACAGCCTTGGCGGCTCCTTGGGCGTTTCCGCTCTCCATTATTTCGCCAGGTACAGCAATGATTGCATCCCTTGCTAGGTTAAGATCGCGGGCCAAACTTGAATACGCGCCCCTGAGACCTTGGACGACACCAGTAGGTTGATAAGCGTATAGACTTATTTGTTTCGTCTCTTCAGATTCCGTATCGCCTTCGTCCCATTCTGAAGAGTCACCAGCGTTAGGCTGTTTCGTCAATATGTCTTCTGCACCCTGGAGCGCATACTGTGTACCAACAGCTAGCTTCGCTCCCAACTTAACAAGTTCAGTTCCTGTCGTCTTAGCAAACGCAGTAGCACCTTTGCCTATGCTACGGACGATTCTCCCGTCTTTCTTATATTCCTTGATAGGGATTTCGATTAGATCTTTGAAGCCGCTGCCAACATTGACAAGCGAGCGAACGGGAGCAAGACCAGCAAGAACCCCAGGAAGCTGATTTCGCCTAACGTCGGGCGTCCACGTGTCGTTTAGCGTTTTCCCTAGCCTATCAAACCCGGAGGCACCGTATACAATTGTGCGGCGTAGGACCAAGCGAGATTGATCTAGTACCACAAAATTCATGAACTCAGTGGTATGACCTGAACGAAGACCCGCATAGTCAACTCGCTTTGGCTTGAAGTCAAGGGTAATGGGGATAGATTTGACCTCCGCCCTCTGTATGAAAGGGATATCACTAGGCGAGGCATGAGTCGGCTTAGAATCATCTTTGAACTCGAAAAACCGAGTGATGAAGTCGAGAGCATCTTGGTCAACGTGCAATCGGAGGGGAAGTACAGTAGCTTTAAGGACAATCTCTGCCGCGGATAGTTCAGGTAGGGGCTTGACATTGAGGATCTCAAGATGTACCATGCTGGCATCCATTTCTCGCTGACCCGCATCCTGGTCATACGTAGCAAATTTCTTCCATGTCGAGGTTGGAACGTGGTCAAATACAACCAGGTCTCTAATTCGAATATCAATTGAGCTTTGTGTCTCGCCCGATTCTGGCGGGAAGGTAATCAAATCGACATTGATGCCTTTTAATTCGAATGTAATCTTGTGCCGCTTACTACGGTTCAGCCTCAGCTTCTTCTTAGTACGATATGCACCACCTTGTCGACCTGGCGTTGCGGTCATTGCCGTGGTTGCAATAGATTCGGTCTCGGTCGCGTTGTCATTCAACTCTTGATTAATGGCCTGCGCGAGTTCCCGAGGGTCTCGATTCGCGGGGATGCCGATATAGATCGAGTTGAAGAGAAAGTCACCAATGACCGTCTCCTCATCAACAATCTCCATGTCAGTCCCGGCGCGGGCGCTATCTTGTCTAGTCTGTCGCTCGGAGGCCGTGGTCTCGATATCATAAACAGCCTTTGAAATGACGTCACGCGTGTGATTCCAGTCGTAGCCGTCAAAGAGATTCCAGATAAAGTGAACGTCGCGAACGCGGACGGAGAGAGGGCTTCTATGAACCTTTGCATCGTTAGACTGATCGTACGCGTTGTTGGTAGAGTTCCACCGATGTGCTGTTCCTTCTACCACTGATCCAGCACTGAAGTAATTCTCATGGATGACAAGGTCATCATCTTCATCTAAATCTTCTGGCTGACTACTAAAATTTGTTAGCAATACGCCGTCAGTGGTGTCCCGTGCTGTAGTCTTATCCGGTAACACGGAATCCGCGTGATCCAGAAGTTGCTCTTGGCTAGCCGATTCATCGTAGAACTTTGAGTCGACACCAAGAGAACCCGAATAATCGGAACTCTCCAGGTCGAACTCATCGACACCTAGTCCATGGGCAAGAAAGTCATCGTCGAAGTTATAATCCCCTTCGGCTCTGCCAAAAGCATCTGCTGAAATCGAAGCAAGCATGTCCTGCATTGGGACGACATTGGTTCTATATTTGATCTCCTTCTTTGGAGGTGTTGGGGGTGCGAGAGCATTGGCAAGCGCAATGAGGGTCTGTGTTGAGTCGGCACAAGTCTCTAATACAAGGAGATCATCTCGCAACTCAACATCAATCCATTTGGTTCCATCTTCCTGGTTAGCGCCAATTTGAACACCAATCTTTGCAGAGGAGATATAGCAAATATCAACAAACCCCTGCTGGCAAAGCTCGGCTACCTGTGGCGTCGCTGTATTTGAGGGCTGTCGTCTTGAAGTCGTCGAAGGGCTCAGAGAGTCTTTTGCGGAGACATCGTCAATAAGAAGTATGGATGCCTTGTTGACGTTCCCTAGTACATTTGCATCATCTCCCTTAGACAGAGCGACCTCGAGACGGGCATTAGTTAGTACGACAACCATCTTTGAAGGGAGACCAAGCGGATTGAGGCCAAGGAGGCAATCGTGAAGGATGATGTCAATCTTGAAAGGCTTTCCCTTGCCTTGCTCGCTCATCCCAGAGCTGGTCGTAGGTTTCCCGGTGATTGCCGCATGAGCATGCTCTCCCAAGTTAGCGACTGACGCAGCGAGCGACGCTTCAAAATCCTGTGGCGTAGCATCTTCTCCCAGGTCTAATAGGTCCATAATGGTTGAGACTCGATACTCGACATCCAAGTACTGCATTCTCAATTTGATGACAGGTTCGATCTCGTCGCCAATCATCCTCATAGTAATTACTGGACCACAGTCTCCTTTACCGGTCGGCAGGACAGAAGAAACTAACTGCTCACTGTGGTTGCGTCGAAGAGAGACGGCGCTCAGTCCTACGGCTACTAGCGATGGCATTGTGATGTTCCCAGCCTCAAGATTTGTCAGGGAGGCCTGTAGAGTACCAATGTTTCCATCAGCGGTGACGTTGATGTCCATATTACGAACGAGTGCCAGAGTGAGAAGACCAGGCCGATCATCTTCGGGCAAGTATTTCGCTACAGTAGATAGACGTGCAATATCCTCGCCTAAAGTAGACAATACTTGAAGCTGCTGGACCTTATCAGTGTTGATCTCGATATCGTCGACATTGATGCGCAAGACAGAGCCTTTCCTCCGTTGCCGAAGGAGCGTATCCACCATTATCTCATCATCGCTCTTGTCGAATTTGTGCTTAGACGGAATGATAAGTTCCAGGAGACGTTCCAAGTCTTTATCCTTTGGCGTAGTTAAAAACTCGACTCGAGTGTTTGTTATTACAGTATGCACTGGCGGGTCTCCCATCGACTGCCCGATATAAGGACCTGTAAGTTGTATTTTTGAGATTCCAATCCCAAGACCCTCTTCTCGACTAACAAGCTTCAACGCACTGGTGTCTAGCGAGACGCTGCATTCTTTCCCAATGAGGTCTAAACGAACCCCTCCAATTCTCATATTGATCTTGTTTTCGGAGTTTGCAGAGTGATCATCCGGGCGTATGGGTGCATCAAATCTAACACCTCGGGCTCTCTGCGGCAACTTCGGCGGGCTTCGCGTTACAGGTGGATTGCTCGCACTCATCGAAGAGTTTAGGTTAAGGAAACCACTCAGGCCTCCGAACCAAGTAAATGTTTCATCCAACCTCGGGAGGTCTAACTTTACATGAAGAGGGAGCGTCTTTACCTCACATTTTGTCGAGTCAGGTGATTGAACAATGGTAAGCGAGATATCTGAACCCGCTGATGGGAACGCGTCCTTAACAGAGGAGCGCATTTGTATGCGCTGATCGAATGAGACAATATCATCATTTGCATAGCCGAATTTGAATTTTCCAATGTTGACCGAGGTAGTGATCGAAGGCTGTAATTGTGAAACATGGATTTCAAGGTTTTGTATAGAAGTCGTGAGAAGGGCATCAACATCGAATGTAGGTGGGTGTGCGCCAAGGATCCGTTCGGAGGTATCAGCCACGCCGGATAAAACGTCAAGAAAGTGGACAGAGATCTTTTCAGCGACAATTTTGACATCAGGTAGAGTAGAAGACGCTGTATCGGATTTCACTTGACTGTTGGGCTCCCTCAGCGCGCCTAAAATCCGCGTTACAACGGTAGTAAGTAAGAACGCCGTGGAAAGATCGAACTTGACTTCTAATGGTGATAAGGCGACCTCTAAAGAATCATCAACCGCACTAGGGGGGTTATGGGCTTCCGGACCCAACAAGGTAAACTCTGGCATAGAAGCGATGGACTGGGCTGCAGTTCTGTGGAACGAAAACGCGCCGGGCATATTGCCTACGGCGGAATAATCTGGACGTTGAGCTCGGGCTCTACTATCACCCGATTCCAGTGTTGGAAAAGGAACGGACGAAGGCTTAGAAGAGGGATACCACAGATACAACGCGTTTAATGAAATTAGTTCCTTTACCAGTCGGGTTGGCCCTTTTGGAGTTGCAGCCTCAGCTGCACCATCGTCTGCTGAAGCGTCTCGAAACTGTGGTGACGGGCTACGAACTTCAGGAGGCGAGTCATCCAGTGTATGCACGGCGTCACGAAGGTTGTCCACGACTGCTTTCAATTCTGGCACATATTCACCTGGTCCAGTAGGAAGAGGCTGCTTATCAGAGAGCGCAGTATTTTCAACAGCTGCTGATTCCGGGGGACGCGTATCTGTTAGATTAGGGGAATTCTCCGCACTGGAAGGTTGGCCATCCCACGTATTAGGCAAAGTCTGGCCCATCTGAGACGAAGTTGCGTGTGAAAAGGCACTCATATACATGCTCTCTGCCTCCTCGTGACTGAACAAATGAGACTGCGCCAGGTTTTGGGTAGCGGATATCGATGACCTATCAGTCTGGACCGATAAAGAGGCCGGGTCTACATCATCGTGTACGTGCTCGGTGGAAGGTATTCCCCAGAGACCCAGTTGGTCAAGCACATGTTCAGACCTTGCAGATGGATTCGGTGGCTCGGTCCATGGGTCTTGCCGGAACGCCACTGTTGACTGCGCTGGGTGGATCGATGGTGCTGCCCTTGGTAAGCTCTGTGTTGAATTCTGAGACGTGGGTGCCCGTGGTGTCGATGGAGTAGACCGAGTCTCATCGTCTTCTGGGTCATCGCTCGAGTTACCAAGGTCATAGGGAATATCAAAAGCGTCTTCGCTATCCATCAAGGGGCCATATTGGCTGTAGCCAAGATCCGTGGAATCAGCCGAATACCCGGCCAGAGGAGCCGTTGTTGGTTGGGACGTAGTCGCTCGAGACAACAGCTGGCGATTCGTCGCGACTGGGGAGGTTGCTTCGACAGAAGACGGCATGGACGAGGTTCTCGAAAGAGCCGAAAATACGTCGGCCTCAGATATAAGAGCAGCTCGGATCCGATTTAGCTCCACGTATCGCTTTCCTTCTTTATGGATAGGTGTCGAGCCAATATTAGTAGTGCTGTCTCCAATCTGGGTTGTGGTGACGCCCTCGGCATTGATCTCGTCTATCGCTAACTGAAGTGTGACTTTCTCGCTGGTCGACGGATTGGCTTCAACGGGAACTTCGACGTCGAGATGGCAAGTTACACCTTTGATAGCAAGCTGAAGCCGGTCAACCATACCCTGGATAAAGTTTGCGAGGAAGGCTGGCAGCGACAGCGGCTGTCCTGTCCCGGCGCCGTAGTCGTCTTCACTGCCATCCTCACTACTTGAAACCGATGCGGCTAAATCATGGGTTTCAGCATTTAGCGCAGCCTGAAGCTCTTCAGTTTCTCTGCGAGGTTGAGTTTCTAGGAACGACTGGGCTAAGTCGATGGCATGTGGAACTGTGTCGTCTTGTGTTGATGCTGGGGGTTTGCGAGCAATGTTATGTCTGGATGTCCCTTTTCGCGCGGTCTTCAACTCTTCCGGAGGTACGATCCTGAGTTTTATCTCAACACCATCAGCTTCGATGCGTATGGGGTTCGAATGGATGGCAGCAGGGACAGTCACACGGAGTACTAGGACTTTCGCTTTCTGTATTTCGATCGACGGGGGCAGTTTTAGTAGTTTCTCCAGTTTCTATCAGTAGGGTCCCGGTTAGCTCTCTGTATGGCAGCTCAGTGGAATGGCAATGCCTTCAAGGGAGGTCGAAACATGCCTCGATCTTAATGCCAACATTCTGCCAGGTTAGGTGACCTCCTTGCCCCCAGGCAACGTCGATTTTATCAAGGTCTAGTGCGTCGGTTTCGAAGTAGTCTAGTTTGTATAAGACGTATCGGAGCAGACGCTTGGGCATGCTAGAAGTCCAAAAGGACTGGAAATAAGCCGCCATGGCAGGCGGTGTTCGGCGAGGACCAAACCTAAATCACAAAAATAGATGGCAAAAGGTAGGCCGTGAGGGCTGGTGAGGGCAGGCGAAGAGAATAGGCGCGAGGGCCTATCAGAATACCTAGGCTTCACCAGCAGCGGCGCGTGAACCGCGTGTGGGGGAACACAGGTTGGTTGATCACGATGCCCCGGCACTTGGGACGCGGGGAGAAGTGCATTTCGCTGCGTGCTAGGAGCGACGTAGGGCAAGGTACATCAAACAGGTCAAGCTTAATAGACGAAAGGAAAGGAAAAGAAACTCGAGTAAAAGTAAAATACAAAACTAAGGCTAAGGTGGTAAAGTTGATGAACTCTTGATGATTCTCTAGGTAGAGCTGCGATTGCGGGCACACTGAAGCGCAGGGTACGACACGGACGGAATCGGATGCCCCGATGACGAACAGACAATACCTACGTATAACTTACAGTACATACAGTACGACTTCTCAGCAGCTGATGAAATCCCGTTGCCGCCGAGCAGGGATTAGAGTGGACGTGGTGCAGTCCGGGTGCATCGCCTGTTCTGACGTGGAGAAACCAGCCAGGACCGGCAAGACTAGTTAGGTATGTACCTTACGCATTGATAAGGACGAATTCGGCTCGTTGCGAGGATCACTTGATCGACATTGCCACCTCCTGTAGCGATGACCTGCGCTAACCTCGCTAAACCGCTATCAATCACGCTAGTATATCTTATCGATAAGCTCCATGTGGTGGGATGGGATATGGTAGAGAACTTACTAAGTTAGGTAATTGTAGCATTCCTTAAAGCATGCCTACCTTCACATCGCCTTCAATACCCTGATTCATTTTATATAATACCTAAAGTAGGTATTTCCAACTGAATCTATGTGTAGGTAGGTAAATGAGGCCTGATTAAAGCACGGGCATGTCTTAGTCTAGGTATAAACATTCATATAAGGTACAAGTGCTGACAGAAGTCCGATCACACCTCGGAGAATAACGCAATGCCCAATGAAAATATTCCCTATTTATTGAGCCTACGCACTACACAAACATATTTATATTTTCATTGGGTGATAAGATAGTTGTTTAACTATTTTAATCTTATGTATGTGAAGAACATACCAACCGAATGCCGTGTCGTTAATCCATCATTCCCTCATAAAATGTCGTCTCAACCTTCCAACGAGCACGCAAGTGCCTCCGTATATCCATGTCTGATATCCAGCGTCTGAAAGACGTAGTCTAGTTTACCACATTTACGTCGTTTTGCCTCTACCATACGCCTGGGCGATCCTGTTACCGACAGATTCGCCGCTCCAGTAAGCGCCCGTGACTGTCCCCAGAGCAACGAACGGGGATGTGTGCTCGCCAGCCAGCCAGAGCCCACGGTTCGGCAACCCCTCTCTCATGATCTCTATGTCCCTGTCGCCCTCCTCCAAGCCGACCTGGAAGTTGCTATAGCTGCCGTTGCCGGCCAGGTCATCCTTCAACCAGTCCGTGGCGCAGCAACCCACTGGCCGGCAATCGGGGGAGCTCTCATCATAGTGTGGCATGCGAGAGTAGTAAGGGCGGAACCACTCATACAGAAACGCATCTTTCTTCTCCTTGGACGGAAGCTTGGCCACCTCGCTGGTCAGGAATCTAGACTGGTCGCCGTACGTGTAGAACAAGAGGGTAGGGTGAGAGTCCGACGGTGTGGAAGAGGACAGTTCCACTATTTCCTGGTTCCATCGATTCGGATTAGAGTCTAACGCATATTTCGGGGCGAGAAGCAGTACGAAGCCCTGCGTATCGGTTCCAGGCTGGGCGGAGCGCCAGAAGGCTCTGGGAAAGCTGATGTACACTTTCTCAAGGCAGCCGTAACCGATATTCCTGATGGCCTGTGCCAACCGCGCCGGGAGCGGCGGGCTAAAGGTGTCTGGATGCTGCTTCAGCCAGCCGAGGGGCGCTGTGCACACAACCTCGTCGAACTCCAATGTCTCTCCAGATTCAGTAGACACCTTGAGCGTTTCATAGGCGTCGTCGTCGCTGCTCTGAATCTTGCTGACAACACTGTTGTATTTGATATTCGCTCCCTCGACAACAGGTTTAGCGATGGCTGACAGGATCTTCGCGTATGTGCCAGAGCAGAATAAGTTTTCTGGCATGTGGTCAGTCAGATGATTATTTTTTTTAGCATAGAGGGAAGGGGGGCTTACCGCCGTCTATGCACTCTTCCAGCCAGAAATACTTGAGACTCTGGCTGATGACTGTAACATCAAAATGTGAGTAACCCATCTTCTCATGAGATACGCGTGCTAGGGCAGAATGTATGGAGTCTTGGAGATGACCAAATATCCTAGAGCAAGCAGTCTCTAACTCAAGACACTATCTCGGACAAGAAGAAAATGAATCTAGCCACTACTCACCATGATTCCCAACATACGCACCCCATGACTCAGCGACCTGGGACATGATTTTCCGCTTTTTCTCGTGATCGAGCGAGTGCTCGGGTATTCTTGTGACAAGTTCTCTTCCGAAGAAATCTAAGAGGCTCTCGTCTTGATTGATTGTGCTGGAATTCCTGTTGCTGTGAGTGAAAGCAGTGCCTATTATATCCCACATCATAGCTGTATAGTTCTCAGCGTCAAGTGACGAAATCATCTTGCCCGCTTCATCGACGACAGATGTTTTCGCGGTTGGGGAACTGGTAGCCGTATTGGTCTTCTTGGCTAGCTCCATCATCGGGTTGTTGTTTGTGCCATGAATCCAATTTGGCCCGGCGCTATAAGGAACGACATCCTGTTAGTATAGCTCTTCGATATAGTCGGAATTTTCGTCGATGCAGGTTAGATGCAGATAGCCCTGAATGTAAAGAGGGTAGGAGGATGTAACTCAATGTGCATACTCCACGAGATGGCCCGGCGTGAGGGGAACTTGGTGAACTCGGCCACCCAATCGGTTTCGGCCCTCGATCAACGTCACGTCAAAGCCATGCTGCAGAAGAACATCGGCACAACGCAACCCAGCGAATCCAGCACCGATGATACAGATACGGGGTAGACGACCGAGGATTTGCGCCCGGCGCTAATGAAGACGTGAGTCTGATGCTGCAAAACCAGAGGAGAAACTCATCTGAGCAGCGACTCTTAGGAGGGCGGGGCAACAAGATCGGGCCCATTCAGCCGCAGACCAGTACCAACACACTCCCACAAGTTGAAGCTTTCGAGCTTTCGGTCTGTGAGAAATACCTTGCCGATGTTGGCCGCCATCTCGACCGTTTTTGACATGTCTTCCCCAAGGAGTTGAGCGATCACGAAGTGATGGTACAAACTCAAGTCCTTCCAAACACGAGAAGTCCTTCGTTCTGCAATACTAGTAAATGAAACCGAATGAGCATCCATGGTCACTAGTGTATCTGGGTTTGGTTCTCTTGAGGAGTATGAGTTCAAAATATGCAGGGCACAGAGGTGATGGGATAAGGCGAGCTATAAATCAAGATTGGAGAGGTATGATGTCTTCGCAGAGATCAACGACAAGTCTGTTTATTAGGTGCAAATGCAAGTGTATGGTAGTGCATATATAACTTGTAAGTCAGAACTTGGGCCGAGAACTTCGAAGCTTCGTTCTAGCGTGTTATGATATGAGCCTGACTAATGAAGTGTCTTGTAACTGCAAGGCTTGAACATGAAAGCCATGAATGAGCCCATCTATATATACTCTGGAAGTTATTGAAGAGGCTAGAGTGAGACTCGGGGGGTTTGAACACCATAGCCTTCATTGCCTGAATGGTAAGCTAAGGGTTGCACAGATAAGAAGATGGAGGGCATGAGATCGACCGATATATCCGTACAGGGGTGTGCGGGAAGGATGCTACGATAGAAGAGCCGCATGTAGGTTGTGTGTTTCTAGTCTCTTCACATGTCGAGCTGAGGCGTCACGTCTCACATTCCCTAGATCTCATTGGATAGCATAAGCTTGACTATCGAAAGAAGGACCCTAATGGGGCTGCTATAAGATGGAGAAAGAGGAGACATGCCTCAGGTCTAACGCAAGGGGATCTCAATATGTGCAGTGATAAATGCACCCGGGTGCGCTGAATGGCAATACATGCTGCAGGGACCTAGAAAATGGGAAGAAAAGCATAGTCCACTCACCGCAGGAGATGATATAGCTGTTCATATACTTTGCACCAGTCGGAAGTGGCCGAGAGCAAAGGAGAAACAAAGACGATGAGGGATTTCACCAAAACAATACGTAAGAAAATATTGGCGTCACTTTAACAATATCACGAGGCCTCTCTAGTGGGAAATCCCTCAAGTCTGTGGTATTGCACGTACATACCGGAAACTAGGCAGATGACTTGGCGGCTCGGTCCTTATCTATCGGGACCTTCCGCCCCCGACGGTAAGCGAAAGCTGTACGTTTGAGTTGGTAACACACCATATATATATCTTCAGCTTTGTGGGTGAACACTAGTTACACGAAATGATTAACTGCAGGTCCGTTGGGTCTACGTGCAGGATTGGGATATTCAAGGCCACTCCCAGGCATTAAGTAATACTGCACATGAGCCCAAAGTCTTCGACCCAGACGCGACCTTGCTGGGGCGGAAGTGCTCCCGCAAGCCTTAAACTACTTACAATGTGTATTGCCACAAGTTATTCGCCAAGCCATGTTGAGATGGTTCTTGAAGAAACTTACGTTTTGGATTCCCGAACAAGACAGTTCCAACCGCAAGATTGTTACTAGGTACACGAGTATATGTAATTACCATCTGTCCCCATTATTACAAAAGTATCTACAGGGTAAAGCCCTATGGCCCTTTTAGGTCTTGCTGTTGGCATAGATATTGTGACTTTTACGAGCATTATATTCCTAAAGAATTATTGGAACATTACATGCTTGGAATACTTCGGGCCTAACCTTCTCGAACTATATACTCCTACGTTCTAATCATTATTATGGAATAAAACAATCTAGGAAGTTTGGAACGCACGATTATTCTAATATCTTGGCTGGAGGGGAAACAATAACCATGTACGGAGTACTTGACATCAACTTGGTGATGAATCCTGGCTCTGATCTTACTGTAACATTATAGTGCGATCTATGTAACCCCAAAAACTCGGTTAGGGTGGTGGTGCAGCTACTTAAAGATTCCAAGGTTGAGTTTCAGTGTGTTGTACCGCATGAGCTGGGAGCCCTTCCTATAGGCGCTTTCAATTACGACGCCTCTCAGCTGGTGGTATCGAACCATAACGCAACCACGGTCATACATAAGTAGTCCACATAAAAGCTGAAGCATACCTAGTCATGTGGCAAACTACCTGACAGGATCTCCTCGACTTCCACCAAAAAAATGACCGTGACAGTCTACAGTACGGGTCGCCGAGGGTCCTTTCTCTCCACCTGCACGTTCCCGTCGGTACGTACCTACCTCTCACCTGACTCTATCCCCGTACCCCGGATCAAGACCCGGATCGCATGTGAAGGGAAAGATTTGGCTAACTGAATCGGTGCTTAGTTACTACAGGGGTCCGGGGCGACGGGTGCGCGATTCAGGTGCGGAACCAATCAAGGGTCGACTAAAAACAATCCGCAAACATGATGGCGGGCCCACCTTTTTAAGCCGAGGCTCATTGTTATCATATCTTACCACAAACTACTTGGCCTTTGCGCCTTTCGTGGCGGAGAATATAAGTAGCATACGATAGTGCTCAGCCGACGTCGTTAGGGATGCCGCTCTTCAACGGGCAAGTCCTCCAGCCGAATTACATATCATAAATACTGTGTTGGAATGCCGAACTGGTCTCTTTTCCGACCTGTTTATTTCTTTTCTCTCTTTCTCACCTGATCACATTCCTACAACAGACCTCTTCCCTTCCTCTGGAGCGTCGAACTATACAAACCTAATCCCATAATGGCCAAGACGTTCACGCGCGACGAGGTCGCTAAGCACAACACGGAAGACTCGGTCTGGTTCATCATCGACAGCAAGGTGTACGATGTGAGTGATTTCCTCGACGCGCACCCGGGCGGCGAGGGCGTGCTCCGACAGGTCGCCGGCCAGGACGCGACGGCCGCCTTCTACAACCTGCACCGCCACGAGGTGCTCGTCAAGTACGACGAGGACCTCCAGATTGGCACCGTCGAGGGCGAGAAGCCCACCGTCGTGGCCCCGCAGCCCGGCGATCTCTCGCTCGTCCCCTACGCCGAGCCCCTCTGGCTGACCCCGGCCTTCAAATCCCCCTACTATAGTGAGAGCCACCGGAAGCTGCAGAAGGCCATGCGCGTGTTCAACGACAAGTATATCACACCCGAGGCCCAGGCCCGCGAGGCCGATGGGAAATACATCAGCCAGGAGCTGGTAGACAGGATGTCCAAGGCCGGCATACTCCACATGCGCCTTGGACCGGGCAAACATCTACACGGCGTGAACCTCCTGGACGGCGTCGTGAAGGGCGAGGAGTTCGACTACTTCCACGATATGATCATAGCGCAGGAAGGCGTGCGCTCGAACGCCAGAGGTTTCCAGGATGGTCAGCTCGCCGGTATGGTCATCGGCTTGCCGTGTATCATGAACTACATGAAGGACGAGAAGCGGAAAAAGACCCTCATGGACGAGGTGTTCACCGGCAAGAAGTACATCTGCCTGGCCATCACGGAGGCGTTCGCTGGTTCGGACGTCGCGGGCTTGCGCACAACGGCCACGAAGACCCCTGACGGCAAGCACTACATCGTCAACGGCACCAAGAAGTGGATCACCAACGGCGTGTACTGCGACTACTTCATCACGGGCGTGCGGACGGAGAAGGGTCTGAGCGTCCTGCTGATCGAGCGTGGCGAGGGCGTCGAGACCAAGCCCATCAAGACGTCCTATTCTCCCACCGCCGGTACAGCATACATCACATTCGACAACGTCAAGGTCCCGGCCGAAAATCTGCTCGGTGAGGAGAACAAGGGCATCTACGTGATCCTCAGCAACTTCAACCACGAACGGTGGAGCATGGCTTCCACATCTGTCCGTATGTCGAGAACGGTAGTCGAGGAGTGCCTCAAGTGGGCGCACCAACGTATAGTCTTCGGAAAACGCTTGATCGATCAACCTGTGATCCGACAAAAGTACGTTTCCATCCCTCTTCCCCCCAACCAACCCTGAAACCTCTTCAATAACCCCTGCTATTAAGCCCCCAAAGCTAACGATCATGTTTGACAGACTTGCAAAGATGATTGCGTTGGTAGAGGCCAACCAAGCATGGCTGGAGAGCATAACATATCAGATGTGCAACATGCCTTACAGCGAGCAGGCCAAGCACCTGGGTGGCCCCGTTGGCCTTCTCAAGATGAGCATCACGCGGGCAGCGCACGAAATCGCCGACGAGTCCGTGCAAATCTTCGGCGGCCGTGGTCTGACGCAGTCAGGTATGGGAAGAGTAATCGAAATGTTCCACCGTACCTACAAGTTTGACGCCATCCTGGGCGGTGCCGAAGAAGTTTTAGGCGACCTCGGCGTCCGCCAAGCCATGGCAAAGATGCCCAAGAGCACCAAGTTATAGAGAACGAACGTCGAGGAAGCAAGGAAATACCTTTTCAGCAAAGGAAGTGTACAGTCTAATTAAGCCTAGACAGCATGGAGTCTAGAAGGCGTTTTTTGTAGAATTTAGCATCATCTACGGCATCGCGTTTGTAGGAATATGAGCAGATTAGACACGTCGTTAACAACTGATTGTACTTAGGCAAGTGTTCAGGGGGTATAGGCACAATAGCATGGATCGCAATGTTATAATGCGCTGCAATATTAGGCCAAGCAAGCTACCTAAGTCAAGTAAGGTTCTCAAAACTATTTAGGTATGACGCACATGTAATAACGCCTTACAAGTATCTATAAGCGATGTAACTGGAGACCTCGCCTCCGCCAAACAGTTCTAGACCCAAATGCTATCGATACTTGACACTACTATATCAAAAGACGTGCTACCATTGAACCATTTGCAATTAGGGTATCATGATCACCCCGTTCTATGGACGGACGACGTCGGATGCGTTGCGTTCGTTCATATTTTGATTCATGGTTGAAACCCTTGGGTTAAGATCTGATGAGTCATGATTTGGCGATTGACCAGGGGTAGACGTCTGCGTCCTGGATAAGGCATTTGCGATGTATTAAGGCGAGTTGGGCTCCCAAGTTTTGGGGGGCTCCGTCGAACTGTCTGGTGATGCTGTTGGTGATGAGGTTGATGATGAGCGGCATCCCTGGCGCCGGCATTGGAATCGAGGCCATGCATGACATCATTGAAATATCGCGTTGGGTCGCCTACGACCATGTGGCTCGATGACTCCCGCTGGCGTTTGCTCGTGCCGCATTCTTCACAAACAATCCACACAACTTTTTCGGTCGAACAACGCCCTCGGCGTATTGCAGTTTTCGCTACGCTTTCAGACCTAGAAGAATCCATTCCTATAGAAGACTGTGATGATATGGAGGGGGCCCTGGTTGATCTTTTTCCCGCAGTTGAAGGGACCACACTCCCGACGGGAGACCATCTTTTACTGGGCCGGTATTCGGCGTCCTTGATAGAGCTTTTGTTACTCTCAGTGGGTGGTAGAGACGAGGTGCTTAGTAGAAGTGATCTTCGCTTCACGTGGCTTGCGGCATCCACCTCAGGATCTGGACTCGACCGTCTTAAATTGCCTTGTTTTCCAATGCGGATGAACGGAACGAGTAAGAGGGAAATACTCGCGAATGCCGTGGTTGCAATGAATGTGTGTGTGTAGGCCAGCTCAGGCTGGGACCAGTCTGCCTTTCCGTCAAAAGAAGACCAAATTGAAGTAGTGACTGCAAGACCAAGTGGAACACCAAGCCGGCTTGTGGCTTGAAGAAGCGAGGCCCCAATTGAATGGTGTTCTGGAGGCAGCGAAGACAGTATATGGAGCTAAACGTGGTCAGCTCTCTTCGTAAGAGCGGTACGGGTCTTTTGGGTCTTACAGATCCAACATTCATGATCCAGTCCATACCAACAGTGCTTAGCATCAGTGACGGAAATATCCAGAGCAAGTAGTAGCTATCGTGACGAAGAAAGACGAGAAATATGTTGCTGAGAAAAAGAGCGGAAGCCGCGAATGCTAACAAGCCCGTACCTGGGACTGTATGCATGAACAGGCCAACAAGAGGGCTTACCAATAGTCCAACGAGGGCCTGTGGTAACAATCGAACCGCAACTTCGAAGGAATTGAGGTTTTCAAGTTGTTGCATGAACATTGACACCCAGAACAATTGTGAGTAGAATGCCATTGACGCTCCCAAGGTACAGATGACCATCTATAATAAGTCAGTAACGACTTGAAAATTAAATATGAGAAGGAATGTACCAATGTCACACTCCAATTATTCCATATTGAAGGCGGTATCATAGGTCTCTTGGAGACATTCTGCCAAACAATGAAACACCCAAGAAATAGCAACCCCAATGTTAGAAGTAGAATGACAGTGGGCGTTTTCCATGGCTCAGGACCCTCGGGTCCAATAGTGAGAGACACGGTGAAGAGTAAGACACCTGTAATCAGCAGAGCTAGCCCAGCCCAATCAAATTGCAAAATAGTTGTGATCCTCTTTGAGGCACCAAGCACGACGATCTGTTGTGCGTCGCGATCTGTGGTTACGTGTAGCTCCGATTTTTGCAGAGTGATCTCAGGCTTGGGCACATTAGGAACAAACACCCAAGCGAGGACTGAAATAACCGCGAAAAGACCACCCAAAGCAACGAAAGGGGCCTTCCAATTAATCTTAAGAGCAAGCCCTCCAGATCCCAAACCTCCAATTATGGTGGCAGCAGGTGTTCCCATGAAGAAGGATGAGAAGACTATGTTCCTCCGACGAGAATTCTCTGGGTATACTAGACTCAGGATGCCCAAGGCGATAGGGATGTTCGCTGCACACGCAACTCCTGTTAGACCGGAAAGTACATCAAGGACGATACCTGTTTTCGAAAATGAGGTACACGCAGCAATTAAGGCGAAAGCTGTTAGACTGATAACAAGAAGTGACTTGCGAGGAAGTACCGCACATGTGTCGGCGATATGACCAAACGGTAGTAAAAAAGCACCGGTAGTCAGTCTACAGAGTATGAGTTGTTAACAGGGCTCCGTGAGTCAGCAGCCAGTTACCACATACCCGGAACTGGCTGTAGACCAGGCCAACTCAGCCGGTGACATCCTGAGTGACGCTGCTATGGAAGATGTTACGACGACAATGGATCGTTGGAGGAAGACGGGAGTTGCTGCAGCGAGAGCGATCAAGGCAACAAACAGACACTCATGAAGAAGATTCTTAAGGCACTCGGGTCGACTTCCTGGAGAGAGCATCGACCGGGAGTCGTGTGTCTCGTCGTTAAGACACACATCATGTAGGTCATCGGGTCGTTGCTCCACTGGCGACCGGGCATATGTCCAAGGGTCTTTGT
Source organism: Xylaria castorea (assembly GCA_022495115.1). Taxonomy (NCBI): domain Eukaryota; kingdom Fungi; phylum Ascomycota; class Sordariomycetes; order Xylariales; family Xylariaceae; genus Xylaria; species Xylaria castorea. The sequence goes on along the minus strand of MU382627.1, from coordinate 1,045,925 downwards.
TGAGAGACATGGTTCGTAGCTAAAAGGATGATAACACAACGATCGAATGAACAAGTCGGCTGAGCTAATAGACCAAGAGCATGGGGAAAGCAACGCTTGGACGAGAGAAGCAAGATGGTTGGTTGGTTGTTGACAGTTTTTGGAGAAGAACAGTAGGTACCTGTCTCAGCGAGACGGGGAAGACGGGTAACGAGACGTGAAAAGATGGAAACATTCTGCTTGTTGATGCTGTGAACTCAGGTCAACAGCTAATTACGCGGGGGAAGTAGGTGCCCCTTTCCACTTTTAGAAAGTATGACAGGCAGGACATCGTGCGGCTTAGGGTAGGTGCCACCTCATCTTTTTCTTCTTACCCCTCTCATGGAGAGTCTCCGTCTTTCTGGTCTCAAGCTCTCTAAGTTAGCTACATAAGCGAGTATCAGAGTCTTAACATACCACTTGTCATCTGAAGCACCACAATTTTGCCGTTCTAGATCACTGGAAGCGCCAGGGCCAAGGTCTCAAACAAGATGAAGAAAGTTGGCAAGCTTGTTGCCGGCATTCTAGGCATCTCACTCTTGGTCGAGTCCGGAGTTGCGATCACCTCGAGTTTCATCGTAAAAGCGTCCTTTCCCAACATCACCAGCATATCCGACAGCCCCGATAACACGAGTCGTGCCATCCCCTGCTTCCCCTTCGAAGATCCAGACTGCTGTATCGATTATGCCGTCTGCGAGTGCACCAACGGTTGATCCTACCCGTGCCTCTCTCTTATCAGTTCAACTACTTATATCTTTCTAGGCACCTTCTTCGCTGCCAACAAGCAATACGGCGCTAAAAGTCTCTGTAACCCGCCCAGCTCTGTTATATATGGTAACGACGTCAGCTCAATTCCTGGATCGTGTTGCTGAGCAATCATGCCGAGGAGCATGACGCGGGACGCGGGCACGCAATCAAAGGCAACATCTGGCGTCTCATGTTGACATTCTCACTGGAACTGGGGCTATGTCGAGCTAGGAAATTAGAGTATTTCGAGAATAGTGCCTCCATTATATTGAGACATCCTGTAATGTTACATCGCCTTTACGGCGTAATGCTACAAAGTAAGCTTCTCTTGATTCCTGTGTAGCTGTTTAGCATTTGCGGCAGTAGATATGAAACAACGAGCCTACATTTCGCGACGATTCCGGCTTCTCACGATGGACTTTCCAGAACATCTTCTTCAATTTCAATTCTAAGTCCTTGTCTTCCGATCCTTGGTAGAATTTGCAAACGAAATGGCCCCCTACTCGAAGTGTGTCACTTGCAAATTGCAACGCAGCTAGACAGAGATCCTATATGACGATATCAGTAAGTCGATCTCTACGCTTTAAGCATTTCATCGAAGGGAGGTGGGACTGACCATACTACCCGCGTGGTCCCGGAAAGGCATGCCGCTTGTGTTCATCATCCTGTTATAAGGGTTACTCAAAGTGTTGCTGGAAAAGCCGGACGTTTGTAACCAGGGAGCTGACATGTCGCTAAGTACCACCTGTGAGTTTGTCAGTAGAGTTACGCGATTCGAATTGTTTAGAAGGTGAACTCATTCATACATCGGCGAGTTTTCCATCATCAGAGCTCGTCTCATGATCGGATTCGACGGATTCTGCCCTTTCAGTATCGATATAGCTGGGTTTCTCAACAACGACACCCTCCTCATCCTCGGAGGCCTCCGCATCTCGGTTTGGTGTACTTCTCCGCTGCGCAAACTCGACCAGGTATTCTTTGACAATGTTCTGCACAAGAGGCGACAGGAAATTTCCTTGAATTGTAGACACTCCTTTGGGTGGCTGCGCTGGAATGATATCGATTCCAACGACGCGCCCGTGGGGTTTCGTTCGTTCCACGGCGACCTGTAGGTGTTCAATAATGCACATGCTGCTAGGCGTGCCCATGCACTCTTACCTGAGACCAGCTTCCAGGTGCGTAGCCCTTTGATTCCTCAGCATTGGTAACGAACAAGGGGCTTACGACTTACGAGATCGACCACCGTCTGGTCCCTTTTGAATAGCCTATATTTGGCGTCCATCTATCCAAGATCGCTTGTAAGTCGATGCACATGGTCTGTGTTCACGAGCCGACCTACTTCAAGCAGCTTAAACGCGGCGCGGCTCTTCAGGCCCTGGACTTTCGCCTCCCGAGCAAAGGGGTCTTTTCCTTGGCGCTGCTTCCATCTTGACTTGGATGAGGACCAGCGTGCGTAATTGCACACGACCGACGCGTGATGGTCGAGAACTGCGGCCCCTCGAGTGAAGGATGTTTGAAAGGCTGCAATAGCAGCGGTCTTCACGAGCCTTCCATAGCGAGACGCTGCTACATTCACCAACGCCCGCATAGCACAGTAATCAAGACTAGGCGACAATCGGCCAGTCCATATCAACAAATTAGCAAGGTGGACGTGGAAGATGCCTTGGAAAATACGAGATTGCGAGGTTCGAGGTTACCTCGATAAGAGAAATATTCATTAATGCATAACTCGGGTCGTTAAATTTGAATTATCAGATGTATTCTACAGTTGAGGTCATGTGAATAACCGCTCCGGCCATTTCCATGCCAACTATCCTACATCAGCTACGTACTAGACGATATCTCGAGGATACAGCCATTTGATCATTGCAGTTTCGCCAAGTTGAACAGGCGTACTTCGATGTTGCACGCGCTAGTGTGGTGGAGCGACGCAGTAAATAAAATGTCCCGATGGTAAGTATGTACTTCTCTCGGGCGCGGATTGGCCCCGGACCCGAACGAGCCGGAGTCGTGGAATGATTTGGGATCGCTGCTATTGGTCTAGATAATTTCAAATTACCACGATTATCACGATTGATGAGGCTGAGTATGCCGAGGTATGTACCCTCCACAATCTTCGGTTTGTTCTTTCGTATTCGCTTTCAACATGAAACTTATCGATCTCATGCTTTTCTTTCTACCTACGCTTCTTAGATATTGAGAGATTTCAACTAAACCATAAAATCTTTCGTGGTTGTAACAATCTTGGCTTTGGTTGACTTAGGTACTCAAGTTCCTGCAAGGGCATGCGTACCCGCCCTATAAAGCAGTAGCAGTTCGAACAAAATGGCCAGGACAAAGAAGACCACGGTGGTCGCCGTGCCTAACACCACACGGCCCTATAATGCGCTCTTCGTAACAATATTCGCCGTGTCCGCGGCGGTCGCCGCATGGCTGATGCGCATCGAGACGGGGATCAAGGGCATCCCGGTGAATTTTGTCGAGAATGTCGAGGCGAAGGTGTATCCCGACGGCATGCCGATGCGGACGCGCTACACTGGCATCGAGGCGATCGACAACGGGCTTCTGTTCTTGGTCGCCGCGTTCGTCGCCGGCCCGCTCGCGTGGGACGAGGGAGTCCGCCTGCATCAGCTGCACTTCCTCGTGCAGTTCTTCGCCGTCATCGCTGTCTGGAACGTGGAGGCGTGCCGTGCAAGACACTCGTGGAGACTCGTGAGCTTGTGAGTAGCTATCTACATTACAATCTAATCCTTATCCGCAGCAAGGGGATTCTTCTTCGTGACCTACAGATATTTCAATATATATACACAAGAAGCGTACGTTAACATACCAAGTTAATTGTGTGCTGACTATTTTTCCAGCACCGGACTTTTCGTGCTCTTCTACCAGACGATAGCTGGCGCAGCTATCATCCCGCTGTACTACATATCCTTCCTGCTACTCTCCAAAGCGGACGCATACTACGTAAGCGGGCGTTCGGTGTCGCTCCCGTACGCGCGGGGTCTGCTCCTGAGCATAAGCATCGGGTACCTGCTCCCGACGCTGGCAATGTACTTTCCCGGCTTCAGCGTCTCGACGACGCAATTCCTGGTGTTTCTCTGGCAGCCGTCGCCGGGGTTCGTGAACATCCTGCTCTTCACCGCCTCCCTCGTGCTCCCGGCCACGTCCTCGCGAAACGCGCAGACCCCGGACGTCAAGCACTTGAAGCGCATATACCTGGCCGCGGGGCTGGTGTGCGCCGTGAACCACCTCGTCACGCTCTACGTCTGCGCCACTTCGACAAACCCCCAGCTGAGCTTCGCGTACGTGTTCCTGCCCGACAGGAGCGTTTGGACGCAGTCCACGACGGCGGGGCTGCACTATATCTTCCAGGTCGACTGGTGGGGCTGCTTCCTCCCCACGCTGCTCTGGGCCTGGATCTCCGTCTCTGACGTCCACCGCCTGCTGCTGGGCGGCGCCGACGCCGCGGCGCTCATCAAGTGGGCTGTTTATATCCTTGGTTTAACCGTTGCTGTAGGTCCTGGAGGCATGCTTGCTGTTGTCTGGAGCTGGAGGGAGGACCGACTCGTCGCGATCGAGTCTGGCGCACGAGCGAAACCCAAGACTACTTGAGCTAGGCACTGGTGCCTCGCCGTTTCAATATTTGGGCTACGGTCTCTGGGTGGATTAGACTATATGAGAAAGGAAGATGGCTAAGGTCGAAAGGGTGTCATTTGAGGATAACAGGGAACAAAAAGATGAGATATCACAAGACATGCAACCATGGATCTTGCAGTTATAATATAGGTGTGGAAGCAATGGCGTTGTTCATATGCAACACCGAAAATTTCGGCATTGGGAATAGAATGTATCAATACCCATGATTTTGTAGCAAAGTGCAAAAAACCCCAAACCAAACTCCTACTCCTACAACCGTGGCCCAACCATGCTGAAAAAAGAACCGTTCCATGCTCAAATCAGATCCTGACGCCATACCCATGCATTATCAAGAGTAAACCTCGAGAAGTCCCGCATTTATACCCCCTTCTCGTGATGATGATCAACTCGGATTTACGCAAGGAAGCTAGCACCCACGCCCCGACGGTTTCGCTTCAGCGGAGAGAACGAAGCAACGCCTGCGAAGGCGTTTACCTTGGCGCCTAGCGGTGCTTTAGTTCTCTTTGCGCCGAGCTGTATCTTGGCCGGCTTCTTAGCAGCCGCCGCCGCCTCTCCATCATCTTCGTCGAAAAGTGTCTTAGTCGACCCAAGCACCTTACGTTTCTTCTTCTTAGGTACCTCCCCATTCAGACTTGAGTTATTACTCTCATCGTGCGAAGGGACGAGATTGAACTTGACAGTCGCCGTCTTCTCCGCAGGTTCAGTCTCCCCAGGCTCAGTGTGATTTTCCTGTTGTCCAGACTCGGCAGCCTCAGGAACCTTCTCAAGGTTGCTCTTAGATTTCAGTATCTTCTTTGGGGCTTTCTGGGCCAAAGCATTCTTCTTGGCTGAAGGTGCATCGCCAAGAACTTTCTTGGGTCTACCACGCGACTTGGGCATCATCTGGGGTTTCTCGGTCTCCGGAGGTGCCATAGTAGCAGATCCAGTTTCGTTAGAATTAATTGTAGTCGATGATTCGTCCGTGCGAATCATCTCAGGCTCGGGTAGTTCTGAGCCTGATTGTGGGCCTAGAATAGAATCCTCCAAGACTCCTTCATCCACATTCGATGCCTCTTCGCTCATGCTTGTGTTCTTGGTACGGTGTAGAAACGGAGTTATGGAGAATGCAGACTTCTCGCCTACAAGTGTGGGTTCGAAAGTGGTCTTCTTCACAGCTCGTCGTGCCTTCGTCGCGTCGTCTGCGCTTGGTGTCTGAATCTCAATGTGCGTGAAATCGCCCGCGCTCGTTTCTTGAACTTTCCTCTTACGGAAAGCTTGTGGTTTTGCGCCTAGTTTCGTAGTATCTTCATGACTAGACAATCGAGCGTGTTGTTGCTGAGCCTTCTGAAGCTCGGTTTGAGTCTTCTTTAGTTCTTCTTGAACACCTCGGTATTTAATTCTAGCCTTCTCAAGCTTCCTTTCAAGCTGCTCATTTCGCCCTTCAAGTTCTGTCATGGCCGTTTCAAGTTCTTGGTAACGTTTATCATTCTTCTCCTGAAGCATGGCCAACTTCTCTTCCGAATCTTCAAGCTGGGTGCGGAGTTCAGTCACGGCAGAGTTGTGGTCTATGATTTGTTGCGACTTCTTTGGAGCACGTTGTGCATTCTGCAATTCCTCGTCCAATTTTTCTCTCTCTTCCTTCTCTTCCCTTAATTGCCGCTGAAGTTCTTGTAATTTCTTTCGGAGATCTGCTTCTAATTCTCGAGTACTATCTTGATCTTGCAGCGCGATTGCGTGGGTTCGTATCTGCTGTTCAAGCTGGTCTTGTGATCTTTCGCGTTCGGCGGTCTCGGCAGTTAACCTCTTCTCTGTTTCACGTAGCGTCTTGCGAAGCTCATCTTCGACCCGATCATTGCTTTCGCGAGTCTGCATGGCCCGACGCGTCGCCTTCTTCTCATTCACTATCTCGACTTCAAGGGTGTTGACTTGGCGTTCGAGGGTAAGTTTTTCGGCGAGGACCGCTTGCTGCTGGTTGACTTGAGACCGCAAGTGTTCGATTTCGGGCTTCAGATTAGCTAGTTCACGGGTGAGGGTGAGCTTCTCTGCGAGTACATTGGCAGAGCTTTCATTGACGTTGTGCATCGATTGGAGCTCAGCCTAGATAAGGTTAGTCCAGTAACAGTTTTGCCTGTGCTCTGCGTGAATGTGAATCGCCCGGACACCCACCTTGAGATTTGAATATTCCCGTTCCTGCTTACGTAGCTGCTCCTCCTGGGAGTCAGCTATAGCCGCTTTGGCTTCGATCTGAGCATTGAGGTTGTCGCAACGGGAGACAAGTTTCGCATTTGCGCCGGTGTTGAGGTCGACTTGGTCTCTTAATGTGGTGTTCTCGTCTCGGAGCAACAGGATCCGTACGCGTAGCCGGCGGACGTCCTCGTCTTTCACCAGAATTTCGGTGTCGTGCCCATTCTTTTGGTGCTCTAGTTCGAGATCATGGAGCAATTGGGTACGCTGAGCACGCTAGACAAGTCCGAGCCGTGTCAGTCAAGTTCGAGACATGCATTCAACTCAGCATTCATGTTGCATGCGTACCTTCTCGCCGTCCATATTACCCCGTTGCTCGCGAGCGGTGGGGGTCTTTGCAATCCTACCCATTGGGCTGGACGGGACACGTTGTACACACGTGGAAACAATGGCGGATATGATTATGGTTTGTGACAGCACTTGATGAAGCCCAGGTGAAGGAGTTAGGGTATCGTTTGGTTCCCAATGTAATAGTTGCCGACGTATAGTCTATGCCCATAACCTTGTCAGAACACCTAGTCGAGAGAAGGCAGATGGACGGGTGAATGACGGTGTGCGAGAGCGTGTTTTGTGGGGGCACATAATAGAAAGGTCAACAAAGTGCTAGTTTCGGCTTAGCGTAGTACATGGTCGCCTAGCTGTGGCTGCGGGGTGGTTGCATTGTGGCTCAAGCTTTAAAGCTCTAAAGCTGGCGAAGCTGACGTAGCTGAGTTGCACTGCTAAGCCACAGAAGCTACAGGGAACGACCGTTCGCTCTCTCAATTGAGGACACCTTTGCCTGCAAACAACCTTGACCACCTACTGTCGAGCCAGGTACCTCTCTAAGCTCTTGTGGGAAATCGTGAAGCTGGATTGATGCCACATCGATTGCCTCTCTGCACCTGTCTCAGCCCGTCCCCGATCCATCCGATGTGCGTGTCGAGGCAGCTGGCCTTCTTGTACTTCTAACAGCACAGAACTGCCAATCCGGCCTTCTCTTCTCGCCCCGACGACAATATGCGCTGGTTGCCGGCTCTCGTCTCCCTCGTCGCCCTTCCTCTCGGGTCCTTCGCTGCCAAATCGTCGTCTTCGGCCGACCGCTTCCAGACATTCTTCACCCAGGCGGTGTCCTCTTCGCCCTTGAAGCTTGCCGATGCCAGCTATAAGAAGCTTACGTCTGCACCCCGCGATTATTCGGTTGCCGTTCTCTTGACGGCCCTGGACGCCAAGTATGGCTGCCAACTGTGCGGCATGTTCCAGCCCGAGTGGGATGTGCTCGGTAAGAGCTGGGTCAAGGGCGATAAGAGCGGCAAGTCGCGCTTGATTCTCAGCACCCTCGATTTTACCGATGGGAGGGAGACTTTTATGTCGGTGAGTGCGCCTTAGGAGCAGCTTAACACGCATGCATACAGCTAACCAAACGAACCCGCCCATAGCTCGGCTTGCAAACGGCACCGGTCCTCCTGCTCTTCCAGCCTACCACCGGCCCTCATGCGGTCCCCAGTCCGGACCCTATTCGATATGACTTCGGAAACGGGTATGCAGCTTATGAACGGCCGTGCACATCGTCCTTGTTCAAACTATGCTAACACATCCCTAGAGTACCGAATGCTGAGGTGGTTCGTGACTGGCTGGCTCGCCATCTCCCCGACCGACCCCATCCGACCGTATACCGGCCTGTCAACTATGTCCGCTGGGTTGTATCAATTGTCACTCTCCTCGGTGTTGTAGGCGTCATCTTCAAGCTATGGCCATATATTTTGCCCATCATCCAGAGCCGTAACGTGTGGGCCGGCCTAAGCTTAATTGGTATCCTCCTCTTCACCAGTGGCCATATGTTCAACCAGATTCGCAAAGTGCCATATGTGGCGGGAGACGGTCGCGGTGGCATCAGTTACTTCGCTGGTGGATTCCAGAGCCAGTATGGGCTTGAAACACAGATTGTCGCCTTCATATGTAAGCTTCCTACCGGATCTCCATAACTGATGTCACTTACTAATTATTGGTAGACGGTCTTCTATCTTTCGCCACCATATCCCTTGCCCTGAAAGCCCCCAGGACTAAAGATTCACATGTACAGCAGATCATGGTCATTGCGTGGGGTATCGTAATGACCGTCGTGTATAGCTTCTTGCTCTCTGTTTTCCGAGTCAAAAATGGCGGATACCCCTTCAAACTTCCCCCCTTCATGTAAGTTGACAAGAATTTACAGAGACAGAGCTTCAGCCACGTATCGGACTAGAAGCCGCTCTTTGCGCGATGCACTTCAAGTATGTGTTTTTGCAGAAAATAGAGCCAATGGAGTACCCAACGAGGCTGAATATTAGCCCATGTGTTTTTAAGGTCTTCAGTACCACGAAAGGACAATGGAATAAAATATAGATGATGTATCAAGAACTAATCGACCCTACGAAAACCAATGTAGTGCTAAGTTCATCGTCCCAAATTCACTGTCTCATTCAATTGCAAGACAAATGATAGATCATGACGGTACAATTTCAGGCTCTCCCAACATTGATTAGCTATTAAGGGAAGGCAAAGTAGTATCACACAGCATTCTCGACAGGAGACAAGATAACATGAATTTTGGGAATGAGTCTTTGTGACAACGAGTTGATCGTAGATGTGGTGAATGCCAAGGTATCTCGAGTGGGTTTCGACCAGACCTATATCCCCTTCCCACCATTCTTAGAACACTTTACGGTAAACAGTCAGGGATGTTATCGCGACAGCATAGCATACACAAAATGTTACCACTCTACGGGACAGTCGTCTGTTAACCCTATCCAGCCACTCCGTCTTGTTTGGATACTCAGCATGACAGCTGTTCGGCTCGCCGTTCCGAATAATCAATAGGGCGGTGCATGAGGAGCTCAACCACAGCAATCCTATGCCGCTCATTTCTACAAACAGCCTTGTGCGTCCAGTCGTATTCAAGGCCATCTTGCTCCGAGTTGGAGGCTTTAGCCGGTTGTTGATCATCTCTGGATGCGATGCGCGCGTACGGCTAAACGGAAACACTTGGATGTCGAGCTCTGACTGGATTTACCTTACCTACCCTCAGCTGTTTCGAATAACGAGGAATTTAGGCAAGCAATGCTACTCGTTCCCCCATATACTCCCCAGCTATTCGTGCAATTATTCAGGGGTGTTCTGACTCTTGGCTCGCTCCGGGGTATGCTCCTGGGTCGGAGCCACTCTACTGAACGACATTGGACATAAACTGGGGAAATCTTGGCATTATAACTCTGTATTCTGTTTGGAGGCTCTCGGTATGGTACAATTTCCCTCCAACTATCCGTTGCTACTCTAAGTAAGCCCCAAAACCTACCTTTCGAGCACCAACTCGACATCACTCTAGTCTAATTTCTTACACCATGCTGATTCAAACTAAACGTGAGTACATGAGAGCTCGATGTTCATGCTTCTACCATACTGAAAACATGTACACGGCAACAAGGAGGCTTTGGTAGAACCAAGTAACAGGGTCCAGTTGCCTTGCATAGTGAATATAAATTGGGTTGATTAATATGCTTAGACGATCATCCCCCCACACGTGTTGCGTAGGCCCGAACCGGTGGTCATGCCAATAGGAACTACCATCCTCAAATGGCAATCCATATACCGTGGGGTCTAGACAGGTCATGAATATGGCATGCTTGGCAATTTGCCGCCTCGCATTCTCCGTGGCGGGATTAGCTGCTGCAGCGTCCCTTCGGAGGCTAACTACCGAGTAAGTATCGTGATCACGAGTTACGGGTTACGGGCCTGGTTCCTTATTGCACAGGTAATGAGACTGTGATGTCGGCCCTTCATAGAACGGTATAAGAAGCAACGGGACACCATCTCGGTTATGTCCTGATTCTTCTTCTCATCACGCTCGCTCTTACTCGATACAGCATCACCAGTGTCACAGCAAAAATGAAGGCGGAATTTGCGGCAGTTCTCTTGGCGGCGGGTGCCCTCGCTGCTCCATCAGAAAAGGCTCCTCGCAAGGCTGCGGCGGCCTGCTCATCGGCGGTCAAGCTTGACGCGACCACCAACGTCTGGACGAAATACAAGCTGCACCCCAACAGCTTCTACCGCAAGGAAGTCGAGGCGGCCGTCGGGGCCCTCACCGACTCCTCGCTGAAGACCTCCGCTGCCAAGGTTGCCGACGTTGGTAGCTTCCTATGGCTGTAAGCTTTTCCTGTTCTCGGTTCTGCTGTATGGTCTGAGAGCTAATCCAGGACGCAGCGACACCATCGCGAACATTGCCAAGTTTGACGCTGCCATTGCCGATCTTCCTTGCGAGAACATCTTGGGTCTCGTCGTCTACGACTTGCCCGGTCGTGATTGCGCCGCCAAGGCCTCCAACGGTGAACTCGCCTACAGCGAGATCAGCAGATACAAGACTGAGTACATTGACCGTAAGCGGATAATACCCCCAAGGTATCCCCGAGGAAGCATCACAGTTGACAGAGAATTTAGCCATCGTCGCGAAGCTGAAGGCCAATCCCAACTTCGCCTTCGCTCTCATCATCGAGCCCGACTCGCTCCCCAATCTCGTCACCAACGCCGACCTGCAGACCTGCAAGGACAGCAAGAGCGCCTACGAGGAGGGCGTCGCCTACGCTCTCAAGCAGCTCAACCTTCCCAACGTGGTCATGTACATCGACGCCGGCCACGGTGGCTGGCTCGGATGGGACGCCAACCTGAAGCCCGGCGCGGAGGAGCTGGCCAAGGTGTACAAGAACGCCGGCAGCCCCAGCCAAGTGCGTGGTATCGCGACCAACATCGCGGGCTGGAACGCGTGGGACCAGAGCCCCGGCGAGTTCTCGACCGCGTCGGACGCCAAGTACAACGCGTGCCAGAACGAGAAGCTGTACCTCGAGAAGTTCGGCGCGGCGCTCAAGACGGCCGGGTTCCCCAACCACGCCATCGTCGACACGGGCCGCAACGCCGTGACGGGCCTGCGCGAGGAATGGGGCAACTGGTGCAACGTCGACGGCGCCGGCTTCGGCGTGCGCCCGACCTCGTCCACCGGCTCCGACCTCGCCGACGCCTTCGTCTGGGGCAAGCCCGGCGGCGAGTCCGACGGCACCAGCGACACCGGCGCCACCCGCTACGACTCGTTCTGCGGCAAGCCCGACGCCTTCAAGCCCGCGCCCGAGGCCGGTGAGTGGAACCAGGCCTACTTCGAGATGCTGCTCAAGAACGCCAGCCCCGCGTTCTAAGGGCCATCGCGACCCCCAAAACCAAAAAATCACTCGCTCTATCTTATCTCGCTAGGTCCGCTGGGAAAAGGAGAAGATGATGATGATGATCGTCGATGGTTGCGTCGAGTTCCCCCAAGCAACTAGGCAATGGTCGCTGATGAATAGGCCTCGCTTCGCTTTCCCTCGTTTGAAAAGCGCCCATTGTGGCTAGCGAATAATGAGTTCACCTTCATCTGTCAGACCTTGCTCCTTTTATGCCATGTCTCATATCCGAGTGTACATAGCTTCTGCAGTATATAACATGAGTTTCTCTTCAACTTTCTTGTTATCTATGTCGTTAACTAACTAGGTTGTTATCGTAATGCCAGCTGTGATCAATCCAAATCGGGCCGATGCCAGGTGTTACCCGTGTAAGCCAGAGGCATCACGCATGTAAAGAAAGCATTGGGTACCATATCTACCCCCCTGCATATCTTGGGCAAATGCACAAGCAAGTGAGATTCCTACACATGTACCCGTCGCCAAGGCCATCAAGTAGGTAGTATGCGCAACTTCTAAATACAGACGAGTTGAAAGGACATCTCTCTCGTTTTGTTATTTGTTAAGAGAAATCGGCTCTGGTTCTTCACTAAGCCGCGAATTGATGACGTAGACAGTTCCTGCCGTGAAACCAAACCGTACCCCAACATTCCTACTATCAAGGCATTCTTCACGTTTCTCTTTCTTCTTCTCTACATCGACCCAACCGTAATTAAGGAGGGGAGCCACGGATCTCATGCAGTCGGGCAGTATAACCCCAGAGGTGAGGGAGAAGAAGGCGCGATTTTCGTGGTTGGGGCGACTGGAGCACTTCACATGGGCGAATTTCACACTGCCTATGGCGACGGGGGGTCTCGCCCTACTGCTGGCAGAACAGACGCAGGGCTTCACATTCCCAGGGCTTCAGACAATTGGGAAATTCGTCTACATCCTGGACCTCGTCATATTCACACTTGTGGCTTCGGCCATCACATACCGCTTCATCAAGTTCCCCGGCACGCTCAAGCAGTCCATCGTCCATCCCACCGAGGGACTCTTCTTGGGCACGTCCACTCTAAGCCTGGCTTCCATCATCAGCGGAATCGCAAGGTATGGTATCCCGTCTTGCGGCGAGTGGCTCGTCGTCGTCTATCGGATTCTGTTCTGGATCTACTTTGCTACGACATTCCTCATCGCCGTAGGCCAGTACGCATTGTTGTTCACATCGCCTCGGTTGAAGTTGGCGGACATGACGCCGGCTTGGGACTTGCCGGTGTTAGTCGATAATTCCTTTCCAATTCACTAGTTATATCTTCACTGAAGTCTTCTAGGTTCCCATTTATGCTCTCGGGGACAATTGCTGCAACAGGAGCTGGACTGCAGCCTCCGGATCAAGCCATTCCTATCCTCGTCGCCGGCCTCGGTGCGCAAGGGTTCGGACTCCTAGTTTCGATCTGTAAGGAATTCTCGGAATCATTTTCTTCTTGTTTTGGCAACTTCCAGAGCACGAGATTTCTTTTTTGGGCCAAGACGGTATCTGGAAGCTTCCGAACCCCTCACAAAGTACGCTCCAAATAGCGACAACTGACTCCAAGTATTCTAGTGATCTACGCTTCGTATGTGTCTCGATTGATCCAGTACGGGTTTCCTAGGCCCAATTCGCGACCGGGAATGTTCATTGCTGTTGGTCCGCCTGCCTTCACCGGTCTCGCTCTTCTCGGCATGGCGGACAATTTTCCGGTCCACTATCACAACTTCGGCCCGGACGAAACCACCGTCCAGGTTCTCCGCATTCTCGCCACGACAGCATGCATATTCATATGGTTCCTCAGCCTTTGGTTCTTCTGCATTGCGGCCGTGGCAAATCTGGCTGTCTGGAGGGAGATCAGTTTCCGTCTCAACTGGTATGCGTTTATTTTCCCAAACGTGGGTTTTACGATCGTCGTTATCTCGGTCGGCAAAACTTTCAATAGTCCAGGTATTCTCGGTGTTGGCAGTGCTATGACTATACTGCTAGTTGTAGGATGGGCAATTATAGTTATCAAGCATGTTGAAGCTATATGGAAAGGAAATATCTTGGCTGATGGCAGAGATGAAGATTACTACGTAGACGAAAGATGCCATCGTCACGTAAAGAGACCCGAAAGTGAGCCAGAAAAGCAGGCATAGCATCTAGGAATCACAGTTCACCAGTTCAATGTTCGCTTCTGTGCCATTTTTGTTCTCAATTTGTCTATTGCGTGCTACTCATCAGTTTGCCTTATTATAAGACTCATACTTAGCCCCCTTTTTAGATCAAAATGAAGAATCAAGGATGTCCAAGCGGTATCTCTTATGATACGGTACGTAAAGCTCCATGGGAGCTTTTTGTTGCCTAAATCATTGCCGTCGCCTTCGTACTTGGAAATACCGTCCAGGGGTTTTGCATTATACAGTTTCCTCGTAGCATCCCTCAACCGCCAAGTCGCCGTTCATAACGACAGATCAGAATGGCCTAACAGTTTAGTAAAAGCCTACACGTCGTGAGATTTTTGCTCCTTCTCTCTTTGCTTCATTGCGACCAATATCAACAGGGAACTAGAACCATTGTCACGCGTCCCTGCTATCTTCCGTGTTGGTCTAATCATCCTCCATGATCAAATCATCGTCTTTAGTGGATGTCAGTTGTTTCGTCTATTCATTAGAATTACATCACTCACCCGAGCCATTTAAGATCTCGACATACATCCATTAAACGATTTGTTAGTTGCAGCATAAGGTGAGCCGCCTGTAATGCCACGCTTGTCACGGAACAGAATTGCAGTACTACACAAGTTGTCAGGGAATTAGTTACCAACTACCCTATGGTGTGGAACTAGTGAATATTGTACATATAAGTGACTGAACCCCCCTTGGATTTGGGAGGTTCAGGAATCAATTGATTACACTATTGAGCCCTAACTACTACCCTGGCTGCAGACAGGTCTATCTATTTACTCTGGGACGCAACCCCCTGACACAAGTACACTAGTGAAAGTAGAACGTGGTCAAATCGGGCGCTTGACATGTCTGCAGCTGTAATATACGTCCATACTTTCACACATTAGTAAAGACTTTTGCAAGAAATTCACACTAACCGTAAAGTATGAAGTCGGTATTTGCTAACGGGGATAAAAGTCCACAATTCTTTAAACCAGGGATAAACTTAGACAAGGAAAGTACCATAAGATATAGGAAGGGGGCTAAAAGAATATATGAATGGTTAAAAACGATGCCGAGACTTGCATATGTGATATGATGTGTGCCGCACACAGGACACGATTTTTTTCTTCAAAAACACCATAGTTTGCATTACTACCGTTCAATTTACACCCCCAACATTTAACTATTAGTCGTACTCGAATATCTGATATCTTCTAACATACTGGTTTTCTTTCCGGAGGGGGGTGTAAACGGCAGGGCTACTATACATTTGTCTGTGAATATTTTGGTACAGTGACATTTTTTGGAGTAGTATCGGATACTGGCCTTTCTAACGTACTTAACATAACTATCATAAAACGAAACGATCAGTCCAGACAGTTTCCAATATTTTTAATTTGTTTTCAGATGCAGTACGTGTGCATTTTCGGTGTGGCTTCTGTTTAATAGTTATAGCAGCAACACGTCGCAAAGACGCCAGGTGAGCTCATGGGTAATGAGAAACGTAGATAACTACGAAATATGGAATTTTAGATTGTTTAGGACATATTGTTAATGAACAAGAAAATTGACAGATAGTTAGATAGACTACCTCATCTCACTTGACCATAGTATGGAATCCCAATTCCAGAGAGGCTTCATAGGAGAATCCCCTAGAACTTGTGCGGATGCTTATTTAACATACCATGTAACAATGTGCTATTCTGCGAGATATTACACGAATTATTAATTCACGACCGCGTCTGCCACGGTATGAACCGGATATTCTACTGTGTCCGTGTTCATTGATTGATTGCTCCTACCGCTGGGTACGATATCGAGAGGTAATACTATTGCACACGATAGTTATTACTCTCAAGTTCGATTTCCAGAGTTCAATAGAATTGTAAACGCTAATGTGTTCTTCATCTCCGAACTCGTTCTACGTTCTCTTCACCAAAGCTTGACAGTACAGACCTTTAACTATGTCTTTGTAGGTCTTCTAGGTCTTCTAGATGGCTAATGTTACGAGACATACGAGCTAGACGAGACACAGCTTTACCATGGTGGTCTCATTTCAATGCCGCCACCAGTAAGCAAAATAAGGGATGACGGCCTTAATTAGCATGCAGATGGTGGCTGCCCATATCATTTACAAGGGTCTCGATCCGTCCATGACGGCGTTGTCACCTTCTATCACGTCCCTATGAGCGTCGATCATGAAGGACAGCCGTCCCGACCATTTGCAGCCTTCGAGTCTTTGAGTTATACTACTTGTGGGAAAAGCCCTTCACAGTGTCTAATATCGCAATCTACGTACGTGCCTTCGCAATCCTTATAGCCCCTTTTAGCAACGCTCGGATGTGACATTTCTCCTGTAAAGACTACCCCCTAAGCGTGCCCCCTCCCGACAGGGTTATTGAACTTACTGCAGTTATTATGTTACATTTTGAAAGCTGCAGATGGAAGAGGGACAGAGAGACTCTAACATTCTCAAGAGTTGCGCTAAATCCTTGCGGTACGCTACTGCTGTAGCTACGGTGCTGAGTGGGAGCGATTCTGGGTTAAGTTGAGTGATATAGAATGTCCAACCTGGTCCTACCGAGCCGTGTCGAACTCCCCTATCTTGAAGCGTGCGCCATCGAGCAATGAGTCGGCGATAAGGACGAGTTTAGTAGTTGGGAGTCGCCACTAGCCAAGGGTTGCGACTGGATACTGTAGAAACGTCAGGATAGAGATGAGGCTGACCACCTTACTAAGACTGGTGGCAACCGAGTCAGGTTTCTCCCCACTCTGGTACAGAGACGGTGCACAGTGGCAAAAATGGATCGTAGCCGGCACTTGAGGCGGCTTGACAGATGACAGGTTGAGAGAATGCATAACATCTCCTATGTATACTAACTAAGGGTGTTCCGAGACTGCGCAGAATACTGTACTGTCCCTATACTATGATAACTCAGTGTGGAGGAACTAGCAGGGGATTCGTTCCCGGAAAAATACAGCCTACCTATTTACGCGTAATTTGCGATTCACTATTTTCATGCCGGAGATGGCGATGTGGTGCGGCGTATGGTGATGGGCTACTTGTGCATACGGCTTAGCGGCTCCCATACCGGCTTCATGGTTCCGGGCCAAGGGGCTCAAACCACTGTTGGAGGTGTTGGGGAATGCAACGGTATTGCCGTTCTGTATGCCGTCTATGATTGGCGATTCCGGTCCACGAAAGGAAGCCCGGGATTAGGATGATCTTTTCTCCCTGTGATTCTAGTGCGGCGGGGATGTAGGGAGTCAGTAAAGTTTGACCTTTAGTTAGTGTAAGTGATTTTAGCGGCCGCAGCTATAGTATAGAACAAGGTTATGAGCCCAATGAAGGGATTTCCCAGCTGTTTGTCCGCGGCGCTGGGTTTACAATCCTAGCGCATCGCTTACCCATGGTATCCATCTGACCCCATTATTCCGGTTTTCTTATCTATCACTGTATTAGTCTAGTTCAGGAGCTTCTGAGTCTCTTGGCAGTTGATACGGCAGTGAGCCGGACCAGATGCTCGGAAACGACGTGAATCTATGTAGCGACTGGTATGGTTTACTATTGGCGTCACGAAGAAGTGTGTAGTGTATATGCATTTCAAGCTGTGACATCCACTCGCTCCAGCATCATCAACCCTGCGAACTCGTTTTCGTCGCGCCTGGAAGATCGTTGCGATGACTGTATATTATACAACCCAACGTAACTGCCACGTTGAAAGCGGACAACATAATTTCTCAAGTATTTACTGACTGTTGCACAAATGGTTGAGGTTTAATGTATCATCATGTCTATTATTTTCGTAAAACTCTATTATTGGGATATCTGATTCCGGGAAAGACAGGCCTGGGATTGCTCCTCATGTGATATTCGAGTGGCTCCGTACCAATGAAACTTATCTATGTACAAAGTAGGGTGGGCCTGAGCCACCATTATAATCTTCCTCATTAGGGAAGTAACCTCGCGTTTCCTTCGGCGCGATGGTGATCACCGACGTTAAGGATGCGAGCCGCGCATTTGGCCCAAAAAGCTGGGTAGAAAGTCCGCGATTCTGTATTCTCGATGTTACATGGAAGCCAATGTCTTCTCTTCCGTCATGCCAGATGCGCTATCACTATTTGTATTCTTCGGGATAGTCGAACCGCTCAATACGAGTCGAGAGAATTATTTTGTCTTGATGGTTGATTCGATGAGGACTGTGTTATTTCGGATCGTACCAGTATAATATTCTGGGGAATCGGCTTGTTCGTATTGGGCCCTTTACCAATGCTGGTCAGAGCAATGTCATCACGTTCCCCCGACCTCGAACTATCGTCCCCGAACCGGACGTAGCTGTTTCCGATACGGCTGGCCTTGGAGTTTGCGTACCATGTGCCGGCTGAGCTTCCATGTGAGTCCTTTCCAGTAATCTTGGCCCGCGCTCGGCGATACAATGGACGTAAACTTGGGAGACAGGCCGACACAATGCCGAAAGAAGGCTCAACGGACGATAGTAAGAACACGTCGGCTTGGACCCATGTGAGATCGGCTTCGACGGTGAATCTGTAGAAGGCCCAGATGCGCACGGCGCTGACAACACAGACTCTAAATCATTATTAGAAGAGGTTCCGTAAAAGGGTTATGTGCACAACTTACAGGCCTCCCAGTAACATAACTCCACAAACACCAACCTTCTTCTTATAGTTCATCTGAAGCGACAAAATCTCGGGGATCGGGACAACCAAGACCAGAAGATCGGCAACAAGGTTGAGCACTGTTAAACTAAGGAAAGAAGCGTTGATATCGATGCAGTGTCCTTCGGTGACACCAAGGAACTTGGTCCAAAAGAACTCAACGGGCGTGCAGAGTGCGGCCGCGACGGCCCAGATAGAGAGCAAATATCCCGCGGTAAAGAACGCTGCGAAGCCCAATCGGACGTGGAACCATCTTGATCCTCTTTCAAACAATCGGCGGTAGAATAGCAGGATCGATAGCTTCGTAAAAGCAACCGCACCGGCATAAATATACGTATACGAGTACAGTAACTGCAGATGGTTAGTTTCAAGATACCAATCATGATCCCCAGGCGCGTTCGCTTACTCGGAAGACATTCGCTACCTCTTGCGGATGCAGAGCCCACACATGTCTACCAGCGCCGGCTTGTGCTCCCAGAATAGTGATAGCAAGCGTGCCATAGGTGAAGATCTAGTACAATCAGTGACTTGCGGTGTCCGTGTAAGTCGGCTTGGCTTACCAGAGCGACTACCATCAAATAGTCGTCGGCCATCATGCCGAAGCGCTGAAAGTTCCTCGCCCATATTCTTAGACCTAGAGCGATAGTGGCGAAGGCTGTAGAGCCAATCGCCACCACAATAATAGCTGTTTCCTGCTTTGCCTCCAAGTCGATGCCGGCTGGAGGAGGGCCAAAGACCTGTAAGATAGCCGGATCGATCTCCATTGTTGATGACGATGTTCCCTCCCTGGTTGCCAATACCCAATACACACAACAACTGCGCCCGAAAATAGATAATGAGAGACCGACGACCAAGAAGCTAGAAATGATAGAAGGAAGGGTGGCGCTTTTATTATATAAGTAATGAACTAATGAACTGAAAAGGATTGGATTGGGTCGGAAAAGAGAGATGGAAGGCTACCTTGACTAAGAAATAGATCCGCCTCGAGATCTTTACAAAAAGGTTGCGCCTACGCTGCGTGGGAACCCACGGTACTTTTAGCTCACTACACTAACCTTCAAGGTCATCACGCGGAGCTACATGGGGCCTAAAAATCGTAAGGATTTCCGTAGGATCAGGTTTGGTCTGATCATTGCGAAGCCCAGGGGAGCGAGCAAGGGCCCCCTACCATGGTCTGCCATGGTAGCCCATTTGAGATTGGCAAGTGGCTTTGCGTCCTCTTACCCAGAGCAGACCCAGAGGTATGGGATTGTGACAGCTGCAATATTACAATTACATGGAACCGGGACACGCTTATACCTGCTGGAGTGTAGTGTATGGCGACAACATGGAGATGGGCGTAAAACGAGAGCCATGGTACGGTATATAATGCTTCCAAGACTCCAAGTATAGATTAGCGTACTGTAAAACGGCTAGTGCACTCTAGTTTACTGTATTGTGCATTTGGTAATGCAGTCAATTTAGGCTATCGCTGGTAAGACTTGCGAATGGTCGTGAGAGAAAGTAGCCTATCTAGCCCAATGAAAATTTTGTGCATATTCTAGAAGAATGTCTTGGCAAGCTCCGCATTCTACAACGGTCACAGAATACAACACAGTATTAACGTGTATGATTGACTAAGTATGCTATTAGGTAAATTATGCGTATTGTCCTTCCCATCCGGAAGCGATCTGCTGCTGTGTCTCACGATACACGTACAGTAGAGTGTAAATTCCTTTCGCTGTTATTGCAACTGCCGATATTACCAACCAGGGCGTTGAGTATTAACTGAGTTCGAATATAGGAAATAGTACCCTTATCTTAGTGATATTGAAACTTGTACAAGATAAGGGATAGCAAGCCATCCATTGACCTAGCGTTCCAATTCGTCACGCTTGGTAGGTATTCTAGATCTCCAGTACGTTAAGCATACTGTAGGCACAAGTATATATGTGAAACTCATCATATCTGAGGCTTTGGATCTTGGTTAGGCTTACCGAGTACAACGGTACTACATATTGCAAAGTGTAACATAACAAAAATCCTCATCAGCTGGTCTGGCACGACTAAGTAAGTATCTACTTGACTTGTAATAAGAGTACCTTATAACACCCTTTCCACCCAGCTCGTGCTAAGTTATTACAGATAGTGGGTTCCAAACGGTCGCCACGTTAAATAGTATAGCTGTAGTTCGCGCTGCTTTTGACTCCAACAATCCAAGAGCTGGGGCAGGTACAAGTATTGCGCCTATTGATACCATTAATGCCGTAGTCTAAGCACTACTTACACGTATTTGGTCAGTCGACATGGGCCGACACATGGCAAAAGCCGCAATGTCAGGGTTGGCTACCATAAGGAGACATACGAAAGGGTTCTAAGCGGGTGACTAGGTACCTGTATCCGCTCATTCCGGAGGGGCTCGGTAAAGGAATAGTTAGAGCGAGGAGCGAAGAGAAAAAGCGAGAGAATACTTACAGTACGTAGTGTAAAAAGACAAGACCACGTTTCAATGTACACCATTTTAAAACCGCCTCTAAAATAGAACCTCAGAGGAGGCTACTGTAGATTCTTCAGTCGATTTTCTTTCTAGAAAAGTCGTGTAAACGAAATTACTAAAGTTGACAGTGTTAATTAATTTTCAGGGGTTAGCCGGAAACTCTACTCCATCACGGTGCATGATGACCCAGGTATACTGTACCTTGCTCCATACCTTAGTTACCTCAACCAATTTCCCACTGTATGGATAAAAATGTCACCATAAGTACATACAATAGTAGTGCCATACTGCTGGACTCCATATCTGGCAGAGAGTACACAAATACTGTATCGCATGGGGTACCAAAGAGGTCTCTGCCATGCCAGTTGACATCATCCTCTTCTGCAGATGTCCGAATATGGAATTAGTGTTATGGTGGGCATTGTCCAAACGAGCGCCAAACAGCGGAACTCAAGTTGTCTTGTTGGCACCTGCTGCATTAGGATTGGGACAAAATGCGCTGGGGTCAACCAGACAGTTTCCCTTCCCCCCCTCTAGTCTGCATCTCTCACTCTCAGACAAGGAGAAACGGTTCAACAAAATGTTATACTTACAGTACACTAGGTAAGCTTGACTCGTAGAAAGAATCACCAGTGTCTTAGAGAAGCTTGAAACAAATGCTAAGCCGCAAGTTAAACCGACACTGAGGTCGTGCTGGGAACCGCCCTGGAAATCTTCATGGGTCAACCCAGAGTCCCGTTACTGACGTTGCGTGCCCTGACCCAGGGGTTTGTGTCGAAGTCCATAATGCACACCGACAACCTTGGCGGGGCAAGCCATTTGATCTGATATTCGGTGAGGAGAGCTCATAAGACAGCTATACCGCCCAATTTTATCCCACAAGCCCCGCGAAGACACCCCTCATCGTTATTTATTCTATCATCTGATTTTGATACAACCATCGGGTATTTTGTTAGTAAGATCTTACCAGAGCAAGATGCCTTCGGAGTATGCAAGTAAGATCCCGAGCCTCATTCCCCTGGAGAAGGCTGGCCCCAAGGGTTACATTCGTTTCGTATTTCCCATTGAGTTAGGGGACAACTACGACGCAGATGAGGTTTTTCGTATACTCAAGCAAGGCCTCGAGGGTGCCAAAAAGCGAATTCCCACACTCGCGTGTGAAGGCGTGCCAGACACAGAGGCACAGCAAGCTGGCGTGCTCAAACTACAGAAATACAACGACTACGACACTATCATCAAGAAAGACTTGAGAGCCCCAGGGGCTTTCCCTCATACCTACGCCGACATCAAGGCAAAGACGTTTCCCGTCGAGGCCTTTCCTGGTGACCTACTTTGCCGTCGTTTCACCTGGCCTTCTGCTGGAGAGAGGCTTCCGGCGACCGATTGCCAGGCCAACTTCATACCCGGAGGCTTGCTCTTGACCTGCTGCTTCTTTCATGTTTTCGGCGACGCTAAGGCGTATTACACCTGGCTTGAGACGTGGGCTGAGGAATGTCGCCTATTACAGGGTCAGACGGGCCCTCGTGTTGAGATCCCCGATGTTTTCTTCACAGATCGAGAGAAGCATATCAAGCCTTCCGGTCGCAATGCTGGAAAACCCGAGGACCACCCGGAAATCCTCGTCTTACCTTTTACTCCAGAGGGCGCGCCGCCGAAGATGGTCACACGCGACCATGTCGGGACGGTTTTCCGGCTTACTGCGGAGCAACTTACGAACCTCAAAGCAGATGCAGCGCCGACCAATGCATCTGAACCTTCCGATGAGACTTGGGTTTCTACCAATGACGCCCTCTCAGCACTGATGTGGCGCTCAGTCATGGCAGCGCAGTTTCAGCTGGAAGAGCTTGAAGGCGACCCGACGTCAGTTTTCAACATTGCGGTAGATGGGCGGCCACGCACTGATCCGCCCGTGCATCCCCGCACGCTAGGCAACTGGCTGGGATGGGTAATGCCACAAATGCCTATTCGTAAGATGCTCTCTCGGGACAGCGTGGCGGACCCAGCGCTTGCGATCCGCAAGGCTGTTTCAAAGCTTAACGACCAGTACGTGGATAGTTTGGGCGCACTGTTCGAGAGTGTCGTAGATGTCAACCGTGTTGTAGCTACAGCCTTCGTCGACGTGCCTGGCTGCAACTGCGTACAGACTTCATGGATCAACCTTGGCGTCTATGGTCTTGACTGGGGCAAGACTCTGGGTGGGAAGATTCAGGCAGTTCGTAGCCCAGATGTCGGTGTTATCAACGGTGGCTCGCTTGTTCTACCGGCTCTGCCAGGTGGTGGCATTGAGCTAATTATCGGCGTCGAAAAGAAAAGCCTGGCCCGACTGCTGAAGGACCCTCTGTTGGCGAAGTATGCCACAGCTATCACACTGTGATAATCACATTAGAGGTTTACGGGTTTAGATTAACAGATCCGGAACATCACGAAGGGTAGACTCTAAAACTTAGAACTGGGTAGAAACAGTAAAATTTGGTCATGATATATTCCTGTCCCAAACTTCGTTCTCATACATTTCAGGCACTTCGCTTAAGAGATACGTATTCTACCACCTGTTATTTTGTTTCCAAGCATATGAATTGATCATTAACATAGAAATTACGTATAGGTTGAAAAGTACGCTCCTAGCATTTCAAAATTGTTTACCGATGGTATATTGTAGCACACTTCACCAGTTGGCATTAAAGCCTGATGTATCGCTTTCCTGTGTACTTAGTCAGTAGTTGTACCATATCTGGGGTTACATCCACCAGTGGAGCAGACACGTAGGATTGCACTACGCATAGTAGCTTGTCCCCTAGTTGCAGTAGCTCGGCTCTAGCTGCATCCGTAACCCATCGGCCTCCATGGTCTCGATTTATATAACTAGTCAAAACGGTTGTCGGCTCTTGGACCAGCTGTGCCGCAACTCGGAGCAAGGTGTGGTGAGGGGTAAGCATTGGTCTCTACCCTAGGCAGGCTCCCCAGACTCGTTCTCAAGGCACTGTAGTCTGCCCTGGTCTGGTCACAGTCCTAACCTCCCGCAACGGGAAAATGCTTGACGTTTGGCCCATAGTGAAACATGTATGCCGTGGGTCATCTCGATCCAAGACGGACGTCGAGAGGGAGACTTTGTGACACGACTGCAGAAGCACACCGACATGTGCGGATGGGCGAGTCCCCAAAGCTTGTCTATCATCTGCCAGTCTGCCACCCATACTTTCCATGTACTGTAGTTGCACTTTTCTTGTGCTTCACATACTAACCTACATGTAGTCTAGATATATCCTACTACCTGTGAAGATTACTGTATTGTTAGAGCAGTAACAGTTGCAAATATAACATTAATACTAAGTTGGTATAGTATAGCTTTAATAGTGTGATGCTGGCAGCTCGGGATGACCGCGCTACTGGCCCTAATGTACGCCAGTAGGCCTATGTCAAAGCTGTCGTCGCTCTGGACCTTGTCCGTTATGTTGCGGAGACTGTATACGTATACGACATCCTTTCCTTAACAGGTAGGTAGGCTCCCAATGCCCCGGAAATGTCCACCTGCCAACCCAAGTGCCGACGCGTTTTGTCTGCGTAACACCAGCGTGTTCGTCTGGTGCTGTAGCGTGGTTGTCAGCAAACGGGGATATACGCTGTAAAGACGAGATATAGTGTAGATGCTGCAATGATACAAAGGGTTGCAGACGCTTGGTAGCATTACACGTTCTATACCGGTAGTCAAGTGATCTGCTGCATCGATTCTGCAATGCAACATCGGACATATACTATCGGTGGAGGCCACGCTGTACTAAGAGAGCTATCCAGTACGTTGTATATATCTATCTACTAAGTGAGTACGTAATGTGTCTGTGAAAGGTACAAATTCCCAACCTTTCCGAACTTGAACTACGATTACGCCTAGTGTTGGCCTTGTTAACATACCGATTTAACTTAGCATGTAGTGTAGTTAAAATCACTTGACTCAGACTGAGGGACGTCTCTGGTCAGTGATTCCCAGGCTCAAAATATGCTATCAATACTAATGGGCAATGAGAAAGTCGCTGGGTTGTGCATATGAATACTAGGTTGCAATTCAATATCTAGTCAAGGCGACTCTCATTAACAAGACGTGTGTAGTTTGGTATTGTATACGAGAGTTAACTATCAGCTACGGGAGACTGTAAAGACTGGGATTTCGCTGTGATTCTTTCATTTCTCTTGTGTTGGTCAAATATGGGTAGAGTGGTATAGATAGCGTAACAGGAAATACTAAATTAGAATAGTATGATGTACGGAGTATAACTCTTACAATCGATAGTCTCATGCTCTACTGGATGGGAATCATGCTGTTCGAGTCAGGATACCTGCTATGTCTTTGGTATGATTACGTGCTATAATGGCATATCTATTTTGTGCATCTTTACGAACACTAGCGAGGGAAAATGGACGCTGTACATCCGTGGCATAAATCGGACTGACAATTGGATGGATGGTGCATAACTGGTGAAACAGCTAACAAGGGAATCCCTGACTAGAGCTGCAGTGAGCGATTATGGTTAAAATTTCCATCCGCCCAAATTGGACGACTTGAACCTGAACTAACGGCATCGCCCGCCATCAGTTTACACTAGTGTGTACTTAGTTTCCTACTATGTACTATACTAAATCAATGCAAGGACCAAATGGTTCTGATAAGGGTTCGCCGATCTTACTCCTTCGGCAATCTTTTTCTTCGGGCAAGGCCGCATAGCTAGTCTTGTAATGGACTGGGACTTAGCTGAATTGTGTATTTTGGTAGAAGTCGAGAAAGCTATACTAGTTCGAAAGAGGACATCGTGCCAGTAAAAGCCAATTCTAGTGTATTACACTACAGTACATAGTACAGTATTTAGGTCTTAATAGATGGCGTTATGATCGTAAGATTTGGAAGATCATTATCGGGAAGTGGGAGCGTGGAAACCTTATTCGTCCCCGCTCGCCTCAAGAACACCCAATTTATTGGCGACAACCGTTGCCAAGGCTTTAAAGGTTAGTGTTTTGGAAAGGAGTTTCTGGAACGAGTAATCCAGGCCAAACTCCTTGAACAACC
Source organism: Xylaria castorea (assembly GCA_022495115.1). Classification (NCBI taxonomy): domain Eukaryota; kingdom Fungi; phylum Ascomycota; class Sordariomycetes; order Xylariales; family Xylariaceae; genus Xylaria; species Xylaria castorea. The sequence continues at coordinate 1,019,695 of MU382627.1, read as the reverse complement.
ATGAACGCATCTCAGTACCAACCATACTATCTAACCCATAGCTACCAAGCGAAGGACCCTCCACCTCGAAATCGTTGACCGGGATCATTAGGATCCCAGACATGCGTTCCATTATGCGTGTCGCAATGACCGTCACCACAGCTTCGGGTCCTTGTGCTCGCGCTGTCTCCAAAATTGTCGCGAACCCCTGTTCCTGAGTTCCGACCTGGCTCTCAAAACTGGAGCCACCACGTGCGGCGTCCGCCTCAACCGCAGCCCGCAGGTGACAGAAACGTGCATTGTTGAGCCAGAAGGGATCCGTGTTATCAGCCTTTATAGAAGCAATGGCGCTACCAATCTCGTGGGCTTCCATGCCCATAACGAGGTGACAGTTTGTGGAAATGGCTAGACGTGAGGACCCCGAAAACTGCTGCTGAGATCGCGTGTTCATGGCTGTCGCAATGCCGCGCAACATCTCGTCTTCACTAATACCGTAGAGCCCCTTACGCATGAGCGACGCCTCGATCGCGTCATCTTCAGCCACAACACCGACATCAAGCACCATGGGTAAAGCTAGCGACGTAGCCGCCAAGCCGGTAGCTGTACGGTGCCGTGCCAAGGCGTCCAAAAAGCTGTTAGCAGCGCTGTAGTTGCTTTGGCCCATATTGCCGAGAACCGCTGAGACAGAGCTCGTCATGACGAAGAAGTCAAGTTGGGCATTGCCGAGCGCCTTGTGCAGGCTCAACGCGCCGTGAACCTTGGGAACAACGGCAGCCATGTATGAAGCGTGGTCCATCTGTTCAAACATACCGTCCTAGTTTTATGATGTCAGTAACCCTCCGCAGGGCGGGAATATCGCTTACATACCTTTAAAACCATAGCCGCGTGGATGACACCGCGGATTGGTCGCTCGGCTTGTAGAGAATAGATAATGCATTGCATAGCGACTTCATCAGAGGCATCAGCCCGGTATATCCTGGTTGAAGTACCCGGACACTTCTGGATGCTCACTATAACTCTAGCTGCTTCAGGCTTGCTTGCGCCCGACCGGGAGATGAAGGCGAAGTGCCTTGCACCACGTTCCATCATCCATTTTGTTAAGCTTCGGCCTAGCCCACCCAAGCAGCCGACTAGGACATAGGTTCCCTCACTAGAGAAGGCGGGTTGGGCTGCTTCCGAGGTCACATCCACACCAGTACTACGGGTACTATGAATATGAGTCGGTGCCGACGTGCACTCTGAAGTGTTAGGAGATGGCTCTGTGAGCCGTACCCGGTGCGCTTGAGTATGATGTGCCTCAGTTACATTACTAGCTGTAGCCAAGTCGGATGAGGGAAGCAACGTTATCGGCATAGCACCACCGTGCTCCTCTTGACAATCTGCTGCTAGCTGAGGAACATATGGATATAGGCGCGAGACTCTCAGGACGCCCTCGTGCAGCCAGAGCTCAGTATCGCTATTTGAGCTTAAGCTACCCATAGCATCAACTCTATTGATGATTGCGCGAGCGACGTTCTTGATTGGCTCATCATGGTCGACGTCAAGCAAAATCGCCCGTAGTGATGCCTGTTCAGAACGGAGCACGCGAAGGAAACCTTCTGCTAGCCCTCCCTCTGCTGAATACCCTTCTTGAACACCCTGGGTCAACCAGAGTAAAGGAGAGCCTGAGGCGAGAATGGTCTTCAAGTTTGATAAGTCGGGTTCGGTAGGTGATAACAGCGCTGTCCCTTTTCTATCATCGATAACGACACATTGTTGGCCAGAAGCGACGAAGTTGGTGGATTGCCTCTCATACACGGTGCTTCCACGTTCGGTTAAAGCGCTCGCTAAGCTTGTGCTGTCTGCATTTGAAGATCCGAGTGAAACCAACGAAATTTCGTAGTCACTGCTACTGATGTCGTTGGGATATTCCGCATCGGTTTGTCTGTACGCGAAATGCTGCCTGGACGTAATGATGGTGCGTGGCAGTGAGGAGAAGTGAGATTGGGCACCGACAAGCCATCCTCCAGTACTGATAAAAGAAATAAAACCGTCTACTTCAACGGTTGTATCTGGATTCTCCAGCCCAGAATAGTCGGCAATGAGAAGATCAAACTGTGAACTCTCAGTGCCCGTTAGCCATTCCCCTGGTGACGACTTAACAATAATACGCTCTTGTAGGTGTTCATCAATATTGGAAACCTGTTGTTCTCCGGCGAAGCCAACTGTGATGGAGCAGCTTTTCGGCAGAACATCTAATGTACAATGCACTACATCAAGGGAAGGGCTTCCGCAAATCAGGACAGACTTGATAGGTTGCTTATGACAGATGAGCTCAACAAGACCTGTGAAAGAATCAAGCTTTAGTGCCGCATCTGCTGAAATCGTCTCGATGTCGGGTTTCCAGCTCGCTATACAGAAAGGCTCTGGTTCACTGGGCACTGACAACTGAGGTGGTACAACTGCCTCATAGGCTGTGCATGTTAGGCCATTGATATCCATGACTGATTTGCCTGTAGAGTCTGTTAGGTAGGCATGAGTATCGAAGTGTCTATCGTCAATCTTTGCAGACCAGGCCACAGCGTGTCCTGTGGACTCAGCTTCGCCTTCTGGGAAAGTCAACAAAAGTTGTTCTATATGTGTTGGCACGACACCCCACTGCATCTCTCTGTGCTTGCCAGCGTTGATAGCGATGATGATCAGCTGTAAGCAGGCGTCTAGTGAACTAGGATGCAGCATATAACGTGACTCGTCTGTCATGAGACCGGAAGTTTGCGACACTACGAGGTTGCATGCTGCATGATGTAGAGATCTATCCGTCCGCGTATCGAGAAGCCGTTGAAATGTATTGGTGTAGTTGAAGCCTACGCTGCGGAAAACGTCATACCATCTCTTTCCGGATACACGTTGTGTGAGCGCTGTTTCGTCAACAGGATGATTTCGGACGGTAATGGACTTCGAAGTCGCGGATATCTTGCCTTTACAATGCAACGTCCACTGCCCAAACGTCAAGGATTCCAATGTGAAGGTGTAATTCTGGTCGTCAGTAGTATGCAGGCAGGTCATAATCTCGATACCGTCGCCTTCGGGAATCACTAGTGCGGTTTTGATATCAACGTCTCTGATACTCACACCCTCGAAAGAGAGGCTCTCAGCTTCGTGAATTTGCCGCAGCGCCTCGATAGCCCCGGACAAGTAGCCTGCTGCTGGAAAAACTGCCTCACCACCAAGCTGCAATCTGTTAATTAAAGAAAGGTCAAACTTCAAGGCTAACGGAATGCTCACATTATGTTCCTTCAGCCAAGGTACATCACGATGTCGGAGTATGTTCCGCCAGGCTCTGTGAGAATGGGAAAGCCCGGGGATACGCGTTCCTAGCAGGTCATGGCGAGCATGTGTACGGCTTCGCGCCTCGGCACTCGCTCGCGGCTCCGCCCAGTAATGCTTCTCATAGTTCCACTGGTACGGAGGCAAGTCAACCAATAAACTTTGGGCGGCAGGCTTGCGTATACTGCCAGAGTCTTTTGCGAAGTCCATATTGACTTCTTCTAGGTCCACGGGATAGTCAACTAGGAAGAGGGAGCCGGCTACTGCAAGTAACTGATCCGCATCGTCCTTGTCTCGTTGTAGAGAGGGGATGTAAGTTCTGTTTCCCGGATCGGTTTGTTTGAATGCTCGGGCTAGAGCAGAATGGCAGCCAACTTCGATGACAGAAGTCACATGGTCGAATTCTTCATCCGACCCTATTCTGCGGACAGCTGTGTCGAAAAGCACGCGTTCACGCAGGTTTGTGCTCCAGTACGTAGGAGGAATAGTCTCACCAACAATTGTCTCCCCTGTGACGGATGAGACCATTGGTGATCGAGGCTGCCTCCAGCTTAAATCTTCATCGGTGAGGCCGCCTAGCTGTTTCGGTAGCATAATGTCATACGCCTCTCCTACTGCAGCCATATGGGGTGAATGGTAAGCACGGCCCGTCTTAAGCTCTTGTGCGAAAATTCCCTCTTCTTTCATAATACGAGCTAGTTCAGATATAGCTGTCGCATTACCGCTCAGGGTCACGCTGCTTGGGGAGTTCTCGCAAGCTATACACACTTCCTGAGAGTTGGATGGCAACCAGTTCACAACGTCATTGGCACCGAGTCCGACAGCAAGCATCGAGCCAGTGCTAGCAGTCTCTCGCACCGCCATACCGCGAGCAAAAGCTGCTATTATCGCCTCTGGGGCGCTAATGAGACCTGCCGCATATGCGGCAGCAATTTCGCCCGATGAGTGACCGATACTGACAGACGGTATAATATTCCAATCAGTAAATAGATCAACGAGAGCAATCTGTATCGCTGTGCACAATGGCTGGGCGACATCAGCTTCGTGAATTCTATCTGAGTCAGTCTCTCCGCAAGCCGAGAGTATGGAGCTTAAGGTAAACGTTGGGTTTGGATCCAGTTTACTCAGTACCCGGTCAAGCCTCTCGATCGTTTCCTGGAATAGTGGAAATTGCGTCATTGCAATCTTGCCCATGCCAGCCCATTGCGCCTATTTTCAGTCAGTTATTATACAGCGTTACCGATGACAATGAACGGTTAATACGTACGCCTTGACCGGTAAAAATGAAACCGACACCCCCTTTCTTTTTAGGAACGATGCCCATTCGAAGCTCTTCTGCCCCAAAAGCTGCCTCTTCTTTACCTTCTCGCAAGATTGTGAATCCCCTGGACGAGAATTTTGTGCGATGGAGGTTTAGAGTGTGGCCAAGATCAGCAGCACAGTACTCTGAAGCCACAGCTTTTATAGCTGCAATATTTCGGGAGAGCGTTGGCTTATCGTGTGCAGAAAAACACAGCAGCAATGGTCGGCTCGTGGAGTGATTTTCCTCTGTATTTGCCTTGCGAGCTCCATGCCTATAGAAGGGAAGGAGATTTTCAGCGGACTCGACAATAACATGCCCGTTTGTACCGCCATAGCCAAACGAAGATACACTTGCTCGCCGAAGCAGTGAGCTCGCCGGCCAGGGGGCGGTGTTGGCGTGAACTTTAACATTCCATTCTTTTTCTAGAACTAGATGATACGTCAGTCCACCACTACGTCTATTAAGTCCTAGGGGGGGGAATTAACCTACTCTCGGGATTTAAACGATTGAATAATGCGACGCCAGGAATAACTGCTGCTTCTGTCATCAAAGCTGCTTTCATGACTGCGAAAATACCACTAGCGGCTTCACTATGCCCAATGTTGGGTTTGACCTATTCATGCGTATTAGTGTAAACCTGGTATTATATCCTATTTAATGCAAGTACTTACCGCCCCGATCAGTAATGGCTCATTTTCAGACCGATTATCATTTAGGGCTTTTGAAATTGCTCTGACTTCGATTGGGTCGCCGACGGGTGTCCCGGTTCCGTGTAACTCAGCATATGGCGTGAGACGAGGATCAAGTCCTGCTTTTTCATACGCTAAGCGTACAACACGTTCTTGGCCTTTCCCACTAGGGTGAGTTATGCCCATCCCATCCACTTTCCCATTTCTATCCGCGAGCACATCTGTCAATGACATGTCCATTGACTGGGTCAACACGGTCCACAACTTACGTATTTACTGCCGTAGCACGAATGACAGCTCTAATGGGATTGCCATCTTTGATAGCATCGGACAGGCGTTTTATATATAAAGCACCGGCTCCTTCAGCACGGCCATATCCATCGGCACTGGCATCGAATGTGTGGCAAGCCGAAGTTGGCGAAAGTACTCCTAACTTGGCTGTATTCATGTGTTGATCAACAGTAAGGATCAAATTAACCCCTCCAACGATGGCTGCTTCACAATCTCTTGCTCGGAGTGCGTTACATGCGTTATGTAAAGCGTATATCGAGGAGGAGCAAGCAGTATTAATAGTAAAACTAGAACAGAGTTAGTCATCTCGCCAAATAGCTATTCGATCTACACACCTTGGGCCATTAAGATTTAACAAGTTTCCAATTCGGTTGCTTATTATTCCGGTATCAACTCCGGTGGCCGCGTAGCTGTGTCTAAAGTCCGGTTCTAAAGTCGACATTTGTTCTGCGGCCTGTTAGCTTCACTCATTAGCTATGTGTTAATTCCCTTACGGTAGTCTGATGTGAATGATCCGACAAAGACAGCTGTGTTTGAGCCAGCTACTTGATCCAATGTCATTCCCGCAGACTCTAGGCACTCGTAAGAGACCTCGAGCATGCGTCGTTGTTGAGGATCCAACCATTGGGCTTCTATAGGGGTTACATTGAAAAAGCTAGGGTCGAAGTCATGTGGGTTTCCATCGAGGAAGTAACCTCCAAGAACATTGAAGGAGCCCGGTCGATCTCGATCGTGGTGATAATGGGCGTCGATATTGAATCGAGATGCTGGAACCTTGGGTGTTTGCCCAGTTCTCTTGTCGATTAGCATATCCCAAAGCGATGAGGGCGAGTCTACGCCTCCCGGCAGCCGGCATGCTATAAGTTGATAGGAGTACGCGTTAGCATGCCTTCGAGGAGCCGATACATACAACGACACTTACACATGCCACATATTGCTATCGCCTCGAGGGATGGCTGCTCAGCCATATCATTTTCTACCGCATTTGGGGACATTGTAACAATATGCACATAAGTTGATTCTTGTCAAGAGACTTGGCGAGAACGATTTTGCTGTGACTTTTCAATTGCTTTATACCTTATCATCTATGGCTATCTAGTGGCCTGGATATACAGCCCCCACAGCTGCAGATCATCCTCTCTGCAGGGTCTCTGTGAACTTACCGAACCTGGGCTTCTACTCTCTTGATGTTTGTGAATTCGTGTAATAGCTGTTTCAAGGAAGGTCATGGTGTATTGACTATCTACTTAGCAAGCATAAGAATATTGCTTTAGCTCAATTTCTAGGCCGTGTCTACACTCCCACTCTACATAGTATGCTCTTACATTGTTCAACAGTCCTCGAAATACTGTATAGGTTGCTATCCTGGGGCCTTTTAGCTTTTAGTGGCATGACGGTGATCCGCTTTCATAACTTGCCACTACCAATGGAATATTCCATGTACCCTGGTCAGATCCTAACTCGATGAGGATAGGCTACTTAATCAGCAGAAGTACCGTGCACGCACTTGGACAACCCACCTTCTTCATACATAGTACGCCATATGCATAGTGACAATAGTTGCCGAGTCCGGGCTTTGCATCTATCACTCTATATGCTGACAGGGGCATAGACAGGGAAGAGTCATATTGCCGGCATATTTTCTCTTCCTGGTCCAGTTTGATGGTCATCAGGAACGCCAGAGCGGAGCGCTAGCATATATATCAGAAGGCAAGCGGATGATAACCTCCCTTTAGCTGAACAAAGTTCATCCAGAAATTCTCCAACATGAAGGCCACCTCGCTTGCATTTGGCTACCGTGCCCTTGCGTTGCTCTCCGTCTCTCTTCTCTGGGGATTCTACGCACTCAATGGTGGCCTCAAAGCGAATCTGCTGGCACCATGGAACGGCAAGTTGAACGAGGAAATCGCCCTCAAGAATGATTACACAGGAATTTTCATCCTTGACTACCCAATTGGCCTGCTAGTTAGTTTCTTTTACTTCGCTACCAATGGATCCGACGAAGGTTTCCAGCTCTTTGTATTCGAGGGCTATTCCACTCTTCAATCATCTTTCGTATGGCTGTATGCAGAAAGGATGCGGCCAGGGAGTAAACCATGGACAATAGCAACGTTTGTCCCCCCCAGTTCCCCAATTTTGAGCCCAGAAATCCGCTAATGTATGACTCTTAGACCGCTCTTCTTTTGGACTCTCTCACAGGTTCTGGGAGGTGCGATATCATTGCCGTTCTACTACGCCTATCACATCCTATGGATCGACAGTGCAGAAATCCTGCGGGTCAGAGATCAGGATGCTGCCGGAGCGCTCCCATTCAGTTTCCTTCTCGGTGCAGTTCTCCCTACAATCCTTGGATGTGCGCCAACCTGGGCCGGTCCAGATTCGCGGTCACCCGAAGTCCATCAAAAGTATCTGGCCATCTTTCAGGTAGATCCTCTCTGGGTGATATTGACCCAGACTCTACTGGCAAAATTCTTCCGTTGGTTGCGGTCCACTGAGAGTGGCGATCTCGTCCGCACTCCGAAAACAGCACACAGGTGGACACGGGCGTCCTATCTCTTAGCAGCTGCTTCTTCGGCAATAGGCCATCTCTACACTGCCGCAAGGATATACACTAGCACTGAGGAGGGGACCAACCTGGCGCGAATGCGAATTCCATATTCGCTAGAAGGTCCAACTGGTGGACTTCCGGATGCCTTAGCCAGGGGCACGTTCTTGTATCTACAGCTTGATGTCCCGATTTTTGAGCTCGCTAGCCTGGTCTGGGCATTCGTGCTGCTCTCGAGAACGCCTAAGCAGTCCCGACCGTCAGCTCTCAGGTCGGCCGTCACAATGTTGATTGGATACCTCACGATCGGGGCCGGGGCCACTGTATCCCTGGCTTTGTATGTTCGCGAAGGCCTTCTGCCCGAGAAGGAGAAAGCCGCGAACTAGGTAGTGGTCCGGGGTTCCCAAGGACCTGCATGCCCCAGTCTAGTGCATGAACGTTTAGTCAAGCTTACGGTAGTGAGATTCGTCAATTACAAACTGTTCGTTGCTTTGGCACAGTATTTTCAAGTCAACGCTCTTACTTGCGGTGAGGTCTCAACATTGTGCTTTAGCTTACTGATGATGCACTTATATTCTATATGCAAATGCACGAACCAGGGTGTATGAAAATCTCATGTCCAAATTGGGAGTACCACCTGAACGTAACATTCATTTATCCTACTCAGACTAGTGTAGTGTCTGTACGTAACCCTGTATGTCGTACGTCTAGGTGGAGCTGCGAACCCACCGTTGCATTTCCATCAGAAATCTGACGTCTGCTCAGACTTCCCTCCACCAAACCTTCGGGTATGGTTTTAGTACTGTATATCACTCAATTAGTATATTCATGTACTGTAGTGTACATTACATGTGCACTAGCAAACTTCATCCATCAAATGGTCTACAAAAGTCTCCGCTCATACGCTACTGTAGCGATCTTGTGAATGCTGCCAATTAGACCGTCTTCCGCGGTGTTTTCCCCTGTCGTGGTCCCCACTGAGCCACAGCAAGGGTCGACCTGCACGGAAGAGGATCTGCAGAGCCGTCAAACCAATCTCCATCGAGCTGTGAATGATAGGTGCCTGACATCATGTCGGAATGAGAATCCAGGTCAGATCCAGGTTGTCGGCAGATGTGGTACAGTCTTTGCGAAAACCCTAGCCTGTCACCTGTCACTGGGTGGGTAGCCGAAAGGTACCGAGATTGCGTGCTTGGCGGAATTACGCGTTTTTTCACAGTAAATTTTATTTATTTATTTATAAGTATCAGTCGACCTAACATGCTATCGTGAAACGACCTAGCTACGGGCTATGGATGGACTATGGATGGGCTATTGACAGCCCTTGCTTGGTCGCGGGAAACCGGAACACCCTGTCATTATCCTAGCATGACTTGACGGATCTTCTGGATTCAATCTTGGCCCTTGTCAAGCTTGTCACCCTGTCCTCACCGCCGGAAATCATCCTACGTGTAGGGGTTTTCGCGGATGCCGCCATCCTGGGACTAGTTATTCCTATTAAGATGTCAGTACGCTACTGTACATCACGGTCCTACTTCCGGTAATTACCTAGTAGAAATTACTCGTTAGTACGATGAATATTGACAAGGTATACGCCTGCTTAGCAGTCGTATTAGGCTTGCAAGGCATATCCTGCTAGACTTTAAGCATAGGTATATGCCGAGTGCTTCCTTAGTGCGTCTGTCACCTTTAGCGAGCGTGGTCTTCTCAATTGAACGAGGCGCATTCTGCAATGTGCTGGGATAGGAAGGTGTAGGTTTTGTTAATTCACCCAACTGAGACGGCGTCATTCATTCAGCAATGGCATCTATACAGTGACCTGTCAAGCACCGGCACGTTGGGATCGCCGTAATTTCTGCATAGGCTTAGAGACTTGTCAGACACCACAAGAACCAGACCACCGGGTCATCATCGTATGATTAATCCGTGGTCCAACACTTCGGGCATGTCCGTAATTGACACGTCAAAAACCACAACCTCGGGTCTGTCAAGAACCAGAGTCTCGGGACTTTAATTAGGAACCAGAGCGTCGGGTTGAACTCCAACCAATAACACCACAAGAACCAAACTTCTTGAAATCGAATCTAAGGTTGCATTTGGAGGCATGGAGAACAAGGGCACATCACAGGTCGACGTGGCCATTATCGGCGCAGGTAAATCAAACAGAGCTGGATTGTGGCCTTCAAGCAGAACTTGCTTACTGACATCTCGTACAGGTTGGTATGGACTGGTTGCGGCTAGAACATATCTCCGACTACAACCTTCGACGAACTTAATTATCATCGACTCCGATAACACCGTTGGAGGAGTATGGAGCAAAGACCGACTATATCCGAATTTGGTGGCACAGGTCAGACACGGCGTAAGTCAAAACCCAACGTCACAACGCCTCGAGTTAGTAAACAATCTCTCTAACATGCTCGGAAGCAATTCAATTACTCGGACACGCCCATGCCGCGGAATGGCGGCAACCCTAAAGATCCTATGGTGACAGGTGAAATGATACATACCTACCTGCAGAAATATGCGGAAGACCACGACCTGTTACACCGGATACGGTTCAACACCTTCGTCACAGATGCTCAACAATTTGGAGGGGGCTGGCGATTATCGCTCAAAGGCACTGATGAGGTGATTGAGACGGAGAAGCTCCTGGTGGCCACAGGGGTTACGTCCATTCCCAGTCTCCCCGACCTGGACACCTCGGCAAGCTCGCTGCCCATAATACATTCTCGTGATCTTGGTACGCATTATCAGGAGATCGGTGACGGAACGATCAGAGATGTCGTCGTCGTCGGTGCTGCTAAGTCTGCATACGATGCTGTCTACTTGCTTCTGAAGATGGGTAAGAAAGTCACCTGGGCGATCCGTCGCGAAGGCGGCGGACCCCTTAGCATTTTGCCATATAAAGTGCTAAACACGATCAATGCAATCGCATTTGCCTCGACTCGGCTTATGTCACATCTTAGCCCATCTATCCTGAATACTCGGGGCACGCTCTACAAGATGTTTCAGACGACTCGGCCGGGCCGTTGGGTTGTTGGCCGATTCTGGGATTTTCTCGACTTTAACAGTTACGTCCACGCTGGCTACGGGAAGGGAGACCACGTGGCTCTGCTTAAACCCGAAATCGATCGTCAAAGGTAAACCTCCTGCAACGCGACCTATACTGAAATATACAAGTGCTAAGACGATTAACCAGTGTCTTCTGGTCAAGCTCTGGACTAGGACTCGTCACACTCCCCGATTTCTGGCCGACACTACATAGCCCGAATCTCACAGTTTGTCGGGATGTAGTTGAGGAGATCAAAGGCAACACCGTTAAATTCGAGTCGACGGATCCGATCCACGCTGACTATATGATCATGTGCACGGGCTGGGGTGACCATTTCGGGATATTCGACGGCGAGCACAAAGCTAAAATTGGCCTCCCAGCTTACGGCGACCACGTTAAGGCTGTCTCGGAAGCCCAGGATATTAACTGGAACACGTACTACGAGGAGGCCAACAAGACAGTTGACGAGAAACTGCCTTTTCTCGCCAATCCCCCGAAACTGAAGTATATGAAAACCCTTGACCCTGCTCTGCAGAAGAGGTGGAATCTATACAGACGTGTCGTTCCGGTGTCCATGGCTGCGAAAGGTGATAGGTCTCTTGCCATACTGGGACAAATCCACACAGTCCAGACACCCCTCGTCTCGGAAGTCCAGTCTCTATGGGCCATTCTGTATCTTCTTGGGGAAGTCGAGTTACCCGATGTCGATACAATGGCGAAGGAAGTGTCACTCTGGAATACATGGACTCGTAAGAGGTACCTCAACCAGGGGCAAAAGCATACCTACTCACTTTACGATTTCCTTTCGGTAAGACTCCGACTCCGAAGTAAACTTACGTATTGAACGTGTGGCTTACTTGTAATCTAGTATATCGATAGCATCTTCGCGGACTTGAAGCTGGATAGTCACCGCAAGTCGAACTTCATATCGGAGCTCCTCAGCCCTTACGAGCCTAAGGACTTCAATGGGTTTGTGGACGAATACATGCGCACTAGGGAAGTATCGAAGGGGCAGTAGATACGTGTTTCGCTTGTAGAGGTAGTTCAAAGGAATAAAGGGGATAATAGACAAAAGTAATTTGCAATAGTAGAATAATATACCATCATCTTTTAAATTCCGATAAGCTCTATTTGCGAAACATATCCAACCTCGTCAGACGCTTTGTATCAGAGGTTTCGTTTGACTCTTATCAATTGTAATTGTATCATGATGAATTCAATCACCTAAGCCGCATCAAGGCCTGTGACCATCTTTATATGATTCAGCCTTAGCAAGTCGCATTGAGTGGTATATAGAAGCTCGGATGGTGTGCACCTCGGTGCGAAATCACCTCCGAAGTCAGCGACGACAGCATTGCCGACCGAGTTGACGATGACATTATCAGGCCTAACATCGCCCTAGATAACGTCGATGACATGCAAGTATCGAACAATCGATGATGTCACAAGGCACACCTGAAACTGCACAACAAAGAACATTCTGTGAATAGTCAGATTAGCCCACGAAGTGTGAACCTATTCGCGGAGATCAGAAGATTTATATGAAGCTCCATCTGTTTAAGAGAGCTGCATAATACAGTTCAAGAGATCTCACGTCATAGTACTGCAGATTCCTCCAATGCAAATAGAACCTGGGAGAGATATTAAGACAGCGCCGCGCGGAGGGCTGCTGGCAATTTCTCTAAGTATCTCCCACCTATGAGATCCCCCCCGCGGGCCGCGACCCGAGTGTGAGCCCGGGGCTGCCCGGGGTACGCCAAAGGGCAAACTGGACCCCAGCCGGATCACCCCCTTTTTGATATCAGCATTGCCGAACTACATACCTTTTACAGCCCCCTGCCAACGCCCTGTTAGGTATCTCTGCTCATATTCCAATTGATAAGGCATGGGTGTGATATTCAGGTCTATCTGCTTATTGGCTGATACATTTATTGCTCCCGCATTTAGGAAGGATCTGACTGCATGCTCGTATCGTAGCCTGCCTTCAAGTGGATGAACATACACTACATATTTTGGAGAACTGACTATATTACGTGCTTAATAGAGAATGAATATTCTACTGTATGCGGGGACATATTTCTTAGTATTACACTGGATTCTTCTATCATGTCACAGTCCTGTGCGGGGATATGTAGTATTAGGATGCATATCATGAATGGAGGCAGGCAACTGAATCGGCTTATCTCATGTAAACCAATTTGTGTCTACATTTCCAGGTCGGCGAATGACATTAACGTGACTACGACGCCGCCACACCTTGGTAATGGGCGAATGAACAAGTTTAGACCGTTCGTTTTGTTGGCTCACGGTCGGAATTTTGTGTTTTACAGGGTTTCATAACCGAATAGCGGTGCGATATCGCATGCGTCTGCGGAGCTCGCGAACCGCCTTGTTTAACAAACAAACAATCGGATTCATTGGGCTTCATCTTCTAGGGACCTTCTCAACCAGGCTCGCCGAGTACGGGAAGACGTAACCCCCTTAACCATCACGTCGTGATACAATTGCGTTATTATGTGATTAAATGCGCCTGGATTACACATTCGAGAAGTGATTAGCTATATCTCTGCGTCAATGTTCTCGGGTACGAGAAGCTTCCAGACACCGAACTTTGCGCGTACGGATTTGATGCGGCCAGTCTAACACTGGGATCATCTTTAGGATTACTCTTATCACTGAACCCCAAGGCTGCGAGTTTGTCTCATGATCAGATTCTCACAACGATCGTAGGGAAAACCACTGTGAAAGCCCTTGCGCTGGGAGATTTCCCGCTGTTCAACCGGATAGGACTCAACCACGTTGCAAGGTTGGTCAAGATACACATACAAGCTCTATGTCTTAGTGTCGACAAAATCCACACTCATGCGGCGGACATTGTTTCATCGCTAAGAACGTTCCTATCACTGCTCCATCGTTACAAAGCCTTAAGAAGCCTTTGCGCCAAACTCTTTCTTTGCTAAGCTTGTCTCAGCTATCTAAAATGAAGAAAACCTGAACGACGAAGACCACTAGAAATGTGATCTCTCACCTCTCCGTTCTGGCGTCGGAAGGTGAAGATAACACCGTGGACACCTCCATTTTAACCCCCTTCCCCCCAATTGACCCACCTTCCCCTGCTCTACGCCTGTAAGGCTTTTACGCAGGCGTATAAAGCGTGCTGTCGCTCAGTCTCGGATAGAGAGGGGCCTACGCTAGAGTATGGCCGGCCGTAGCTAGGTATGTAGCTGGGTATGTGACTAGGTACGCAAGCCTTCTAAAAAACCCTCAGCCATATAACCATTCAACAATAGCTAGTTACCCTGTAATGCCATGGTTTTGCAAAGGTTCAATAAATTCTCGCCTACATCTTGGCCCACAGCAGAACAAGCCTGAGCGACAAATATAACATAGCCGACCGCAAGATTTCACCGAAATCAGTGTTTCATTTTTAGATATCTTCGTGTTCATGCTATTTTCTACAACGTTCTATTCGGTTTAGAGACACCATGATGCCACCCACCCACCATCCACTCACCATCTTCTCCAACACCCTTTCACCGCTTGTCACAAAGTAGCCAGTAGCCAAAGGTAAATATTGCTAACGATGCTGGATGGTAGCGCTTGCTGGGCGTCATGTGGATGAAACCTTGAACATAGCGAGGATGGTGGGGGCCGCTATGCCGGTGAAAGCGAGCAAGACATTGACCCCCAAGGCTGGATAGTCTTCAAAGTCGCATTTAACCTTGGGGGCCGCCTTTAAAGCGAGCTAGGATGCAATATGTTGATAAGTTAGATATAGATCATTGGGCATAGCAGATTCAGCCTCGCCTAAAATAACTGCACCACTTGCTTATAACCTCAGTAGATAGGAATGTAAGTCCTACTATAGGTACTCTTATCTAGATTAAATTTTGTACTATTGAAACACTGATCAATCCAATAAACCTCTCTCGTAGTGGTATCTCAAGACGCACTTAATACCGGTATTCATGAGACTCAAGCGACCTCTATTACTGGGCTCTAGAGGTATATAATACAGAGACAAGCCATATTCACTCGATATTCCAAATCATCTTTGATACTATCATCAACAGCACTTGGGAAGGCGCGGATATTACACACTCACTTTGCTCGTTGTCTCTCTTTGCACCCATTTGTGTTCTTGGTACAATGGATTGCCATGGCAGCCAGACTGTCGATGTTCCCACCGATGCAAATGGGGTTCGAGGTGGAAGCTCACCTTCCCCTACTGCCTCATATCCATTACTGAGGATATCGGAACCGAAATCTGTTCCTACTGTACAGACACCATGTCATGAGCCGTATGTTTCTGAAAGTCATGCGCCCCACGCCCACGAAACACCACTTCAAGGGCCTATCCTACCAGAAGAAGGTGCATCGAACTCCAACACAAATCCTCTGTCCGAGGCGCCGCAGCTTTTACCATCTTCACCAACCAAGCACGCAAAATGGTCTATAAGCGATTCTCTCGGAAGGGCCAATGTCGGTATTATCATTGGTGGAATAATCGCGTCCTGCGCTACTGTTGGCTTTATAATCTTCTTGTGGACTGGTCAAGGATCTACTTCGGACGGCCAACATGCGAACTTTGCATGGCGATCAATAATGTTATCAGGCCGGTTATCTCAACTTATCACACTTTCGTGTGTACTTCTTCGGTTCTCGATTGGTGTACAAACAACAATATGCACATCCTTAGTCGCCGCCTTAGTCCTCGAACGCCGTTCAATTGCGCTATCCAGAAGTGCACCATTATCTATCCTCAGAAGTGTCAATTCTGGGCCTCGAATCCTTATACAGCAAATCTTGAGTGAAAAAAACTCACGACATCTTCTATCGCACCCCGAAGTATCGTTACTCTTGCTTCTTGCCCTTGGAAACATCGCGATGCAATTTTCCTCGACAATCCTCTTCTCGGATCTCCAAGTCCGCTTACTCGTCAAGTCCCCCCACACGATACAGACAAATATGCTACTAAGCAACAACAGTCAAGCCAATGCTGTTACATGGTCGAGGTCACCCCGCGACTTTTCTTTATTTGGCGAATCATATACAGGCTATTCTGCGAATCCAGACTCACTTGGTCTGAGCGATACCGGGGTAAAACGCCATGCGATGCTCCCCTTTGCTAAAAGTGAAGAAAGAACGGCTTTACGCGAGTATCGAGGCCCTTCAATTGTACTAAGCTCTCGAGTAGCATGTATGCCGCCAACGGTTTCTGGTACAGTGAGATTTTCCAACACGACGTCTTCCGGCTCAGCCTCATATCAAAAATTCGGATACATGATAGGCAAGGTTCTGTACAAAGAGACTTTTAGGAGTGCGGGTATTGTACCCCCAGGCACTTACGACTCAGATAAGCGTTCATCTAATGATATATACTTCGATTGTGCTGTACCAGCCCGCTATCAACTCGAGCCTATTGTCAATACCATCTGTACGCCCAATACGTTAGAAGGGCAATTCAATTCGTCCGGGTGGCACATAAACCAGGACCCTTGGACCGCAGCAGCCACTGTCGTACTCATTTTCAGTACAAATCTCAATAACGATGCATGGGAATCTCTGGGTAATGCGACTGTGCAGCTGCCTCAGTCTGACGTACAAGAAGAATGGCGAAGTTTCGATTTCGGTTCGGATCGCTTCATCAACATGGCGGTCTGTTTCAAGTCTATGAATGTTATGTTGTCTAATGTTTCTTTAATTACAGAAAAAGACTTGATTGAGCCTAACATAGGATATAATTATACTACTGCTGATACGACAAGCCTCCGGCGGTTCTATGGAGCAGAGCCAGAAATACAGAATTTGACAGAAAGAGGTATATTTACAATGAAAGAGATCCAAGATCGTGACGATCATGTGTATGGTGGCACGGATTATTATCAACTCCCAGTATACCAGCAAACTACATCCGGCATCGAGTGGGCGGATAACCAGTTAAATCCCAATACAACATTGCCTGGTTGCAACGAGTGCGCTGGCGATTTCGATTCTAGTGCAAGCGAATATTCAAAAATGTTCTCCGATATCATCGCAACTACACAAAGAGCCTCCGTAGCTCTTCAGACTATTCATACTATGTTTGTGCAAAGTATCCACGATCAGGTGATAGGATATCTCACTGTATCGCTGCCAGTTGAGATTGTTGAAACCATCGCTGCTACTGCCCCGGGACGTTGCATAGGGCTGAGCGTCGTGGCAGTTCTGGTACTGGTCAACCTTACGTGCATCGTTGTAATTACGACGCTGTACCTCGTTTATTCACGCTATACCTTGGTTGATAACTTTTGGCACGTTATCTCCCAGGCGGTCTCAGAAGAAACGGCAGACATTTTACATCACAGTAACCTATCTAAAGACAACGATACATCTGATCGACTCAAGACAACGGACTATCAAGTTCAGCTCCAAAATCTTGCAGAGACTGGGGAGATCAAGGTCACAAAGGTTGACAGCAACTCAAATATCCCCAGGATCCTACTATGGTACCGTCGAGGACTTCAGGCTGTGCGTGGAAAAAAGTAGACTGATTCATTCTATTCAAGAGTACCCGCAAGCAAAGACCTTGTTAAGGCAATTTTCCATTCAGTATGGGGGCTGATTAGCTCAGTAACTGGGTCTGTTGACACAGCCCATACATAGGTTCGTTTCCTCTTCACGAGTAGTTTTACACGCAACTTAAACAGTGCGGCTCTATAATACAAAATCACGAAGGTTTTCATTTCATTGTAGGAATCAACGGATTGATCATTGTTTGGTATATAAGACCTTGTAGGTGCGTTTGGAGTGGCGATGCTCTATGAATGTCGTCTGGCTCGGACGTTAACAAACTCCTAGGATGGTTAGAAGTGTAATAAGGGCTTGGTTTCAAGGGCTTAGAAGAGTGTTCATATGCAATAATCATCTAGGGCGTCAAGGAAGCCATGAAGGTCTAATCCTTCTTCTTGGGCTGGGCGGTGACCTTTGTCTCTATATGTAAAAGCCTCGCTTTCGTTCCTGGCCCTCGCTTTCGTATAGCCTGTTTCATTCGATCGGGTCTATACGAGAGCAAGCTTAGCCGATCAAGCAAACGCGGGAGCGAAGCCCAGCTGAACGGGTACGGAAGGGTACGGGAATTAGCCTTGCCGCTCAAATGATTATATATATAATATTGGAGGCCCAATCCCTCGGGTCCGTGTGACAAGAAGCAACCTGCGTGCCGAGTATACCTCCCTTTTTTCCTTTTTGGGCTAGGAACTATTTGACCTACCTAGTAACTTCTAAGCATTGCCGGTTGATTGATCTGCGGAAATACGCCGTATACCCTATATGCGAAATTTCGCAAACATAGCCATCTATGGCTTGCCAATTTCTCCCATATGAGGCATTTCATCGTCAAAACTGCAGCAGGGCTCTCAAACGGATTGTTTCGCGAAATCACGCAAGCCGTGCGGCATATAGAGTGTTTCGCTCGGCAGCTTGTTTGTTGCAGCATCTGAAGCTACATAATTAATAACTTTCCGTAGGTAGCTTAGATGAGCCTACGAGGGACTATAGAGATCTTCGCGTAACAACCATTGTTCGGGGCATGCTTATATACCTATACGTTAGGTTCGGTACAGATGTACAAGGTAAGTTCAATAGAAAAGATAAGATGTAACCGGGAAATGCTATCACTTTAGTCGTCAGACTGACAAACAGATCCGACGCTTCCGATAAGCTTTGGCGTACTTCGTCCTCATATCTGCTCCAAAAGAGGTATAGCTTAAAGGATGTTGGTTAAGACTCAATCAGAGTCCTCTGGGATAGGTCGAAGCCTTCGACGCATTAAAACCCGACTTTCATTTATTGTTTGAGACAACAGTGGCTGATTGGTAATTGGATATTGAAAGATTCGTCAGAAATTCAAAAGAGCGGGGTGGCGGCTTGATGTGTGAGCCGAATGTGATGGCAAACGCGCAGGCACATTGTTTTGCTGCTAATAGGCGGTCGACACCATGGCGCAGCAGCTGGCTCACAATCCGGATGAAAAATAGTAGTAATACGGAAGGAAGCGTTGCTATATGATCGGGCAAAATGGTCGAAAAGGTCGGATGGATAGAATGGCTGTATCTCTACACAATTACGGGATCGTGAGTCCTAATTGTCAAATGATTATGACATCAATAAGAAAGAAAGAAAAGCAGCTGGAACAGTGAAGTATACATATGTGTACGTATATGCACATTAAGGAATCGTGTCAGCACTATTGATAAATGGATAAAACTAATTGTGTGTAGGTCGCGATTTAGTATGAAAGGCAGCTGAGAAGGCAAACCGCTCTTTGCCATTTGTTGTGGCTAGGCAACGATGACTACCAACCCCCGCCGTGTGACTAAACGAACAGCACACCGAAGCCCAGTCCTATGTTACTTCGTTGAGCGAGTTTCAATTTCAACTACACTTGTGACTACCATTGCGTGGACGACCTGGTAACCCGACCTCCCTACCTATCCCCCTGAGACTAAACCCCTATTAAATAGACGCAGCATTAATACTTAGTATTTAGGCAGGAGATAAGAACTACCTATAAACTAGGCAATGCGGAGTCGACTTCAAGCTAGTCCTCTCTTGTAGGTCTACATATATATCCTGCATAGGTTAGTGTACGTTTTGTTACAGTATCTACACTACGAGAGAAAAAGGGCGATGGCATGCACACAGAACGCATCATAATCCGAGTAATTCGACTTATGGGGAAAAGAGACGACGAGCAACTAGAAGCGGAGAGGAAAGACACGAAAGCTATATTGTCGCGCATCGACGCCGCTGTTGTGATATAAATACAATATCCGCCGATAAAAATAACAGTACATTCGAGAAGAGGTATAAAGTAGTAGCAGAGATGACCTGGTTGATGGTAGTGTATCATAGAAAGACTATGGAGAGCTTGGAGAGAGACTTCTAGAAGGGAGACTTGTGTCTTTTTGACTGACCCAATGGCAACAGACTCGAAAGCCCTTGATGCTCGTGGCTTGAGAGTCTTGCTTTTGAGAATCGCTGTCTTAGAACTTCATACCTGGTACAAGTATGCACAAGGCATCTCGATCTCAGTTACTATCCAGTCCCGTATCAAATACTGGAACGCTTATGATATTCGGTCGTCTACTCCTGCACTGCATAATCACGTCTTTTCTCACGGTCGGATTCCTACTCTACCACTTCTTAGCCCCATATCCGGTGATAGTCCGACAATAACACCGATCGTCTAGGTTGGCATCCATCACAAGAACCAGGGCCGTCGTTGTTATAGTCATAAAGATTTCTAATAAGATTCTCTGCGTCAGGTGTGGTTATGACCTGTTGTGACACATTTCTCCAGGGAACGTCAATAGACGAGTCGGAAGCACACACGTGATGGCGTATGAATATCGCAGCTGGATATTCAACCAACAGGCAGCCGAGTCTGAAGCTTCAACCACAGGGTACGGAATGAGGTATGATGGCGGTGTTGACACAGCTGCTGCAGTTTGGGGTAGCGCCTATGAAGGAGCGGCTCTCCCATTCGACCAGATGGAAATAGGTGCTGATGCTATTTACACCGGCCTGATTCGAAGTGCCCCGACACTAGAGCAGCCGAGTAATCAGGCTGGACAGGAACAGCAGCCTCGGGTTGGTGAGTCACAGACTAGACGCCTTGCCTGGAGTAAGTATCCCCACACAGCGTGGCGGGCATGACACCCACGGGCGGAGGCCTAAAAGGGCCCGAACATGGCTGACTATATAAGGATCTGAGGGTGCCCGAGAAGCTGCCGTGTGTTGCAAACAACAAGAAGAAGAAGAAGATTGGGATTATATAGTTGAAGTGTGGCCAGGAATCGGTGATGACGACGCGCAAAGTAAGTAAATCAATCATCTATCCGTTCCATCGACCCCCGACTCGGCCGGTCGCATCTTGAGAGATTTTGGATTGCTTTCATATCATCCATCCAACCATCTGCGATAGAATGCTTCTGCCTTCCTCTTCTCCGATATTAGTCATTGATCGCCATCCCCTTACCTCCCGTACCCGGTCCCTCACGTGGCAAACGCTTAGTTGCGTGTGTGTTGCCTGGAGCTGCGTCTCTAAGGCCTCGAGGCCTGATGTGGAAGTTTCTATATTTGGACGTCGATGTGGCTGAGCCCGGGGCTTCGGCTCATTCCGCGTAATCCGATGACAGCATTCGCCTCGCATTCGCCTCGCGGCGTCTGTAGCTGTCTCTGTTTGCCATCGAGACCCCGCTTTTATTTATTGCACTCAATTCGTTACAGCTGCTATAGTGCACTATTAGCCAGTCGCTAGTGCCCCAGCTCTCCCTTGTATTTCCCCGGCCAATCCGCGTTGGCGTATCTTTTCGCCCTGTCGTGCTGTTATCCCCTTGCATCTACGCTATTGGGTCCCCTTAGATGGCTGAACTGTACATACATTACATTGTTTCCACAATAACACACGAACCTTGGGCCAACCTAGGGCCTCCTCGGCTGTTATTGTTGATGCTCCACCACGACTCTATTTGATCTCATCAATACCTAGCCTCAAATGTCAGGCCGCTAACACCCCCATCTTTGGCTTCACGTTAGGTCTCAAGTCAGTTGCCCAGCACATTTACCAAGTCAACGCAGCTTTTGAGAAGAAGAACATAGACTACCATCTATCTGTGCAGAATCCTGTCTCGCCGGGAGATCTGGCACTTTTGGGCCCGTGTCGTCGCTACGTGCTGCCCCGTCAACACCGCGATAGCGAACGTAGCCGTCTGCAGTTCCTCCAGGTCTTCAACTGCGACCGACAATATAACAGAGCCCTGACGGGTTATCGGTACAAGATGAGCGTTGCCTATGAGCCGTCGAGAAATCCACTGCCAACCCGCTCGTATCCCGCTCCTAGCGATCATGACCATGATCATGAGTTGAAGGTCACAGGCTTCAATCCTTTGAATCCCAATGGAGATCCTACCCTCATCCCCCCATCATCTCCCACTCCGTCAACAAACAGTCTAGCACCTACTACTCCCCCGGATGGCCTTGCATCGCCTATTGCTTTTGCCACGGAGTCCAAGCCCAATGTTCCGAAGGGTCCGCCCCGCATGAAGCCCATACCAAAACCTCAGCGACAAGTCGTCAAGAGTAGTGAAGGGAAGTTTATCTGTACCTGGCATGATTGCAATGCTCTTGTCAAAGAGTTCTCACGCAAATGCGAGTGGAGGTAAGTACCCCTTCAATCTCATAGTAGTCTGCATCTGTACTCATTTTTTTTTGCAGTAAACACATGGACAAGCATGAGCGGCCTTACAAATGCCTTGCCGTTGGCTGTGAAAATATACCTGGGTTTACGTACTCGGGAGGACTTCTCCGGCATGAACGTGAGGTGCACCGCAAGCACGGTGGCCCGAAGAACCCACTGTACTGTCCACACAAGGGCTGCAAGCGTCACAAAGATAGCAGCTTTGCACGCCTTGAAAACTTGAACGAGCATTTGCGACGTTGCCACACGTCTAACGAGTTTGACTCGACCACACAAACCGAGGAGTTAGCCCCCCGCACCAAGTCTACAAATGGTCGAATAAAGCCACTACTCGTTGATGTGTCATCTCCTCTCGGTAACGATCTTTCCCCTGACCCGTCCACGGCCAGTCCCAGCCCCAGAATTGGCAACAAGCGAAAAGCCGATGACGATGACCTCCGCGAGGAAAACAAACGCCTTCGATTTGAGAACCAAGAATTAAAAAGAAAGATTGAGGCAGGCTATCTGCAACAGAGTGCCATGATGGAACAGATTGATTCCTTGGAAAAAGAGAAAGCCGCTCTTCTCAGCCAACTGGGAGACGTAGACCTTGTCGGCCGGGCGATACCCTAGGGCTGTTCATCACCATCTGGCAATCACAACATTAAGTGGGGGGACGTTTTTATTTTGACACGAAATATTAAACGCCACCCTAGAATGGATTCGGCTATCTTAGGGTAACTCTGAAACCCTCATAACCCCCGTTATCACGACATGGAGGCATCATACGGCACCTCTGAGCTGCACTGGCAGAATTGTTCCGATCTTTTTGAGACGTTATGCGGATGCTAGCGCATCAGCCAACAACTACCACTCCAAAACGGTTAACCTGCATCTCTGCTCCTTTTGTTTCGCATATGGCTAGTAGGGTGGATCAACTCACCTGCTGTGAATGATATTACTGAACACTACTCTGGACTGTATCTTGAGCTTCTAGGATAAGTCTCCACTATTAATACATCCTAACAGCTTTTTTTTTTTTTTTTTTGCTTTTTTGCTTTTTGTTTCAGGCGGGTACGAATATTACGAATTTTGGCGTTCTCGGATACGTCTTGACTCGAATGGTCAGATTGACAGGCATGCATGGGACGGAAGAGCATATCAATACATTTATGCATCTAGGGACCTCTTTGGTTTCCTTAAGGAGTTCACGCCCGGCGTCATGAGAGGCACTACGACTGTCCTAGACAGTGTTTGACTGTTCTATTTTATTGCCCGAAATGTGGGAATGTTTTGAATGCACAGTCAGTCTGCTTGTTTGTACTATAGGATTCTAGGTGACGATACCCCTCTTCTAGAGTTTTCGCCCTGTGCACGTGGATCACGTGCGATTATCAGGAAGCATGGCATACTGATTTGCCCTCGGTTACTAGATGACCTGAATGTCATAATAGTATTACACTACATAGTTTAATCATTTGCACCCGCACCTTGCGTATTTTTCATGGGGGTTTTCTTGATTCGTTGGTACAACCACTGTGGTGCTCATTGACTCTTATGACAACAAATCCTAAATCTTCGTTCTTATTCTTTAAGCTTACTATTCCGAGAACATCTAAGACTTCTAATATTATATTGGGAACCGTACATATCTCGTGAACAACACGGTGTAATTCTATGGCTGGAAACAAAGCGCTTTCCGCTTTAGCAACCTCTAGAATTATAGGTAGCGCTTTGTAACAAGGGCTTGGTTTCAAGAGCTTGGAAGAGTGTTCATATTGCAATAATCGTCTAGGGCGTCAAGGGGGCCATGAAGGTCCAGTCCTTCTCCTTGAGCCAGGCGGCGACCTAAGGTCCCTATATATAAAAGCCTCGCTTTCGCCCCTTGCTATCGCTCGCTCTCGTATAGCTTGTCTCATTCGATCGGGTTTATACGGGAGCAAGTTTAGCCGATCAGGCAATCGCGGGAGCAAAGCCCAGCTGAACGGATCGGGTACGGGAACCAGCCTTGCCGCTCACATGATTGTATACATAATATTGGAGTCCTGGCCCGAAGGGCTTCGGGTGCTTGAGGCAGTCCCAATCCCTCAGGTCGTCAGTGTGACACGATTCTACACTGATTCTTTCGGCTTACACAATGCGCGGAACTTTCGGTCAGTAACAAGGTAGCAATTAAAAATTGAACACTCACAGCAGGTTAGTCAGAATGGCAATAGCGTTCAGCTTCCAGTAATTTACGATCCAGCCAACTCTGATATTCTCGCAACGCCAGTAGATTAGATGAAGCTGTGCAAGGCTTGATAGTCATTTGGCGGGCACTCAAGCACAAGAGTTGTTATCACCTCGAATCTCCATCAACTCGACCTTGGCTATGTCCTGCAAAGCATACACATTTTGAGGACTTGCCCTCCTCTCGATACTTTTTCACATCTTTTCCGTCAAAGCAGGCTAACATGTTCCCTTGATTCAGGGCGTCTAGTACCAAATGCCCGCTCGTTCCAAGTACGTTCAGGTACATTGTAGGGCCGTTCATAACCCTTTGATCCAACATAGCATAAAAGCATTTCTGGATCCCTGAGAAAATTGTGTTATCGTACCAAGTGTTGTGGAACCACATTGTGTTGCGTCGAATCACACTAGAATGCTTGAAGTCAGCTATCGCCATCCCTAGCCAGGTGCGTGGGGGTTTTGAAGCAGTCGGAAGTTTCCAGGACATGATTCTGAACCGGAAAGGAGCTATTTAACCCCAAGTCGCTGGAAGAGGATTGAAAAGAGTTGCATAATTACTTACCAGTGTAAGCTACAGTGGCCTCTAGACTCTAGTTCTCTCCAGTCGATCATGTTGAGCAACATAACACGCTTCACGCTCTGGCATTGTGGCAGTGATAAACTCGGCGACCTCCATCCAAATTTCCGACCGCCGTCCAGACGGCGCTTTCTAGACCTAAGTTTGATATCGAAGAAGGAGGACGTCAAGACGTCGATGCCAAATACAAAGATATCGCGCTCAAAACTGATGTAAATAGCCCCTTTAGGTGGATATTTGCTGATATCAGAACCGATGGTGTCGTCGACGACACGCGGTATTCTGCGTACTGTGGATACCATGCGTGAGACTGGAAGTCGAATAGGATAGAGATCCGTGGCGACCTTGCGGCTCTCCCACGTAGCGGAAAAATGTGGTGAACATGCAAGTATGCGAAAGCATATTATTCTCTTGGTTTCCTCGTTCATCGGGACAAGACGGTCTCGGTGGTATTCCAAGATGGATATTTCCCATATCATAATTCGCAATTCAGGTGGGAGCTGGGCGAACAAGGAAAATTTCTTGGGCGATGCCATGATGACCTGTGCCGAAAACACTCGTGTTAGTTTTGGTGTTTCCAAGCCTTAAGCAGCTCAGATATTGATCTTGAGCAGGTAACTTACCTAGGATAGTACTTATATCGATCCTATGTGTATATAGCTAAGTTCTAACCTAGCGGCTAAGGTAGGCGGAGATGCGAGAGATAAATAATAGCTGGCTGGCCGGGTAGCAATAATTATGAGAGAAGGGGTACTTGAAGAATAGATACTTAAGAAATTTACGATGAAGGAAAATGTGACCCTCAGGTAGTTTTAAATGGACAGGTAGGTTGGGTAGGTTACAAAGCTATTAACTGTGGTTGCGTAAGGTGAGTATTTGCTATGGGGTACCTGGGCATTGAATGCAGTCAAACTGCGCACAAACCAACTGCCTAGCCTCATGGGTCACCTCCCTCTGCAGACTTTTGCAGTGCTAGTGTAGGCAATCTGTTTGCTACCCCTGAAGTGTGCCTTCGGATAAAAATAATGTTTTTAATTAGGCAAAGAAACTATACGGCATAGCCGTAACGATACAGGAAAGCAACATGCACCCTTCTCAATAATCCACTGCTCCTTGAGCCACAGGATCCTGATGCTGTTGAGGATCAGAAGAGATTCAAATATTAGTATCCTCCTGTGTAAGCATAAAGTACCGTTGTGGTGATCTGCATCTGGACATCAACCATTGAACATGCCAACAGGATTGTCACCAGGCGTGTGAAGGCCATATAAACCCATTCTAGGTTTTCCAAAACAGAAGAAGATAAGAAAATCACTTGAAGACAACCCGCGGCAAACATCAAATCATCTTACAATAATGTGATATGGTAACAATCTGCAGGTTGAAAATCAAATCAGACAATCATTAGCTGAGTGTTGTGAGATACAACAAAATCTTTGATTAGCTACTAGTACATTTCACGATAATGCTATAGTGTAAACTTCGTGCATTGGTTTTAAGTGGCATAGTAACAACTGACCATAATTAAAAGAAAAAGACAACTCATAAGAAGTGAAAAGCACAGTGCAGCAACAGACACTAACCATTGAGATATTAAGAATGAGACCTTCCCCCGAAAACCTTCGGTATCTACGTGCTACTACTCACGCAGAGTCGAGATGGAACCTAAGAAGAGAAGCACAGCTATCTGTAGTGTAGACAGAGTTTCCATAGATGCCATGAGTTGCATGAACTCTTTGGTATTTGACAAATCGGTAAAAGGTTTCATTCTTCCATCTTGTCAGTATGTGCTGCCGAGTTTCTCCTGACCATGTGTCATTGAAACCACGAGTTCACGAGCTCCTCAACGCACCTTCACATATCGCGAGATCAACGAGAGTTCCAGCCAATTGGCACATCATTTCCTGGCTCATAGCTGCAATGTGGGAGATGTCGTCATGATATATGCTTATCGAGGGTCAGATTTTCTACTCTTCTCCAGCTCTCTAACTTACAATCACTAACAGGGACACAGTATTGACCTTACCGTTACCTATATCTACGATCTCAAGGCTGGCACAACCGTCAGTGTGCTGGATCTACAATACACTCCAGAGCGCCAGAACATACTCTTGAATTTTGCGCGACCTAAGTTTCTTGTATATATCCAGAAGGCTACTAACGAGTTTGTAAAGCTGTCTAGCAGTGGTACCGACTTCATCATAAATAACCTAGACCTCAAGTGCGTGGTTTCAGCGCTACGACTTTCTCATAATGGTGAACTGAGTGGAGGGGAATTGATTCTTAAGTTAAGATCTGAGGCTTTCGGATCGAGCTAGGCGAGATCGACATCAATCTCTCACAGCATCCCTTCGTACGTGAAAATGCCACGGAAGTGCGAAGAGACAAGGACGAGGAGCAAACGCTCGTCACCTATTTCGTGCCAGAGACAAAGCGGTTTCAATACCTTCAGCCTCATGACGATGGAGAAGCTATCGAGCAGGAAACAGCAGATGAGTCGATGACCGGAATTCTTAGAAGATTCAAGCTTCTGTCTGATGACTGCAAGAAGTTTCTCGCGGCTAAGGTCCTGAAATATGCTATTCCTAGTATATTCATTCTTCTAGCTTGAATGCTTTTGCATAATTTACCCACGATGAGATAACAATCTTCTCCGGATTAATAACCTATATGAAGATCCGAACGGCAAAATTGATAAGTCTTCACCCTATCCTTGCGCAACAAATCTTGCTCCGTCTCAAGAACGAATGGAAGTATACTGATATGCCAATGC
This sequence comes from Xylaria castorea, assembly GCA_022495115.1. Classification (NCBI taxonomy): domain Eukaryota; kingdom Fungi; phylum Ascomycota; class Sordariomycetes; order Xylariales; family Xylariaceae; genus Xylaria; species Xylaria castorea. The sequence continues at coordinate 991,727 of MU382627.1, read as the reverse complement.
ATGTCGCTTTTCGGTCCCGGACTCTCGAGGCCCTTACCGCAGAGATCTAAGAGTATGGAGGATTTGGCATACGTGGCGGAAGCGAGGGATCTAGTGTCTCGGTCCTCGGTCTCGACTTAAAATTGTGGTGGGGGATATATCGGGGGCACACCTCGGATTGCCCAAAGCCACGTGGGACCGTTTCTCTAGCGCGGTTGACCTGGTCATCCATAACGGCGCCCCAGTCAACTGGATGCTGCCGTATTCCAGCCTGCGTGTAGACAATGTGCTTTGCATCCGACTTTGCGCCACGGGGAAATCTAAGCGACTAACATTCGTCGGTTTTAAATTTAACACTGAACTTCCACACTGGTGTGGATTACTACATACAACTCACACAAGAAGAAGTTGAAATTGGTGTGCCGGAAATGGATGACCTGGAAGGCAGCCGAAAGGGGTCTTGGCACGGGCTACGGCCAGTCGAAGTGGGCGAGCGAGTTTCTAATGGGTGAGGCCGGACGGAGGGAGGGGTCTTGTGGGCCGTAGGACGTCACCAGAGACCCGGCCTCCGGCATGTCAGTCACGGATGATTTCTTAACCCAACTATGGAAGGCAACTTACAACAACTAGGAGCGCATCCCAACATTTCGAACACGGTCAATGCAGTCCCCGTTACACAAGTAAGCCACATCATCGTTACCGCAGCGCTGCATCTCCCTGCCACTACCACCCAATTTCTGAGCGTGGCTCAAGTCACCAGTCATCCGCGTTTGACGCCGAATGACTAGATTGATGCTCTTGGGCTTTGTGGCTATGACACGCCTATAGCGCCATATCAAAAGTGGTGTAGCGTATGATGACGGGAACGGCAATCGCACTGGGGAGTATTCTCCAAGAGCTGTTTGATGTAAGGATTCTTGGCATGTACTTGGCGTACCTGGTTGCAGTCTACCTAAATACCTACTCAACTAGTTATGCTCAGGTCATGTTGCTGCTTTTTATTTCTATATCTCGTCTCACAAGATCTTCTTACTCTAAATTATTCAATATTGTTTTCTTCCTCACTTATTCGTCCTTTCTTCCACTTATGGCTGGTACGTTCGTCTACGTAGCTTGCCCCAGCTGCGCTTTCACGCTTACGAAACAAAAAACTATAGCAGGAGAAACTTCCTAAAAATTGTACTTCTATTTATTAGGCTAATTGCAAAAGAAAGGCTGCTGCCCGTGTGAAGAATATAGTGTTCTACAATTTCTAAGGGTTTGATTAAACATACTACTAAGCCCTGCTCGCTGTTGTGAAGGAAAAGCTGCCCTAACAAATATACATCCTGAAACGACTTATCAAAAATCAACGAAAGCGCTCAGGTTAGATATCCCTCATAATTGGATGCCGTTCGAGTTAGGCTCCAACATAAAAGCATAAGCAAAAGGTATGAAACTGATCGTTTCTCAATTTACAACAACCGTAGCCGCTCAAAGCCGCTCAAAGCATGGCTGCAGCACCGAGGACACCGCCTATGGCGGCCGCGCCTAGCAAGACACCGGTGGGCCTGGAAGCAGCACCCGTGACAATCGATGTGGGATAGGTAGAGTTGCCCGGGCTGGAATAGGAGCTCGTAGCCGTCGGGGCGGGCGAGGTCGGGTAAGTGCCGTTAGCCGCGCCGCCGGGGGCAGGCGTGGCCTCGCACTGGTTACCCGTAGGGGTGAGCATGCTGTGGATGTAGCTGGTCACGCTCGCGACCTGGTCTTGGGGGACGCAGTCCGTGGCTACGCCAATCAAGACGTCGCTGTTGGCATTGCCGAAGCTGAGAACCGATGTAATGTAGGTCTGTAACTGGGGCAAGAGCGAGGGAGGCAGCTCGGAGTAGATAGAGCAAATCTCTTCCCCGTGAGCTTCGGGACCAAAAGTATTTAAAGGCGCTTTGGAATTTGTCTGGGTGGCGAGAAAAGAGAGTACTGCAGCGGGTGTTGTAGGGCCCTCCGCGACAACCCAGGAGAAGAAGGAACTCATTTTCGAGGAACAGTATTCAGCGTCGGACTTTTGAGATAGTGAAGTGCCCGCAAAAGCGGCCACGAAGAAGAGAGCTTTGAGGCTATACATGTTGCTTGTTGGTACGAGTATTTTTTAAGCTGCTGAGGTGGTAGAATGGTAGGCAAGGTGAGTAGGAGTGAAGTTATAAGGAGCTGTTTAGGGCATTTGCAAGCCGAGATGAATACTTAGTTTATATAGTTAAAGGAGTTTATATTGAAGATGGTGCTGAGTCTTTAGGATTAACAACAAAACGTAACTAGCAAGGGTGTCAGTTAATAGGAGTTATTCCCTGTCCCCTCGAGGCCCCCCGGGCCTGGCGTTAAGTGTCACAGTCCTGACTGTTGGTAGTACCAGTATTGACTTATTATTATTGCACAAAAAGAGAAGTCTTCGTCAAGCTGGCCGTGTCTGCTACACTATCCCTTTGACTGCTGACTCGGCACGAGTACTTAAAAAGTGGGCCAGTCCTAACAGCGGAACTCACCATACATGCAGAAAAACGTCATAAAACTTCGAGTTGATACACTGATGTCAATTTGATTAGGCACATCTAGATCTGTAGATTGCTCCGCTGTTAGGATCTGGCGACTTATTAAGTCCTCGTGCCGAGTCAGCAGTCAAAGGGATAGTATATATAGTGCGGGCCTTGGCCCGCGCAGTATTAGCCCCAGTTTTCCGTACGCATGGTTTATGGCGCTAGGTTCGGGCCTTAAGGCGAGCTACGGCATAGGGCTGGGTTGCCTACACTGGAAATAGTTTACGCCGACCGCATTAGCGAGATACCTACCTGATCCCTCTAATACCACCTAAATTCAGATCCCATTGTTTACGGACATGACTTTTTCTGGGGTACAATGGCCTTCCATAAACGGCCGGTCTTGGGCATGTCTTTATTTATTTAATTACAATCCTGAGGACTTACACTTGCATCGTTTATCTCTCTAACTATAATATGTATCTAGTAACTAGAATTGCCTTAAACGCCACCGTCGAAGTTTTCTTTTGGCAACTTACATTAAACTTGAATCCTTAACACATGCATGTAAACGCACTTGATCCTCGCGGCGTGTATACAGAAGCTGATCTCACGATAAGGGATTAGGTATCTTAAATCTTACTACCTGAACCTATCTTCACTTCACTCATAAGACCTTTTGTAACTGCGCCGCAGAGTAGACATACTTTATTCCAGTCTAGTGCGCTTTAAGTGTGTTGCTAATAATAATTTAAAACCGGTAGCATCGCCGCACCACTACAGGAGGATTGAGTATATCGTTTCCTACCATATCGGAAAAATATTAGATTTAATTATCTCTTTGATGCTCAATTCGGCTCCGTGACTTAAAAAGCGGAATAGCGGGGCCGCATGAGCAGCTGAATACGCTAAGTCACGGAGCCGAATTGAGCATCAAAGAGATCTGTAGTAGTTACTGCATAATTGATGATTGATTAGGCCGATAGACGAGGTGCTAAGCTAAGCGAGCTAGTGCAACAATGAATGCGCTCATGGCCAGTTTAAAGACGCCTAGTAATCGCTCGACCATATTATAATACAAAATATATCTATCTAGTCCTACAGTCTACAATGTCTTACCCAGATGAGCTAATATATATGACATCTGCCTCTGTTCAACATTTCCCCCCCATATGGTTTGCGCACCGTACCGCGTAAAACCAAGAACTTGGCGTCGTCCAAGTTCCATGGACCCATCTCTTGGTCGCATGGCGTGATGTTGATGATGGAAGATGCCGCTGCGTGGCCTACCGTATGGAAAATCTGTGGATAAGAATAAGACAAGAAGGCTTTATACTCACTGTACCCACGCCTCAATATTTGAGTTTCATGTTTCATGAGTCGATACTGATATAGCAGCATTACACTGTCTCCTGGATTTTACGAATGGTTCGATAGGCTCTCGTGTATCGTATATACAATCTCACCATCGGCTTACAATCTCCACCTTTTCTAGATTCAATGTGGCGGTGGCTAAGCATCAAACACTCGAGGCGCCCTTCTAACCCGGGGCGGGACAACCCTTGTTACAAGGTTCCCAGCTAGAAAATTGGCTGTGTGATTCTTGGGTCCTGGATTTCTCCCCAGAACAATATTAGTGTATAATCCCCCCCTACATGCTGCCTGGGTAGCTACAGCTTTCGCTGTGACCTAGACAGGGGAGCTTTTGCTAGCCAAGGTCAGACAGCTTAAGGTTGGGAACTAAATACGGGCATAGCCGAGGGTGAATCTAATTATTGCCAATTTAGGTATGTTTGAAACTTGGCACACGCAGGCTACATAACTTAGCAACCGTACATCTTTTCTTTCCCACACATCTCATTACGACCAACATGAGTAAACTCGTGTAAGCATAGGCGCAGTGGAATTATCCGATCTTAGCATTTATATATCTTAGTATTTGTAGTAATATCAGTGCATGACGTTTCAGACACATTGTGTCACGGAATAGAACTGCAGCGCTATACCACAACACTACCAAAAGATGGAGCGTTGTCAAGTCGGAGACTTGACCGTCTGCAGGTGTTTATATACGTAATGTGATACATTGTTCGGATTAAAGACAAAGGGAGCAAATGACTTACGTTTTGCCTTAGAGGGATGATGCTATCACGGTCCTTAACCGTAGGTATATAAGTAAATGTAGATGTCAAAGGCACCTACCTTGATAATGTTCTACTTTTAGTAGTGTCGTGGCTAATAGCATTGCGGTTCTGTTCAGTGACAGATGTCTTGCTTCTTTATCTGTTTCGCACGGACTAAAGGGACTGGGATCACCTGAGACCCTTCGGCCCAGGACTCTAATATTATGTATAGAATCATATGAGCGGCACGGCTGGCTCCCGTACCCGTTTACTCGGCTAGACTTGCTCCTGTATATACCTGATCGAATAAGGCAGGCTATACGAGAGCGAGCGAGAGCAAGGAACGAAAGCGAGGCTTTTACATATAAGGACTTAGGTCGCCGCCTGGCTGAAAGGGAGGACCAGACCTCATGATCCCCTTGACGCCCCAGATAATTATTGCAATTTGAACACTCTTCCAAGCCCTTGAAATTAAGCCCTGATTACAATCTGGCCAACAATTTTCTTTATTCGTTTGTTGAGCTGTCCTGAAGAAATTTGTAGCTCATGTCTGATGTCCATTTGGTGAAACAATGCTTCCAATTCACTTTCGACGGGACAATCACACATGTGACTTCTACAATCTAATTATGCCGACTTACCTAATATGAAGTTAGAAGACGAGAATTCTTCTTACTCCCATTTGAGATCTATATCATCCTAGTAGACCTAATCAGATAACCTGCTGTATGTCGAATGTTCTTCAACCAAGCAACCTTTAACACAGTTCAAAACGGAGGAGAATATCTAAAGCCATTGTTGAACCTGACACTTGTACAAATTCCTGTTGGCCCTTTTGAGGATAGGGGTAAAATCAGCTTCCCGCAAAGAGTTTGAATTTAATCTACGTTGTTGATTAAACGATATCCAATCTTTTGGAAAACTTAAAGTTAGTAAAGTTCGGAGTAAGAATTTACTTGACTTATGATTTCAAGCACGTAATAATCTTGGAACGGGGACAGTAACTGCCCGGTGTGTATATACGTATATACTCGGACGGGAAACTCTTCGTTGATACATAGCCATCACTCACATAGTACTGGAGAACAGTAAGCGGCAGATACGAAGCCTACATGCACAGACGACACTGGAAGGAGACAAGTGGGTGTGCACCTGCTTTATTTGACAGATTTTATTCGTGTAGTCCTCGTAAGGCTTAATTAAGGCAACAAATGAGTGTTGAATACCAGTAATCCGACAGCACCCTGCCCCCGATAAAAGATACGAGTCATGCTTAAACTAACTGCCACTCCATTACACGTTCACCGCAGCAGAAATAGCCACCGCAACTGCGACCCAAGAGGTAACCATACTCAAGGAGGATGCAGCACTTTTAGGCACTGAACTAGTTCCATTGCCGCCACCGGTACTATTGCCGGACTTCGAGCTAAATGTTGCAGGCCCCGTGCCATTGCCCAGGGCGTTCGCCGCGGGTTGCGTGACGTTGCTCTGGAAGGTGAAAGCCTTGGTGGAGCTCAAGCTGTCGACGCGGCCGAGAAGGAACTCGAGGTGGCGGAAAGCTGCGCTCGGGGCGTATTGAGGGACCATGTGACCACTGAGATCTATGCTTACGAAAGTCAAACCGCGTTCGGTGTGAGCAGTACCCATTACTCCGGCGCCTGTGATGGAGCCGAGGGCGAGCATGTCGGTCTCCGCGTAGATGTCGGTGGCGGTCGAATCCTTATGATAGGGCACGAAGAAGGGCTCGACAGGCGCACTTTGGAACCCGAGCTGGCCGCCCCAGGTCATGTTTTGGATACTCAGCAGCGTGCCATTAGGGAGAAGGATCATATCAAGCGTGCCGTGGCCGATGATGACATTTTTCGTTGTGTCGATGACGTGGGGCAAGACTCGCCACGTAGTAGGATCAGAGGTGTCCGTGCCGTTGACAAACACGTCTTTCGAGGCACAGGCTTCCCAGGTTGTGTTAAGGTCTGCGTGAATTGCGCGCTTGACGTCGTCGCGGTCGAAATACAGGGGGCCGGACCCTGCAGGACTGTAGAAAATCGACCCGGGAAAACCGAGCACATCCCAGAGGAGTGGGCAAGTGGTGGCAACCTGGTACACGTCGAAGCACGGGTTGGCACTAATTACATTGTCCTGTACGAGCTGCCAGAGGTCGGTGCACTCATCGCTCACAGTCTCGCTGTAGTTGGACGGTTGCGGACCGGCTGGCGGATATGTGAGATACTTGTCCTGATAATCAGCAAAACCACAAGAGTTGTGGAGATCGTGGATATGTTGGCTGAAACTGCTGTTGAACGGGAACAGGTTGTGGTGGAAGTCGGCAAATGGCACGGTGGTTACGGCATCCTGAACCCTATCGTTACCAATCACGGGATCGTAGATCAATAAGCCCGAGAGATCATAGTACGCCGTGTCGTTCGCGTCAAGCATTGCAGATGCAATGTACGGGCAGTAGGCACCAGCGTACGATTCGCCAGTAATATAGACCTTGTACCCTTGCAGAGAGAAGGTCTCGATGAAATTCTTCCAGAAGCCCAGGAATTGCTTCGCTACATCCTCCTCACTCGTTGCGGTAACCTCACCGCGTGAGAAACCGGTACCAATGGGCTGCTCAACCCAAACAGTGTTGATCAGCCGATTCCACGCCCATGGGTTGGGCACAGGTTTATATGTACCGTACTGCCATTGGAACGGGCCGTTTTCTTGTATTAAGCCTTCAAACGAAGAACAACCAGGCTGTGATACATGTTAGCTGAAGCGTTCAGTCGACAGCTCATCTCAATTGGGCTAGTGAGAGGGTCCTTACACCTCCGTTAAGCCATATGAGAATTTCTTTAGCGTCAGAGCCTTCGCTATTCGCAAAAAACCAGAAGAATAGCTCGTTCATGTCGTTCGGGTCATCGCTAATTGGAAGATATCCAGAGTACGACTCGCCAACATCGAAGTCCACATCGGGAACCCCAGTTCCATTGACGGCAAATTCTGTAAGACGGTTGTTAGCCCGAGTGACGGCAGCGCATCTTGCAAATAGCAACAGAAGTGATGAATCTTACTTGTCGTGTTATCATTCGCAAACCTGGGCTCAGGCACCTTTCGCGTAGCGAGGTAGTGGTCTAAGTGGTTGACCTCGCTGCGCGCAGGCTTGTTATGCTGCTTCTTGCCGACATGCTGCCAGCTTCGTGCCGCCTCCGCCACGGCGGCCACGGACAGCAGCCCGGCAACAATGGTAGGGACGCGCATCGTGAACTAGAAGCGAGAGTATAACCGGCCAACGCCCTCGCTGCTCGATTGTTGCTTCCTCTACCTATTCCTTAGGATGACCTAGGGCTACGGGACAAGCGACAATCAAGCTTCACGCCTAGACTCTGGGCAATGCAGGCACGGCGGGAGAGTGGGTTGAACAGAGAGATGGAGAAGACCGCACGCGACATCTCGGTGTCACCTACCTGAGCCATAATATATACCGCTCTGCTTAAAGCCCTGCGGCCTACCAGGTCCTGTTGGCGAGTGGCGCGATTCCTGGACCGTGTCACCCCGGTAGGGGCTGATAGACATAGTATCCGAGCCAATACAATGGCTTGGTTACATCACTGCTATCTGTAGTTTCCCAATTCTGCCACGATGGGCGGCAGGCAGCTCGTATCCTTGCACATTGACTTGCGGAGTGGATCAACGGAAAACACAACGACCCCAGACCGGACCCAGAGACTTACCAAGAGAGGGAGCTGCTACGGCGCAACTAGGGTTAGCCAGGCTAGTAGTCGCGATCCTTGGTAGATAAGAGTCTATTGCCTTTCGCTTAGAATGTGGTAGAGCAAAAGTTTTATATGGTAGACCTCGGCTAGGAATATTCAGCAACTGTATGAGGTGAGCTGATGACGCAATTGTCTCTGTAGCTTGGAGATACTGGCGTTACTTACCAAATGCTTGCTGATACACACCAACCCCGGACTCCAGATCTTGGCTTGCAGACGGAGATGTGTGATTTGAGGTGATCGATGCTTGGCATCAGACCCTTGAGCTAACGATGCATTATTCCTTGGGGCGAGAGGTATAGCTTCGTTGACGTGCATCATCATGCATGCATCAATCGGTGGCCCGTGGGAAGTTGTCGATACAATTCATGACTGTACGAAAATGAAGAATAGTGGGCATACCGTCAGAGTATTTCTGGATGGCCAGTCTCCGTGCTCCTTAAGCCTGTCGGATGGCTGGAGGGCGAGCACCCCATGATCAGCTCTAAACATACTACAGTATGTACATAGAGCCCTGTATAATATATTGTCGCTTTTACGTATCCAAAGCGAGTTAGTGAACGACTAGGCTCGTTACGTAAGCATGAAGAGCTATAGATTCTATTCTGATATTATAGAAAGTTAGAACACAATAGATGTACAAGATCTACAGGTAGAGCACACACGAAACGATCTACCGCTTCGCCTTCTTAGCATCCTTGAATGCAGCACCGGCTGCAGTAGCCTCCTCGGCAATCAATGCTTGTATGTCTCGTTGGACTAGCCATTCCTTTGTGCTATCCATGAGTCTGTCGAGTGTCTCTCCGCCACCGAGGACATCGGGAAGGTTATGGACGTCCAACCCGCTTCTATGGTCCGAGCATCGGTCCTGACTGTAATTGTACGTCCGCATCTTATCCCCACGAGTTATTCGGTCTTTGCTGAGGATACTGTTCCTCAATGCTAGAGCCGCCTCTTCCCTCTCTTCTCTTCGTTTTTGGGCTAGGCGCGATCGAAGCAAGTCCCATGCGGCCTTGCGATTTGTCTGCTGTGATCGCGAATCTTGCATGGCAACGGCAATGCCTGTCGGTTCGTGGGTGAGACGAATGGCGCTTTCCGTCTTGTTGACATGCTGTCCTCCCGCGCCAGACGCGCGCATCTTGTCTTCGCGAACTTCTGACGGGTTCACGTAGAATAGACTGTCTGGGTCGTTGATGTCCTGATCAGACGTGTTGTCTTCGGGAAAAGATGGCAAGACCCATACAGCGACGGCGCTCGTGTGTGTGCGCCCACTCTTTTCTGTCGAGGGGATGCGCTGCACCCTGTGCATGCCCGCCTCGCCCCGGAATCTGTCATAGGCTCCCGTATCTTGGATCTCCAAAACAGCTTCTTGCAATGGCGACTCGTTTGCGCCGCCTGAGGATTCGCTGCCATCCACCACCTCATACTTCACCACTCTTGTCCGCAATCCCACGCGAGCGCAATATTGGCGATACATACGGAACAAGGCGTCTGAGAAGTAGCGGCCCTCCATACCACCCGGACCAGGACGGATCTCAAGCATGCAGGGCATGTCGGCGAAGGGATCGCGAGGTGTTAAAGAGGCAGAAAGTGCGGTGGCAAGGGGTTCGAGGCTCGAATAAGTGGAAGAGAGCTCTTCGCGAGCCAATTGTTCCAGCTCCTCATCCTTGGCGTCTTTGGACTCGAGGAGAACGGCGAGCTCAGCGATGGACGATTGTGCCGTATCCCATTCTTTCAGGGCCAGAGCGACGCGCGACAGCTCGCCTACTCGTTTCGCCGTCTTCACATCGAATTCGAGTTCGAGTGCGGCGGTGAGCTGGTCGTGTTCCTTCGCGATATTACGGGCGCGCTCGAGGAGGACGGGAGGAAGAGTGCTTGTGGTATCTGGAGCTAGGTCAGACTGTGGACACACGGATCGGATAGGGAATGACAAACCTACTTGTACTAGCGAAGCGGATAAAGGGTCGGTTCGGCGGCCGGGTCAGGGTCGTAATGCAGCGCCGGCACATCCATCGTGCTGGTAGTAGTAGCATTGTTAAGCATTGGAAGTTGGGGACGTTCACAGAAGCCTATTTGAAAAGACTGCCAAACATCGAGCAGCCGAAACCCAAGTTTGCCGGCTGTTGCCGATTGCCTCGATGCGTCCGCACAGGTCGCTTGTGCCCCCACTTTAGTTCCAGAACCATTCTCATCCAATAGAAAATTGGAATATGTTTGTTTGTCTTGAAGCATGAAGCATAAGGTACACGACCGCCCAATCTTCGTAGGCATGTAGTGTGGTAAAGTATAACAATGCCATTGTCTTGCCAGTAGAGCCTTCATGTGACTACCTACTTATTTACGAGTATATTATTGTGTATGACCTTGGCTATACCGCCTCCTTGCATCACGTACCCCAAATATGGAATATGTTCAAATAGACAGCTCCAAAGCCTCCCTCCCTAACAAGGTCAAGGGAGGTCGTCTCGGATCAGGCACGTAGGCAAGGTAAGGGCAGGTTATAACTTACGAATAACGCTGGCGAGAGTATTTGTGACATGGCTAGGTGAATCACTCGTAATTACCACTCTTTGTTCTGTTCAAACCATCTGCTAAACTTGCCAAAGGTCAGGTACCTGTTAACGCAAACAACTCCATCAACTTGTCCTTCACACGTGAATGATTATATCACTACCACTTCCAATAAGTACCAAGATGCGGTCCAAGATACTTGTTCTCTCTCTCTTCGCAGTCCTCACAGCTGCCAGCCGCATAGACGACCTCCTCTCTCAGATGCCCGCGTGTGCCAGGAAGTGCTTTGACGAGGACTCCAAGAAGGCCGGATGCGCCACCGACGATCACAGGTGTCAGTGCACCAAGATCTATAGCATCACTGATGGTTCCGCTCCGTGCATCTCGACTGGCTGCAACAGTGAGGACCAAAAGGGTACGTCTTAATAAACTTAGCCAATATATCTACTCACATACTCCACAAAGGGGTTGAGTGTAACAAAAAAACAAAATAAACGTGATGTGCTAACTCGGCGCTTACCGAACAGAGACCACCAAGATCGCCACCGAGATTTGTCTGGACGTCGCTCATGATATCGGTACCGGCACCTTCAACTCGGTCATGCACTCGCTCGCCGGCGTTGCTGGCTCTGCCATCGCCGGCTTAACTAGTGCCATAGGGCCAGCATTCACGAGCGCTACCGGTGCCGCTGGCGACACCTTCACTAGTGCCACGGCTGCTCTCGGCGATGTCTACACAAGCGCTACCGCCGTTGCGGGTGATACATACACGAGCGCTACTGCTGCTGTCGGCGACGTCCTCGACAGCGCTACTCCAAGCACTGCTCCCCCCGCCACCTCGACCTCGGCCCCGGCCGCTGCTAATCAAGTCATCGTCGGCATGGGTATAGTTGGCGCTGCTGCAGTGTTCGCACTTGCTCTGTGAGCAAGCAATAGACGTCAGAGGGAGCAGGTGGTGGAGAGAGCACGGGACGGGACAGGACGGTGGTTACGGCGTTAGGAATATCCCGATACTGTATTTCATGTTGCTAGCGATCATTTTCGATGTCGTAAGCTAGTCCGCATAGAATCCGGACTCGGCTGCAAAGTAAAAAATCTCTATCAATTCAGGTTCCTGCGCTAAAGTAGGGGAAGTCTATGCAACGTGTCTATAAGGGTATATATATCTAAATCCCCGCTGTCTATCTAATTCTTTCGAAAGTGATTTTGGGTAATCAGCCGGGACCGAATCTCCCTAGAGGACCATCCTCTCCGGGATCAAATCGGTTCAGCAGGCCGTCGAGCGAGGCGAAGTTCTGCGCATATTCGAGGCCCTTGCTCCGCTCTTCTTCGGTGCGCCTCCAATCCCACGCGGTAGCATCAGCCGCGTCTGCTGGCGTAGCATGGCCATTCGCAGTCTCCGGTAGCTTTTCAAAGCCGTTGTCGTCTCTGACCCAGCCACCAGGCCGCTCGGGAAGCATGTTGCTGGCTCCGATCAGGATCGCCGGGTGGACTGTCAGACGGCCGATCTTGAAGACGTACTTGCTGACTGCTGAGGCGTAGATCTTCTTCTCCCAATCCTCGGGACGGGAGCCCGGCTTCGCGGCGCCCTTCTCGACGAAGTGCGTGACGATGTACATCCACTTGCGGTCCCAGCTCAGGATGCGCGACCACATCTCGAAGCGCTGATACGGCTTCAGTTCCTTCTTGAAGCTGCACTGTGCGGCGCCCAGCACGACCCCGAAGGTGCCCTTGGCGGGTCGCGACGGGTCGGACGGATCCATGACGAGTTTCGTGGTGGCATTGTTGCCCAGCGCACGACAGCCTTCGGCGAGCAGATGCCCTACCAGGTGTGTACGGCTCACGTCGAGATCAGCAAAGTATGTAGAGTTCGACTTGTGGATGTTGTAGTCGACCTCGAGCAGCGTGACGTGCGTCTCTGTCTTGACAGGCTGGAAGAGCTTATCTGGCGTGTATGTGTGGAACGGGCGGACGAGGAAATGGGAAGCCATGGCATTGAGGACCCGGTACTGGAGGTTCATTTGTTAGCAAAGCCGGCATAGTAGAGCAATTAGGTAGTATATATATCATACCGTCCAAGCTAACGGCAGGCTCTTCCAGTTCACCAGGACCACGACCAGCGCGATGATACGGCTCGTCCGTCCCGGGCCTGTGAAGAAGGCCTCGATTGCCCCCGCAGCATTCGCCTTGTATGCGCCGTATGCTATGGCGGGGAGAAGCAGTGGTCCGGCGACCCGTGTGATCCGGCTGAGGGGACCGGCGGCGGACGCCATGGCTATAATGTCGCTTTGCTCGGACGAGGATTGGCAGCCCGCGAAGTGACCTGGCGAGGAGCCGCAGCAGCGGTAATTCGGGACCAGACTGCTCCCAATGCTAGCACCAAAAGAGCGATTGTCCAGAGCGGGACGGCTCTCAAATGGCACAGGGTTGTGCTCGTGCACTTCGCAAGGAGGCTGTTGCTCGGCGCAAAAGGCATACAGAGGAATGACTTGCTGCCGCTCTACGCAGATAGATTAAAGGGTGAGTAAACGAATGAAAGGAAAAATTGAATAAAAATGAGATAGGAGTTGCCAAGGTACCATTGCATGAATTAAGGGTTGAGAATTATTTCTAAGGATTGGGACCCGCGCAACCGGAACCCGAACACTGCAGCGCTTAGGTGAGCCGAGGCATCCCGATAAGATAACCAAGTACACGATCATAATGATACGCTCACCGATGGCGGGGTTATCTTGATTTTAGTTTTAAGATGAGTTGAATAATAAATCTCACTCAGGTATGAATATTCAATGAGTAAACTACTTAGGTATTGAGGGAAAAAGTAAACATTTGCTTTTAAATTTTACTCGCTTCATAGCGATATGATTCCTAGCAGGCTAGAGCTGGCCATCTCATCGCGATCAATCGACTCATCTACCTATCTGAATCGTCCACGTCGCTATAGACAATCTCGAAATCAAGTTCCAAGTCCGCATCTTCATCAGACACCTCTTGGTATGGTTGATTTTCGTCGACATATTTCTCGAATCGCCAAAGTAGATACTTGAAAAGTGTCAACCTACCAGTAATGCCTTCGAATCCCAAAGTCCAGAAAATCATTCTAAACTGGGACGAAATCCAGTCTTCGTTGAAGCTACAAGTACAAATCATGCAAGTGAGTGCTATCTCCGAGGGCGATTGGACCTCCAGGACAAGGTTTTGTATTAAGTCGTCTGTGACCTCATTGAGGGCCTCTACAGTTAACCTGGCTGGGTCTGTAAACTCGGTGGAAATGGATACGCAGTACCGCTCTGCCCAAGCGAATACAATGTCGGCGTTCATGATGATATGAGGTTGATTTTGATGTTACGACAGTTTAATATGTTTTAAATGTAAGGCTGATATGCTGACGAAGAAAGAGGCATGAGAAGTCAACCGCCGACTTGATACGTTTAAATATTGTGCCCCTTTCCATCCACCATCAAACATACGCTTAGTCTTGGAACAATGCTATTCAACTTTGTCCTTTCTGACTACAAGCACAAAATATGAGACAGGAGAACAATGAGGAGCAAATCGCACCTCAACGCATTGATGGTACCTTGTTAGAAAGGCTATGTGTACATACTAACAAAGAGCATTGAAGGATACCTTGCTTGACGAGGTGGCGTGAAAACTCCCCGCTTTGAACTCATAGCGATAAACTCACTCTGGCTAGACTTCCTAATGTGCCAAAAGAAGGTCCAAAGAGCTCGTTTGACCAGATCCAATTCAAACATGAACCTAAATCTCAACTTTGCAGCAAGGGCATCTTGTAGGCGCAGGGCATGATTTATAGTCAGTTCCAGTTCAATCAGAGCACGCATTGATAGACCCGTAGCTCAGCGTAGAGCATCTGATTCCAGCCAATTCGGAAACAGCATCCAAAATCATCTGTTCACATAGGGTCGGGTTCGATTCTCTGATTCGTCAATCGCACCTCTTTTCGTTATATTCATCACTCATCAACCATCACGCTCTGTAGTATTCTCAATTGCAGGAGCCATACAGGTGATAGGTACGCTAATATACTCTTCGATTAGCACTATTACCCCACTACATACTTAGTAAGTAGGAAACGGGACCAGTGGGCACATCAGCTTAGAATACCATCAATCAACAACTATCAGTTAAAATCGTAGCTCACACCGAAACCGAATTTCTGGATTCTGAATGTTTAATTACTGTTGCTATCTCACTGCTGATTTCCATACTACACCAAGATGTATATAGTGCCGGCAACGTGCAGTTAGTTATAAAGCGAAATGCAGAAGATAAACATAACTATAACAAATGCTTTCTAGCACGCTAGGCTACAAACGATGAACATTAAATAAATATAAGACCGGTCGCAGTCTTCAAGAGAACTTATCAGCGTCATTTCGTGGAGTAAGTTGTGCGCCCACATCACTGGCTGTCATGTTCCTATCAGGACTCTCCGGGAGGGAATGCGAAGCTCACTAGCCTTAACATCTTCCACTAAGTCTCGAAGGGCCTCACGCACTTTGGATCCAGACCATCTCTTCTCGGGATCTTCTTCAACCATTGAAGACACCAACTGTATGACCTTGTCTGTAGTTTCCGAATCGTGACCCTCGGCTTGTATGCTCTGTTGAAGTTCCGAAGGTAGCTCTCCGCGCTGCAGCCCATTGAGCATGTCAGCACGCTGCATTGCGGTGTTGCAGCGATAGAGCATCTCGACCAAGACCACGCCAAGTGCAAAAATGTCGATCTTCTCATCTTTCCTTTCGCTTTTTCGGGGCGGCTGATAATAGGCCGTCCCTGCATTATCCTTGGAATCTGCGGAGCTTTGCGATGATGTCGGCACCTCACCTTGCGCAAGTTGGTGAACTAGGCCAAAATCGCCGATCCTGGGGTTCAGCCACCCTCGACTAGCAGACATTTCTCTTTTGGGTTCCGCGCACGATCCACACGACAGATCACAATAGCCGCCCTCAAAGCTCTCCGTCGGGTCCGATAGGAAAATGTTCCCTGGCTTTATATCCCTGTGTATCAAGCTCTTGGAGTGTATGTACATCAAACCTTCGTGTATGCAAAGCACCAAGCGCAGTGTTGGGGCGAGATGGAAGCAGTGCCGCAATTCCGTTTTGGAAGACGAGGGCGGGGATATAAACTGAGCCAGAGTCATTGGGTACAGGGACATTTGTATGTATAATGCGCATACACTGGTCTCCAAAACATCTTGAGGAGGAGATGAACCGTTCGAATCAGTCTCTCCTCCTGTAAAGAGATCAGTCTCAGAACCCGAAGCGGTGTCGTCAACACTGAGTCCCATGCTAACGTCTTCCGACCATCCTCTATTAGTGGGTTCTAGGTCGTGAGCATTTATATTCGCGCTCAGGTGGGACGCCGTGTCTTCTCCGAATATAATACCGCCGCTAATAGACGATTCTTGTTCGTTATCTTGCCCAAACGCTTGGCTGTCTAGCAATAGCTGCTGGGGGGCCCTTCGAATTTGGCTGTTGGTATTTTCTGACGGCAGTCAGCCAAGAGAACTAAAATTCCACCGTGAATTTGGCGTAGTATGAAGTGGTTACAAGCTTACCAATCCCACTAAGAAGTTCAGGCAACTGTTGTGGAATCTCAAACCACGTAGCGTGGTATCGAACGATATTAGGATGATCGAGCACGGCCATTGCCTTCACCTCACGTAAAATATGCTGCAGATCCTCATGTCTTCCATCTGAGACGCTCTTCACGAGCGTCGGCGGCAGAACAATCTTTTTCACAGCATATGTCTTTTGATCCAATTGATTATAGCACTGATAGACTTTTCCAAATCCACCCTTTCCAAGAAGGCGATCCTCTCGAAAAGAGGATCTATAATGGCTATGAGGCGGTGGCGGTAGCGGCTGACGCAAAGCCAATTGAAGACTGTTAGCAGAATGAGCTGCCAGATTAAGCTGTGACGTTTGGGTCACCAGGTCACCCATTGAATCAAGTATGCTGTGTGCCTGCGACCCAGCAACAAGACTGTCGAGTCCTGAGAGGTATTGGCGACGTATCCTCTGCGACTCGTCAGAGGTTGCCCGCGAGGAGAGCAAGCCGCTTGATGAAAGAACTTGACTGGCTTGGCTGAATAACTGGCGAGTAACAGCTTCGACCTCCTGTGACTGCCTATCATAACGCTGTCCAGGATTTGTGGTATTGAGAAATTCGAGAGCACGACTGCGATAGTAGTCCTCAAGTAAGCTGGCAAGCATCATATTACGGTGCCTTTCCATGCTGACGGCATCTTCAGGACCTGGCAGGGTCTCTTCTTGGTCCGGTAACTGCTCTCGAGAAGATCTACTAATACTTTGGACATCATCGTCCGTAGAAGATTTCGTTCGTGTCGAGCCATCGGTAGAGTCCATAACAACATAAAGAAATCTTTCTCAGAAGAGAAGTAACGTCTATTCGGCCTGAAGGTAATGTTAGCGGCCAGGTCACTATCATTTCTCAAGAACAGTTGCGGGCAAAATGTAGGGAAGCTAAATAGCCGATGAAAAGCTCATTTCGTCTCAGCTACTTGTATTTAATGCCTTATGTAAAGCACACGTAGAAAGGTAGCCCCATGCTACACGCATTGACATAGGGCGTGTTCGTTAGGTGTTAAGCGACATATCATACAGGTGACGTGTAGAAAGTGAATCTCTATTAATGGCGCCCTTCGCAAGACATACCTAATGACAATTAGGCACCCACTTACTCTTTTCACGCACCAGATCACTTCTCCGATCCTGAGCTATCAATGAAGCTGTTCCCGGCTCAATTTGCCACGCTCTTCCATGCCTTTCTGAGGATTCGTGTCACTTCCAGGGTGGAGATGGCAAGACCAACGCGGAGGCCATTCGTTCTCTTACAATAGCTTATAGGACTAGTGGGAAATGATTGACCTGAACACTAGGGTTCTGAACTAGAGCATTCGCGAAGTCTGAGCGACATTGTCCTCTGTAACGGCCCTTCATCGCCTTTCGTTGCTGAAAGATAAAGACCACGTGATATCCGTGCGATCCCAGGTTCCAACAGCTTGGGTCCACTGTGTGGAAGTAACTTCTTAATTGCATATATCTATATAGTCCATATATGTCAATATAGGATATTCACACAGCGATAAGGTTCTCCTGTTCGATTGATGGTCACGCTCTAGAATCTACGAGTTGGGAAGCGCTTCCTTTAAGAATGCACTCGAGGAGTGAACATCCTGAGTGGCATTACCTACGCGACGATCGTTTAGATGTTTACGTAGAGAGTAATGCTTTAGCAGTATTTGGAGGGTTCGTTCACAGCATCCACCCATTGTTTTGCCCTGAGATCATAACATCTCTTGCTTCTCACAGCATCACTACCGTCTCCCTGTCTCTGCTCGTATTCTAATGCTAACACCCCCATAGAATGTTCAGGAAGCCCTACCTGGATGTTGTACAGTCGACGATGATAGGGTAACGGTGGTAATGTTAAATCCCGTTCCGTAGGTATGCTGACAATACTGAAGCTATCATCCTTCTCGAAGCCTTGATAATAATCGCCCTCCTCGATCCGTAAGACTTCCCAAGCAATAATAAGCACGAGTCTAGAATCCCATATCCCTTCTTTATGTAAAGTTTGCGAGAGCAGCTTGATCGCCTGTAGTCTAATCCGATGAACTCGGCACTTCACGGCGACGAAGTAGAGTAGAGGAATCCATCCTTTGTCACCGACCGAATGGGATATCCTGCGAGGCATTTCAGTTGTCCATGGAGCATGATGCCATACTGGGCGGGCGACGTGAGCTTTCCAGATCACAATGAGTTGCTCTATCAAGGAAATAAAATTCGCGGTGTACAAGTCGTACATAGTTTCGCACGCGGGCCAAGGGCAAGTGTTTGTTATGAGAGTCGCAATAATATGATAGCCACGTAGCAGCTTAAGGTAGAAGGCATCTATATCGGAAAATCCTTCGTGGGCGTCTGGGTTTGTGACGTTGTATGCTGCTAGCCATAGTTGAAGCTCTGTTCGTAGACGCTGCTGGCCGTCATAAAAACCTGCAGGAAGGGTTGGATCCGTCGTATTCCCATCCGAAAAAGAGCACTGATATGCTAGATTCAAGGCGTCAAGTAGCAATCGGTCCATGTAGTGAGCAGCTTGATTAGTGGATACAAAGACTCTTGGTATCAGTGTGGTCGGATACACTGGTAGTACTGGGTATAGACCAGGTAAGCCCTGGCCTAATAAAGCTGCTTGAACATGCAACCTTGCGAAGCTCTCGATAATCCAATCATCAACATATCCGCGTGGTTTGATAGGGACACTTATACCGACTGGACGATGAAGAGAAAAGTAAGTTTCCGATAGTAGTCTTAGGCCAGAATGGAGATGTGCGTTGGCAGTAACATAACGCCCAAGTAGATTTTCAAAGAAGGTAAACAGTATACAGGTAATGAGCGCTACGCGAACAGATCTCCGGTCTTGACTTGAGAAATGAGGTTGGAGGGAGCGGATCGCTTTGCCGTATTCCCGCAGCATAAAATTCTGCTGAGAATCTAAAGCCGCACAGGACTCTTTCGGTTTACCTTGCTCAAGACTCTCCATCTGGTGGGCTGACCCCAGTGCAAGCACTGCATGGAGGATTGCGGGCTCAACCGCACATGCCTGAAGGACGAGGGTATGCCAAAACGGAGTGATAAATGGGAGCGGCAACTTCGTATAAGTTCGATGTCTAAACCAACGGAAGCAGGTCTCTTGCTCAGGGCTCAGTTTTACGTATTGATCTGGCAAACCGTACTTCACGGTATCGGTCGGGCTTCTCGGCATGAGGGCTCGTCCAGAAGACTTAACTCCGCCACCACCCCATATTCCATAGCCGTCGCAGATACGGCCTGTAGAGACGCAACGGTGGCAAGCCGGACGACCTTCATCACACTTCACATGTCGTGCCTTGCAGGTACGGCAACCAGTCTTGACTTTTCTCCTATTGGTCGGTGGATCAGAGGATTGACCGGATAACGTGCCATTACAGGAGGTAGGCATCACGCTAACCCCGCAGTATAACTAATCAACAAAACTCTAGTTGTCGAACTCGATGTGTAGCATACTGGCAAGGCGTCGACAGCGTAAAGGCTTGAAGAACAAATGGCAGTGACACTTCAATGACTTACAGTACCTGGTACAGTT
Source organism: Xylaria castorea (assembly GCA_022495115.1). NCBI lineage: Eukaryota > Fungi > Ascomycota > Sordariomycetes > Xylariales > Xylariaceae > Xylaria > Xylaria castorea. The sequence goes on along the minus strand of MU382627.1, from coordinate 971,672 downwards.
AAAGCCTCAGCCCTACGCCCCGACCGAGCCTCCCTCCAACTGAAACTTTCCACTTAGGTGTGCTGTGGAGCCTAATTTCCGATTTGGCCGGCCAATATACAACGTTTTACGGGGGCCGTGGGCGCAGTAACGAGTAAGCCAGGGAGTCACTTTGAAGAGACCTTCAGATGAAGTTGTAAACTTTGAGCTCAGCTTTCAAAAAATTGAAGTTGATTCAAAAACACTTATATCCCTGTAATAAACTGCTAAATTCGCCCAGAATAACGCATTAGAAACCATCACAGATATAGTATATTTAACAAATCATCACTCCCTTAAAGAATTAGCTTCGTCATTAGCCTGCACCCTGTAATACTAATATTGTAACAGCAATTGAGGATGGCAACCATCAATGCGGGCTTTTGAGCAACTTGATTGATGCAATAGGTAGCTCTCGCTGCGCCGCTTTTCGAGAAAACAAATGTGGAATTTGCTACTGATACTAACGCCGATGCACCTAAGATTTTCTTTCGGTACTTCATTCGTAATAACATTTGGTTTGAATTTAAAGATCACCTCTTACTGCAAATTACGATTACAACCACTATAACACTCACACTAGCCAAACTCCTGTCTTATGATAGATTCACTGCATTATGGGTCTATACTCCGTTAAGTTCCTTCCATAGAGCAATCGATATGCATAAAAACAGGCCTAGTTTTATGTTTAGACTACCTAGCCCACGACCCCCGACTGTAACTAGTGCATATGTTGGGTTTTAAGATCCCTGCCTACTCCGTACATATGTAGTAGTCTATACACGTCGCTTTCGATAAGGCAACAATTGATGCCATGATTCATAGTAGTCCCTGGACACCCCCTCCGAATGTTAGTCGACAGTACGGGCCACTATGAGAGAAGTAAGTTCGGGAAACTGGCCGGGATAGGCTCTTCCAGCCTTGAATCGCGCGTCGTAGAATCACTTAGACGCAGCCGATATGTACAGTTGACCCATGTACTCAAGCCCGTTTGTATACGTCACATACCGCCAGTCTCACTTCATGGAATATTGAGCAAGAGACTCTAGGCAACATTGATGTCTCGTTTGATTATAGTGGCATTATGTGCATACCTGCTGACACTAGTGATGCCGGCAAATACTGATGGCCTAGCGGAGCCCGTGTCACGACCGAATAACCTTCGGAGACCGGGAGTATCGGACACGGGCCTTTAACCTAGCTATATAGACTAACAGCGCAAACTCTCTTACAGAGATAGAGGTCTTTTCTTTGTGTAATAACAATAGTCAATACTGCATATACCAGCAACGAGAACTATGACAGCCTGCGACGATGACGTAGCTTTCTGACTAGGCAAAGCCGTTGAGGTTGCTTAATACGTAGCCATCCAGGGAGGTAACTCCGTCAACTCGACGCTGCGAAGACCTACTATAATTAGATTCTGCATAGAGGATGTCGACAACTGATTAGTCTGCCCCCTTCGTTCATGCCAGTTATATCTTCCCTCTCCTATAACGAGGCCAGGGGATAGCGGTAGGATATCAGGGACCCTCCAGTATACTCTGCAGCACGAAATACCATTTCATGGTGTCCCAGACTTCTCCTTGTTATATCATTCTTGGAACCCGAAAATGGCATCCTCCACCCCATGGACATAGCACCAGATTATCAGATTTAGTCACTGCCGTTACCTCACAGTAGGTTAACCGAATAACAAGCTGCGGTCGTATAGTATAATGCGATTTTAGAGCTGCAAATATCTATAGATAAGAATTAAGAGGTCAGTCTATCCTACAAATCTCCTTTGAATTGTACAAGTGGCAACGCTTAACCTTGCCGAACACAATGTGTTGTAACCACCCCCAAGCTACACTAATTAGTTCAGTGTAGTCAGATCGTTACAACTGCTATCAATCGTTTCGATATTTTAATTCTTTAACATAAGACGAATAAGTCGTATGTAAGGTATCAAAAGCCGACGTATTCCCTTTGAGATACCAGTTGAAAAAAGCTGCAGAGTACGTCATATATACAGCTGCTTTATCCAGGAAGTTTTCACTGTCCTCGGTACCTTTAGATGCCAGATTTGGGTTCAGGCCATAGGCGTCAGATACGAAATAATGATCAGCGCCTTCGATTTGGACATAGTAGGCGGGTCCCTGAGCGTTCTTGTAGACAGCCTTCTGAATCCACTCAGTTGTCTCGGAAGTGAAGTTATCTCCGCTCATAACCATCACGGGAACCTGAATCTCAGCCGCGGATCGCGCTACTTGGTCCTTCGTAAGAAAAGTCGGCGCTGCCAGCGGAATGATGGCCTTGATGCGACTATCATGGAGGGCGAGCGGATGCGAGAGTTCCTGCACCGCCTCGAATGCGCATGGGCTCACCGACGCCAGTAATGGGTTGTTGGGGTTATCTGCTCCTGGCCGCATGACATAATCACAGTAGATGGGGGCTCCGCCGCCAACGACGTTGGTGAAGAATCCTCCAAGAGAATGGCCGGTCATCCCGATGTTGTCCGTCTCGATATTTCCGTAGAATATCGACGATGGGTCATCGGCTAAGTTGAGTGTCTGGTTGAGATTGAACCCGATCTCCTGTGATCGGTACGTGAACGCGTATTGCGTTTCTCGGAACCAATCAGTATAGAGGGTGATGACGGCATCATTGGTGTCACCAACTAACGAGTCGGCAGCCGCGATGAGCTGTAGGGTAACATTTGTCGTAGTATTCGCGAGCCTGGCATCGAGATGCTGAGCGCTGCTTACTATGTACCCATGACTAGCAAGGTTCTGTAGGTAGAAATAATACGCATCGTTGACTGCTGCGAGGCCCGTAGAGAAGATAATGAGGGGATATGGTCCACCAGAGGAGTCGAGGGGTGCGTCTTTATATGCTTGCCCAACAATACCACCGGCCGAAATGTAGGGCGACGATCCATTCTTAGGCTTGGCGGCAGGATACCAAATGCTCACGGTGAGATCACGGTCGTCGGAACAGTACGTCTCAAAAGTGATTCCTACACCGTAAGGGCCAGTGGGATCAGCAGTCGCCACACCGTCAAGTGGCTCCAAGCTGTGAGATCCTATCCCAAAACTAAGATCTGCTGGGGCGCATATCTGACACAAGGCCGAATCGAAAAATATCAGGGCTGAGAGGACGGCTACAGACTTGAAGCCCCTGAGGCGAGAGATTGCGCCGTACATGTTTCTCCAGGCGCGGTAGGCCTGTAGATGCTAGAAGCTAGAATGGACAGGTCTTTGGTAGTTGGTAGATAATGTAATGGTAGGCACACGAAAGCTATAATCAGCTAGACTTCATGAGTAAGGCGGGAAGACTACATTATATACATGATCAGGACGGCCGTGCCTCTTCGTCTTGTACAGTACATGAAGTGACCCCTTGACACAGTTCGCTTTCAGTAGCAGCAGGCATCGCAATCATAGACGCGCGGCGCCCAGACTTATTGTGTAGAGGTTTGAGTTCGTTCGGGAGTCATTGTTTTTGGATGCGGTGATTCAATGCGGCCGAAAAGTGTCGAAGTTCCGAGTGGCTGAGTAGCATTGATGTTGGGTGTGATCAGCAGCGATTGAAAATGGTATACTTTGGGGAATTTATGAAGCTGGGGTTACCCGAATTGTAAGAGCAACCCCGGCTTTGTAGCCCCCAATAAAATCTCTTTCGGCGGATCCTATGTTCTCCCGCGGTGAGATTCAGTTCCTCCGTTATTAACCCACGAATTCAGTATGCTCCCCATTCGTAAGTATAGAAATTGATTTCCGTAAACCTCTCCCAGCCCATGCCTATTCCCGTTCATTTAGCATGGTGCTCCACTTGTCCCAAGCCTCCGCGGAGGGATTGAGATGCCTACTGCACGGAAATTGGCTAAATCAAAATCAACAAATGCTGAGCCCACGACGACTAAGGAGAGGAAGGTGAGGCGTGTTGAAATAAGGGAGATTGGTAATTACACTCCGCTCCCCTGTCTGAATGCCTATATATACTACTGGATCCTCCAGAGCCCTTAAGGCTCCCTTTCACTTCCTGTTGATTATCCTGAGTATACAATTGCTCAACTCCCTACTTGTATATGTCTCCGCTCCTTTTAAAAAGGCGATTATAAGATGCGCACGAAGACTCAATGAATGAACTAGCGGTGGGCGTATGCTGTATTCATATCTCTCTGTAGTACGTTTCCTGTTTTTCTTTTGTTTTCATTTTCTTATTTATATAGCGCTTTAGTGTTAAGGCGCCGATAGTAAAAGGGGGCACCAGCAGTTATAACGAAAGGGTAGTTAGAGAAAGCAGGACCGGTAGAATCGCTGCACCGCCATAATGAGTTAACAGAGTACTTTGTACTAAGTGTTAAATATTGCTTATGTAGGTTTTCGGTAAATATAACGCGATGATTCTTGTACTGGATGTGAATCAAAATCGAGTCGTATACATGCCCGTTTGCGGGTATCTTTCTTGATTACTCAGGCGGAGAGACCCAAAGATTATTCTATCGCAATCAAGGTGGACAGCAGTACAATCTCCGATCTCGTTGAGAAGGCCTTCCCCGGACCCTTCGCCGGGGGTGTATGTCACACGAACCCAAGGGACTGAGAACGCACCCGAGACCCTTCGGCCCAGGACTCCAATATCATGTATATAATCATATGAGCGGCAAATCTTGCTCCCGTAAATACCTGATTAAACGAGACAGGCTATACGAGAGCGAGGAGCGAAAGCGAGGCTTTTATATATAGGGACCTTAGGTCGCCGCCTGGCTGGAAGAGAGGGCCAGGCCTCATGGCCCCCTTGACGCCCTAGATGATTATTGCAATTTGAACACTCTTCCAAGCCATTGTTACAGTGTATTCAAGATGGACAAAGCCTCTCCACTGCCCGTCAACTATGACCCGAGACTTTGGAACTGTTATGGTCGATGTCACGAGCCAGTATCCCGAGAAGTTTGATAAGGAAAAGGCATAAATACATGTAAGACGAGACAGACTAGAGAAATCGAGATGTGCACTCATAAGAAGACTTAGCAAAGAATGCTTTATAGCAATTATATATAACAAAAAGAATATGCTCGCTGTGGTATCTATGTTCTGCCCATGCTCATGCTCGTACTCTTACAACTCAAAATCCTCTATTCTTGTTTCCCCTGCCCACCAATGAGACTCTCCTCCTCTTCACTTACATCATAGTGGGCATCGTCACTCGTACCCTTTCTCCCTCTTAGGATACGGAACACATGAATAACAAAATTTCTACTCTTCCTCCTGTACTCAGCTATTCCACCATGGTACCATCGAATGCCGGCACGTATACCGCGTATTATCAACATGCCTAGTAGTCTAGACAGCAGGTTAGCCTACCGCAAATGAATAGATCGAATTGTCACGGAGTCCCCTGAAGGTACTCCTCATGCACCCTAACCAATACCAGATTTCATAGGTAACTGAGTGGTGCGATGCCTGAGACTTAAAGCAAGAAAAACAAAGAAGCAAACTTACCCAATAAGCCCAACAAGAAGCAACACAGCTGCATACGACAACACTGAGATACCAAACACCTTGACGCGATCTACCTTTATTAAAGTAATCAAATCATCGATTGGATACCCAGGATCAAGGGTCTCCTGCGTTACGAGATCTAAGGCCATGGTATAACCCAGTATTGTGCCGTTGCGATCGAGCGCGGCGACACGGGCATACCTCCTATTCTCCGTGAGGTTAAACGACGTTTCAAAGCCCATGCGTTCGAGCACGGCCGTCACGGCGCCGACGCCCTTTAACTTGGTAATGTTATTCGACGTGAACTGGCTCGTGTTAGCTTATATTATACGGAACAGAACATCCCCATCATAACAAGACGAAGCACAATCCACTCACAAGGACATATCGTTCCACCTCAGTCGCCCCGTTCCAAGAAACATAAACAACCATGCCATCACCGTTGACGCTTCCTGCAATAGAAGGCGGCCACTTAGGCAAGCCAACCCAATTGGCTTTTGCAGCGCGGTAGGCAATAACGGGAACAATTCCATGGTCCAACGGTAGCACTTGGCCGCGCTGCACGTCCATGACGAGCTCACCATCAGGGGTGTACTCGGTGTACATGGGGTTCTGGCCCCATGCAACGAGGGTATTGCCCTTGGGAGTGCGACTGACGCCGCCACGGGAGGCAGAGACAATGTTTTGGGGATGGTACCACTCATTTACAACCCAGTATGTCCAATTCGTGGTATCGAACTCAATCTCGAGGCCGCGGGAGCAGCCGTACTCCGTCTCCTCACCAGTACAAAAGCCATTGAACACAGCCTGGTTATCGAACATGGAGATCCTGTTCTCGGCGGTGAAATGCGCGTTATGCTGCCAGTGGAATACCGCCGAAGCATTCGCCGAGACGTCTGTGAAATTACCCCTCTTGCCGCCGATAACCCACCTAACCTCACGTGTAATGCCATCGACCAGGAAGATAGAGTGTAGATGTCGACTACTAACAAGAAAATCGCCGGCGGGCGTCTTCTCGACAGAGTTGACGTGCCAGAGGTCAAACGCGGAGGAGAATTGGTACGGGCCGGAGCCGTCATACGGCCAGAACGAGTCCTCGACGCGGAAGTAGCTGCGCAGGTCGAACTGGAACAAGACCGCGTTGGTGCGCGGCTCGACCTCCTGGATTAGAATATTCGTGAGATCGTCCTCGCCTTTCCCGATCGCTGATAAATCTGCCTTTTCGACGCGGCCTACGACCAGCGCGACCGTGTCGTCGCCGGTGAGGTGCGCTTCGTGTGAGTCCGCGACCGCACCGGTGAGGTCGCCCTGCGGCGTCACGGCATGTAGGAGCTCGTAGTGCTTATTATATATCCTTACTGCATCTCCGGCATACACAACAAGAACTTGCTCCCCATATAATGTGGCCGTGTGGGCCGCTTGTGCGAAATTGTAGTCCTGGTCTGCGTAGACCAGACTGAGGTCCTTGGAAGAGATAATGCTTGGCCCGTACGCGTCATACCCGCCCGTTAGGAAGATGAAGCCTGAGTCGTCGATTTTGGCCGCGTCGAATTTATTGACCTGGTATACAGGCGCTTTTATGGGGGATGAGAAGAAAGTCTGTAGTGGTACTTCACCCAGGTCGCCTGCCTGGTAGGAGGTTAGGTTTGTGTGGTGTGGGACGTCAGCGTAGACTAGAGGGGAAAAGTTCAAGATAGCAAATAATAATAACATATTTATGGGGAACAAGACGGCGGGTGTTTTCGTTGACGTCGATGTTGAATTGAAACCGTACATGTTGTCAATGGTCCTGTGATGGCCAGTTTCGCGATGATAACATCATTTGCACAAATGTCGCAATTCCTAGGAAGTCAAAATGAATATATCGATCAGACCGTGATAACTACTTATCTAGCACTCATATACGATTCAATTCATCAACATAACATTGTCTTACGTCTCCCCAGACCACAAATCTCTAACTAGAAGTAATATCTAGGGGTTTTGGACTGTTCGACGAAGGAATGAGTAGACTTACGTGGTGCCGCGTGTCGCGATCCACTTTCACCTAAGGATTTTCCTCTGCGTCGTGTGTCTAAGTGAAGTGCTGTCTAAGGAGGCTAAGTAATCTGACAGCTGGCACTTTAAAGCTAAATTTCTGGGTAAGTCAGAGAATTATTGCTATGTTATGAGATCATTTTTTTTACTTTTTAATTCCATCGTCTTGGACGGAGAGACTGGGTTTATTATACATAGAGAATGACAGGCTTTTTCGCTCTGATATGCCGTCGATATAGCGTACCACGGGTCCTCCGGGTGCCGCTAGTTGAGGCTAGCGCAATTGGCTATTGTCGATGATTAAAATTGAGTATCAGAATAATATGAAATAGACTAATCAATTGGTCTCCGAGCTAATCAAGTCCTCAGGAGCAGAGCGCCTATAGATACATGGAGTACGCATATCAGTGGCTGATGCGGTAGTTATTACGTGTGTCCCTAATGTCGGTCCTTTCCAACCAGGGATTAGAACGGATTCTGCGAAACCTCAGCTGACGCGACGAAAACGCCAACTCGACACCTGGAACCTTAAACTTTCTAAATCCTTCCTAACCCTTCCTAATCGATGTATCTAGTTGACGCATCCGTAACTGCGCTAGCTGTTCATCTCCCTACCAGGAAGAATATAGGTCGCGAGATAGATAGATAGATATCATTCTCAGCTAATGACTGATTATAATACAGGGCTCAAAAGAATCTTCAATTATGTCACAAGGCATTGATAAAGAGGCTCCTATATACAGTCAGATAACGGCCACAGCGTTGTTTTAGAAACGTTCGCGCAACACATGTCTATTGTCCATCTTAACACAGAGTTCCTAACGAATTGGTTGCCGTATCAAGGATAGCCACTATTATGGGTACAGGTTATGAGAAATGTTATTGCGCGAAGGGGTCTGACTCTGCCGGCAGCTAGTCCTTGGTTATATACATGCAGCTTCTTTATTCTAGAAGCGATGCATCACGTCAGCCCAAAGCTGTCACACCCATAGATATTTTCAGTGGAATAACCCATCAACATTATATCTAGTACCGCCATATGCCCGCCGAATACGACTGCAATCCTGGCTTGGATAGCTAGTTGTGTGTTGGCTTCATAGCTAATGGATATGGGTTAGCTGCGACCTTGGCCTAAATTCGAAACGAGCCGTGGAAGCCTCGTGATTAAAGTGAGGAAGAATAACTCGACCCAAAGTCGAACTATCACACATGAGTACAAAATGAATCACAAAACCTGAAGTCTGAGGAATTCTATCAACCACATACTGAGTGTCAGAAAGGATGTGCAAGGATTCATCCCATCGCAAAGGTATATCGATCAATTTCCGGTATAGATCAGACAAGTTATCAAATTAAAGGTTCCATTTTCGACTATTGTGAAGACATAGTCAGTCACCGAGAAAGAGTCCAACAAATCTTGTCTTACTTTAGAGATTGAATTTTCTATTCGACTGCTACTAAATCCGTCTAACACCATTGAAGGCTTAAACGCTAACACAGCTCTAAGTTTTTAACTGGAAGCACTTCTAAAGGCACTTGGTTGAAAAGATCGATGTTCAAATTGGGTCAGGCAAAATAGACATCAAACTTATAAGTATTAGAGCTTATCCCGGATTTAGCTTTGGGGGCGGTCGAGTGTTTTTGAGCAAATGGGTATTGAGGTCGAATGAATAAACTCTTAATTTGATATTCTATTTTATAGCTCTACAGTTCAAGTAGCTACTATCGATAGTAATACTATTTTTTGTATCTCATAGCTTCCCCGAGCAAAATTTACCCACTCCGTGCGCAATGGAAATCTGAACTGCGAACTCTCGCCTATCTCAGACCCAACCGCCGCACCCCAACCCTTATTTTTGGAAAGCGGTAATGAATTTAATAAATAGGATGTTAGTAGCACCGCACGCTAGCTTAAACCTATAAAAGGTTTATCTTTTCTTTATACTAACTCTATAGCTTTTACGCGTTTTTAAAATCTTCCTTAACCTCCTGGAGAGGCTAACTATGCTAATATCAAGGTCTCCTTGCGAGTTACAAATGCCAAACATCCTCGGCACTACTTCCTGTTGAAATTATCGCCCGTTTCTCCCTATAAAAAGAGAAAAGTCCTTTGACAATATGTACCCAGCACGCAGCACGCTATAAGGGCACTCTGTATCCATTTCCAATCCAAGCTATATTGCTAGGTAGATGTCTGAGACGAACCTGCTTTATGCTCTTTCGAGGTCCTCGTTCCTTATTAGATCCAACCAGCTTGGAGAACTACTGATACGTCCTGCGGCCGAGATCAACGTTGGCCGAATCCTTGACAACAGTTCTTGAGAAACATCAGCGCGTTAGAGAAATGGAAGACGAGTTTCTTTACTATGCCCAATATATGGACCGGAAGAGCGTTGCCTTCGAACACACAATCCAGCATTTAGTTGGTATGTAGTAAGAAGAAAGTACAGATTACAAGTCATAGAATCCATCAATGTGCAATAATTGACTAGACTCTCATCCTCGATATCTACCCGAACTGTGGTTCTTGCTTCGCTCCATCACAGGGCTTCAGATACGAAGGGCGATCCTTAACATAGAACTCAACCCCAATCTTGTTGCCCAAGTTGGCCGCACCCCCATCCAAGCCCCCAGCCTTAACGCAAGTCATATCGGGCATGACCTCGAGTTCGGTATAGAGGCTAGAGCCACAGTTGGAGCAGAAGAAGTGCTTGTTGATCTTGCCAGACGCTGCCACGGCATCATAAGAGTTCGGAGTTCCTGAGACCGGTGAGACTAAGAACCGTTGATCTGCTTGCGATGCGCATACCTTGTGTGACTGAGAACGCAGTGCGTGGCACCACGGCGTTCGAAGTAAAAGCACCACCAGTCCACTAGAGTAGTAGTCGTAGTCAGTATCCATGTTTATACTTATTACATTTGGATACAAATCTGATGGACGGCACCTTTTGACAATCTACACAATGGCACAGCGCAGTAACCGCAGGCTCACCTGCGTCTGGATTAGCAAATTGCAAGCCACTAATTACTCCCGTCTTCCAGCCTTCACTCACCAGTGAATTGGTACCGGATGTTGCCGCACATACAACTGCCAGTAGAAGTCATAGTGAAGTCAGGGGCGAAGACGTGATTTCGTGGTAAATGATGAACAAGCTGCGAGAAAGATGCAATTGGAAGATTCAACAAGACGACTAAATTCTGAGAAAATTACGTCGCATGTCCAAAAAGAGCAGGTAACTATCAGCACCTCCTCACTCCCCTCGTCCGATTGGTGTTCCCTCTTTTTCTGCCATTTAATGCGGTCTCCGCAGACACAGACCTGCATCCCCACAAGATACTTAGTATCACCTCTACTTTACCCCGCGTTATGATAACCTTGGTCAAAACGTAGTATTTTCAGCTAGCTATTGACGAGAAGTGCAGTCTCGTTATAGAGCGCACGGGTACGACAGATTCCGATTGCCTGCGATCAATATGAAGAATAGCCAGATAGTGCTATAACGAAAGTTTAGGATCCCTACCGATATTTTAGGGATTATCATGTAGCCGTTGAGTCAACCGTTATGTGGTTCATCAGGAAGATAAAATTCTTGTTGGGCCTAATTAAGTTTTGACTTAGCCAATATATAATACTGAGTCTCCGTTATCTAGAGCTACTCGTATAATGATAGGATATAGTAGAACAGACCGTTGAATGCTATGGATCCTTTTACGTGTGTATTGAATAAGCCCTTGAACTGGCCTTCTTGTAACCGTTGTTGTAAGAAGTCCCTTAAAGGATCTATATCGAATGAAGTGTTTCCCTATTGGATTATTGATTTTTGTAATTTTCCTGTTTCGGAATGAATTTTGGGAGTCCGTTACTAAATCTGTTTTACTCTCTCTTTGAAAATAATTATTTTGACGGGGCTGAAACCTTGAATGAGTAAATGAACTTTGGAAAAATACTAATGATTTGATACCTTATCTATTTCTTAATATGTTCCCGAATATAATTACTAAAGGTAGGTTTTTGGAGTTAATTTTCTGAAGAAACAGTACGCATGCGCTTCCCAAAAAATCTAGAGGGTTCTTAGAGGCCAAAAGTTTTTTCGTAACTAGCTTTTAGTAAAGATACTACGCCACCAGATGCAAGATATCCCCAACATCCAACCGTGGTGAACGAGTTTGCAGACCAGTCCGATTTGCAATTAGTAGATTGAGCGGGGCGTTGCTTCAGTGTTCTCAGCCATCTCCTTCATACCTTTATATTCGGATGAGCGATGTGGCAATGCATCTCCGTTACCGACAGTCGTACTTCATGCTGCCAAGACACCCATGCTTTCCATCTGATGTTAGTACTGGGTATCCATCAAATGCATCCGATTAGTCACCATTGGCAGAAACTCGCCTTGAATGCCCTACCAATAAACGACGAATTGCACCGCTACCTAAGACGGTCTCGACGTTTAACCTTACCATTCACGGTACGCTATAAGATGAATTACAAGGAGATCAGAAGCCGACAGCTCTGTTTAAAAATCTTATTAATAAAGCGATTATCAATCGCTCACGGCATGTGCAGGTGGTGGTGGTGGTGGTGGAATTTTTAACGCCGGAGAGTAATCTCTAGACCTCCCTAGGGGTATACGGCGTGAAAAGCTATTTCTTAGTATATATGACCAAAGTCTACAACATGTTGCGTTTGCAGAAATATTTTCCAATTCAAACCCTAATAGGCGCGCGTGACAGTCAAATAGTACTCGATAGCTCTGCCCTCTGGGCTCGTGTTCTGCGCTGTGTATTCAATAACCCATCCCTTACGAGGACCGGTTGTTGGTGTAGTTTGTTGGCGGTACAGTCGCGTCCGGCAGCATAGCGCGCCGCGGTCGCGAGGTCCCGGGTGTATCGTTCGATGTCGTAGGTCTGTACAGCCTTCCCAAGCGTTGTAGTCGCTCCTGTACCCTAAAATACGACGTCCCGGCGTTGCTGCAGTCGTTGAAGCTCGTGGCAAGAGGTCGAGAGTTGCGAGGTTTTTAGCGTGTGTTAAGGTTTCGTTGGGGCGTGGGTCGCGTTTGTATGGGAGTTGAGTGCGCCATTTACAATACCACTATTGCCGCACTAACAGTGGGCGCCAAGAAAAAATATTTTAAGGGGAAGGTGACGGCATGTGCAGGGTTCCTCATGTTGGACGACTGATGAAGCAGCTATTGAGCTCTGTTTTTATAGCTGTATTCACAATGGTCGCGCCGATTGTGGAGCTTCGGATCTATCCGACAGTGCCCCAAATAAGTATATTAATCTGCTGGTTCTCTTATGCTATCAATTGCGTATGGTTTGGAGCGTGTATAGCCACAAACGGAGTTTTCGCATGGTGAAAGAGAGTGATCATGAATCAGATTACTGGGTAGACTCCTGGACTGTTGTGAAACACGTAGCTAAATAATTGATGGTTCGTCCATGACCAAAGGATGAGTAGACTAGATGTACTGTAGCGTAGGCAAAGTATCGACGTCACATCATGCAAGACAGGTATACCCCACTATAAGCTTGTGCCGAGGTAATCAAGGACAGAAGTCAAGCGCGGGCAAAACATCACTCTAAAGCAATATGAAAAACGATGCCAATTGCTCCAGCTGACTGAACGCGGCGTCGACGACGACGACGAATTGACCAGCCGATCCCTCGCCATGGCAGCAACAACAAACAACCCCATGGTCGAGCCCTCGACGCAACACCCCGCCGTCTCGAAGACGACGCTGCCGATCGCGGGGTTGCAAGTCGATATCTACGGGCTCGCGGAGCTGCCGGCGACCGCGACGTCGATATCATGCCTGTGGCTACACCACCCACGATTGCGCAGAAAGGAGGACATGGCTTATGTCGCGGACGAGGTGGTGTCGGCGTTCAACGTGTCGTCGTCCCCCCCGTCCGCTTCTACGTCCCCGAGGGGTCTGATCGCCGTGGCGTTTGACCAGCGGAACCACGGCTCGCGACTCGTAAGCGAGGTCGCGAACGACGCTTGGCGCCAAGGGAACGCTACCCACGCCCAGGATATGTTCGGCATCGTCTCGGGCACGGTCCTGGACACCATGCACCTGCTCGATGTACTCGAGGGCTATCTGTTCGGAGCTGGTGATGGGCCGGGGGCTTCGCCCGGTGGGGAAGACAGACATATCGATTCTAACTTGGTGCTCGGCGTGAGTCTAGGTGGCCATAGTGCGTGGCAGTTGTTATTCGCAGACTCCAGGGTGACAGCTGGAGTTCTTGTCATTGGATGTCCGGATTATATGAGTAAGTGCCAAGCACCCACAAGTACGGGGACAGCGAAAACAGGATGGGAATCTGGAATTCTTAAGGGATGTCGACTGATGACTTTCCTGTTCTCAGATCTGATACAAGACCGTGCAAGACTTTCCAAGCTGCAGACGTTTACTATTGACAACGGTGTCTCATTCTTGGGCAGCAAAGACTTTCCCAAAGCGCTCATCGAGGCCTGCAGGAAGTATGATCCGAAGGCAATTCTTTTTAGCACAGGAGAGATCTCCGTCCAACCTTCAACCTCTGAGCAGGACCGGCTACGAGTAATATTGGATTCGACTGTTCAAGGCAAGAGATTCCAGGTCCTTTCTGGCGGTACCGACAAGCTGGTACCATACAACGCCGGTCGGCAGTTCTTGGAATTTTTCAAAAATGCTAGTAGTGGGTGGTATAAGGATGGCAATGTCTATATCGAAGATAATGTGTACCCCGGGGTTGGTCACGAATTTACCGCCGAGATGCGCCAGGCTGCTGTCCGATTTGTCCTAAATACAGTAGGTTCTTCTGACCAAATAGCATCTCCAAAAATCTAGATAGCTGCTTTCTCAAAGCTAGACCTCGTGATAGCGGCAGCTTTAAAGTCATCTGACCACGGTTGAGGAACGCCGTCTATGAGATACTCCTGCCCGTCTTCTGAAATAAAAGAGCGAACGCCGCTACGGTTGCGATCTTCCTCGCTCAGGAAGATAGTCTGCGAAATACTCCACGGGTTTCGCCGCACCCGCTTAGAAGACAGAGCAGTACCTCTTCCGTGGGGGTCATTTGTCCATTGAGTAACAGCTTCCACAACCCCTGCTATCGCAGCCTTGTTGGAGCCGTCCCTCATGCTTGGTGGGTCGGACCCAACAAAGTTCACGTTACCCAAAGGAAAGCGGATAGCTGCGCAATGGCAGTTAACGAGGCGTTCGCGCTTGAAGGCATGGCTTACAATGGTCAACTCGGTTGGCCAAGTCCCATAGATTTCCCAGAATTGAATGATGGGAAAAAGCACATTCGAATATGAGTCTAGCGCTCGTTCTTCGCAGAATATTCTCGTGAATGCGCTGCCTTCTGGGAAGATACGAAAATAAGAATTAGCGGCAGTGAGATTAGCATAACTGCTGGCTTCAGATGACCGCGTTTCCTTGCGTGTAGGGCCGCTAGTTCGGTGGCGGAGTATGTTAGCTAAGGATTTGGCCTTTTGAGAGTAAACGCGATAATGACAAATAGTAGTGACATGGATGCTTAGACTATCGAGTTGTCCTGGTTCATGTTAAGGCCATCTCAAGCTTCATTGGCTGAGCCATACACAACAGGACGTGTAACGTTCGATTGAAGGGAAATACCCGCGACTAACCCTGAAAACATTAACACTGAACTGTCATTATCCCTGAGCTCACGCAACCCGGCCTTGATGTGTTCGATGAATGTTGGTGTTTCTCCGGCTTGGAAATCAGCAATTAGCCACTCTCCTTCACCGGCGCCCCGGGTGGCCCCACCGAGCCAGATCGCGTGGCAGCAAACAATAATAAGATGATCAGGCGGCTCTGCTGACATGACAGCTGTTGTTGGAGATGAAAGGATGAAAGGGTGTGATTGGATCCCCTACTAATGTTGGTTTGGGTGGTCAGAGCAGCGTTGCGCCGTTGGTGAGTCCTGAGAGCACACGATTATTGCATATCGGTAGATACTTTCAATTGGACCTCCAGGGCTTCAGTGTTCAAATGTTCAAAGTTGATTGGCTATCGGCCCGATAACTGCAAATCCCCGGTGTTAAGTCCAGATGTGATACTCCAAGGTTCAAGGAGGTCCCCAGTCCTGAGGTCCCGCCCATCGGATGCACCTTACTTAGTCTAGCCATAGAATCTTGTGATACATTGTGATTGACGGGTTCGTGTTGGAAGCGTCTGCATGACTTCGGGTCCATTAGCGGCTTCCATACACAAGCCCGCAATGCAATGATCGAGTAGTATTGGAGCCAACAGGTCCAAATTGAAGAGAAAGAAAGTCTAGAGCGTAGAATAAAGTAGAGTTCCTTGCCCATGATGGTGGCAACCCTACGATTCATGTGTAACATGCATAAGTTCATAAGACAACGTCAGCAACATGATTGTGTTGCCAATGAGTAGAACGACGAGCTGTGCCGCCAACAACTAGGACGAAGAACTGTGATAGTAGAGCCTTGTTGCGGGGAGAAGCCGGGATTATTTAAACAAGGGATCTTAACACCCAAGGTCTGCCCCTCCTCTTCCTCCTCCTCCACATTCAATAGTCTCACACTTATTCTCTTCAATTGTCTCGCGAAATGAGCATCTACTATCTAAACAACGGCGAAGAAGGATGGGAAGCGGGCCGCCTTGATTGGAGCCATCATGAAATGGTGATGCCTCTGGTAGGCAACACGCTCCTGCCAGATGAGATCAAGGAACAGCTAGGATCAAAGCCCTCACCCACAATTGCCGATGTGTGCACTGGAACAGGCGTTTGGGCAGTCTCTGTCGCCAAAGAGCTTCCCAATGCTCAAATCCGAGGTTTCGACATAGACACGTCCAAGTTTGCGACGAACCTGCCTTCGCACGTTCAACTGCAGTACGGGGATGTGTTCAGCCCATTCTCATCCGAACTTCTAGGGAAATTTGATCTCGTACACGCTCGTTTTCTGGTATCCTTGTTGAGGAAGGAAGACTGGGTTCCCATAGCCCGCAATCTCATGACACTACTGCGACCAGGAGGGTGGATTCTATGGGAAGATTCAGGACCTTTTGAGTTCAGGGTTCTTCCTATCACCCCGGGCTGGATGAGGTATGCGGAGTTGAATTGGAGCTTTTGTAATGCTAACGGCATGGATCTCAGGTACTAACCCCGCGTTTTATACAGCTGATACCCTGATAGAGTGTACTGACTTGCTCATAGAATGCCAGCAACCTTACCAAAACATTTAGAAGACGCTGGATTCGCTGACCTAACAGCGAAAGATTACCATACCTCGCCGGATGAGAAGCTGGATGTGGCCACCAAAGAGTCCATGCTGCGACTAGCGTACCAATCTTTCCTAGGTATGGTCGCGAGTGGCAAGATAGAGGAAATGAAGACAGAGTCACAAGCCAAGTCGGCTGTTGACGAAATTCGCAAGGATTTCGAGCAAGGTACGTTGTGTTTTTGGACGCTAAACAGAGTCTGGGGCAAGAAACCAATCTAGCTGGCAAAGCTCGTAAGGGAGACAGCAAGGATGGTGGGCTCTATATTCAATGACAACTTGTTTTCTTGTGAATGAAAATGACATCTCACCTATTTAGTGATCAGAAAGGCACATTATAATATGATGTGAACTTTTGCAAAATGGCTGTTCACCGGCGCCTTCTCCCTAGCGTGAAGACCAGATATAACCCAGATACATCAGCTGCGGAGTCACTGCACTCAGTAAATCCCTATGCTCGAAGAAGTTTGAGAATATTGGATACTAAATAGAGGCTCCCTGCAACAACCAGGGGGCCACCGTGGGATATTTTGCTGGCCCAGTTAAGCCCTGCCATTATATCGGCTTGCGCGTCTTGTTTTGCTGAGATCGTAACCCCGATACTGTCGATCGCTTGAAGTATAGTAGCTGAATTCATTGACCTGACCCAGGGCATACCGTCGACGGGTCCAAACTCAACAGCGGTGAAATTGTCGCCTTCGCGTAGTAACACTTTTAGGATCTCAGAGATATCTTTCCCTGCTGACGCAGCAAGAACCCACGTGATAGGCTTACCATGGGCCCGCAGCCGCTTTTCAATGAAAGCCGAGAGAACATCTGCGCTCTGAGGGTTATGAGCACCATCTAGAAGGATGGGCTCCGCCCTTCCGGTGAGTTTTTCGATGCTTGTGGACTGCAACCGACCAGGCCAGACAGCATTTGCGCCTACATTAAGAAGATCCTGCATTGACATAGCATGTCCGGGGCAGGCGAGATGGAAAGCCTCGTATGCACAGAGTAGATTCTGCTGCTGGTGTGGCTCAAGTTGTTCGCCGAGCTTACCTCCGAAATCGGTGGATTTCAAGTCTACAAGCTTGACGCCGGCGTCCACTAAGTCAGCCTGCGATCGGACGACATCAATTACGGATGACGGGTTGCTCGCGTCGACCACACAAGGCACATTTGGTCGGATTATGCCCGCCTTCTGGAAGGCAATCTCCTCGAGAGTGTTGCCGAGAAAAGACTGGTGGTCAAGGCCAATTTTGGAGATAATGGTCACGGTCTTGTGTTTCAGAGTGTTTGTCGCATCCAGTCTCCCACCGAGTCCAACCTCAATAACACCAAACTCGACCTTTGCAGCCTCGAAGATCTCGAAAGCAGTGGCCGCGAGCAGCTCGAACTCGCTAGAACCTAAGCGCTGTTCCTCGTTTCGTCTCTTAACCAGTTCTTCGAAGTGACGGAACTGGTTCTCGGACACGGCGCTATCGTTGATTGTGATGCAGTCCCAACGATCGACGAGGTGAGGTGAGGTGAATCTGCCGCAGGACAAGTGATTGGCGCGCAGCATAGCATTTAGATAGGCACATATCGAGCCTTTGCCATTTGTGCCGGCAACATGAATGGCTTTCCAGGTCTGCGGGGTGTTCCTCAGCAGAGCGGTGATGCGTGTCAGCCCCAGTTCGATCATCTTGCCTTTACTCTGACGCAGCTAATAGTGACCAGTTAAAACCGTGGAGACCTCATTCTGGCGTATAGGAAGCAGGAAATCAGATCGAGTTTGGTGTGGTTGCTGTTTACATTTGAAAGTGACTCATCGTGTTGCTGCGTTCCGGATCTCAGATATCTTTCGTCTACTGCACGTAGAAAATATCTAGCAATTCTCAGCCTGTTATTTTATGTTTGCTGGCAGCTTGGCGGCTTGTGGGGCACGCTAGCACACCTGCCGGCAATGTCTACTTAAACTTACAGTGGTAAGGTTATGTACTGCAACTAACTGGATCCTTGATCTAGCATGTGGTACAACATGCGGCTGTTAACAAGAACCCATCGAGGCTAGAAAGGTACGTCAAGATATCAGCGGTCTCCATGAGATTATAGGTAACTCATTAGCAGAACGCCCTATCGCTCTGGGTCTCTTTTGTGCTACCTCCTGTACCCCTGTACCCCAAAGAACCCCAGCCATATCTCCACTTCTGCGTGCTACTGGGGTAGTTTCATTGGCTGCTGGCTCCCGCCCCCTTGTACTACTTAGTAGGACCATCATAGCCGGGATTGGGGGTTTTCCTCTTCTGTTTTGGATTCCTTGTTTCCTGCCGCCGTCTTCTTTTCTCACCACTCACCATTCACCAGTCACCAGAACGCCCCAACCCTCGACGGAGTCAGTCTTTCCATCGGCAACTAACCATAAACCACGCCGTTCCCCCTGTGCGCATAATATCTCGGCTTTGCGCACCATCTCATCTAATATCTATTATCTTACTTTCTGCTCCTTGGTATTTTCTACCGCGCTGTTCTATCTAATCCGCCTCTATAATTCATTCTTGCACGCGCACCCGCGCACACACGCTTGCGAACAGACTCCCCTGCCTCTTTCCAGCCTCACTCAGTTGCCACCCGTGGGCTCCGCTCTCCGCCCTCCCTTGTTCGTTGTCAGTTGTCAGTTGTCGGATATCCGCTGCCCGTTATCCGCTACCTGTTGCAACACGCGCTTACGCTTGCGCGAAGCAACTTGTTACCAAAATGGGTCTCCCGTAAGTCGTCGGATTTGCGCGACGCGCAAGCGCCCGTGCCACCCATACACGCCCTTCCACAATCAATATGCACACCCACTCACTGCAGGTGCTTTGCGCGGATGCATCGTGCGCCATGGAGGTCAGCCAATGCGTCAACCATCCGTCAATATTCATGCAGCCACTATCCATCCCACTACGCATCATTAACTAACAACAAAATGTGTTCTCGCTCAGGCTCTTCATCCCGCCGGTCGAATCTGACGTGCCCGCCAAGCTTGCACCAAAACGCCCTGCAGACCCATCTCATACGCGATCTCCAATACGTCGCACAGAGCGCCGTCGCCAGCTTAATGAAAGAGAACGACGCCTTCGCATGCTAGATGCCATACAAGCCGCCGACTACGCATCACCACGTCAGGTCCGAAGTGCCTTGCAACCTCCCTCGACCACGCGGTCCGTTTCTCGCCCCGCCGATGCGCCTCGTGGGCCAGGACGTCGGAGTCCACGTTTGGAAAACCCCCGGATATCTGAGCTCACTGAGCACCTTGACTTGGAGCGACGCTACCTTGGCCGGCCATCAACTGAGCTATCGCGAGTCTTCTCCATCGACCCTGTTGGCGATGATGCCCACCATCACTTAAACCCTGAGGCGAGCGGGACCCAAGTGTCCGAGTGGCCGTCGTCACCCCATCATTCCCTACTCGCTGACTCATTCACATCACGCCTACCCCTTGACAGAGCTCTCATTTCGGGGCGCTCATCATGGAGGCGCGAGAGCAATCGTGACAATGAAGAGTCCCGTTATCGCCATCGCAGTCGCAGGGATCGACTGCGTCAGCTTCAGAGCGAGCTTCAGGACCTAGAAGCGCGTAATAGCGCCAGAACAGAGGCCGCTATGAGGCGCGCACAGCGGGCCAGGTATCCTGATGGACTCGGGGATCGAGATCGTAGCCTTAGTCCCGAAGGTGATGGGGTATGGGATACACTTCAGTCCACGTTGACTCCCGACCCCCAACCACCAAGCGTTGGCTCATCTTTCGCCTCTACGGTTGTTTCCGCCAGTACCCCTCTAGCTCATAGCACCGGTTCAGTAAATACCTCGATAACGACTCCAGATGAAGAGATAGAGCCCCCTTGTGACCCTGCCATGGGAAATTCTAGCAGTGACAGCGAAGATGACGTCGAAGAGCAGCCAATCGAGCCCTCGCGACAGCCCACACCCCGCGCTCTGCGCTCTTACGCTGACGTTGTAGCGGAGCCGCAATCGAGGCAATCGCCAGAATCCGCCGACACAATCGACCATGACAGAGAATGGTTATCAGGCATGCACCGAATCGTGCGGGGTCTCGCTTCTCGGGGAGATATTCCCGACGAGTGGTGGGCTCAAGCAGGGTTATCCCGCTCAATGTCATGGGAGGATGCTATTTGAGAATGGAAGGAAGACAGGAGATGGTGACACATCTTGCCAAGAATGATACTTTCGCATTCGGTGCTTGTGTTAATGATGAAAATGTTGGTATCCTATGGGTTTGGGAGGCACGGCCGGCGTTGAGAGCATGTTGGTAAGGAAATGTTTTTGGCAAAATGGGTTGGTCGAGTGATTAGGTCAGGTTTCAGCTCGGCGGCGCATCTATAAGTGTATGACAATGTGTATTATGAACGGCTTGTATCAGACGATGGGTACTACGCTCACTCTTGCCGGTTTTGGTTTGGGGGCGGGAGGAGTTATGATCTTCAATGCCTCGAGAAACATAATAGACAAACGTCTTGATCTATGGCGAATGACTTGGTGAGAAGCGGCACTTCGCTTTTTTGCTCACTTGATGAATTCAGTAATATTTTGGGGGCATTTGCTTTTTTAGTACGCTCGCTCTGATGACGTTTCCGCAGGTAGATAGAGTACCGTGTTCGACGTCACTATCTATAGATTAACAAGTATTGGAGTCCTAGAGAAACATAGAGCCGAGGAACCTGGCGTTAGTTGGTAGTAGATAACACCGTCTTCGAGACTCTGCAATGTTTGTGATCTTCAAAAGCCCGTGAACTAGGATGTTTCATAGTGCCATTATCTTTCCCAACCCAACTTATCCCCCCCATACATCCCCTGAATTATAAGCCATCATCATATTACTTGCCGGTATATTCAAAACTAACCGAAGCTATGAAGCGGGAACCTGACACGAAAGAATTCGCAATCCGTGCGTCGTCCCTAACTAGATTCACGCAAATAACACCGGCCGACTGTATGATCGGTTTTAGCCAGAAAACAAAGGCGCCAGTCCCATACAATCAGCACCTATGTGTTCGTGATGTTTTAATCTCGAAGATCAATGACCAAGTTGTGTACACAGGTCCGGAATCCTCAGAGTAAGAATTTCAGCCCGGCCCGGATCAGCATCGGCCATAGACCACATGGAGGGCAGGCCATGTCTTTTTATTGTTCTCCTATAATTCGAGAGGTTGAGGTTTGTATGCTATTAGACTACGATATCGCTTCAGAAGCATGCGTTGAAAGCAAAACAAGAAACTATCACCCGTGGTAGTCAGACGCATAGGCTAGTGAAGCTGGCCCTTACCTCACCAACCTCTTCCCGCTTGTTTCCTTTCCAGTGATGGCGAAGCACTCGCGCTTTTCATCGCCGACGATGAATGCAAGCATGAAAACAAAGCTTTTCATAGAATAGAAGGCCGTCAATGTTGTAGACCACCGGACCTCTGAGCGAGATTACCACGATGGTGAAGGCCTGGGTCTCAGGCTCAGCGAGCATCACCGTCGACTATTCAGCAGCGATCTATGACGGCGGCGCATACCCCGTATCCGTAGCTGATAGTATCACGGATACCATCACCAAGATCGCGGACTATGTTGCCGCTCGTGGGGCCTCGAGCCGGATTGTGCTCTTGGGACTTAGCCAAGGAGGCAACGTACTGACCGACGAATTGGCCGGTGGTGTACTGAAGCCGGATCCGATAGCTGAACAATGCAAGAGAAACAGTAAGTGAATTCCCTCTTATATTTCGATGTTGGTCTGTAGCTTATGAACCCGCGATATTCGGAGTGTCGTCATATTCGGCGACCTGACCTACACCATGGGTCAGAGTTTTGACGTTGGGAATGCTGCGAAGACCGGTATCTTCTCTCGAAATGGTGGTAGTCTCGTGATGTTGAATACCTACGCTAGTGTTCTACAAAGTTATTTCATAGTTCACGACACGACCTGCGTCACGGGAGACAGTCACACTGCTCACTCTGCCGAGCTGCCAACTTATGCCACGCAGGGTGTCGAGTTTATTGTTTCTTTATCTTGATAAATGAAATAAAAAATTGTCGAGTAGTCAAGTATAGGATGTAATGCTTAGTACCAGTTTGAAAACTCATGTTAATATAGCTTGCGAGCAAGGCGTTTCAAGATCTTGAGTAGGGACTAGTCTCATTACCTTCTATAGTATGACCTAGATTATTTGAGGGATTGGTAAAAGGCATTTGTTTCGTATGTAATGACTGTACTAATCGGAGGATTCCTATCAACGCAGAATGAAAGTAACATGTGTACATTTGTAATAATATTGCACAGATTATCAAAGTATAGGGGTATGAGGGGTCATGAACATATTTACCGAAATAAAACCTCTTTGGGGGGAGGACGGTGGCTAGGAGCAACGACAGGCTATAGGATTTATCTCCAGTCTAACAGATTGTGGATATTACATTTTAAAATCTCGTCCTCATTGGAGGTTTAGCCATCTTTGGCTCGTTGTGATTCACTAGTCCAGTTACGTCTCAGTTTAAATTCGGAGTCTCGGTACGGCATCCGTGAGCAGAATTATCTCCTTCACAAGAGGAAGTCGAGATTGAGCTTAGCATGCTAAAAGAAGCAATAGCTAGCGCTCGCGAAATTACCGAAGGCCTCCAGGCCGATCATATCAACATGCCATAAAAAGTCATCGAAAGATGGTAAACTGGTAGGAGAGGGTCTTATCCCGCGATCTATCCGCCCAACGCCAAAACGTCGGCAGGGTAAGATGGCCATGGGTAGAGGGGCTACTTCATGGTTGACTACACAATGTTGGTGATGAAGAAAAAAAATTAAAGAAAGACATGAAAGAACGCACGGAGAAAGAATATTTATGATTCCCCATGCACTAAGCTCAATTCGAGCTATCATCCGGGAAGCAATTGAGCACACGCAGTAGTCGGGTACGATGCTCGTCTAGGCCGGGTTCTACTATACTCCCAGATTTAGAAAGCTTTCATTCAAATCCCAAATAGACTACTATAGTGAGTAGACGATATTGCGCCACCATTTCCCCGAGGATGAGGATCATCGCGAAGGACCGATCTTCGCCATATTATCGAGAATGAGGTATAGTGGCTTATCTAAATTTCTGGATAAATGAAAAAAGCGGTACGGTAAACGAGCAGCGGGCAAACATACCACTAGAAAGATTCTCAAATGATTAGAACAAAAAGACTTCGAGATCATGGGGAAGAGGCGATCGGTTCTCAACCCAAAATTCCAGCCATAGACAAGGAGCAAATCAAAGGCTTATATAGATTTACAAGTTGCCTTATCCCACGGAGCACTAAAAAGTCAACTACAACGTCAATCTGCCATCCAGTACTCTGGCTTAGTGTAAACGCGGGCGAAGACCAGACCATGCTCTTCAACAGTGTCGTTCTAGCCTTCTCAAACCCATCAGCCCAGAATAATTAAAACATACCATGTTTGTCATTCTTCTTCTTTAAATTTAAGCGTCCTGAATGTGATAATGCGACAGCGGCATTAACGAATTTCTTCTAGCAGGTTCTCGTTCAGCAACCGCACCTCAGAGAGCAGAGAAGAGACTCGACAATCCATTGGATTCTCATGCGCTGTCTCAACCTTTGCTCAACACGCTTCCTTGTTGATGCTCTCTACGAGTAGTACTCATTCGAGTCTTCATATTATACAGCTTAGATACATACGTCATGATGGAATTAGGTCGCGGGGAAGATCGCAATGGCTCCAATATGGAATTAGATCCCAGACTCCACTTCGTACCTGTAATTGATAAAACTGAGCTTACGCCTTGCCTTAACTAACACAAAACCAACACAAGCTCCTACTACAGAGTAGGAAAAAATCGCCAACGTACGCCCCGAGGCTGATAATTGGCGCCTTGATTGATTATACTACAGGAGATTGCGGCGTTTGTATCAAAACTCCTCATCCGGAGGTCACGGTCTTAACTCACTATCTCCGCTACAGCGGTACGTACTCCTTCGGAAGACTATATTAGAATCGAGGCACTGGCGCTGTATAGCTAACAGCCAGATTTTGATTCATTAACGTATTCATCACGTTGACCTCTACTATAGCGATGCCTACTTGGTGCATCTCGATTATTACCGGTTGGAAAACGAATATAAACAGAAGTCAAAAATGGCAGCGCGACGTGTCTCGTGGCTGATCACCGGCGCTTCATCGGGGTTCGGCCAGTCTATCGCCATAGCAGCTTTGCAAGCGGGGCACAAAGTGATTGGAACTACACGAGATGTCTCAAAGGCGGAGAAGGTGAATCCTGATTTCTCGAATAGGGGTGGCATCTGGGTACAGCTGGATCCTGCGCAGAAGGACGCGTATGACCTATTCGCCAAAGTCTCCAGGGAACATGACATTGACGTTCTGGTCAATAATGCCGCATATGGACTGCAAGGTGGCGTTGAGGATACTAGGTTGGTTTTAGAAAGCCCCATTGAGTGTCGAGAACGCTCTGCTAAATAAAATAATATCATAGCGAGGAGGAACTCCGTGAGCAGATGGAGGTTAACTTCTACGGACCTATCCGCGCCGTCCGAGCCTGTCTGCCGGTTATGCGCGCAAAGAAGTTTGGGCATGTCGTTCTCATGAGCAGCGGCGCTGGGTATGCTCGGCCCTTCTTTCACCCCCAATGACTGATGCAGTTGGCTGATGAGCGTGTGAGAATAGATTCATAGCGCGCCCAGGTCGGGGTCCCTATTCTGCGAGCAAATTTGCAATCGAGGCAATACATGAGTCTCTTGCCCAAGAGGTCGAAACATTGGGTGTCAAAGTTCTGATTGTGGAACCGGGCGCTTTTCGAACCGCCTTCGCCACCAATTGTATTACTCCGGCCGCACATGATAGCACGGGAGGGTTCAGTGAACCCTACAGGGGCACTGCACTTGAAAAGATGATTTCTATGTTCAGGAGCCCCACTGAGGCATCGCCTACCATTGTTCTACGAGGTAGCCCCGACAAGGCTGGTCGTGAAATCGTCAAAGCGGTCGACAACGGGTACGACTATCTTCGTATGATCTTGGGGCCGGACTGCATAGCGGCGATGGAACAGAAGCTTGGATCTTTGCATCATGACTTGGAGGCTACTAGAGCGATTGCTATGTCTACCGATCTTGATCCCAACGAGGAGACATAGGGAGGTATACTTACCGCAGCACTTAATTCAAACCCCAAAATGAGTTTTTATCTATATAAAAGTTTAGTTGACCCAAAAGTGTGCCAAGGACGTGAGAAACAGTAATAGAGTTGGTTTATGTTATGGGTGAGTGTTACAACTACATTTTCAGGGCTGTTCCCGGCGTTGTTGGGTGCGGCAGAGAGCCAAATTACGTCTTGGTTTCTAGGTTAGGGTATGAGAACCCTTATGCGTTTCCTTTTTTTGGTTATGGTTATACAAAGGGCAGCTATTGTTTCGTGAAGTACTCTAGAGGGCGTTGGACCTTCAGGTTATCACGAACTAGAACTGCAGCACTACACCATCACACTACCCAAGTAGAATGTTATCGAGGTGGGTGCCTTGACGGTTGAGACCGCAGCATAGTCTTGCTGAAAGGCTTGTCATTTGTATAAAAATAAAAAAACAGCTGGGTATGACATACATCGGTAAGAATGGTCGAGGACCAGTCGCCATATTCCAAGGCTTTCCATAAGCATTATAGTTAGCCTGCTTTCAAGGCAATCTGCCCATGGCGTGCAGAAAAAAACTCTAAGGCGTTTTGACAACGTATCTGCTTTACAAGATATACAAGACCTCTTACGGTGGGCACTAGATCCCTCTAAATATTGGCTCGCCTAAAATAGTGTTACAGTTCTCACTGCATAATGTTCCAGTATTGACTACCGTTATTGCAGAAGGGGGGGAAGCCCCTATCTATCCTATAGGACTAAGGGGCTGATATATATCAGCCCGGAGGCCCGTGCCCAATACCCCCGGTCTCCGGGGGTTATTCCGTAGCGTTCCGTGACAGATGGGTGCCAATTCATTTAACATCGTTATCATATCTCAAGTTCAACCACAATTTTGGCCAATAAAAAGTGAATTTTTCCGTATAGGTTGCTCCCGCTGGGGACGTCGGAAGCCTATTACTTTTGTTTACCTGCCTAGCTACATGTCTACCTAACCTATCTATATATAGGAATATTTGTATCACCAACCGACTTCGGCTTTCTTCCTTTCATAAAGAATATGTCTTCCTACGCCTCCAGAATCTTCTTTAGTGCCTTCTATCTCTTCTCTACAATATATACCCCTTGAAATCCACGCCCGAAGGTAAAAGCTACCATCACTACTTATAAACATTCTTGCTTAGACAATAGCTAAATCGACACAACTAAAAAACTAGCATGAAGCGCTCAAGGATACCATGGGCGGCCTCGTGCTTGCGCCGATCGATCTTGCAGCCTTAACGCTTCGAATCTTGGATTCAGGCACCAGAGATGGTAACTCAGTTTATCAAACTAGGTACGCAACACATCATCCATGTAGCGATATCAATTGTTCAGGTCATTTACTGTCTAGCCTAGTTCGACTACCAAGATAAGGAAATCTGATGCCAGACCCATGTAGAGTTATAGAGTTGACGTTGGAACTTACACCGCCAAGTCTGATATTGCGGGGTATGGCGCATGGCGCATGGAGCCAAGGAGGCCAAGGAGGCCAAGGCGGCATTTGGTGCACTGGCGAGTTTTCCACGTCCCCGGAACTGGCGTTGATGGTAAGAATAGTGTTAGCGTCCGTCACCATGGTGTCTTGGTACTGTCATGGTGGCTTGGTACTGTACTGTAACATCTCGGCGCCCGCCCTGGCGGGAATGAGGACTAAATAATGACTAAGACACTCATCAATCACGAATTCAATATCATTCTACAGACGAGAAGAACCTACGCCTTGATGCTGTAGTTTCTATCATCCAAGCCCCACAGATGAATTTGCCAGGTTCCTACACACAGCCGATATCAGGAGACTTGCTTCGGCAATAGTCCATAAATTCGAGCATCTAAACATACACAATCATGCCGCCATTCGTCGTGAGATATTTCAACTTCTTCGTTTGTCCAACCACGTGCCAGGGGCTACGTGTATAAGCCACTGGATATGGAAGGTCGTCGGGACAGCGGAGGGGCGAACTTGATTACGGGGTTGCATTTCGGCAATGAGTCCGAATTGGTCGACCTGCAGCATCACAATGCCGCTTGCTACTATGTAGGTAGTTCGCTTGGGTCTGCTGCAATGAACGTTTCCCCATGCCTTATTAACATAACGCATTGTGCTCACGCAATTCCGTTACCTGTCTGAGGAACGGTATAAATAAAATGAATTTGTGAGTTATTTCGTGAGGCGTAATGCCATGCTAGAATAGTAGATCCACTATTGCCTAATGCATTATAAATCAACAGGGCTAGCCGTACTCTTATAAGTAAGCGTCCGCCTCGCCCCTCTGATTAGAGATGGTCTCCACGCTTGTTGAAGCGAATGTAAGTGTTGCGTTGTCGGCCCTTAGCCTGGGCTAGATAAGCCAGGATTACCACCTGGAAACCGGGGTCGTAGAATCATACTACTGGGTTGTTGAGCCGTGTTTCACACGTGACTATATTAGCAATCGAATTCAATGCGTTGTACCTGATCTCTTGCACATCGTTGCATTAGTGCTGATTGGCGAATATAGGACTTGATAAGCGGCGTGCATTCCAGAATGTAAGGCAATATTGAAACTCGAGAAAGGCTCTGAGCTTTACTTAGGCTTGTATCGATCGGATATAATCACCATAGTTTATCTCGCCTCGGAGTTCTATGGTTTCCACAGGTGAGCATCTATACGGCAAGCTAGGTTGAATTCCTATTAGTGCATCGTGATTGTTCCGCATAAGAGCTCAAATCCCACGGAATCCGAATGACCCCTACGAGACACCCCATTTTATATAGACACTTGCCTATTTGATACAGGCCTCAAGACGATAAACAAGATGGCACCATGTTCCAATCATGTAAGTGTGACAGCCTTTTGGAACGTTGCGCGGAATAGGTACTGAATGTAAGGTACTTCTCACATTCCTAATTCGGTTGTCACTTCAACCTCAGTAGTATCATGGGAGCAGTGTCTTCGACGACTTGTGAGAGTATAAAGCTTCTCTGATCCGCCGTTTGTCCCTAAAACTTTCTTTGTGCTCAGTAGCCTCAGCAGTCAGTCCCGGCCTCTCTTTTCTACTCCTAGTCTCAAGCATCTCTCTTAGTGCCCTCGTTATACCTCAGTCTTCCTGTCAAAATGAAGTCCTTCATCGCAACCTCCTTTCTGGCCGGCTTGGCTCTGGCATCTCCTATGATGGACAGGGCCAAGGTCGAGCTCCAAGCCAGAAACGCTGCCCGTCGGACAGACCGGTTCAGAGCTTCTAAGGACGGAGGCTTTGGAAACATCACTGCCACCACTGTTTCATCCAGCAACTGGGGTGGTGCTGCTATCGTGACCTCGGGTGTTACCGAGGTCAGCGGTACCTTCACGGTTCCCAAGCCCTCCGTTCCTTCTGGTGGAAGTTCAAACACAGATTACTGCGGAGCTGCCTGGATTGGCATTGACGGATATTCCAACTCTGCCCTTATCCAGACTGGTGTTCTATGGTGTGTCCAGGGCGGCTCGTATGAGTACGAGGTAAGGAAGCCATCATAGCCCCCATCCCTTCTTTTCCCTAATTTACTAACATGGACGTAGGGTTGGTATGAGTACCTCCCAGCTTCGCTGATTGCGTACTCCGGCTTCTCGGTCACTGCTGGTAACTCTGTCACTGTCACTGTCACCAAGACTAGCACCAGCGGTGGCACTACCACCATCTCTGCCAATGGCAAGAGTGCTTCACACACATTCTCCGGCCAGAGCACCAAGCTTCAGGTGAGTAATCATGGGTGGCCTTTTCGCCCGTTTGCCCAATGTCTATGAATCAAAAGCTGACTCAAAGTCCCAGGGTGCTTCCGCCGAGTGGATCGTTGAGGATTTTACCTCCGGTAACTCCCTCGTCCCCTTCGCCAACTTTGGCACCGTCACCTTCACTGGTGCAACTGCTGTCATCAACGGCGCCACTGTTCAGGCCAGCAGCGACTCTCCTGTCACCATCGTGCTAGAAAGCAGCTCCGGCTCGGCCCTCACCAGCACCTCCATCTCTGGCAGCAGCGTTCAAGTTTCCTACGCATAAGCTGACTAGGAGCAATTGGAAATCGAGGCAGTAGGCTTGGGACTGAATGCTAGGAACAGGGAGAGTCGGGTGGCGTCCTTTTGGAATATTGGATAGTCAGATTAGCTATAAGCTACCATTTTGGATATAGCAGTTATATACCATCTTGCGATATTTACTCCCAACATAAGACATGGCTGAGCTTTGTTTCAACTCCTCGTACTGCATCTGTCGTAGCCGAATTATTTATATTTAACAGGACAGCTTTAGTAGACTGGATAAGCTTAAATTTGCTGAGTATATAATCAGCCTGTTTTACAAAAACTACCCCTTTTCGTCCTGTTTTCCTTTACGGAGAACCGAGGACGGAGGTGTGAGAAAAGAAAAGCCACACGTAATCAGTCTCGAGGAAAGAGGTTTCAAGACAGCGGCAGACACAGACGGCCGTCTTGGGAGGGGGGAGAGCATATGAGCACAGAATCGGGCGGAGTCGGGAAGAATAGGTCTACTCGAAAGCATAGTACGCGAATTAAAGAAGACAACAAAGGGAGACGATTGAGGTTCCCATGTGTGTCTATTTATCGCCTTTTTTCTCTCCTTTTTCTTCAGTATAAAGATATCAACCCCTTCAGATGACACCGGTTCCCCAGGACCTAAATCTCTATTTATATTTTACAAGCAAGAGACAATTAGTAAAATTAATTTAAGATTCTGAAATCTAACGACGTTTATTATATACTCATGAGTTCTAGACCATTTCGTACCTTCAAAGGCGGCTACATCTTGCTATATTCTAAGGGCCTGTTGTTCTACGGTCTTAGATACTCTGCATTAAGGTTTGTGACACGTATAACTTTCATGGTTTACTAATAGGTTTGGTTTGATATCGCTATATGTTAATCGAAAATGTGATTACTTTAGTGGATGTAGGCACTGAAGTGACTCGGGTGGACTTACCTACCCCTGAATCCTGGCTAAGGAGGTAATCTGACTATTACGCATCCAAAACCAGTAAATATCAATAGATTCAATGGGGAACCACTTGATCAGATGAAGCACAACACAAGCGAACAGATGTAGTAGAAAATCAACGAAAAAATTACTAAATAACTAAGTGTTGGTGGTCTGAGTGAATGATAGGAAGCTAAGTTGCCTGAATTCCTCTCCAACCGTGACCCCTTTTACTGACCCTTTTTATTAAATACAAGAAAATATGCTCTGGTTTTTGGCTAAATTAATACTTGAGCACCCGCACTACTTCAACACACACCTAGGTGCAATCCTCGAACGGTGCGTTTGGTCCAGGTAGATTTCATAGTAAGACCAAGCCTACAACATATCCTTGATTCTTTGCTACATATTGAATTGGTCCGGGTAGCTTGATCACCAGTTTGAGCCTCAGCCAGTGAGGTAAGCTAACTAGGACGCATTCAAGGCTAAGAAACATTATTGAGATACTTGGATATTGTTTTGATTAAAAAGAACGAAATTAAATTGACTAAACATAGATCAACGAAAAACCAAATGTGTATAGCTAAGTATGGTAGGTGGCTAAGTGCTCCGTACCCCTTAATTCTGACCCCTTGTGAGACTCCGTACTTCCTTTATGCGTGATCAGCCCCTCTATTGCTGATTTCAACAGACAGCCACTCGGACTACATTAGCTATACCAGCAATCTCTACTCGAGAATGAACCTTGCAAGAAGATTCGACCAATGTTTAATAGTCGTTCTAAAGTATTAGGAAAGCCCCGATATTCAAGTACAACGAACTACAAGGTATATTTGAATGAGTACTTGCTGTTGCACAAAGGGTTTTAGAAGCGCTTTTGTAGCTTATGCTAGTCTGTGTATGTTACAAGGGCTTGGTTTCAAGGGCTTGGAAGAGTGTTCATATTAATAATAATCATCTAGGGCGTCAAGGGGGCCATGAGGTCTAGCCCTTCCCTTGGGCTAGGCGGCGACCTTCGTCTCTATATGTAAAAGCTTTGCTTTCGTTCCTCGCTTTCGTATAGCCTGTATCGGGTGTGATTAGGTTATCGCGAGAACGCGCGGAACGGGTACGGGAGCCAGCCTTGCCGCTCATATGATTATATACATGAATTGGAGTTCTAGGCCCAAAGGGTTTCGGGTGCCTGAGGCAGTCCTGATCCCTTGGGTGGTCCGTGTGACAGTGTATAAAATACTTTTTGTTCTATAGTGCTATGGCTTAACGAGCTATCTATGTGTGTACGCATATCTGAAGAAAAGTCTTGCCGTTAGTAGTAGCTGGAATCGAACATGCGGCCTTGGTTGCATTGAAAAAGCCTTCCCTCCTGACCCCTTGTATTGCCTAGCTGGCTACAGGTACATATTGGTAGGAGCAAGGAGTTCCCGGAAAACCCTCCAACGAGTTTTCTCTAAGTATGGAGTCATCCATTACCTGCAAAGTGGCGGACACCTGCAGAGCAGAGATGGCTGGAAAGGGTTGTTATTATTTAGGAATATATTTGGCAAACAACTGCTTGCATTCATTGCCGTGCTGCGTTTCCTGGATATTTATGTAATAATCATGAATAGCGTCACAGTCGAATAATACTGCAGTTGACACGCCCCAAACAGGCCGTAGCGTGTGAAATGATTTGTACGATCTAGGTCAATCGCTTTCTATGTTAAAAAGGTTAAATGTGACAACATAAGCCTTAATAAAATCATGGAGATATGAAAAAAACGAAATAGTGTATTGATTTTAGTAGGCAAGAAAGCGAAGCAAGTAGAAGCCAATAATGCAACACTCGAACTGATTGAAACGAAGAAATGTCAACGATTCAGAAGTAATTCGGGAACATTTACTTAACTATTGTCACGAAGCCTTAGGACTTTGCTCCGGCCTCTAGGGCTTGTACTGAATGGGCTGCAAGGCCGGATTTGAATATTAAACGGGAGCGCAGTTTTACTGGTGAACGGGAAACTTAGTCCTTGTTTGATCATTATACTCAATAACATCAGCCAGAACTATACTAACAATGATATAGACACTGATTGGATCAAACAAACCTGCAGTGGTGTTTAAGAAATGTGTTCTATTTGCCTGGATGTGTGCCATTTGATGGCTGTCAGAATGTACTTTATTTCGGTGAACTGGCATAACGTTTCGTTTCCGCCAAATCATATGAAATATATTTACAGACGGTAAGTAGGGACATAAAGGGGTGCCATTCTTCTCATAACATGTTCTTAAAACCGTCACCTGTTTCCGCACAAGTGCATGGTTCACTTGATAGAACCAAGAGGCCTTGTA
This sequence comes from Xylaria castorea, assembly GCA_022495115.1. Lineage (NCBI taxonomy): Eukaryota > Fungi > Ascomycota > Sordariomycetes > Xylariales > Xylariaceae > Xylaria > Xylaria castorea. The sequence continues at coordinate 938,422 of MU382627.1, read as the reverse complement.
GGACCAAGACACTTGCAATGGCAGGTTTGGCAGGTTTTTGGGAGTGCCCTTATGGCAGTAAGTATATGTATTACTTTGACTGTCCAAACTGCGATCAGTAGTATATCAAACCACACAGTGATAGTGTTGTAGTTATCACAAAAGGGGGGCAAGAGAGACAGTACAAATCCTCACTGTGCACACTATGTAGGATGCAACCTCGTCTCTGATTGGCTGTAAATTATGTAAAAGTGGATTATCTACCAGCTTGGGCAAAGAGCTCGGGCGAGCTTCTCTTGACCTTTCGGTCCTCTGCGTCCAGCTCAGGTCTCCCGCCTTTCTCACGAAGATTCGCCGGACATCCCCCGACAACTCGCCGCGGTTCCAACGTGACCGACGTCCGCGTTTGGGTCTGTTGTCGATGGCTTCCTATCCCGAAGCTAATGCAGCAGCAGCTTCTGCCGACGTCACAGCGGCCGCGGCGCCGCCACACCAACCCCAGCACGAGCAACCATATGATCAACAGCACGGACAATATCACGAACAACAACAACAACAACGACATACCCTGCATCAACCGCCTCCGACACCCCCGGCTCACGATCACGACCATCACCATAACCATCACCAACACCAGCACCAACACCGACACCAACACCAAAACCACAATGATCACAATCACCAAACGGAAACGACAGCAGCGACGCATCCGGACCTATACGACGACTCGGCTCTCGTGTCATCGTTGCCCGCCACCGCCACCGTCGCCCATCATGGCCTCCAAGTCTTGCAGGCTGCGTCTGCAGCGCCCATGTCGCCCACGAGCAACGACTTAGCCCAGCAATATGCCCAATCTGCCGCACTGCAGATGGGCGAGCCGCAGTTCTCCTCGTCGCTTGCGAACCCCGCCGTCACCTCGCCAACTGCAGGAACACATGCGTCGCAGAAGGTCACTCGTCTCCGTCGCGCATGCGACATGTGCAGTCAGCGCAAAGTGAAGGTATGTCGCTATGATACCGCCAGTGCCACTCCACACTTGCTGCATGGGACTAATAGAGACCTGGGCAGTGCGATGAATCCGGGCCGCCTTGCAAACCATGCTCGGATCTCCAGGTGGAATGCACCTTTAGACGGGAGATGAAACGCCGTGGCCCGCCGAACAAGCACGCCGAAGCCGCCAGAGCCGCTAAGCGCACTCAGCTCGACGACGGATCGCCAATTCCGCACGATGCTGCCGAGGCTCTGGTGTCCGTTGCGACCACCGATGAACCCCTCACCCTTGATGCTGAAGCCATCGCGCCTTGGCCCGTTCTGCAGTTATTGGTGGACGATTTTTTCACTTATATCCACCCCCTCATGCCCTTTCCGCACGAGCCATCCTTCCGCCAGGCCTTCGCGAGTCGGGCAGATCGAACAAATCGCGAGTTCCTGGCACTTTTAGCCAGTATGATTGGCGTCTTAGTCGCGTCGTTTCCTCGCAGTGCTCGCGCACATCTAAAAGCTCAGCATAGCGCCGGGCTGTTCCCAACAGCAGTGACCATGATAGATCATTGTCGATCCGTCGCTCTAGAAGCGCGGGGCGCTGCGTTCATGGCGAAACAGGACATGAGTGTCGATGATGCTGCTGCTAGTTACTTCCTAGGTCTAGCTGCTGGTTATACCTTGCAATGGAAACCATGCAGGCGCTTCCTGGCCGAGACTATGTCCTTTTGCAGAGAGCTTGGCACCCATCGACCACGAGACCTGTCTGGCTTAGCTGGGTCTATACCCGACCTTGCGAACGCGCTCAATGCCGCAGCAAATAAGCCAGTTGATCATATTAAAGATCAGATAGGCAAGCGAATATTCTGGGTCATGGTCGCAGGTATACGGTAAGTCTTGCAAGCCTCTTCAACCAAGAGGCAAGAGTATGTACTAAGTCTCTTTTCAGATCGATGAGTCAATTAGGGGCATCTATTAATGAATTACCTCTTCCCCCACCAACCACGCAAGAACCGTACCCAGAGCAACCAGCCGAGGTTGATGACGAATACATATTTTCGGACCAAATATTATCACAACCAGAGGGAACCATCTCCCTCATCACCGGATTCAACAGAAATATCCGTATATATATGACAATGAATGAGCTAATTGGTGTTGAAATGTGCTATGGAATCAACTTTTTCGATTGGAGTGCCCAGAAGAACATCATTAGCAACGGCCTAGTGTCGGCGAAACAAGCAATAGAGGATCTCCCTCCACAGTTGCAAATCGTCAAAGCCGAGCCTAATCAGAATGACCCTGCAGAGCTGGATCAGGCAGGACTCAAATATTGTCCTCCCGCCTTCCCTGAGGCGCAACCCGAGAACGATGTTCGGCGAGCGCTTGCCGAGCCCGTTCGACGACGTCAGTTGCAATCTGAAATCCAAAAGGCCAATATTCACGCATCTCAGCTCGCGACACGATCATACTTCGTAGAGCGCTATCTTAATCTTCGGGATGCTCACCCTGAAAATACCCAAGGAGTCAAATACGACAGGGACGAGATGGTGGCCGAGGACCGAGAATTAATCGTGCAAGATCTGCTGACCGTCCTGACCTCCATCAGCCAGCGGAATCTGGAGCCAAACGGCCAGTCTATGATCAACAAGATCCGGCAGGTCGCCAGCACGCTAGTACAAGCCGCTTCGGAGCGTAAGGGACCCGTTGCTGTGAAAGCCGAGGAGTACCTCCACAGATTCATTGAGAGTCTCGTGAAACTCGAGCGGTCTGGCGCGGCGGCTGTAGTCGGCGCTGCTACGGGCACGATGGGCCCGCAGGACGAGGAGGAAGAGCTCAGGAATTGGGCTAGTCTTCGCGAATGCCAGCTGCAGTTCATCTCCTCTGGAGGCTTCCTGAGCGACTTGTAGTGTAATTTGCCGGCAGTCTGCTAGCATAGGCGCTGACTCTTGCATTATTGTATTCCTGGGCTCTGTATTTACTGTACATATTTAGGGACAGAGCGGGAGTTATAACTGTAATCCTGGCTTATCATGCTACCAGGGTTCTTCATTGGTCTATCTTGTTGATGGTAACTCGATAGCTAATTCTAAATAAAAGATCAATCAAATATGGCATTTTCGCAATGTTTCTGTGCGGCATTGTGTCGTGCTGGTCACAATCCTAGAGCTGACCTATGATAGAAGGAACAAGCGTGAAAGTTAGAATATCGTGAATTGGAAAGAAAAAGTCCCGATGAATCCTGTTGTACAACGGCGCGACTATCAATCGCTTAATTTTAGTTTCTTTGTGCTCTGATGCTGATGTATTTACAAATGTGCTGGGCCACATGACTGGCCGTAGCATAATTATACACAATGTCTAGTGAGAAAAAGGCAGTAGAAATTCCATCTGCCCATACTTTTTTCCCAAGGTTGGTCATTGCAAGGAAAATGAAAAACCCCGCTTGTCTGTCTGTCCATCCGTCTGGTGCGTACTCTTGCGTTTCTAGTTACAGGTCCCGTGGTGGTCCTTTGATGGTCATTTTGATGAGATCGATGCGGAAACGGGTGTGCTGCTCCATCTTTCGGCGATTGTCGTGGACTCCACGGGCGCAGCCATAATCGTCGATAATGATTGAGTAGACGAGGCGGTGACTGAGGAAGGCTACGCAACGGACGAAGAAGAAGCACCAGTGCTACCACCAACTACGGTCTCCTAGACCGAGGGCGCGGGGAATGATCCATCGTCGTTGCGCTTGCAGTTCGAGACGGCGGTGATGGCGGCGGGGCAGGCGACCTGCTTGAAGTTGACGTTGGGGTTGTCGGCGTTCTGGAACCAGTCGAAGCGCCAGTAGCAGCCGTTTCGCAGCGACGCCGGCATGTTGGAGGCGTCACACTCGCTGCGGCTGCTGACGCCGCCGTATTGCTGCCCGGGGAGAGACTGGCCGAACTCGCTCTTGCAGCCGTCGAAGAGACCCACGCCGCCGCCTGGCATCAAGAGGTCGAAATGGTTGCTGCCTAGGTCGCCGCCGGTGTTCGTGCTCTGTACAATCATCGACTTTCCTGCTACCGGACCGGATGTGAAGTCGAGTCTGGGGAAGTGTTAGTATATATATGACGGGCCAGGAATTGGTTACGGAGAAACCGACTGGTAGCACGCGCAGCACCAAGAGCTTTCTGAACCACCCGAGATGGCCGTGGCGGCGAAACCGTAGGCCAATTTGTCGTTGACGGCCCAGGGGGAGTAGTCGGTGCAGGTGTAGGCACTGCCGCCGTCGCAGCCGGACTTGGTGTTGGCGTCGGTTAGGGGGTTGTTTTTGGCGTCGCAGGTGAGCGCCGGCGAGGACACGGCCGCCTTGCCGCTCCACGAGCAACTGGGCTTGCAGCAGTCCCAGTAGCGTGTCGTCACACCGCTGCCTGAAGCTGCGTACGCGGTACTGGCGGCGGCCAGGAGACCGAGGGCGGTGGTGGTCTTGCAGTACATCTTTGATTCTGATTTCAAACTTTTGGTTCAACCGTGCTGAGCTGAGTCCTGTTGGCGAGCTTGTTGTTACTGACTGGTGTGTGGGAGAAACCAAAAACTTTCACGTGGAAACGCTGTGGTTTTATACATTTGTAGTTGCCCCGTTCGCCTCATCTGTACTGTACTGCAGGGGCCCCTATTGCCCCGATCTAGTTTCCCGATCTAAAAATTCGCTGCATCCCCGCGTGTTACTGTATCACCCAGGTAAAGGGGGTGACGTCGTGCCAGTAAGACATGGTGGGATACATAGGAAGCTCAATCTATCGTATGTTTCACGATGCAACACTGTTCCTGAGAGGAAAAGGAGGTCACTGCCGCTGGGGGGACTCGCTTTGCTTCTCATATGATCTGTTTTCTTGGCTTGAGCTTCTTTCAAAGTGCGAGTAAAGGACGGCTCGGCTAGCCTGTCCGCAACATACTAGTGTACAGTCGAGTAAGACTCCTGATGTGGCAAGATACCCAACGCCCCAGCAATAGTCATCGAGGCTAAGATTGGAGGAGGGCGGCGGTCATGGAATGACGGTCTTATAGAATGAGGTAACCCGGTAGGAAGGTTCCGACAACCGGGTTCTGCGCCGGGCCATAACGAGATAGATTAAATCGGATCCTTGGAAGCGTTTCAGTTCGGCTGACGACGATCCACACGGCGGGGACGCCAACATGGGGTTGATCTGCGCAGATTTAAGGGTTCGGATGGACCGCAGCTCAACGGGTATTGTGTACACCACGAACAACGGCAGCTAGAGCCGATTCTCCGGGACCAGAGGTTGCTTACCCTGGTAAGTACCATGTGAGGAGGATTCGTGGTTCTTGAGATAGATTTAGGGGTACTACTGTATGTAAACGAATATGGTCCTGCAATGAATATTACATCAACGACAGCGGGCTGCTGGAAGATCAGCGGTGTTCCCATAAAAAACTGGAAGATGGTCACTGGGTTTTGTGGAATCAATGAATAGCTCGCTCTCTGATCACTTTGCCAAATTAGGTAGGTTCCTCGCAACATAATGTTAGTGTAGCCTCGGTCGTTTGAAAGAAGGTTGTGATCTCATCATATACCTTAGTCTAGTATTCTATCAGATACATGTGAGTATCCCACAAACAAAGAGCGGGGCACAATGTTTCACAATGTTTCAATTGAATCATATCCTTTTAAACAGGCATCCCCACACTCCAGGGCTGTGCAAGGGCATGGTTCCGATCCGAGAATCTTACCAGAAATGATATTCAGACGGCAGGCACCTTGATGGTCAGAATTACAACGCCGCAATTTATCTGATTCACGACCAACATAAGCGTGCGAATGCCCTCACATTGACTATTCACACGATTGAATTGGAGTTTTCATGATTATCCGAGAAGACACGGCCTTTTCCTTATGAATTCCACTTAGTGGAAGTAATGGAGCTAGGTAGTTAACAAGCTGGGCCCCTACGTCACCACTGTCTGGCACATCCACAATCTTGCCGTTCGTTACAATCATTCATGGCGTCATTTATCTGGACGAACGGGTGGGGGGCTATCAGATTTCAGCATAAAGAGCTCTTGCCGCGGTTGAAACTAATAGATAAATTCCGAAAATCATACAAAACCATTCTTTCACCCAGCCGAAAGCCCCTTTACACACACTGAAATAGCAGCGGAGCATATTATTCTCGAATCCAAGTTGAAAACTCATCCAGAATTAGTTGATTTGATTGCCTGACAATATGCCTTATCCCGAAGAGTTCGAAGGTTTCATGATCAATGAGCTTGGCAAATACCAAGACTTTAAAAAGCAGACTGTAGGTCTTGCCTTACTCTCATATCGTCTGTACAGCCATCATGCTGATTAGGATTTTGCCACACAGTTCAAGCCAAAGAAATTTGGCGACAACGACATTGACATTAAGATTGAGTGCTGTGGTGTTTGCGGCTCAGATGTGCATACCATCACAGGCGGCTGGGGCGATGCCCCCACGCCCATCTGTGTGGGCCACGAAATTGTCGGAAAGGCAGTCAAGGTCGGCTCGCAAGTGAAAGACGTCAAGATTGGGGATCGTGTTGGTGTGGGTGCCCAGATATGGTCGTGCTTGAAGTGCCCTCAATGCAAGAGCGACAATGAGAACTATTGCCCCCATAAAGTTGGTGAGTCGTAATGCAAAGCACCTCGTCTTATACCCCAAGTCCGACTGCTGACACATACAGACACATACGGAGCTCCCTATCCTAAGGAAGCCGACCCAAATGAGACCCTCAGCCAAGGTGGCTACTCATCTCACATCCGTGCTCACGAGTACTTCGTGTTCCCCATACCAGATGCCATTCCCTCCCATCTGGCAGCGCCCATGCTTTGCGCCGGGTTGACGGTATGGGAGCCTCTAGTGCGAGCGAACGTAGGGCCCGGCCAGCAAGTTGCTATCGTCGGTCTCGGTGGACTCGGGCACTTCGCCGTCATGTTCGCTAGCGCTCTCGGAGCTGAGGTTACGGTCATCTCTCACTCGCCCAACAAGAAAGAGGACGCGCTAAAGCTAGGCGCTAAGCACTTCGTGAGCAGTGGGGAGGAGGGTTGGGCCACGCCGTTGGCCTTCAAATTCGACTTCATACTTAGCACTGCCGACGTGTTGTCATCGTCCACGCTCCAAGAATACCTTTCCACCCTCAAAATTGACCGCAAATTCCACACGGTCGGCCTACCCGACGACCCTATTGAAGGCTTGAAGCCTCAACAGCTTATGGGAAATGCCTGCAGCATCGGATCGAGCCACATCGGCAGCCGCGAGGAATGCTTGGCCATGTTGAAGTTTGCTGCTGAGAAGAAGCTGTTCCCCATGGTCGAGACCGTGCCTATCTCCGAGAAGGGCTGTGCTGAAGTCGTCGAGCGTGTTAAAAACAACAAGGTTCACTACCGATTTACCCTGGTTGATTATGAAAAGGCCTTCGGGGCTTAGTGGTATTTAATGAGTAGCGAGATACCGAGCTGGATAAAATAGCATGAGATAGTGTAGTACCAAGCAGCACGAAGCTTTTTAGCTCAATGCTAACACACTGCGACGAAGCGCTAAGTGTCCCAATGCTGTGTTTGTGTGCTCTTTGGCCGATAATTCCGATATGTTGGCTTAGTAGTGGCAAGAGCATCACGCTTTCTATCGGTAACAGAAAGATGGGCGGGGAGGCTATGCATATATCACGATGAATCTTTCTGCCTTCGTCTTTAGGATGCACTGCAAGTGGGGAAGTTGTTCCTACATGAGCCGCAATGCTGAGCATCCCTGATCTAGATTAGTGGGTTGAATTTTCTACCGTGATCTAAGGTTCGATATCGTAAGGTATAATAAGATCCAATATACTCCGTACTGTAGCTGGATTGCTAAAGGCATACTATGTACCAGACTATACATTTCACTTGGTTGAACGGGCACCTACGTCATCACTGAAAGACTACCTAGGTACCTGCTAATTTATTTTGTAGTAAGCCACAACGTTAGCTTCAGATAGTGACTTATGGCTGAAAAGATCAACATTGATCTCACGCCGGCTATCTAATACCACCGCCTCCGACTTGAGAGACATTGAGCGCCGGACTCTGTTTTAGGACTGAAAAACAAGGTTTACTTCAAGTAGGGTTGTCGTTAGTGCGGTCGTTGTTGGTATTGTACTACCAGAAAAGAGAGCAACCGACACATGCTAGCGCGAATAGGATTCGAACCTACCTAGCTATCCTCATTTATCTGTCCGCTTAATAGGACCACAGCTCTAGGTACTTACCTACCCCAATAGCAGGACTACTGTAACTCCCTGGGTACCTAGGTACCGATAAGCTATCCCCAATTCCTCCGCACCCTGCTGGGCGCCAATTTCCATTCTTCTTCCTCAACTATCAGAAGTCGACTTTATCTGGATCTTGATGCTGTATATTGTGTTTATACATATCATATGACCCTTACACACCCTTTGTGCGTATAGCATACATTTAAGTAACATTCCAGCTTGTTTTAGGCAGGGTTCATCCATCTCTCGTTGCTGCCATCGATCACGGATATTATACAATTCGAGGTTACGTACATTAAATAGGCATAAGAGAGACCTATAGCCGCTTATAGTTCCCATACTGTACATACCTACCTTGGGCGTTCAGTTGGTACTTGTAGCCTATAAGTACGCAGCAGAGGTGCCTGTCCCAACCTGGAAAACTCCATTAAGCCTCGTCGGTGGTCCACTAGTGCCAAGAGCGCGCTATTGCCGACTTAGCCAGCTGCCTGCCAAGGCTGTGATTGCTGAGTTTGGTATCCTTGAAAGGAGAGTCGCGGAAAAGTGATCAACTTTTAATCCGACATTAACGATCCATTAACTTACCTCGTCCACATCCAACTACAACATACATTGTCCACAGTATCGGCATAAATACCGTTCGCGACACAGCCTAGGGCGCACAAGCGTTCAAGAGACGGTCGGAAAAGCCCGATCGACTACGAGAGTTGGAGAGTTGTCCCGACACGCGACTTTATCGTCAGCATCAATATTTCTACCTTATTGATACCCAGATCAGCATCCACACACAAACATGTCGTCGGGATTGACAAGACGCCGTGGCGGCGGCGGCACCACGAACGACGCCGAGTCCAGCAACGGCATCAACCGCTCCCACTCTTCAGCCGGCGCCCGCGACACCGGCCCCGAGACCAGCTACGAAAACAGCGAGAACGGCCATAAGATAGCGTTCGACCCCCGCGACATCAGCGAAAGTGCCGAGAGGAGCAAGCAGCCCAAGCTCACCTTGATGGACGAGGTGGTGCTACTAGGACTCAAAGACAAGCAGGTAAGCATGCGCTGCCCGGAGGCACTGGCCCGGATGACGGTAACATGGGACGCCCAATACTGATGGCCGCTATGATCAGGGGTATCTGTCTTTCTGGAACGACAACATCAGCTATGCCTTGCGAGGCTGCATCGTCATAGAGCTCGCCTTCCGGGGTCGCATCAGCATGCAAAAGGACCCCTCTCGGAGGCGGTTTCCCCTCGCTGATCGGGTAATTGAGGTCATCGATGACACACTGACAGGCGAGGTGCTGCTGGACGAAGCTTTGAAGATGATGAAGCAGAGCGAGAAGATGAGCGTCGGCACATGGATTGATCTGATGAGCGGTATGTTGGCTGTTTGCGCCCTCTCGACATAGCCTGTTCGATTGTCCCAGCTAATGATCCTCTCTACAATAGGCGAGACCTGGAATCTGATGAAAATCGGCTATCAGTTGAAGCAAGTCCGGGAACGCCTCTGCAAAGGTCTAGTTGACAAAGGTATCTTGCGAACCGAGAAGCGCAATTTCCTTCTATTCGACATGGCGACGCACCCTGTGGCCGACGGTGGTGCCAAAGACGAGATTCGGCGGCGCGTTAGAAACGTCCTCACTCAACGCACCGTCGTCCTCCCCAGCTCCCAGTTCCTCCCCGAGAACCTCGAGTTCCGATACGTTCGCACCATCTCTATGATTTGCGCTGCTTATGCCGCCAACGTATTGGAGAATGCCTTGACCACTCTGGGCCACGAAGCTCGCGAACGCGCCTTCACTCAGACAGACGAACTTCTCGCCGAATACTCACAGTGGCCTTTTGGTCGGAAGCCTAGCTCCACTGGCATCGGCGCCAACATTCCCCAGGTTATCGCCGAGGTGAGTTGCCCAGTACTTCTTTCTACTTCTTTCTACTCGTTGCGCAATAGCTAATGTCATGGTTGTAAATAGGAGGTTAATGGCGCCAAAGACAAGGAACTTCAGCTCGAGGTTGTTGCCGCATGTCTGAGCGTCTTCACCCGCCTCGACTCACTGCTATAAAATCGGACCCACCAAGACCGTTCCAACTCCCATTTCCCAATCCGCAACCATTAGGGAGGCGGACCGCTACCCACCGCCCAACGAATTCCTTTCGCTTTATAACGTCACTACCAACATGAACAGCGGCGAACACAGTGGCTTCTTCGCCCCAACGTACCAACAGAGAGCGGCAGTCTCCAAATACTTTGATTAATGAGGGGGCGGAACATAGGGGGTGAAGGAGAATTGACTGCACATGGACAGGCAGTCTCGTGGTTACCATGCTTGGTACGTGTATGGATGGATGGATGCGATGGATGGATAGATGTATTTTTCGCAGGCATGCCTAAATGGGGAAACAAAAAAGAAAAACGGATTTTCTCACACACGTCCACTCACTAGCCACTCCGTGGTCCTAGAAAGATGTATTTCACGGAAAGAAGAAGATTTGAGCAGGCGAGGTGAACTAAAGAGAGAAGGACGGACAAGGTGAACACAGCTGATGGGGCAAGGCGATAGGCAAGGCAGGGGCTCTATCTATCTATCTGGTCTGGCGCAGTTAGCAGGCAGGCAGGTTTGAATTTATTTAAGTTGACTTGGACTGGACCCGGTCACTACATGCTAGCTAACTATTTGGCCTGGTCTGGTCCGTACGTATCGTCATCGTTTTTAACAAAAAACTTCCATGTCCATATTTTCTTATATTCAGAGCAGAAGAGAGCAGCCTACCTTCTCGGCCGTGTTATGTTGTAGTATTCAGGACATAATGGAATGCCAACGTTATTTCTCCTCTCCCTTCTCTCTCTCTCTCTCTGTTTAGCTTTCCTCTATGTTATATTATAGAGTGGACGCGGAGATGATGGATCCCGTACTACTTTCTATCCCCTACTTCCGCCCCGGTCTACGCCTTCTTCAGTTTTTCCCTCCATCCGCCCCTCTCGAAAAGCCAGATCGCCTCGGTCGCGAACGCCCGCGCGCTACGATGTCCACGGCCCTCCTCGGTGCCCGCCTCTTTGTGCAGACTGCGCATAACAGCGCCTTCTTCGACCTCGCGCCAGATCCCCATGCTCACGTCGTCGTGCGCGACGCCGCCGAACTCGCCCTTGCCCAGCCGATACAGAATCCGTCCGAGAGTTTGGTACGCGACGCAGCGCTGTCCGGGGACGGAGCTGCGCGCCAGCCGCGCCAGTTCGCGGACCGTATACCCGGCCGCCTCGGGGGCCTCGCCGTGGTGGTGCAGGCCTTTGGTCGTGGGCACGGCGCGCGCGATGCGCGGCGGCAGCAGGGCGCCGCGGAAGTCGAAGCGTAACGCTGATATGGGCAGAGAGTCTTGCCCCGGGTAGTACGGGCTATCGCGATCCGCGGGCGAGTTGGGCGTCGGGATCGGCGCCATCCAGGCGAGTTTGGACGGGTCGGCGGGTAGCGAGGGGAAGTATTTATCATGCAGGTTCTGTAGGAAGTTTGGGTCGGAGGGGTCAAGGTCTGCGGGCTGTGGCGCTCGGGGCCAGTGGTGAGCGCCATCTGTCTCGATTGATGAGGATGGGTCGATTATGTGTTCTTGTGGTGGTATGGCTGGTGCGCTGTCGTCGTCGACGGGGATATGATCTTCGGAATCGGTGGTTCGCTTTGGTTGGGAATCGCGCTCGTCTGCTTCCTCGGATCCAGACGGCTGAGGTTGCGTATTTATGGAGGTATCCTTCGCGCTTGTGGTGCTCGGCTGTGTTGGGTCTGTGTCTGGAAGGGCGTTTGATCGCGTTTCTATTGATGTGTCTACTATCCGTATCTCGGGGGCGGTGCTTGCCTGTCCACCCCCAGAGGAGGTGGCTTCTGGTGTTGGCTGTGGTTGGTCAAAGGGTAAGGTGTTAGCACCCTCATCGAGATTTGCGCGCTTTAGAAGCATTTCAAGTATGGATGGATCCAGGCCGCTGAACAGATCTTGCTGTGCCTGTTCAATTTCCTGTGGCGACATTGATGCGAGTTTCTGGCGGTTCTCGCGATCTATATTGCTTTTCTCGTTTGTCTTGAAGCTCTGACCCGATGGAGCAGCTCTTGAGCCATGATTCAAAGCACTGAGTGGTTGATCGCTCGACGACAGGAACACCTTAGGCTTCTGATCCTCGGGCTGCAACCCTTGTCGCTTCTGTTTGAAGGTCGAAACTTTGCTGCGCTTCTTGTGTTCGGGAAATCCTGACGTGCCGGATCTGATCTGAGGGAACAATGGTGCATTTGCTTCAGCTGTTTCTTTCTCCTTGACATCGAGAATGAAGAGCGACGAAGCCATAGCTAATTATTGGTAGAGATAGCTCGTTTGCGGAGACTCGTAGATTATATGTGTTGGGCCTCTCCTGGCAGCCTTCAAGATTCAATCGAGAAATCCTAAAGGTGGGTTAGTTCATGCAGCCAGGGTCAGCCACTACACACCCCTCCATTGTGGCTAGATGGCCCACACTGATATTGATACACTGTGCGGACGGTGTTGCACTATGCTAAGTTCGGATAACGACAAGCGCATTCATCCATGGTCTTAGTCCACTTTTGGAATTTCTAGAGCCTACAGCACAAGCGCCCATCGTCGCTTAATAATCCAATGAGATGTTCGTGGAGGAAATTCCCATCTGCGAGCTAGTCTAGTTAGTGCGCAGAGATCTGGATCAGATGTGAAACATTGCTGCTTGGCTGCTATTGTTGTTCAATAGCATGGAACATTAAAATTAGTACTTGCATAGAATGGTGTTATTTATTTCAAGATTCTAAGCTTGAAACATTGAACTTCTATAGCTATTTTATCATACGGACCATTCGCCATGGTTTTTATGCTACCTTTGCTATTGCGTATACGAGCAGCATTCATTGCTAGTGTTAAAGCTAGTGTATTAATTGGCCTTGTATTTAGCTTTCGTATAATCTCCTGAGCTATTCAACTTAACAAGTAACTTTTACTACACGAATAGTCGGCTTACACAGGATAAAACAAGGGAGTAAATAGTCCTGAATGACTAATGTATATTTAAGCAATCGGAATTATGTAATCAATGAAGCGGCTTTAATAACAAGTCATTGCTAGCTACCCTGGTAGTTGAACTCTGTCAAACTCGTATGTGCAGAGGTGAGCTTAGAACTACCTTTGTACAGCAGGTACGTAGGTGTGCATCCCCCTCAGTACTTTTTTCAGATCTGTCGTAGATCCCTGTAACCGGCGCGCGGCTATCTCGCGTCCAAATCTGCGGCTAAAATATGTGGGGTTATTTTTGAAACTAATCTGGGCTGAAGATACGTACCGAGCAAGGACCCTGTCTATTGCGCTAACACATTTCCTTTCCTGGAGAGGCTCAAAGCCGGGCCTTGCCAAGCCGCCAAGCCGCCAAGGTGCATGCATACAAAATCAACAATCATCGACCGGCTGACCTTTCTTCTCCCCACAGATATACACACTATAAGTAAGTTGCGCATCTCGGACCAAATATACCTATCTTAATCCTACATATAAGTACTTTTACAGTCAGTCAGTGCAACAGTGGCTCCACTCTGCGTTCTTTTAAAGTTAACTGGTCTTCTAAGTAAGCTTACCTAGTGAGCCTACCACATACGTGCTTCGCAGTCGGCTCGTACTATAAAACTCGGTCTATCAGTCACCAACTGCATGTGTATTGAGTGGCCTTAACTCCAAAAGTGCACTAGCTTAGTTAGTGTAGCCCCGGCTTAAGTGGAATAGTGTAGCAGTGTTGGCGGCATATAGTTCAATGGATTGGTACGGTACTTACTATGTCATGTAATGTGGTAGGTAGTAAGGTACCCTCAGGTGGGGGTTTGGACCCACAGACCACGCCCCTATACCTGCAGCCGAGCAGTGCGATCCATTCTTGGAAGCTTACATTACATGGTATGGTACCTTATTCCTGCCTTTCAGACAATTCCATCTCACCGTAGCCGTGCATATTGCTCCTCTGCTGCAGAGACTTGTCCACTATCCACTCTGTAAATTCCCTCCCAACACCCCAGCTTGCATACTCTTTTCGTCATGATTACTGGAGTTCTAGGTAGTTTTATAGTGCATTGTGACCACTGGCCATCAGCTGGTCTGATCCGTACACGCCCTCTGTTCGTTCTCGCCGCTGCCACCCCTCATCGGATGATTGAATGTTTCCTAGCGTCTCCCTTCATCTATTCAACCGATCTTCGACCACACCCTTGGTTATTTATTCCCTTTACGGCAGCCTGCTGGCTCTTTTGCTATAGATGCCCAGACCTATGTAATAATTCCTTCACGGCTATCCCCTCCATTCCCTATCCACGCCCCCTCTCTTATTCACATTCTCATGCTGGCCGCTTCCCGTGTAGGCCTGCTTGCTTGCTCGGTCCTCGCACCCTGTTCCCCTGGCTCGTAGCTCTCGCATTCAATGAACCCCGTTCCCATCATAAGAGAGCCCCCCCCAAGCTTAGTACCGATCTCTAATTCGGGTTTTCTACTAGCAATTAAAATTTCCCTCGCAACTCTGCCCGATTCTTAGAACAACTCATGTTTCTAGTCAGCCCCGTTTTTCGTTGGAGAACTAATAATTGCCAATTCCCAATTCTCAAAAAACGTAGCCATCCCCATCTCTCCCGCCACCCTCTGCCAAACACTACTTTCTTCCCTTTCACAACCACTTTATCCCACCACCACCATCGCCAAAATGCGATTTTAGCAACAAACCCATCAAGAACCATTGTTGCGCCGCATCTTTTCATTGGCTTTCTGATTGCATTTTGTCCATCAGGTTTTTCTGCATCAGATCCAGTATCTTGCAGCATCTCAAGTGTCCGGCTTCACGATATTATCGAAAAGTGAAGTGTCGGGGCTGAGGATTGCCCACGATCGTTGTGGTCCTCGTGAGGTTATTCAGATCCGCCAGTCCAGTGTTGCAGCACACCCAACGCGCCGTCAACGCCGACCGGAGAGTGCAGGTCACGTTACCTTCCCACTTGGACCTTGTTAGGTACACAGTGCAGTCAATCTCAGTGCCACAATCATCAGCAAGTCAGCTCCCAAGCAGACCATTGGCACATCGTCCAATCAGGAAAGCACTCTATCAACCACGGAAATATAAGCACGGCTCCACCTAGCTGCATCTATTTGGCGTGCTACTCTGCTGCAATCAGTTGCCAGCACCTAAGCCTAAGCCTAAGCCTAAGCCTATCCAGCGGTGGCCAGGTACCGAGGCCCCATCCCGAATAGAAACCCTGCGCTCGGATAATTACCTACGGCACCAAGCCGCACGTGTCTTCAGCCACACCTTAATCCCGGATCACGATACAGGTTGGGTTAGTTGTACCAGCCTCATTATTCACTTCGAATCACTGCAACTCTATTCATCCCGGGCAATTCGAAGTGTGATTCTGGACATCTATTGTTCGTGTTTAAACCGAGGCTTTGACTAGTCCACGCCCATTGTCTAATACTTTAATTTGCATTGTTAAACCATCAATACATATCAAGTTCACCGACACGGAATCCCAATTCAACAACTACTCATTGCTCGACTTAGATTAGTCATCATCAGCTAACCATTTCGCCATACTAAAGCTCTGCCAAAATGGCCACAGCGTCTGGAAACCATGTACGATATAGCTCCTCTCCCGAGTTGTCAGATCCGCCTTCAATGCTTTCGGGACCAACATCACCCAACGGCTTCGGACGGCCTAAACCAAATGGAGGAGAACTTGACGAGATCGTGGTTGATCCCACCACCATTAGATATGATGTGTCTGGCCAGCCCTTACTAACTAAAGATGGTCTGCCTCGGCGAAAACCTGGGCCGAAGCCTGGGTCGAGAATAAAACGTAATAGTACCAATCTTGAGGAAGCGGGAGAGAAACCAAAGCGTACTCGCAAGCCCAAGGATCCTAATGCGCCTCCTACGCAGCGACGGCGTAAGGGCACGGGCGCTGCTGACGGCGAGAATGGCGACGCTCCTTCACGAGCTACAAGCTCTCCCGCCGGTCCCAGCACAGCCGCACCAGCATCGCGCCAGCCCAAAATTACCGAGATGACTACTACACTAGGCCGCTTAGAACCAATTCTCCAGAGAGAACCAAAGCGAGAGTCAATGCCAGGATCTATGTCAAGCATACTCAACGCTGAGCCCGAACCGCCGCAGCCATATCAGCAGCAGCAGCAGCAGCAACAACAGCAACAACCTCAGCAACAACCTCAGCAGCAGCCACAACCACCGCCGCCACGGCCCAGTGTGACACCCCGAGCCAGCGGTACTGCATATGATCCCATTCGGTCCTCGAACTATGATCCCGTTAGAGAGACCATGGTCTCTCACAGTTACTCTAACACGATGGGGTCTCCACGGGGTCCGAACAGTACGAATGCGATCAACCGTGCAAGTGCATCGCCTTCTATTGCCAGTCTGGTCGACCCCCCAGTGCAGAATATCATCTCGCCTATACCATCTCATACTTCTTTCGTGCCTAATCAGCAACAAAATCACTCGCAGCCTCAAACACAACCTCGCCCGCAAGATCCCAGCTCTGTGCCCGCCTCTCCCAACCCTTTCAGAAGGGATTTTGCACCTCCGCCAGCCCCCAAACCACCCATAACAGAGCCCAAGAAACCTGTCGCGCCTTTATCAACTCTAGCCGCTTCAAAGATCGAGATTCGTCCAGCATCCATCACTACTATTGGTGCTGCTGGAGCGAAACGGGCCACCTCCAAGAACTACAGCGCAACCTCATCCTCGCCTCGTATCCATCCAGCCAAAGACTCATTGGACCCACCGCCAGGTCGATCTATTCTCGATTTCGGCAGGGCAGAACCCGGTTCGGAACTTGTTGTACCATCTATTATTCTGAACATCCCTCTGCATGGAGAAACCAATAAATACGTTAATTTCATGCGAATGGCCGAGGAACAGTATGGTTGGGAGGCTCTCCATCCTCGGCAGGCTGAGCATAAAGCGCGCAAAGCGCGTATTGCGGCTGCTTCTGCAGCACTAGCGCAGAATGACTCCAGTCGCGAAGGAGACGAGATGTCTGTTGACGAGTCGGACAACGAGGACTCAAATATCGAGATGGGGGGGACAAGCGGACCAGATAAGGCTACCGATGGCAAGCCAGCCAAGAAGAAAAGGCACTTCAAGGAAGACGAATACGATAGAGACGACGATTTCGTTGACGACTCGGAGCTTCTCTGGGAGGAACAGGCTGCAGCCAGCCGTGACGGTTTCTTCGTATACTCCGGACCCCTGGTGCGTGAGGTCGAAAAGCCTGAAGCAGGACGGTATGTTAAAATGCTTAGATATAACGGGGCCAAGCTAACTAGATATAGCGGCGACGGGCTTCCTAAACGAGGCCGCGGTTCCCGTGGCGGGCGTGGCGGTACCCGAGGTGCCGCTGCTGGTACTGGACGAGGCCGCGGAGGTGGTCCCGGCTCGCGAGGTGGTATAACACGAAAGCCCCGCATGACGAAAGCCGACAGAGCACAAATGGATCGAGAAAAGGCTGAACGCGAAGCAAACGCGAACTTATTAAAGTCTTCTAATGTATCATCTTATAATGTGTTGCAGCCTAGCAGTCCAAAATTTGCTGGCCTTTAGTCGGCATTAGGGTTTGGAACCCAACGGAACAAACTGTACAAAAACACGGCAGCGGCAGCGGCCGCAAGCCTGGACTAAGTGGACCAGACACCGGAGGCTTACGGTAACTGCATTTAGATGGCTACTACCATGATATTATTGCTGTCTTTCGGAAGCGGGAAGAGGGAGGTGTAAGGTGTATGGTCAATGGGAATGAAACATAGCGCTTTAACTCGGAAGAGCGATGTAGGGTAACGCTTAACATGACACTGTTCGTTCTCAAACTTGGCTATCTTAGTGATTATAGAGTCTCTCCCTCTAACATGAAGTAATGTCGATGAACCTCTTCTCGTCCAATTCCCTCATCTCACACTAGGGCCTGCGAAGAGCTATGCTGATTGGACAATGGCTGGTCCACTTTCATGGCAAGCTTGGCAGGCCGCACGCACGCACAAACTGGCCGGGTCCCCCGTGTAAGTGGCAGTCTTCTGTTCCAAGGAGGATCGTCCATACTTACTTCTCCTTTACTCTTTTTTTATTCTGTAAGCCCTTACGCAGCATGAGTGATATGATTGGCCGAGGTCAGCGA
Organism: Xylaria castorea; assembly: GCA_022495115.1. Lineage (NCBI taxonomy): Eukaryota > Fungi > Ascomycota > Sordariomycetes > Xylariales > Xylariaceae > Xylaria > Xylaria castorea. Next base: position 920,018 of record MU382627.1, on the reverse strand, counting down.
GCTGCTTAGATCTACCAGTATTTATAAGAAGGCGCCCTCCTGCCCTTCTTACTCTCTCCTCCCTTACCCCTTTTTTGTTCTCCTTCTTGATCTTCGAGCCTAAATCGCTTCCTAACCCTATTCCCAGTTCCCGGATTACTCGTGAGATCTCGTTGCCGTCGTTGCTAACTTTCTCCTTTCCATTCAGAAAGCTCTATCATCATGGCTTCTCCCCACCCCCTATCCGCCGCTGCGCTATTCGACCTGAAGAATTGGGTCGTTGTCGGTTCGTTTCATACCCCGCTTCTCTATCGTCTCTCTCTTATATGGCTTCTACTTTATTTATTTCGTACCGTATCTTTAATCGTAGCTAATCATTCCTTTTTCTCACAGTGACCGGTGGGGGCACAGGCGTTGGCTTGAGTATGCGTTGACCCCTGAACCGCCAGTTTCTCCATGTCGTCGCGTCCACATCGCGCAATCAAACCTCCAAATAGGCATCTACTCGCGTTGGACAATCTGACGATTCTATTTACAGTGATCGCACAGACTCTAGCTGCAAATGGTGCCAGAGTGTACATCACCGGTCGTCGCGCCGATGTGCTCGAGACGAGGTCGGTGTCCTAGCGTTTCCCATATCTCTTTTTACGTGTCCCCGAGGCATGGGTTGACTTGTCTGATCGTTTCCGTACATACTACCCCTGAAAGATCCGGTACTGGTGAAATGATTCACTATAAGCCGCAATTGTTAACTCTGCATACCTAATAGCGCGCGTATTCACGGTTCCAGAGACAAACTAGGTGAGAACGGAGGCGAGGTCTTGCCGCTCGTCATGGACGTGACGGATAAACAGAGCATAAAGGATGCCGTTAGTAAGGTCGAGGGGAAGGAAGGTTATCTTAATGTGTGAGTCTACCCATCTAGCTTCTGCCGCCCCTTTCGATCTTGCAGTCTGCGGTATCTGACAACCATTACGCGTTATTCCTTCTTGTGACATTTATTCGAAACGAACCTTGAAACGTGTTGACGATTTTTGAGACTCGCGCAGTCTTGTGAATAATGCTGGCGTCTGGAAGAACCGTCCCGCAGCATCTCCTGCTGATGGACCCGAAGCCTTCGGCGCAGCCATGTTCGCCGAGGAGGTTGAGGATAATTGGCAGCAAAGTCCGTCTACCGCTTCATCTTTATCCAATCACTGATCCCTATCCCTTTCACATCAATATTGCCGTCCCTCGCTCACTGGTCCTTGAGTACAACTGGCTCCGGCTCTTTCAACATCCGCTATTACTTCACTTCGCGTTCTTGTATAGTCGCTGTACCGGGGTCATTCGACGGCGATGTTATCTGAACCCCGAACTTCTCCGGCTAACGCTTCCGTTCAGCATTTCTCACCAATACGACGTCTCCGTATTTCGTGACTGCGGCCTTCCTCCCTTTGTTAGCGAAGGCTGCAAGCAGCCCAGCGAAGCAGGTCGGCACCGTAATTAACAATGCTTCAGTAAGCGGATTTTTGCGCATGTGAGTACTTTCCCTAATCACTACCTACAAATATGGCACCTGTCCATATTGGCATCATGGGGGATTGATGTGGCGCCCGCTTCGAGAGTCCCCGGGACTCTCGAACGACCCAATGCCTTACTAATTACTCTGCGCGGTAATCACGTTCTTGTTGGGCGCATAAATACAAGAACTCAGATTAACCGTGTGAATGATGCACTGAAAATAACAGGTCTGACAACATGACAGGACACAGCGCCAGCAATACTCGTATAATGTTAATATCCTGTCTCTTTCCTCCCGGCTCCAAATCGCTACTCGGAACATCCAGACTCTAACAAGTGGAAACAGGCCAGCAAGGCCGCCGCGCTTCACCTGACCCGTCAGATGGCATTCGATCTCAGCCACGAGAACATTAACATCCGAGTGAATGGTCTCGCGTTAGGTACGTTGTCTCTGTATCCACTCTCCGTCTATTATTGCTTTCCCTTTCCAGGTACCTACCTACTATCCAATTTCTCCTATCAACTACTGATATTTGCGAGTCGGTTGTAAAGGCTATTTCCCCTCCGAAATGACGACCAGTACCTCGAATGACGAAAACGAAAGCGGCTACGACGTGGACAGGTTCCGTAGTTTTATGGAGATGATGGGCGCCAAGGTCGTCAAGAGGATGGGGACCGCCCGTGAACTTGCCAGTGTGAGTCATGTTTTCCTCATATATCTCGCCTCTGAGATCCGAATCAGTTATTCAAAGGTTCAAAGAATTTCCGGAAGGCATGAATGTAATCAAAGTCCCGGATACTGATATGGAGTAGGTTGTCCTTACCCTTGCTACCAATGAGTATATATGGGGTACTGTCAGCATCATTGATGGTGGGTTTGCGTTGAACGTGCCTGGGAACATATAGGAAGGGAAGTCAGGCGTTCACTCGGAGTGGTAACGACCATATCTCTAAGACCCCAGTAGATTGTTGTTGTGATGCGCTAGAAAGGTTACTCAGATTCAGTTGCATGAAACGCCCGCTAGAATAGTATAGAAACAGGTAATCTAAGAAAGATTGAACTCCATTATGATAAACAGTCGACATTAAACGCCAGCGAAGTTGTAGCCAAGCATGAGTTACAAGCAATGCCGAATATCCATCAAGAATACCCCGCCGTAAACAAGAAAAAAAACAAAAGAAATTAAATCAAACATATCAAACGAGAACAGTGAGGAAAACAATAAACAAGACGGAAGCTAAACAAAAACACAAAAACAACCAAACACCACTCAACCAAGACAAACGAGTCGTATTGAGTTAAACTTGGCATTGACCAAAAGTAACAAAACGTCTCGCACGTTTAGTAGCCCGCTTAAGCGACACGGCATCGAGCGCGTCCAAGCTCGCGAGCTTTTTACGAACACGCTTCGAGAACGGTTCTCTTGAAGCTTCGGGGAGCTCCTCTGTTCTATTAGGTTCCTTCAAGCAAGAGAACTTCTCCTTAAGCCTCTAGATTCCATTAGTAAAGCGAGGTCGAAGTTTGAGGAACGGATTATGCGTGCTTCTGCTCTGTGCTAAAAAGAAGTTCTGGCACCATAAAGCCGGGGATGGGGCTGCTAATGAGGTCGACCGGTGAAGCAGCCGGACAAAGACGGAAGACTTCGGTTCCGTGACAGGGCCATTGTTACCGGCATTGTGTCCGCTTTATCTACTGGCACTTTCAGTGGCGATTTGGTATAAGATGCTAACTACTGTGGTGATACGAGACCGCAGTTTCTGTTATTCTGTAATAGTTCGGTACCGCGGTGTTTGAGCAATTCGTATTTATACGATCAAGCACCGCTCCCCACCGAGTTGTAGACCCATTGAACCACACCCATATCTGCTAACTGACTTCAGCTTTCGACTTATTACTGGCATGTTCCAGAAACCATCGCTATATAATATATACCCAAGAGTTCATCTGGATCAAAAAGGTCAAAAACGCTCTACCCACACATTTACCAGGTAAGCCCAACCTTATCCTACAACTACCATCCACCGCTGGATAATGATCTCAATTCCGCGAATTCGAGCAGGGCCGAAGCCCTCAAAGTGCCTTCCAAAAACCCTCGAGAGCCAGCTACGTTCTGGCGTCCTCGACGTCGTAGACAACCTCCGCACCTTAGGGGGTAGCAATGTGCCCCAGCTCATAATCGGAAACCTCGAGAGTGGTTGCCATGGGACTTACTCCCAGCGCCCCGATGGAATCGAGTTTGTGTTTCACCACTGTAAGATGGCGCACTCGACACAATGCAGATGTATCATTCGTTCCTCCTCCCCTACAGGGGAAACAACGTTCCAGATCCCGCAAGAGCTCGATGATCATCGCCTGCTACTAATTTTTGGAAAGTGTCGTGACGTCCCGTGGCGCCTTGAGCCTAAACTGGCGGCTATGGTTACTATGAAGATTTTCTTAGGTATGGCAGTCCCGGCCCCTCTTAGTTTGGAGACTCCAGTCGAAAATACCGAGCCGGAAAATGAGGAGACAGAGAAAAGAAAGCGAGAGAAAGGTGTCGATCCGGCGTCGTGACATAGGCTGGTATTTGATATAGTACCTTGAGATTAACCTCGTAGACAGGGTATTCTTGCTTTGAGATTAATTGGAATATCTTTTCTTTAATTATTAACTTATATTTATTATTGGCGGTAATATCGCAGCGCAAATACGTCGAGAACTCAGTAATGTGGCTATCTCTTATATGCTCTATTGATCTTGAATTCTTGTCCGGTGGCACATATGAAATACCTATATATGTATGTGCTATTTATTCTAAAGTGTTTCTAAGACATTAATCCTATTTACCTAATACCTCAACAAAAGTTGTAATAAATGGTACTTTTAAGCAGGGTTAGGTAGGTCCTTAAGCAATATATAGCAGGTAAAGCATTGTCGAACTTAAAAGCCGCTACTAACCAGGGTTAATAGTTAATATGTTTTATTATATTGCTAGGTTTTTTATATGTTATATAAAGTAAGTGTAGGTAAAAAGCTTACACAATAAAAACCCTTATTTAACCCCTTCAATTTAACAAACTTACCACGCGATTAAATCGTCTTATAAAATTACCTGCCCGTTCTAAATCTCACCTATAGGTAAGAATATAAAAGCGGCCGGTTAGCATTTCATGCTAAAGCTTCTCTCGAATCTTTTTTCAAAAAAATAAAACTTCCATGTCTTATTACACTTGCATTGCTAGCTATCTATTCTACAAATAACGCTGCAGCCGAGTCTCCTCCCACGGGACGACCAAAACACCCCGTGGAAGATCGGTTCCCAACAGGTTCCATTTCCATGCCCCTTTTCGGGCATCAGTATACCTCTCTTCTTTCGATGTAGCATATCGGGAAACATGTTCGTCCTGCCATAATCATTTGTTCCGATCGCATGTTGCCAGTTTCACCAGGATTTGCTATTCGCTCAACACACGCATACGATGTGCCACTGGACAAACGCCAATGCAACAGCTCAGCAACTTCCTGGGATGACTATGCTATCTCACCATAGTAACGATCATACGAAATTTTCTACTTTGTTTCCCGGGACTTATGTCGACTTGAATCCCCCCTACCTATCTTATACCGGGTATGCTCCTCCTAAGGATGATGGCTGTTTCGCCATGCCTCCCCCGTCGAGCCTAGGTAACGAGCATGTAGTAAATAACGGTATTCAATCTATATGTTATCGTCAAATGGCTCATTATTGCTGCCAGACCACCACTTCGGATTTCTGTGAACGTGTTTAAAGCCCGGCCGGGGCCGCGCGCATGAGGCCTGGAGCACGATTCCAGAGCTGGTCGCTCTGTCACAACAATCAGATCCCGAACCGGCCTCCGTTCTTTCGAATACCTGTGCAGGAGTTCGGTCACTGGAGACAATGGGGAGAGTCGCGGTAGTAGAATGCGTGAACGAGCCTAGAAGGGAAGAGCTACAACTTAGGCTTGGACAAGATTTCCGTACTGATAGTATTGACGGAATCGCTAAGCCCCTACCTGGCGTAGAGTACGGCGCGAAAGAGTATGAGCTGGGGAAAGTGACGGATAACCAGGGATAGAAGCAGAAATGCTCGCTTGATATTAGGCAGCTATACCCACACCAAGCAAAAGAACTACTGGTGTATCAGAAGACGGCACGGCGCTAGCAGATCTGCGTCCATGATAACACTATCCGCATGTTCATGCTTGCGCCCATGCCTGTTTCATGTTTACAATTCCAGATTTCTGCCAACATGATCCAACAACCCCTGAGGTACCGATAGCCAGTGCTCTACATATTATTATCCACTCAGCTAAAACCCTCAAGCACTCAAGTGGGTGGGTAAGCGACAAGTGAGGCTATTCACAAGTGCATGTGCACATAGACAAGGCCAATCTTCTAGATGGTGTATACATGGGCGGGTATTTGTATGTGGAGGTATATAATGACCATGCAAGCTTATATTTATGTTAGTACACGGCAATGGATAGCCTGTAGGAGACCTAATCGCATGATATCAATAAAAAGGAAAAGAATCTCTACTATCGGCGCTCGACTCTTAAGAGTAAGTAAATCTCGACATTGCTCTGTGGCCTGCAGGGTTCATTATGGTGATTCTCTATACTATCGCACAGCGCCACAAGCAACATCGAGGAGTGGAAAACACCTAATTTTTGCCCACCAGTGATAGACTTGATAACCTAACTTACTCTCCATAACACCAGGTGTCGAACTACTCGATAGTGTCATCGATATCTTCACTCAGCAGATTCGTCCCCGTCTCCAGAATCGCTCTTGCTTCAATGTCCCCAGTGCAGTCTTCGCCAGCTGCCATCATCTTGAAGGTACAAGCCTAGATATTGGACTGGCCAGCGGTGACCTTTACATCGGCGCAAACAGTGCCTTTGACATCGAGACACATGTTCCCGGCGTTGAACCTCGTCGTGTACGTGCCTGTGCAAGCGCTGTCTTGAGAGGGGCTGGTGTAGAGAAGGACTGTCTACTCGTTGACTCGAGGGCGAGTTAGGGCGCGTGATGTCGAGGGACGGTAGGATTTCAGTTTCCTCCGTAAAGGATAAGCTAAACCAGGGTGCCACGAGCCACATAACCACCCAAACTACCACCCATCTATTAAAGCCGTAAAAACCAACAAATACAATTGCAATACAAAACTAGAATATCGAAGGTTTTTAAAAATTAAAACTGGTTTACAAATTACTTGTGATAAATATATGTAATATATCCTTTTATTATTAATTAAGCCTTTGCTTTTATTTGTTACTCGGCTTTAATACGTTCAACTTTTATTAGACAATAATTATTAAAGTGGTTTTAACGCTTTTGCTTTTTTCAATATCTCGGACCCGGCCTTTATATAGTCTGCACCCCTAAACCTTAAGATTAGATTTGAGGAGGTCAATAACCTGAGAAAGGGCAAATGCGTTGGGTCCAATATAGCTGCGGATTTTATATGACCTGCTCTGTTTTTAGCGTAATGTACTCGTAGATTCGTACTCTAGTGTGGCTTCATTCTTCCCTTTCCCATCCTCTCTTTCTGTTTTCCTGATTCTTCCGCTTTACATTACATCCTTCTTATACCATAACCCCTATGTGGACTAGAGCAATCTCTTATCAAAAGCAACCCTCGTAAGCATCCTTTCTCGAAGAGATACCTTTCAGGTACAGGACTTAGTATGACGGATTGTGGCCATGCCATTGGTTACCTTGATAATCCTGGCTCTGTTGGTAGCTCGGGGGTTGGTTATGCTGATCCGATGGAGGATAATCCTGATGAGGCGGCTGATACTGGTCAGGTCGATACTCTTGATGGGGTTGGTGCGGGTCTTGCTGATGTCCGTATGGCGGAGAAGGCATGAATTGATTGGGAACTCCGGGCTGCGCGCTGGGCTTCGGCGCCCCTATGCTCACCCCTTCGTTTCCAATGTCGTCCGGTACAGTGATCTTCACCTTGGGCAAGTACCTCTGCACCTTCTGCTCGACCATGTTCTGTACAAATACCCAACTCTCACGCTCGAACTTGCGATGGCCTCCATTCACGACACCCAGAATGCTCTCGCGCAACATTTCCTGCACCTTTTGCACGAGGCCGCGGATCTTATTGACTAGCTTGGTTTTAATATCGTCCCCAAAGCCGCGGTCTGCCTGAGATCTAGCGTCGCGCTCAAGTTGAGAGTCAAAGGGATTGCCACCAAGAATTTTCTCAAGAGAACCTTGCAGTTCGTCAGGGAGCAGCTCGAATAGCTGCTTCTCGATACCACCTAATACTTTGCGGAACTCAAGGCGAACTTCCTATACATAACAATGAGGTCAATAATGTCCGCTTCTGATTAAAATTGCGCCGGGTATTTTGGAGCTTGCAGGAGTAGTGAGAGAAGAATATACGCGTTGGGGCAATTCGTGTCTCTGAGGTATGCAAAAGGGGGGAATAAAAAACTGCAGTGGACTAACTTTGTGGACGCTAGCGAGGCCCGTACTCAGTTTCTCGCTGATGATCTTGGAGAAGCCGCCGCTGCTGCCGCCTTCTCCCTCGCCGACATCACGATCATGGCCACCAAGAGACCTCTCACTGTGATCCTTCTTGTTTCCGAATAGGTTCCCGATTCCCTTCACTAAATCCTTGACGTGGTCCTCGATCTCGCCTTTGGCACCTTCGCCGAGATCACGGGTGCTCGTGTTACCGCGTAGCCAGCGCTTGATGTGGTCCAGCGCAATGCGGGTGAACTGTTCGGCGACGGGAGCGTGGTTCTCGCGCAGTTTCGCGCCGATCTTCTCCTTGATCTCTGGGGTGATACGGCGCGCCGTATCCTCCGGACTGCGCGCGACGTCTTTGACGCTGCTGCTGATTACCCCGAGAAGGCCGTCAAGCTGGAGCCCCTGGCCATCTGGCCCATTGCTACTGTTGCTGTTATCTAGATGGTCTTGAACAGCATTGACGGCGGCGGAGAGGAAGCCCCGGACTCGCTGGGAGGAGTCGGAGTGATCCTCTTCAAGGGACCGGGTGCCGCCAGAACCGGTGCCACCTTCGGTAATGCTGAAAATGTCGCGCAGGTCGTCGCTTGACTCGTCAGCAATCTTGCTGAAGCTGCCCGTGAGGCTGGCGATCTCGTTGGCGAAAGGAAGAGACAGGCCGCCGTAGGCATTCGGAACTGCGTCATCCAGGCCCCTTGCGGCTCCCGGAGGGGCAGCTCCATCACGATTGAAAAGGGAGCGGAAGGCATCGATGACTTGAGTCTCCAAAGCATCGATGGTCTGCTGTTGGAAAACATCGAGTTCTGTAGTAATGCGGGGTTGAATCTGCGGGGCAAGTGAGTCGACGTATTCGTCCACCTTCTTCATTAGCACCTCGGGAATCCCGTGTGAAGACATGGTTGCGGCTTTTTAAAGATGGTAGATTAGTGAACTTGTCGTCGCTCGATTTCAGATAAGGAGCGTGTGACTGATCTGATGTGAAACGAAAGTGTTAGATAAATAAAAATAAAACAGAAATCGTTATATTTCAAGCTTGATTGATTGAAAACAAATAGCATCCAAGTTCATGTCGACGACAGGACCCCAGGAGTCTGATGCTTTTATTGGTCTACTACGTAAGTTGAACGAATAGTTATAGCACATTGTGCAGTTAGGATAACGGAGCAAAGCCGTTTCATTCCGTTTAATTGCCAAGCTCGTGTGCTCACCAGTTTTGTTAATACACCCGCTGATTGTCTCTATGAATTAGACTATGTATCTGGCCAAATGGCGATTAGCTACTTAACTTACTTGAACAAGACTTACGGGAACCTTGGAAATCTTTAATGGGAGGTTCAAATACCGCATAATGTGTTTTGGCAATGATGGCGAACTTTACCCGAGTAGGAGTTACGTGCTGGTATACATTTCATGGATCCCGGCCTGCTTCCAAGGCTGCCTCTTGAAACTCTGGGCGAGCACATTGAAAGATAGTCTGGAAAAGTCTCTGCGGCTTTACAGTGTAAGTATCTAGAAAAGGGTGCTCTGGTTATTAGTGCTGGTTTTGGTGCGCTGGGAGATATATCGCGATCGCTGAGCGCGTATCACTGACGCTCGGTGGTTTTCAACTATTTTACGAGACCCTTTGTACTCTCTATTCTCTATCAAATTGAAGTATTCATTAGCGATAACTATAGTCACGATCATTGGCAGGACCATAGCTGGAGGCGCCGGCGCCGGCATCTTCTCGGGCTGAACGCTCATTTGCGACAAAGCTGACTTCGCCTCTAGAACGTGTCGGATATCTTGACGTCGTGTCAGGGGTCTCCGGGCTCGCGGCTATCATCAGTCTCTTTTTTGAAGCGGGTTATGAAAACTCAGAGTTATGGCAAGTCCCTGTTCTTGATATTATGAGTGTAACTATATACAAATAATGGGCGCTTCATTGACAATCGGTACTTATTGTAGGTAGCGAGTATTAGTTAAAAGATACGCGAACTGGAGTTTCACCGCCTGCCTAACTGGCCCACGCCCACCTACCTAATCTACAACGTATCTGCTGGCAGAAAGCTGATAGGCTGCGCCATCTCCGCACTAAAAATCGCCCAGCACCAAAAATCACTGCCCGCCATCACCACCTGCATCTCCTGACACCAATCAAGAGTCTCCATCCGCCGCCCGCTCAGCCCACCCTAAACTTGGGGTCCCGAACTTTTTTTTCCCGCCTTCTTGTCGACGGCCGTTCCCAGCCCAGCCCAGCCCTACCTACCCATTGCTATGCAACGACAACGACGATCAGACCGATCACGCACGTCTTCTTTACCTGCCAAAATAAGACAACTTCGAATCTAGTTCCGCCGTTGTTGGGATTGTGCTGTGTGTTGTGTGTGCTGTTCACAATGGAGGACTTGTCGCTCAAGGTTCGTGCCTACAGCCTCCCACCTCTCTGCTGCCTGCTGCCTGCCCGCCAGAGCTGCGAGGAAAGTAAGCGCTTGTGGAGATCAATAAGTAACCGGCTTGTCCAATTATAGGAGCGTCTCCTCAACTCTCAAAAGGCCTTCGATGGCTTATTGTCTTTAATCCCCGCCAAGATGTACTATGGCGAGGACGCGACCGTATGTTCATCCTCACTCTGCAGCCCCTCCAACTACAAGTTGCTGCCGTCCACTTCTTGTTCTCGCCCGAGGTTGCTTTCATATTGTCTACTATGACGAGTCAACCGCTTACTTTAAGTTTCCCTCTGCAGGACCAGTGGCAACGGAAAAAGCAGACTAAGGCACAGGCTGCCGAGGCAAGGCGGAATAAGCTTGACCCTGACAGTGCGCTGAACCGAAGTGCCAAGGAGGTGATGGATGAACAAGCGAGAAAGAAGCGGAAGCACGATCAGATGCAAGACGGCGACGAGGACTGGTCGGAAGTCGAGGGCATCGAGGCTGAGAAGCCCCGCCAGGGCATGAAGAAGAAGACTGCCAAGGAATCGAAAAAGAAGCAGAAGCAAGACGCCGAGGAAGCCGAGTTGGACGAGAAGGAGAGACGGAAAGAAGAAAAGAAGGCCGCGCGCAAAGAACGCAAGGCAGAACGACAACTTTTGCGCGATGAGGAGGCCGAGTTCAACCGGAGAACTGTTAAAGGCGTCAATAAGATCAAACTAGGCAAGCGCGAAGACAGATCAAATACGCTACCAAATGACGATGTATCACAGTCGGACCCCACGCAGGAATCCGATGAGTTGACTGGAGACGAAGCCGCTGAGGCGGATGAGCAGGCTGATGAGGCCCACGATTCCGAGTCTATGACATCCCCTACCGATACCCCACAGTCCCCTGTCTTCGATACGAATGGGACACCAGCGGATTCTGCAGGGCAAGCCCCTAGCATAACAACTTCCGTTTCATCCACCGACCCAACATCTGAGAAACCTAAGCATATAAAAATACCCGCAGATAGTGCTGCACTTCGTGAGCGTCTGGCTGCCAGAATTCAGGCTCTCCGAGATGCCCGAAAAGCCGATAGAGATGGTAAACCAATCCGTACCCGAGAAGAGCTTTTAGAATCTCGCCGTCAAAAGCAAGCCGAGCGCAAGGCCCATAAGAAGGAGCTTAGGCGACAAGCCAAGCTGGAAGACGAGCGAAAACGTGAGGAAGCGTTGGCATCAGCGCGCGAGTCTCCTAGAAGTATCCTCAGCCCCAGTGTTGATATTGAGGAACAACATAACTTCGCCTTTGGCCGTGTCGGATTTGGTGATGGATCGCAGTTATCTCACGACCTCACACATGTTCTGAATAGGACTCCCAAGAAGGGACCATCGGACCCTAAGACAGCCCTTCTCAAGTTTGAGAGCCAGAAGAAACGATTGGAGACGATGGATGAGGAGAAGAGAAAGGATATTGAAGAAAAGGAGGCTTGGCTGACTGCTAGGAGACGAGCTGAGGGAGAAAAGATCAAGGACGACGAAAAGATGCTCAAAAAGGCTGTCAAGCGTAAGGAAACCACCAAGAAGAAGAGCACGAAAGAGTGGGCAGCCCGAAAGGAGGGTGTTGCAAAGAGCATGAAGGACCGACAAAAGAAAAGGGAAGATAATATAAGGAAACGACGAGACGAGAAATTGCTTGGTAAAGCTGGCAAGAAGAAGGGCGCCAAGAAAACGAAGGGTCGAGCTGGCTTCGAAGGTTCTTTTATAGGAAAGAAGAAGTGAGCTACTGACCTCTAATAAACAAGCCTGTTCATACCATCGGAACCATTGCTCAGACATTGAGCAAAACCAGCCCCTTGTACATACGCCATCATCTTGTAAGCTAATTTGCTTTTCCATCAAGATAGCTTTTACCTCGATCTTCAGGTGGTACCTTTTGGTGTATTTTTGATGAGAAGACAGGGATGTACTATCTAGCATTCAATACGCAAGGACTGCCACGTTTATGATGGTAATCATCTGCCTGATTCCCGACAACACCTCATCTCTAGGTTTTTCGCAGTTCGTAGCTACTGGCCAATCGAGGCGATGATACAACATCTTACCTATGTCATCCTCAACTTTCTTAAGCTAATTCCATGCTAATCAATCAATGTACTCAAAAGCTTTGCATTAATCCAAGCTTTTTGGTTTCCACCCTCGTGGTGAGCAATCGTTCAATCACAAGCTAAGTTACAACTCAATAGCTATCAGATTCCACGAACCCTGGGTTGTTTATATACCACAAGATCGACAGCTCTGTATTATCTAGGACCTGGCGCACCAGATATCCTGCTATCCTTCCTGGAAACGAGATTTCCGGGTCAAGTCACGTCAACGCCTTTCACCAAACCAGGCAGTCATGTCACCTACCTACTTCGCTATTGCCAAGAATCAAGCGACCGCATCACGCAATACCCACACAGACGCATACAATCAGAACCTTTGGAGAATTTGGGGAGTAGTGGACATCCGAACCACCTATCTCAGCCCGACAAAAACGAACGCCGAGAGCACGGCAAGCAGTCCCTCCTCCCCACCAACACCACCTGCCTTGCCGGGAAACCAGGGTACCACTACCATCCTATCATATCCCTAGACCACGGCCCGCGCCGATGATGCTATTTGGCACAATTGATGAAATGTCCGTATCGGATGGGGTTTCAATATGATATATTTGCAATTATACTGTCCACCTACAGAAGCTATGAAGGAGTATAAGAACGGAGCTCGCATGCGGGGAACTCAGGGAGTCGAGTTGAACTTCCTCCAGGGCTATTTAGATTTTGCATACGCATCGTCTCATTCGCCTGGCTATCTCCTGTTGTGGTCTAAGATTCAACAGGATCAGAACACTCGATTTCCAATCACGCTAGTGCGCATATCCATACATCCTCACAGCGCCCCGCGGACTTCAAGTAGCCCACCATGCGCTTCCCAACACTTCCCGCCCTCCTCCTCCTTACCTCCCAGTCCACGATGGCAAACGCCGCCGACCCCATCGTCGGGCCCGTCAAGGGATCCTTAGTAGTCGTAGGCGGCGGGACCCTCAGCGACTCCATCTACCAAGAAGTGATCACTCGAGCGGCGGGTGGGCCGATCGTCGTGATCCCAACAGCGGACGGGGCACCGACATACGACCAGAATGCGGCTGGCGCATCATCATTCCGACGTCTGGGCGCCTCGAGCGTTACGGTTCTACACACGTACGACCCTAAAGTGGCAGACACCGACGCCTTCGTGGCACCGCTGCGCAACGCGTCAGCCGTCTGGTTCGGCGGGGGACGGCAGTGGCGTCTCGTCGACGCGTACGCGGGGACCGAGACCGAGGCCGCCTTCCAGGCGGTGCTCGACCGGGGCGGGGTGATTGGCGGGAGTTCGGCCGGGGCGAGCATCCAGGGGAGTTTCCTGGCCCGCGGTGACTCGGCGACGAACCAGGTCCTCGTGGGCGATCACACCGTGGGCTTCGGATACCTCCGCAACGTGGCGATCGACCAGCACGTGCTCGTGCGCAACCGCATCTTCGACATGTTCGACATCCTCAAGGCCAGGCCGGAGCTGCTGGGCTTCGGATGCGACGAGAACACGGCCGTCGTCGTGGAGGGCGATGACGCGCACGTCATTGGCGCGAGCTACTGCGCGTTTTACGATGGTGGGTTCTGGAGCCGCGAGGGTAGTGACGAGAAGAACCTGCCGCCGAAAGACCAGATTTTCTACTTCCTCAGGGCGGGTGACAGGTATAATCTTGCAGCCCGCAAAGTTGTTGAGTAGAGGGCTCCAAACAGGGGTGTGCGTGTTGTCGGGATCAGCTCTGTTGGCTTCTTCATAGTATGTAGACTCTATTTGATAGAGAACGAATATGCTGTAATAATAAAAAGCTATGAGGTTAATATCGTATTCGCTGGATGGCATGTGCGATCTTCTGGAACAAGTCGATCCGTCATGCATAGCTCTCGATGACATGGCGATAAGTGAACTATGCAGGCTGTAAGGTCACCACGTAACTTCCATTAGCAACCCAGAAAGTACTTTTATTTAACCCCCTAGAGGTAGATTCGGCCGAACCCTTAGCTCGAAGACACACGAACTTTGACGCTCCTCTATCTTGTAGAGCGTAGAGATAACTTCACATGACTGAACTCTGGCGGCAGAACCCAAGACAGATAAACAACATGGACAAGGAGGCCCTTAGCTATCTCAAGTTCTCACTTACATGATTATTGTTTCCCAGACAGTGCGAAGTGTGTAATAATATAAAGTACTAGTGAAGAGCTTCGTGCTTCATTAATGCTAATACATTGAAGCATGGTACTGTTAACTTCATATACCAGGCATTAACAAATGTATGACGAACAGAGGGGCCTCTGAAGTTGCTAGCTGAATACAGGTTATGAGGGGACCCGGATTACCATGAAACGGATAAACCTCTGACAGACCTATAATAAGGGGCATTTCAAAACAGCCCCTAAAAGTATATAAGCAAGAGGTTACCTATACTATTCTTTAATAAGTTAACACTTCAACCTACTCTTCAACATAATTTGTGATTTAAATCAATCCCTCTTTAGCTTAAGCTGACCAAATGGATAATACCTTGTTTTTGCAATTGTGACAGGCGTTTATTATCGCATGGTTTCTCGTTACCTAACAAGCAACAAACTTGCGTCATGTTATCACTCGAGGGGCTGTGAATTCTACTTGGATACTAGCGTTGCAGTTCTCTATTTAGCTCGCTACAGAACAACAACCAATCGACGGAAAGACGTCAGTTTACATTTGAGTTATCAATCTATTAGTCATTTCTACAAGCATACAAAAATATCGAGAGAGCAGTGTAACGACCAGCGTTGTACATCATGTACATAATCATGTTAGTATGAGACTCTATATAAGGTTTCAGCTCCCAAGCTTAGTCGTGAATTGCTTCATCCTCTGAGACAGCTATACGAAAGCAAGGCAACCGAGGGGAAGCAAGATCTGCAACTATTCGGCAGTGCTATTCAGAACATATAATCTGTAGATCTCCTGCCCTGATTGAAAGAGGGGAAGTCCTTCATGGTCCCTTTGACGCCCTGGATTTCTTCAATTCAAATATCCTCCCAAGTCCTGGTTACACTGCAACGAAACGTAGCCACACGGGCACAGCAAACCCGACTATCAAATAGAGTCATCTCCATCTTGCTAGCCACTGGGGCTACCCATCAGGTAAACGGCCGCGAATTAAATCGTTAGGCATCATTTAACAGTCTCTGCAATAATCCCCGGATATAATCGTCCGTCTCATATATATTCCCAGGATAGGCAGACGCGTCCTTCATCATACCCACCCGTACTTCTTCAAATACTTGCGGTAGCTCGGGCCGCTGAGCGTCGACGTTATTCAGGGTTCTTACCAGGAGATCCCGTAGGTCAGGGTCCAGGCGAGGAAATGGATCAACCCCGTTGTTCGGTAAGATCAAGCCTGCCTTTGTTACAATCCCGTTATGATTTGTTATTCTGACCTGTCCACGCAGTGCCCGATCCACAACTATCAAATACATCATTACCTGCAATCGATTCTGTCAGTAAACCATTTGGACAAGCGTTTCAAGTTACTCGCTTACCATAGAAATCCCGTACATATTTGCCAGCTGGGCGTAATAAGCATTAGGAGCCCACGTAGCTATTCCGAAGTCGATCATTACTAATTTGGGTACTAGTTGGTCTTTCAAGGGATTCAAAAATTAGCAAATAACCATTCTGATTAAAGCATCCTGCAGCTAAGGACCCTAGTTCAGAATCTATCTACCTTTCCAAACCCTCCACGAGGTGAATAAGGAAAAGCATTAAATAACGTACGCTCTGGGACTGTGGGTTCACTGTCGGCGATCATCAGGTTTCTAGCGGCAATATCACGATGTTCAAGCGGAAAATGGTCCTCTCCGGCGGGTTGAAGCGTTTCTAACTCTAAAGGTCCACCCTTAAAGTTTTCCTTCTCGTGAGTCAATCCAACACAAGCCCTTGTCACTAGCTATAGTCAGCAAGGATACTCATAGTTTATCAAAACTAAAAGGAGAAAGAAAGCCATCTTACGGCAGTAGAACCAGCTCCAAAGAACACGGTTCGGTAGCTGAATACGCCTCGCGTAGATCTTCTGTTTGAGTGATGCAAGCGAACCATTTTCTATGTATTCTAATATAAGTGCTGGGCCGCGCCTTAAATGCAAGATTTTGAATATGTTTTCTGGAGGGTTCTCAATCATCCCTAGCATGCGCCTTGCAATAGCTGCGATTCTCCCAGCTCTCGGTCGGGTGTACACAACATCCTCAATAGCATCTATAAGTTGCCCAATATGGGCATGGCCGCGTAACGCCTTGACGGAAACTTTGGTTAACACAACGCGCGCAGCCACAGGTAGAATTCTGCCTCACCCGGAGCGAATCCATCTCATTTATCAAGTCTCTTTGACCTTCGTCTTGTCGTATTGACCGCTTGAGAACCACTCTCTTGGGGCGACGAGCAAAATAAGATTTATTCCTTATCAACATGGTTATTCCATAAGCGCCGTTGCCCAAAGTCCTTTCAAATTCCCAGAGTTTCGAAGTTGAAAATGCATTTTTTGTCTCCCGCGCTGTTCTTTCCGCTAATAGTCTAGTTTCCTCCACTATCTGATTGAACTCGCCCGGGCCTTCCTGAGGTGGAAACATGGCTGCACCCCCGAACTGATCTGGTCCAGGCGAAGGCGGCTGGTTAGGTGGGGGCGGCATGTTCGGTATGGACAATGGACCTGGGAACGCCGCTGGGTACGACATGGGCTCGTCGCCCATGAACGAATCTGAATCTGCCATTGCTCCGTCAGGCTGATTTAGACGTGACAATCGAGAACATTAAATGGTATAACCTGTGCATTTGCAAGACTTGATTATCTTAGGTATATTGTGTGTACTAAATATCAATGCTTGCCGTTTCCGGTAAGATAGAATTAATACCGCTTTGTCCCCCACCATGACAAAAGGCCAGAGCCAAAGAATCGATTATCTTGACCGGCGATAAGAAAAGTTTATAATCGTTTTTCTATCGTGCTACTAGTTTCAACTTTCTCACAAATTCCTAGCCTGCTTTGCGGCGTTAGGTCGAGGAGAATAACTTAGAGGGTTCAAGCTAAGAAATAAAGCCGGCAAACATCTGGTTGTGCTACCTCTGGATAGATATGCTGTCGAAACCGATTGATAGTATTCTCTCCTGTTGATATTCTTTGCTCAAAATTTGAATCTATACCAATAATATCAAATATTACGCTTAAACTATGAACTCGACACCGTTGCTACTCCAAGATCCTGGCCGGTTTAGGACACGAGTGCAACTGTCGAGATTAACGAAAATGAGTGAGCGGTTTCAAGCTGTGGCCCTTGTGAGTTCACCGAAGGCACCGACGCTCTCCTACCTTTACCTATTGAGATTCGACCACAACCAATTACCGAGATGGAACCTTCACACATACGCCATGTTCTCAACTCAAGCATATACGCGAGTCAGATCGATGTCTGTCTTCGAATCATTGAAGTAGCTAGCGTTTGCATGGTATTCACTCACGTATGCTTAATAGCATCTGTCCATCATTTGGCCCCAGAGAAAATTTCGATACATCACTCTACAGACTTTGACCGGCTCTTTGAGTCGGCCTCAGATCATAACCCGCTTGCCTCGACTTGCTTGGGAACTATGTAGCTGAAGTATCCTGTGTGGGTACTTAGTACATTCAGATAAGTCCGTTGATCAATCAGACAGCACTTTCCGAGGTATGCAGCCTCGGCGGCCATATCGGCGATAGGGGATTAATGCAGCATCCCACATAGCTCCTTTGTGTCGGTGATAGGGAGTTCCCTACCCATTACATAGGCCAAGACAAGCTTATCAGGTTGTTTGTTATACATAGAGGCAATTATGTGAAAGTACTCTTCCCGGTCGTCCTAATACAGTCTCATGATGCGCGCGGTTCATGCTATGCATGCAGTCGAGTGTACGTGGGAAAAGCTTGATGGTAGCTGGGTGAGATGACGTGTTGATGGTCTACATGCACCTGTCTTGTAGACATCTACCTAGGTAGAAATCGTCAATACTATCTAAAAATATAGATACTTATCATGCGAACAGAATCTCTCGACTATTTATTAAGCTTCGTCTCGACGACACCTCCTTGAGAGAAACGAGAAAAAAGTATCAATTACAGCCAAACTCGGCCTTTGCCCATAACTATCCATCAAGCGACAAACGAGACAAGATCAGAATCGTCCATCTCAACACAAAAATATGTCTTCACGAGTCTGGCTTATCACAGGAGCTTCCGGTGGCTTTGGCCTTGAGTTGGCCAAGGTCGCGGCAAGCCGAGGTGAACGCGTCATCGCGGCCTCACGCTCGCCTCACAAACTAGCAGGTCTCCCTGGCATCACCGCCGTCCGCCTAGACCACAACGAGCCTCTATCACAGGTCCAAGCTGCCATAAAAGATATCGTCGACATCTTTGGTACCGTTGACGTGGTCGTCAACAACGCTGCCTACGTGCAAACTGGCACAGTAGAGGAGGCCACCCCCGAAGAGACACAAAACCAGTTCCAAGCTAATGTTTTTGGCCCTATCAATGTTTACCGCGCCATTCTGCCATACCTACGCTCTAGAGGCTCGGGGACCCTCATCACAGTTGGTTCCATGGCGGCGTGGTTTAGTATGAATAGCTGCAATCTATACAACGCTTCCAAAGCCGCACTCCGCTTGCTGGTCATCGGCTTGGCCGAGGAAGTGAAGCCGTTCGGCATCAAGCACTGCCTCGTCGAGCCGGGATTCTTCCGCACGGACCTACTCAAGCCCGACTCCAACTTTGGAAAGACTGCGTCCGAGATCCGGATCCCCGACTACGCCGAGGTCAACAGAAACGCCGATGATGCGTTCGCCAACTTTAATGGCACGCAGCTGGGCAATCCCACCAAGGGTGCGGAGATCATATACGATGTCGCCACGTCGTCGGGCGTCGCGGCTGGGCGAGACCTCCCCGGTTTATTACCACTAGGTAGCGATGGGGTCGCCACAATCACGAAGTGCGCCAAGTCAACAGTCGCTGAAGTCGAGGCGTGGGCGGATGTCGCCGTGCAGAGCGATTATCCATCCTGAGGAAGGGGACGGTATATGAGTTCACACAATCAGTATTGGCCAGTTTACTTCTCTTTGCTAGGCCTGGAAGGGAGGAGAAGAACGAGAGGAGCGTCGTGTTTTCCTTGGGTAGTTTAGCAGCTGAAAAGATAGGGCATTGTTGTAGCTGGCTGGGCTTTTAATGAAAAGGGATCAAATTAACTCTATGAGCTTCTAATTCGTGCGATGGTATCTGCTTGCCGATATGTTGAACCACGGACCGTTGCAAAGAAAATTGTGTTGACCTCAAAAAAGGGAGCATTGGGCAAAACGAGAGTGAGCGCTTGCTAGGTAGCGTCAATGAACACGACCAGAAGCAAGTATACTTACTAAGACGTCTTTATTAAGCAAGTACCCTTGTATACAAGAACTATTATTAGGCACACCTAGCACCTGTTTTCTGGTAGTATAACATTATATAAGTATCTTGTCAGTTCCAACTTCAGGCTCTGCTCTAACATCGCCTTTGAGGATGGACATCACAGGCACGCAGTAAAGCTGGTTTTCGTCTAAGTAGTCCTAATCGCAGCTCAAATGAGACACTTAAAGAGAATAGGGTATGGTACTGTGCGTAAGTAAATAGGGCAGTTCGTTGTGGGGCGGAATTACAGGCAGGGATGTGTCACTGCGGGCGGTCGCAGGTCCTGTGACCGCACTACAACGATTGGTTCTAAGAGGCTACAGTGGTGTAGCAGGGAAACGGGTCGGTCCAATGACAAGTTACCGCGCGTCTGTCCGCTGCAGCCAGCCGAAACACTAGGTTGGGCATCTCGAGAGACATCGACCAGCGCTTAACCAATTTCCCGAATGTTCATGTCTTCGCGTGGCTGCCAAGTGGTCGGGACAACTGGGATCGATGCTCTCGGATTGGTCGATTGCCAGCTACTGAACGGTCACGTCTATACACGTCGAGCCACGATGTCCTCTCAACGGGCCGCAATCTTAACTTCCGACGCAAGGAAGGACACCGCAAGGGACGGAGAGAGAGTCTCCTAGTTTAATCTCTCAGCTCTCAGCTCTCCCAAAGGAACCTCTTGTCTGCATACAAGATGCCAGCTCTTCCCTCCCGCCTCATCGATCTGCCAAGATCTTCACTCTTGTATTTGGTTCTCCCTCGTTCTAGCCCTGGTGGTTGATCATTCAGCGTCTACCTATTGTCTATTGCCCTTTCTTCCCAGTGCCCTTCTCTTTTGTTCACTGTAGGGTTTGTGACTCGCACGCTCATTGTCTACCGGACCCTAGAATATTGGTGCTATTGTCTCCCTTTAATTTACTGTCTGCCTCTTTTCGCGTCTCGTCGCCTCTTTGTCGCCTCATCGAAGTAATATGAATTGCTGATGCGCCATTCCTCGCGAGCCTTAACTTCTGCACTTCTACTCCGCCAACAGCTTTTTCTCGTTTTCCTTCGTTATTTTCCTTTCTTCTCTCATCCATGAGAAAATACCAATCCTTATTTTTCAAAATGCGAATATCATTTCTCTTCTTAGATATCCTATGGCTGTCGGGAGCCTCGGCGGCCGGACCGCTGAGGCGGGGTGATAGGTACGTATCAGGCTTGAACAGTCAGTCCGTCCGAAGTAAAAGTCATTGACTAACATCAAACAGGATAAGACAACATGGTAGACAAAATGGCGTGGTTACACAGCCGTGGGTGCTCAAGAGGTTTACCAACTCGACGGCGACCGTCTCGTCGTTGCCGGCACAGTCATCCACTTCCATGACATTAGGAGACTCATCAGTACCAACTTTCTCAACTCAATCTCTAACTGTCTCTCTTACCTCGACAATAACATCTGCTACCACTACACCTTCACAACCAACAGATTCAGGCTCTAGCTCCAATACAGTGCCAACCTCGTCTACATCCATCTCTCGGTCATTCACTCTAATAGAGAGCAGTAGCACGAGTCCAGGAGGAATATCAACCATTCCTGTGGTCAGCATCTTCCCATCCTCGACTATAACTGTCGGGCCGTTCACCACATCAGGGTCGGGAATGGGCAGCTCGCAAGTGGCCGCAACGACACCTAGCTCTTCAACGGATTCACCTACAGGATCTGGGACGCCTTCTACTACCTCCTCTGTCCCAATTGCGACGAGTAGTAGCCTACCGACTCCTTCGCCATTTCTACCTTCTTCCAGCTCAGTCGGGTCGGGAACCAAATCGAGCGTCAGCTCAACAGCAAGTCAGCTTACTAGTTCGGGTGCCGCGTCCTCAACGCCAAATATTTCCAGCACGCCCTCACCAACGGGCACATCAATAGTTGAGTCGGGTCAAAGTAGCACTCCGATAGCCGTTTCGCTCACCTCGACGATGGACTTCGCCTCACCTACTGGGACACCGAATATCGCGGTACCCACTCTCATCTCTTCCGCCCCTCCATCAAGCACGACCGTGTCGCCCGACGTCTACGCCTCTAATGTTGCACAAGCTAAGGCCTATAATAATCTCTTCTCAACCTTGAATGAGCAGTCTGCTTGTGTAGTCGGCCAGGTCGCCTGCATCAAGGGTAATATTGGACAGTGTTCTGGTGCTGGTACCTTTGATATAATACCTTGCAACTCTGGCTTGACATGTTCCGCCGTGCCAATGAATACGACTGCTGGTGTCCAGGTCGGATGCCGTGATGACGGCCCTTCTCAGGAAGTGTCTGCCACACTTTCGAGCTCTGTTATTGCTACATCAACTCCTAGTAGTTCAGCTGTTCAGACTACAATCACCGTCACACCGACCGTGACCCATACAAGCGAAACTTTAGTCGCGCCGAGCTCCTCTACACCAATATCACTACCTATAACGACAACTTCCTCCGAAATAGAATCGCCAACGCCTTCGAGTTCAGCTGTGCCATCATCAACTACGACTTCTAGCACTATGAGCAGCCCTACGGCTACCACACTCGTCACCGTGACGCGCCCGGCTAACTCAGAAACCGTCCCAAGTTTCATCACATCAACAATCATCGTAACCCCCTCTGTGTCTTCGACCATCTTGTCGACGTCATCCCAACCAGCCACAACTCCTACTATTCCTGACCCCGACGGTACACCCACTGGCGTAGATATTATCCCGGTAACGCCTACTTCCAACCCTGACGGTCACGACGACGGCAGTAATGGGAATCAGCTGGTAGTGTTGACCAGTATGACGTCGATTGACGTTTCTCCCATTGCTACACCTGGGCCCGTTACAGTGACCGTTACCGAGAAAGAGATTGTAACGACAACAACGACGACGACGGACATACTTACTGTTACAGTAACCCTGGCTCCTTAATCTAGGTCAATGGCGGATTGAGGTTGACGACCAACCATGGTACCTTAGGTCACCTGGATTTTAACCGACTCTTTAATTGTTTTATATTCTTTGTTGCTCATCTTAGCGTTGGAGTTGTGAGGCATCATGTTAGTTTGTATGGTCTTCGGTGCCCATTGGTACAACTATAGGCCATAGCAATTTGCTCTCAAAATATACCCTTGTAATACCCTAGTCGGCAGGAATCATTCTTATATAAGTCCTATCCAAGCTTAAGAAACTTTTTTGAAGATTGCCCACACTAGTGCTATAATGTACACCACAGAAGTCGGAGCGACAAGACTCCACCAATGTGCCGTAGCCCCTCAGACAACACTACCTTAACCATCAACAACATAACCCAATAAAATTGAGAAGAGTAGAACAAAGAATCAATGATTGAAATGAAACATAAGGTTTCCTCTTTTACGGTATATTTTGAAGCGTATTTCAAAGTACACTATAATATAGCTTACAACAAATGATTTAAGCGTATGGCAGGGGTAGTCAGACGGCACTGGCCGATGACTTGCCAAACGCTTGCAAACGTCTATCCCTATCAGCTCATGCAAGCCTTGGCGATGCTGATCACTTGTGGTCCACGCCAAGGGCACTTGATAGTGACTGATTACTGTAAATAGTTTCTCGACGGAGTGAATGTGCCTCATCTCACTAAAAAGCTAAGCGATTTTCAGGGGTGGCTGGCTGCAAAGATGGCAACTTTAATACCGAATAGCGACTAGCGATTGTATGTGAAACCGACATGGGATCACTTATCGCAACGATAAAGAATGTGGCTTACCTGCCTATCTTTCTATGTAAGAAGGACCACGTCATTTACGCCTGAGTGTAACGTGTACTGACTGTACGACGTAGATATCATAGGTGCCGTCGCCTGATCTACTCTTTCTAGCACTGGCTTTGTGTTTCTCTGTTCTAGGTAAAAGATGACGTTCAAGAAAGATGACGCGCTCAGCTTGGCAGAAGGGCTGGAAAGCCTCCTTGAGGACTTCAACCCCGAGACACTCGACTATTCAACTCGCCGTCGGCTGAGTGAGGCGGCTCGTAGGCTTTCTCTTGCCACCGAGGCGCCGGGAGATACGGTCCACAGGATTGCTCATTCGGTACATCAGCGAACGAACCTCTTTTCTTATCGCTATACTTTAGTTCAAAGCATATCTCATTGAGAAAACCGGGTGCTTTGTTGTTCTGACTTTGCGTGTTCCTTCAGTCATTTCAGCTGCCCCTCGCGTTGATAGGCGTTGAGACGGGCCTATTCGATATTTTGTCAGACCTAAAAGATGCCGGGGCTACTAATGCCGAGCTCGCGGAGAAGACGAGCATAGATCCTTCTTTATTAAGTACAGTCTCGACATTATTCGTCAAAGTGTCACACATGATGGTTTCATCCGATAACACTGACTTCATATTACCCAGGGCGTCTACTACGGTACTACCAGTCCTTCGGCATCATCTCGCAATCCAGTGACACCGAATATGGTGCGAATAACATCACGCGAGCTCTGGTGTCTCTTGGGGGCCGCTCTGCTCTACCTTTCATGTGTGTAGCCATGAAGTCTCAAATCGCTCATCTCCTGTCAGAAGGGGGTTTCTTGAATTACGAACGGATCTAACTTGAGAGTCAGTTTTTCAACGGTAGCGCCAGCAATCAACACCATGCCCCAGTTTTTGCGAGAAAATAAATATGCGAATATGACCAGTCCCGCGCTTATCCCGTGGTATCAGAGCCACGACACCACGGAGCCCATCTTCAACTGGATCAATGAACGCCCAGAGGTACTGAAAAGCTTCATGGGGTGGATGGCGGGGCAGCGAGACGGACTGCCCACATTCCTCAGCGTTGTCGACTTCGATGCGGAATTCACCAAGGGAGCGGAGGCCTCAACCCCTGTGCTCGTCGATGTTGGGGGGTCGATGGGCCATCAGTGCATCGCGGTGAGGCGGAAATACCCAGAACTCGTAGGACGCGTCGTTCTGCAGGATCTCCCCGAGACTGTCGAGAAGGTGAAGGCAAACCCGCTCCCCGGGTTCCAGGGGATCGAGGTAATGGCGCATGATTTCTTCACGCCGCAGCCGCTTCCAGGTGCGTTTTCTTCATTGTTTCTCTTACATTTATGGGCTCTTTCATTCATGATACCATAAGTGAATGCTTTTAAAAAGAAGAAAAGAAAAAGTACTCGAGTGAAGATAGATAGGCTAAACCTCAATAATAGGGGCACGCGCCTACTACTTCCGCAATGTACTCCACGACTGGCCAGATGCCAAGTGCATCGAGATCCTACAAAACGTCAAGCCAGCCATGACGACCGAGTCGCGCATTCTGGTAGATGAGATGATCCTCCCGGAGAAAGACGCGCCGTGGAGAGCCACGCAGCAGGACTTCATCATGGGCGCGTGTGTGGCGGCGCAGGAGCGGTCCCATGGCGAATGGGTGAGGCTTTTCGAAAACGCCGGCTTCAGAATTGAGCGCATGTGGAAATATACCGAGGAGCTGTCTGATCATCTGATTGTGTTGGTGTCGAAGTAACTGTGTCGTGAATTGTGCATACCCGGTGCGTATATGCATAGACCATTTTCCTGTGCTCTTCGGTAGCTACGCAATCTGCAAATCGACCTTGTTGAGGTAACTCGTGTTGCTACAAGAGCCGTCTTCAATGGCTACTGCACGCGCACACTCGATGAGCGGCGCGCATGAGCATCTAGCTCGCCGCGTCCCCGTCACACATAGATGAGATTTTAAAATAGAAAGACGTCATTATAGAGTATTTGGCAAGGTACCCGATATGTGAGATCGGAAATGTGTGTTGTTGAGTGTCAAAGTCTCCCTATGTCCTAGTACAAAGTGCTCCAATGCCACTTCTATAACGTTCATATAGCCGGGACAAGTCTATGAATAAGATTCAGATCAGTTCGCGTAACAGTAATAGTCTTCACCTATCGCTATGACTGACGCTTCAAATGAGGTCCTGACACGAGGTCAACGCTAGTTAATGTATACTTACAGGTCTACATATTCCAGCTAGTATTTACACACGAACGTGTACCAAGGTATCTATAAAGAGAAAGTTACAGAAGAAGTCGAGGGCGAGGAAGGCACACAATAGAGGGCAAGCGGCTTCCTTTCAGCGACAGAGATGGATTTAGAAGGATATAAGTCTCGATAGGTATGCACTACCTTAATAGACGTTCCCAACTACGACCGACATAGTCGAGTAGTAAAGTAGTCGGCAGGATAAACCCCTGTGTCAGAGGCAGGGCCATGGGCATCAAGGGTTTTCCGGTCCAGGGATGTTGAGTATAGCTTAAGCCTTGAGATTCTTTTTTTGGCTCTTTCGAAGGTACGAGTTCGACTGTTGGCGGGGTTGCTCTTTCTCCTCTATTTTATAGGAAACAAACCCCCTACTACTCACCCTAATTAGTCAGTATAATCATTACAAACTATGTACATAAAGGTCGATGCTTGTTAGGTTTATCACCTTTACAGTCAAGTATTTAGCTCTGCGAATTTTACTACAGCCTAAACGTTACCTTTCTACGTTTTTATTATTGTTAACCCCCACCTCCCAACGAATAGGTCAGGATCTTTAGTTTTGATATGTTTAAGGCATTATGTGTCACTTCAAGATATCACCAACACAAAGTCCATGACATAACGACGCTCTATATTTAGCTATAATACATGAGAAGGTCATAATTGTATCAAGCCGCCAAAAGTTTACAGTTATCCAATCTGACTAAGGGCTAAAGACATGCTTGTTTTATGATATGGAGCTACTAATAAACGATGCCCAAGAGTACAGTTGCCTCACTGTCCCCATGCACCCCACCCACCAGACCCCGTAACTACCACGGTCATGTTCCACCCACTTGATATCAGGATGTGACCTTTCGATTTGACTCTTTGAGATGAAGCGTTTCAGTATTTCACTTAGCTAGCCTATGTAGAAAGATGGTTTACATTAGAAAAAGAGGTTCTCTTGAAGGAATGACATTTAAACCAGAATACAAGGAAGTTCTTGTTGTTTCTATCAGGGGTACCGCTTGTTTCATTGCAAGTTTAACTAGTAATACTTTTAGCACACCTTGTCACGAGCAGAATTAAAAATTAGAGGCGAAACAATTCGTCGCCAAGGGCTTCATTGTTGTCACGGAACGCTACAGCATAACCTTCGAAAACTAGAAGTATTAGACACGGGCCTACTACGGCCCACACGTCTATATATTAGCAGTGCAAACCTTGCTACGTAGATAGAGGTTTTCCTCCTTGTGCAATAATAACAAGTTAATACTGGAACTATCAGCAGTAAGAACTGTGACAAATGTTGAGTGCTTAGCTGAGAAAGGATGAGGTGTCGGTTGCTGGATGGGAAAGGGTTGGTAGAAGTCTTCATTAACAAATTTGGGTTGAGAATCTACATACAAGACTGGACGAGCCAATTTTGATTTCGGAAAATTCTCTAAATTTCATCTGATATAGGAGGCTAGGAGTTCTTAATTGGCTAGCTGTACTCCGTATTATCTTACGTGATACACAGGGACTCGATTCATGAATAGTGAACATGAACAACTATTCTTTAGAGCCCCTTAGAAAAGCCTACGGTCTATTTCGGTTAGAAGACTCCCTGCAGAATAGAATGCAAATAAATCTCCATCCGCAAAGAACCGAAACTCTGTACAGTGCTACATTACGCTACGATACTATCCCACCCTCTATCTTTATTGGATGAAACTTCCACTCAAGACCTCGAACCGTAGTAGACAGTTCAATATATAAAAAGTCACTCGTAAAGCCTTCACTAGCATGCTTTACAAAGAGGGCCGGTATGGTTCTCGCCTCTCAAGAATAGTTAACTCGACCAGTAATCCACACCCTGGCCGTGGTTGAACTAGGATCTTCAGGCGTCCGAGGGCCAAATTGTGCAAGTCGCATGGTGTCTTATATAGATAATACAATATGGAGTTCTCCAAGCCAGCGAATGCAGATAGTGTGAATATGTCAACTGCACGCAGTAAGTAAACTCATGAGTGAGGACTTTGATTTGGGTAGTGGAATCTACAAGCTGACTCCCTTTCCCTTTCCTCCCAAACCCTAATTCACTTAGTCAAGAATCGTAGATCTGTATTTCTATGGGTATTTCTAGAACAAAGTAGAAAGAGAGACTTATTCTCGGGGCCGGCAAGTCTATCGGCCACCGAAAATAGCCCGGGCTTGGCCTCGGGTTTAATCACCGACCCATCCCCTACCGATCGGGTTTTGCTAGTCTTATTCTCTTCCATTTCGTGCTAAAGCGAGACTTTGCCTTTTATAGTAAATGTTAAGTGGTGTCAAGCAAATCAAATTTTAGACGAGATCAAGTCGCAGTAATTATCGAGCGCCGTGTCCAAATTCGCCGGAGGATTGGACTCGGCAAACACATGACGTTGGAGGAAAATTGAGTGTCAAACCTCCCGCGCAATCCTGGTCTATGGAGAAAGCCTCATTCTAAGGGACGCGTCGAGGCGATTATTACTATGTAGCGTACAAGGATTATACCATAATCTCACTCCTTGGCGAGATACGTTTCCCCCCCGCGGGACCACGGGCTCCAACCATTGTATCGACAAGATGCAGATTCAAGCCTAAGTAGGTGGCGAAGCCGACGGTTCCACAGGTGTCAGAAAAATATCCATCCAACTATCCTTGTCAGATATGTAGATACTGTTATATTTGTTAAATCCAGTTGGGGGTTTGCTAGCTAGGGTCCTCCTTGGCAAGTATTTTTCTGAATATAAAACCATCCAACTCAGCCCCATGCATAGCCAACATCTCTACCACGCACATTACTTTACTCACCTCCAACCTTATACCAAATTTCTCCTTTTTGAAGCCTTTTTAGCCGATAATAATCATGTACGGCTCTAAGTTCCTGCTCGCCTTAGCCGCTCTTGCGGATGCGTCCCTGGCTCAGACGTTTCCCGACCCAGCGTGCTCCAGTTTGGCAAACGAGCTTCTGTTGGCCGCTCCTACAATTCCTGCCGCCGTCGCATCGGCTTTTGGTGGTCAAGGTGGGAGTCCGAGTGTTGATGGTCTCCTATCCCACCCCGACGCCTACGTGGAGCAGATTTGCGGGGTCGTCGGTTCATTGCCTTCCTCGATATTGCCTGAGTTCGCCATCTGGGGTTCATCTCTCCTCAATTATGCCAGTGTCGAGATCTCTTCGTACGACGCCGTCGTTACCAAATGCATTGCCACGGGTACTGCGGCTGCTTCTATAACTAGCTTCATCCACTCGATCGCCAGCGCGCCGGGAGCGCTTTGCCAGCCCACAAGTACGAGTACCCCCAGCGGAGGAAATGGCACGGCTCACATCACGCATTACTCAACGGCTACGCCTTACCCAACGGCGACACATTCAGGAAACGGCACCAGCCACACTGGCGTTCCCACCACCTCAATCCCCACTGCGGCTGCTGCCAGGCCCACTGGTGCCTTTGTCGGCGCTGCCGCTATCGGCGGTCTTCTTGGAGCCGTCGCTCTCCTATAAACTGCAGACAATCAAGCCGCTTCGACATCGTACGCCTACATTTTCTCTGTTTCAACAATATCAGGGCCATAAGCATTAAGCTTTTGTACTTGGGCCAAGCTCCCCTGGTAGTCTGGATCTATAATGGCTAAGCAGATGTGAGGCGTTAAGATGCTGTAAAATTTACTAGTTCTATGAAAGTCTAGAATTTAGTTTGTATAATTAATCTGATATCTTTGCTCGCACTCGTTCGGTAGTGTGATTGTCTATTTTTAACCCCCGTGCTTTGTTACGCTAAATCCAAGCTAAATCATGGTGACCCGTATATTAGTCTCTAAGGGTGGTTTTAGATTCCATACTATACAACTACCATATACTGTTGCTGGATGACTTCTCAACGCTATACTAGCTTGTATGGGAGTAAGACGTTCCCTCGTCAAGAACCCGCGCTAGATATCCGTAGGACTTTGGGTGAAGGCTATCTAGTGTATACACAATGGAGAGCTTTCTCATGCAAGTGGTACGCTTTGCTTACGACATATTTATCTACCTGAGAACGAGATACAGTACAAATTAGATTCTGAGCTAAGCATACCTAGCTAGGAACGCTTTACCAGTAGGCAGCAACCGTATATCGTACTATGTACAAATAATGACTTTGACATACTGTAAAGCGACTGCCTCCAACGACCTTCTTATCCTTTTCAGTCCGTTCTCTGGGCCAACTGACTGGAGGGAAGGGTCGTGGGAAAAACTGGATATCGAAAATACTACCTACTTATAAATATACCTCCTCTAGCCTCTCGGATGTTAGTTAGCGCAATACAACTACAGTTTGGTCAACGTAGCTGGAGAATCGCTAGAGGTACCATGTAAAAGATTAACAGTAACCCACCAACCGTTCCTAACTAGCCTGCAGGGAAAGATAAAGCTAGCCATCCGGAAATCCATGGCGGGTTTCTAGACGGCTTAGTACGAGCTTATTCTCAGTTTAGTACTTAGAATACAGTACAAGACAAGTCCTACGGTAACATATGAGAGGCTACAGGAGGTACATGCAGGTACTAGGTAGTTAGTTAGGCCATGTGGCTTTGCGGATCCCCTGTACTTGCAGCGTGCATGAGACCCCGGTACACAATAACCAAGGCATAGTATGTTTCAGCGAGGGTACAGCGAATTTAGCGCAGATATCCCTGAACAAACCTGGTACGCTTTCACTATGATATAAATGCCTTTGGATACCTTTCTCTTTACACATCTACTAATTTCTGTCGAGACCTGAGAGATGAAGTAACTTATACGACAGATGTCACTGGGATATTGTAAAACGGCAAGAGTTGCCTTCAAACTCTGAAAAACGAGTTAATAGCCGCATGAGGTGCTGGGTGCGTGCGAAACTCTAATTATTTAGTAGATGAATTTTTTGACAGAAATGCATAGCAACTAACACTCACCGTTGATCACAACAGTTTGCACTACTGCAGTACGCCAAAACTCTTCTTTGTTTCAGGCATTACTGTTATAAGTACACTCATACCTCATCTTAGATGTCGGGTGGCTCTGCCGAATGATACGCTCCAGCCAACCGAGAATGAACAATGACTGGTCCGAGGAATATCATCTTGTATATTACCCAGTTCATTATAAGTCACAGCTGCATACCTCGTTGCCCGCATGCATGTAGCTCAGCTCCACCCGACTCCGCCTATATACGCGTAATTACGAATATAAAACACTATCTAGCATTTGGAATTAGTAGAACATCGTAATCATAGGAAACATGCGGCCAAATTAGAGCAAACATAGGGCAATCACTCAATTACAGTATACTATATTTGACAGATTGGCCTTTTTAGGATTGGAAATGTTATGGCATATGTTGACTTGTAGTTGTGCTGTAAATCAACTCAATGAATATCTCCTTTAAATATTAAACTGCATCTTCTAGCTCAGTATCCCTAATAAAATTTCGTTGTACACGACCATTCTCAGCTACAGCGCGGCAATCGGCCATGCCGCTCTGCTTGTAACAAGACACAAGACTAACAAGGCAAGAAAACCGAGACTGCCTAGAAAGAAAAACGGCAGCCTAGGCCGAAGTCCTCCCAATCGCATGCTTGAAGAAAATGTCCACGCTGGAAATAGACTCGCACGTAAATATCCAATCCTTTCGACAATGCCAACGATTGTGACAATCTGTGAAGCTTGGTCAGGTTCGACAATATTGGAAATGAGTGAGCGGCATAGTGGACCAGTCCCTTTTAGCAACCTAAATTTAACAATTGCCATTGTGGTGAATGGTATCGGGGTTGACGGGAACTTATGGTAGTAACAGGAGTAGAACCACCCCCAGTCAAGCACTTATGCGTCTGGAAAACGCTGGAAAGCGGCATAAGAGACTCGAAAAAGCGCAAAATTGCAGCGCCTCGTCGCGTGTTGGTCATATCAAGGTCTAATAATGCAAGAATCAGCTTCATTCGTCTAACGTCGTCTAATTGGATTATGCTTACATTCTATGAACAAAATACGGCATTTTTTCATTGTTTCATTTTCTTGCTACTAAGCATTGGATGTTACCTAATGTGTTAGTTGTATCTTGACTATTTTCTAGTCATAATCGTGCTCTACGAACCTACTTACCTTAGCAATGCGGGTTGAAGGAACCGCCGGAGCTTTTGGACAACTCACCTCAATAGTGCGAAGAGTACTAGCCCCCGGGTTTTTGGCCGGGACATTGGTACTTGATTTCTCCCTTTGAACAGGCGTAATCGGTACGGCTTGGGCTGTTTGATAACCGCGCAACTCGACTTCTACAAATCCGTCATCACTAACATCGGAATGTAAGCTCCTAGTACCAGCTGCCCGCGCCGATAACTGCTCGTTGGTAGTACTCGCTGAGACCAAGTAAGCGCTATCAAGCTTGTTATGAGTGTGTCGCTCGCCAAGTTCGGGATCGAGATCATGCGGATATTTAGAATCAGCACGATAAAATAGTATGTATCCTATCAGTACCAATACACTCAGGCAGAGTATAAAATTAGCGACTACGCTGATAATCAGTACCGTATTATACCCCTCTATTGCATCACCCTCTGCTCTTGGCGTGATAGATCGAGTCGCACGGCCGTAGTGTACGAAACTGGGTGCCATAACGGAATGGATTGGAACTTATTCCTGTAATTAAATATTTATAGGAAAATATATTTAGATATAAGAGTAGTCGCTCGGAGGCTTCTTAGTGAATAAATTCGACGGCGATGATG
The DNA here is from genome assembly GCA_022495115.1 of Xylaria castorea. NCBI lineage: Eukaryota > Fungi > Ascomycota > Sordariomycetes > Xylariales > Xylariaceae > Xylaria > Xylaria castorea. The sequence goes on along the minus strand of MU382627.1, from coordinate 887,374 downwards.
ATGTTTTTTATTCAAAAAGTGCAGAGGATGAATGGCATCAATGGTTATATAGAGTGGGAACTAAGCCCCTTGGCGTAACAACAGTGCTTTGTGAGAAGTCACAGGTCGCTAAACTCGGTATATAAAGAGATTGTTTTCGTTACAATGATCCTTATATACAGTCGAATAAGCCATTATGATATAATTTCATTAGACTCCAACCTATGCTCATTACAAAGACAGAGTGACAAGGGGTACCGAAAGACAAAGATGCTGTCTGAACAGTATCCAATCAATACTCTAAACTGGTATTACTCTAATAATTTTGCTGTAGCCCGACAGTAGTAACCATATATCGAAGCCAGAATCATATGCATTTCAAAGTAGGAGAATATCGACTCTGAGTACAGAAAGATATAATAGCTTTGAAGCTCTACAGCAACATTAACGCATGTTTTTTTAATCATACTAGGTCGTGTAGGCAACAATATTCATTCTCTAAGAAACTCTAGGGATATTGGCAGCCGAGGGCGACTAATTATTTGAATTGTATAATTCTGCTGTTTAAGCCGCGTATTCTGGAACGCCTTCCTCCCTACGGGCCTCTCGGCTCATGACGAGACGCCCAGGCCAAATATCCGGCGCCGCTGGAGAAGAGCCCACCCCTCCAAACAACATCTTTGACGAGCCGCCTTCTCATGCACCGCATATGCATTATCTCAGATCGCTGAAGCTGTCATGCCGTATGGGATGTATCTCCATTCACATGCAAATTTGCGAAGCTGCCAATTGGGACCGGTTCATATTTGTGGCATTTGTATGAGAGAAGAATCAGCTAAGTCAGTAGAGTTGTAAGAACTACTGATCGAAACTAATTAGATGATTATGTACGTAGTATATATAGTAAGGAGAGATCTGTACACCTGCGGCTGAGATGGGCGTCTCAGATAAGCCATCCCATAAGGAACTTTGAGTGATTGGTTACGTATTCTTTACCTTCAGCAAGCCGCATACTTACAGAGTGATCCCTCGATGAAGGATGTAGGGAGTTATATGTTAACCTTGGCTGTCATCACATGAGATATTACTGTAGAAAGGTAACAAGGAAACACAATTCTAGTCTGCCCTCAGACACGATGAATATGTAAGTTGTAATAGAAGTCAACTATACCACGTACGACCACAGCCTCTAGAGAACTCGGGATGTCGCCCGCTCTCCCCATGGGGCCTATTTGGTTTAAATGTAACACGTCTGGCAACGTTTTGGCTATGGGGTTCCACAACTTGCTGACTAGGTAGGTAGTTATCCCAAGGGTAGCAACATAAAACAGTATTTAGTACTTTACGAAGAACGCTCAGTTAATTCCAATGTGGCCGAGTCCTGATATTTCATGCAATGCATCATACAGCAGCTTTGAACTTCAATTAAATCAGTTTAAAGCCAGGAATGGCTCTAACAGACTATTTTTATGACCGCCGAATTAGTAGTTGGGTCAGTGACGACCCGCGAATGAGGTCCTCGGTGTTGTACGTCTGTTATTTCGATATTATCTTTTACTCTATTATCACAGTGGTTAAAGCAATAATCAAGCACTACGTTAGAACCCAACTGCGTACAAATAAACTATACACCTTACCTACCTGCATCGCATTCATTGTGGCGTAACGCCCTCCATACCTGCTAGAGCTTATCGCAGTATCGGTCGCCGTTGTGATTCGCGACAGAAGGAAATATGGGTGTAGTGTGTGGGCCTACGATCGCCTTACTCATCAAGCATATCTGCTTAGACATCCTCTTATTCGAATATGTGCTCTGGAAGCCTGAGTTCTATATGGTGCAGTGACTCGATGTTTATCGCGATCATATGAAATGCAATCTATTCTCTAGCGGATGGTAGGTACCCTGAGAGCACGACATAGGAAGGATGCTCGTCTTTTAACGTCGTAGAAACACTGGAAAGATCCTGGTAGGCAGACGAGACCAAGCGTAGTGCAATCCGTGACCTAGTTGACATTCTTCTTAACGCGTGGTTGAAGTCAGGATGAATGACATAAGATCTAATTCTCTATAATAGCTTTGAGACTCTCCTACTATGTTCTGAGTATCCGTGGATTTGGGAGTAGATAGTTGTTCTTATTAGAGGAAGGGGAGTCATTGACATGGCATCCTCCCTTCTGGAGATGCAGTCCGCTCTGCTCCGAATATTATACAGTCGCCGTACGTCAACCACGCTCATTCCCCGGGATCGCGGCGCCTCTGTCAAATGGATACACACGTGATCAGCGCCATACCCGTCAAACCATCGACACTTGACGTCCAATGTTCTGCTCAAAACCAACTACACCTGGACTAGTAAAAATGCTTCCAAGTGTCAAGCCAGCGATATTCTTATGGTCATATCCGCCGTAAGAGATGCAGTCATCAACAGGACCCCTCTGAAAGAGAAACAGAAACATGCTTAACTTTGCCAGTTCGGACATGCTTTGATGTATATGGGACTTTTGGGTATCTCTATCCAATCTAACCTCACGTATAGATGTAAGATGTATGTACATAACTGAATAACTAATGCAGTTTCCCACTACGTTTGAGAGCGCTTCGTAACGGTACTGACTTGCCCGAGCTCAGCACCATCACTCACTGCTGTCTTCTTTTCAGTTCCATCGTTAGAGAACCACGTCTCCTGTGCTATAAACAATGGCGTTAATAATCTGATGTTCAGTAGTATGGAATGATAGGATCAAGTGACTCACCACTCCATAGTTCCGAATATAAGCCCCCCCGATCGATAAGTTCCTTGTGCGTGCCCTGCTCAGCAACCTTGCCTTCCTTCAACACGATGATGAGGTCGGCATCATAGATAGTTCGCAGGCGATGGGCGACGAAGACACTAGTTCTGGCCTTTTCTCGGAGGATGCTGTTGATGTTCTGCATAAGGGTTTGTTCTGTATGTGTGTCGAGCGCACTCGTGGCCTCGTCGAAGAAGAGGAGTGGAGGATCCTTGAGTAGCAGACGAGAAACAGCCAGCCGTTGCTTCTCTCCGCCACTAATCATCAATCCTCGCTCGCCAACTTTAGTGTCGTATCCCTGAGGCCAACCCGCTATTATATCATGTATGCGAGCGCGCCGTGCGGCTGCGACGACTTCTTCTTCCGGTGCAGACATCTTGCCATATCGAATGTTGTGTCCAACCGTATCATTGAATAGAGGGGTATCTTGAGGGACAACACCAATAGATTCCCGTAGTGAATCAAGTTTAACGTTGCGGATATCCTGGTCGTCGATCAGAATCTGGCCCGATTCTACGTCGTAGTAGCGGAATAGAAGGCGTAGAATCGTAGACTTTCCACAACCACTTGGTCCAACAATGGCAACTTTCTTGCCAGCCGGTATGGTCAAACTCAAGTCCTGTAGAATTGGGCGTTCTTTGACGTATCCGAATGTGACGTTTTCAAACTTGATTTGGCCCCCTTGAGAAAGAAGTAGGGATTTCGCGTCTGGGGCATCTTTGATAGAGACGTTCACTTTCTGTAGGTTAAAGAGAGTCTCCATATCCAACAAGGATTGCCTGAGCTCTCGATACACCGTCCCAAGGAAATTGAGGGGAACAGACAGTTGGAAGACCAGCTGGTTTATCATGACCAAGTCACCCACTGTCAAGGACCCGCTAGCCACGCCGTTTGCCCCAAGGTACATCATGCCAGTCAATGCGCTAGAGAAAATAATGCTCTGCCCGCTATTTAGTAACGCTAGAGACGTGGCTATCTTGATTGAACTTTTTTCGTAATCCCGAAGCGCCTTGTCGTACCGCGCAACCTCAAATTTCTCATTGTTGAAGTACTTGACAGCTTCGAAATTGATTAAGGAGTCAACTGCCACGGTTGAAGCCTTGTTGTCCGCAGCATTAGCCTGGCGTCGGAATTTGGTTCTCCAGGCAGTGGTCCAGATGGTAAAAGCCGTGTACGCAGACATGGTGGCGAGGGTGATGGCTGCGAAACTAGCGCCATATTGCCAAGTTAGGATACCGCATACCATACCAATTTCCAGGGCGGTGGGAACAATATGGAATACCATACTAGTCAATAGAAAGCTGATTCCCTTAGTGCCTCGGTCGATAGCTCTCGTAAGGCCACCAGTCTGCTTGGTCAGGTGAAAGTTCAGGTCGAGGCGGAGTAAATGGTCGAAGACGTCGCATGCGACTTTACGGATTGCTTTCTGGGCCACCGAAGCAAAGACGGCATTGCGGAGTTCCTGGAACACGGTAGCGCCGATCCTTGTCAAACCGTAGGCAAATATCATGCTTCCAGCGATCATTGCGGCAGTACCGCCAGTCGCGCCAACATCGATGTTCATAGCATCGACAATGTTTTTGAAATAGAACGGCACCTGTACGTTCAAGATCTTAGCTCCCACTAGCAGGATGACGGCTATGGAGACGCGGAGTTTCGTGTCCATACTACCCTTGCCTTTCGGCCACAGGTAGTGCGCCATCTGCTTCATTATTGCCCAGTCCGCCTTGCGCTGTTCCTGGACGCTCTTATCGTCAACGGCCAAGGGATCTTTCCGGGCGTTTTCCGGCTTCTTGTCGTCCTGCTTGCCATTGGCATAGGACCCAAAGGCCGCCTCTTTTGACGCATTGTTTAGTTTTGGATGTTGATGTTGGCCCGCCTGGGGCCGTTGAAAAAGGCATTGCGAGGTCGTGAGCACTCGTCGTATCGAGCCTCGGAGTGGCTGGGAAGGACTTAGAGGATGTGGGAGGAGACGATTGAAGGCTGGTTGATTTAGGCCAACGCAGACGGGACACGGGGGTTTTATCCGTGTCAAGCTTCTCGAGATCATCTTGGCTCTGTGGTGGAAGTGATCATGGCTGCCCACGGTCGAAGATGCGCTGGACACGGTCGCGGTGGCTAGTCGGAGGCTCGGCAATTGGATGAGATCGGAACACTAAGTTACGTCATGACCTACGGAGGTAGGTTAGGTACTGTAGCTAAGGACTCGTCGTTTAGAGATCGATGCCATATATACAAGCGCTCGGATGCCCCTGCGAGATATAGATAGATGAGCGTTGCATAACTCCCAAGACGGAGGGGGAAGTAGAGCGGGTACCTGCATATTATGTACTGGATTTAGGCGCGGCAATATTGCGATCCTGTGACAAGATGGCGTCTTTTTTGCTACCGTCGAAGCTCGGAGTTTAGAGCTTAGAGCTGTCGCTGGTTCGGCTTGGAGGGGTCCCGATCTCCAGTTTCCAGTCGGGGGCGTGTTGAGTCCCGATTGAGGCATGAGCCGCCGGCCCGTCCCAGATCTCCTAGCCACCTGTTGGCATTCTACATATTATTCAGAGTCGCGCTAAGAGCTGTCTGCCACCTGGGAGAGAGCCAGGCGGTTGAGAGCACTTCTTAAAGCCATGGCCATTTGGGTACACGTAGAATAGCAAGTAATAGTCTAACTAACAGCAATCAGAAGGAGGACAAGCTTAGAATCCTACCTTAAGGAATGGGTCCCAGGTCCTATTAGGGGTTCTGCCCGACTCCCGGGTGATTACCTGTATGTCAACCATGCGGTCTTCCCAGCAATTCAGTAATATCTGTTCTTAGTGCATATAAACTCTACTGAGTATCAACCAGATTATACCTACCTGCACCTACCTGGGTATCTAAGGTACCAAGGAAGATAACCAAGGTGTTGTAATGTGCATATGCACAGGGTTATCTATGATGCTTTTTAACACTGTCGAGTCCGTTTTCGGAGCACTTGGCATTTGCGATACGCCACCCGCATAGACCGACTTGAGCCTGAGATGCTATTACCAAAGGCGGTTTCGTTCACACATCTAGCAAAGGATAACTGCCCTCGATTGAAATAGCGTCCTGAAGAATAACACGAAAGGGAGCGATGAAGTAAGTAGATGTCGTCACGCTGCAGATCGCTAGCTGTCTTTCAAATGATTGGTTAAGGTAGGGTTATAAACAGACTCAGCGACGACACATCGCTACTCTAAGGTCATCTGTCGGCTGAGATCATAGTCCAATCTCATTCGAATGGGGCGGGCATTAAATGAAACGCGAGTCGACCACGTTGAAGATTGATATTCGATTATACGACGCCGCTCTTGGTCGATGGTGATCACGATGTGCAGCTGTATGATGTCGACTACTTCTTTCGTTGTACGTAAGCCAGCCAATCCTCGTGCCACCAGAGACTCACACTCGAGTTGGTAGGTAGACTCGATGACGGAAATGGCACAGAGACCGGCATGACAGGTTGAGGAGATTGGACCGGGTGCCTCAGGGGCATTTAAGTACTTGCTGAGAAAATGAGAAAAAGCCGGTCAAACCTGCTTACTCCTTATCGACCAGATGTGGCGAAGGCGATGTAGAGGTGAGCCTATTATAATTTATATATATATGGTACATAGTACCTACCCTCCTGCGCTGCCCCTGATCGGCTTTCCCCTAAACAAATAGCGGTGACAATGTGGCCGACTGCTGCTGGTCAGGCGAACGGGGCCTAGATCCACAATGGCCCGCCAATGCTCGCCTCACCGAGACCGTTCATTAGTCGCCAAACAGCCTCCTTGCAGGCGAGCAGGCTCCTGGCTTGCGCATCAGCTCCCGTATACCCCGTCGTGGAGCTGCATTGACGGTCCACGGTGGAGTTGCTGTCTCTCACGACCATTGACATCGCAGCCGACGCATATTGGTGGAGCCACGATGTTGGGCATCATCAACCAGCTGGCATTTCAGAATATGGTGCCAACCCGCTCGCCCCCCCCAGAGTAACTAGAACCTAGAGGGGTCACGGCCCCAGAGATTGTTAGATCGAATGTCTCATGACAGATATGGGACCGGGCTTCTCCTGCTAACAGCCTAGTCATCTTCGTAAAAGTCTTTCGAGGTTTTCGCCTACTCTTACGCTTCTTCTCCTCTTCTATCTTTCCCTCGTTCTCTGTCAAGATTTTCTGTCTCATCTGAGATGGGACGCCGCGATCGATCATCGCTCAGAAGTGACTCAGGTTATGGGGATGAATTGCCCGAGCTGGCACCACGCTGCCCTACCGACCACCCTCTGAGTAAGTCAACCCCTCTTCTTCGAGCCCACGAGCTTGAAGGCTTTGTCTCTATAAACCATGATGCTGACACCATAGTTAGCCCTCAAGGGATATGAAATTGGACCCGCGTCAAAACTCCACATAGGCGACGTAAGGGATGACCACCGAGACCAGATCGATCTGATACTAATTCGCATATTCTTAGGTTTTCGAGTTCCTCTGGGCCGACGCGGCCGAGTTTCAGTGGGAATGGAAATGCCTGGGCTACACCCGGTTCATCGTCCTACGCCATACTGAGGGTTTCCCTCACCACTGCGTTTGCATGTAAGTGTATTCACGCCAGCGATTTGATATATCTCATTATTCCCACTGCCACGGCCGAATTATGCAATCCTATCCCGTTCCACTACATACGGCTGACTCCATTCCCAAGACCAATCTCTACTGGTGGCCCGAGCAAGCACGAATTTGCGAAGCCAGGCATCGACAGCTTCCAGCAGGGATACATCTTCGCAAATGGGGATCCAAATCCTGGGTATGAGCAACCCAGGGGTGGGCCAAAGCTACAGTATTCGCCAATCGGAGTAGAGGTGCGTCCAGGCAGGATACGCCTAAAGGACGACTCGAGGGTCAACTACGCGGACATTATCCAGGTCGAGCACGATGCGAAAGTACTGGTTGTCGGCGATGTTGTGAAGTACTTCGACCGCGTCCGACGGAACGTCAACAAGGCCTTCATGCGACAGATACTCCGGACAGCGTTGGAGAAGTACCAGGCTGAGAAAGCCGCAGGCACCAACAGACCGGCGAGCATCATGGAGTCCGTGGATGGTGACCACGGTGGCGCTGAGTGTAGGCAAATTGTCATAGACCCCGACAGAATGGACACGTACACCTTGAACGAGGTGCCGACTGACGACGAGAGGGACGACCGGGTTGTGGAACAAGTCGTTGTGGTGAAGCCAACACCTCCGGAGGTACCGGAGAAACCAGAGAATATTCGGAGGTCATCTACGGGAAGGTCCTCCTTGGTGCCGTCAGAGGCCTCGGGACAGGCATCCGAAGAGCGACAAACGAAAGGCGAGACGCCGGAGGTTCGACACGGCGACTATGACCTTCGATCGATGCACAAGGTCGCGATGGCCGGGGTAAAACCATGACTCCTGATTTCGATCATTAAGAACTCACCCGAACTTGGAACCATGCTGCATGAAATTGGGCGTAAGGCGAAGTGGCAGAATCTCGGGAAACATTGCATTTTGGGAGAGTATCTACGCACGAGACCGCATCATCCACTCAAAGCGGTCATAGATCGGGGAGCCAAATAACGAACGACATGTTTTTTTCTTTTCTTTTTCGGAAATTGACGAGTAACGACACATTTTTTTTGGTTCAGCGAGCTACTTAACTAGCAATTGTTTAATGGACAATCTCCGCCTGGCAAGATACACACGATACACGGTGTTAGCGGCTTCAGGTGACGCGGTGAAATCATGCCGAAGGAATAAGATGTATTAGAAAGTGAGAATATTGTTCCAGATCACTGCTCGTCAGATTATTCATCAGATTGATATTTCAGCCGGATCCCCTTAGTTTTATCGGTCCCAGTCCGAATACGGTGGCTGCAGGAAGACTACCCCTCACGGCGGATGCTATGCCGATTACTTCATTACTTCTGTAATATTAGTTGTCTGCTCCCAACTATTTCGCAGCAGGGACATTGGGTTCGAGCAGCCGCCGGTATGAGAAACAGGGTGACGATCATATAGCACATAGGCCATCGTATACTATTAGAAGGGGTTTGCGTCCAGTGGTTAAATCCACAATGCCTAGATCAAGATGAGCAGTCGCAATGCGAGTACGAGCCATCCAGACAATATAGCCATCAGAAGATTCAGTCCCATCAGCACATAAGGTACCTACATCCTACTGCATCTGCTGTGTAACCCAACGTCGTTGGTTGCTGCATGTTCCATAAAGTCACCAGCCATGCCCCTCCTCAGCGATGTAACAACACGTCATCATATATCTTGACCTGAGAATAAGTAGTCTTTCCATGATGCATGTTAACTTCCCCGATAGAGCCACCAGCCAAGCCTCTCTGTAATGCGGAAAGACGCCACTATCTATTTTGTCTTGAGATAGTCTATTGGTGCTACATTTTCACATGCTTCGGAACTTTTGATCAAAATTATGGCAACTCAAGATTCTAACAACTCTATGGCGGCATATGCTGTCTCTATTCTTATCAGCTCTGTAAGACGATCCCGTTCTGCGAAACCCCCTACTTATTGAATATGTAGTTCGTCTTCTACGCCATCTACCTTGTACTATTGCACCCTTTGCATGAGTATCCAGGGCCATTCCTTGCCAAACTGACCGATTGGTATGCTGGTTCTCATGCTTTCGGCAAGACTCTTCATTTGATGATTCACAAGAACCATGTGAAATACGGTGAGAATACATATAGCCAGACTCAGAGCAACGGTATGATATCGGACTATGATTTTGACCGTGTACTTTCAGGGTCTGTGATTCGCCTGGCGCCAAATCGACTAGTCTTCAACACCGTTACAGCTCTGCATGGTGAGTCCCCTTCCAGATTCTTCATAAAACTTCATATTAGCTCTCGAAATCAGCTAATTTCAGGAGATATCTACAAGAATGACTGCGTGTCCAAGAGTTACACATATCGACCCAGCGGGGCGCGCACCACCGAAAATATTTTTACTACACAAGATAAGACGGTACATCGAGGTAAGCGCCGAATTGTCGGTGCCGCCCTGTCAGACCGTGCTACGAAGTCGCTCGAGCCTCTGGTGACGAGACAAGTGGACGTCTATCTAAAACGTCTCTTGGAATCATCACAAGCTTCAGAACTGGTCAATTTTACAGAGCGGGCAAGATGGCTTGCACTAGACATTATAGGCAACGTCAGCTTCGGCTACCACCTCGAGACACAAACGAAGGAGGAGAATCGCTTCGCGGCGAACGCTATAGCTTCCGGACTTTACCGAAGCAATATCATGCACCATCTTTACTACTTGTCGAGGATTCTATTGCATAAGATAACCGATACACTCGTTTTTCGTTATCGAGAGAAGTATTGGCGTCTGTTGGAGAAGATGATCGAATCTCGTGTCGCGCGGGGCAAAGATGGCGACCGCGATTTTTATTCTTTTATCTCCGAGTTGAGTGCAGAAGAAGGGAGTATTCGCCAGGGAGAGCTCTTCTCTGAGGCTACCGTCCTCATGGTAGCAGGTCAGTTATCTTTTGTTCATCTGTAACATCTGAGCCAGTACCTGAGCTGAAACTAGTCTGTAGGATCCGACACCACAGCCACCGCTCTAAGCGCGACTTTCTTCTACTTATCACGCAACCCTGAATGCTACGAGAAGCTATGTACCGAGATCCGATCCGCTTTTGCAAGCGGACAAGATATCAAGACCGGTCCCCAGCTCGCCGGTTGCCGCTATCTCCGCGCATGCCTGGATGAAGGTATGCGTATGTCACCACCGGTGCCAGGCACGCTGTGGCGAATACAGGACCCGAGTGACGAGCAACCTCTGGTGATAGACGGGCACGTAATGCCTAAAGGGACACTGATAGGGGTTAGCACATACGCAATTCATCACAACGAAGAGTACTTCCCAGATTCATTCGCTTTCAAGCCCGAGCGCTGGCTGGCGGCCGGAACGTCGTCAGAACAAGATGCTGCAGCGAAGCGTATGCATGACGCGTTTGCCGTCTTCTCGACGGGGTCTCGTTCTTGCGCCGGCAAAGCACTTGCTTACATGGAAAGTACCTTGGTTCTTGCCAAGACGCTGTGGTACTTCGACTTTGAGTCTGTGCCGGGAAAACTAGGGGATGTTGGGGGCGGGAGACTGGGTGGTCCTCCAGGCAGAAGTAGGCCAGATGAGTATCAACTGGGAGATATCTTCACAGCAAGTCACGACGGACCGTATTTGAAGTTCCGAACGCGTGGCGAACAATGGAGGGACCTTGAAAGCGCTGCCTACATCGATCAAAATATGTGAAACTATTACGATCTAGGTTTGCCCATTTCGGCGTCGTATATATGGCACATGCACTCAATAGCAAGGTAATTAATTCTCTTTAAGCCCCTCAATTTTTAGAGGCTCATCGTTCATATTGAAACGCATAATAGTCGTTGTCGCGCTTCTCAAGATTGCTTAGGATGGGATAGCATGAGCTTCGCGTCAACTGATGACCATATGCTCGCCACATAGCCGTAGTAGTACCCGGGGTCCTTCCGACTCAGAACTCAATAGTCAGATCCTGTTCATGTAAGGCGACCTTTGACAAGACTAACGCTATTGTAATATGAGGGGAAAGATTACCCCAATAACCCAGACTATAAGTAGAGTTGATGAGGACAAAAAAGGCGTTGCGCTATGTGTAGTAATAAGTACCTAGAAAGAGATATGGTGATTATCATAGTTAGCAGCGATTTGGAATGAAGTTACTATAGCTGTTGAGCACCGTGCAACAATTGATGGGACACAGTAGTGCCATGCCATCCTCCTAGCTAAATCTGGACATTGCAGACTATACATACTGTGCTACTATATAACGTCATAATATGGCCCAAGCTCTAGCATTTGAAACATGGCAGCTTAGAGATATTGGGACTTCAACTTCAACTTCAACGAGCCAATTAACCATCATCACACCAATAATACTCTACTTTCCACTATATATAGACTCGAATTTGCCAACTCCATATCTGAACATGGCATTCCGCGCTCTCCGTCGAGTACCCATGGCCGTTCCGCGCCCAATGGCAGCAGCGCGCTCATTCCACAGCACGCCGCGCGCCTTCGTGCAGGTCGGCGACGCCGTCCCGAGCATCGAGCTGCACGAGGCGTCGCCTGCTAACAAGGTGAACCTGGCCAAGGAGTACGGCAGCGGCATCGCCAATGGCGTCATCATCGGCGTCCCGGCCGCCTTTTCCGGCTCTTGCTCGCAGACGCACGTACCTAGCTACATCAACCACCCCAAGCTCGCCGATGCCGGCCAGGTGTTCGTTGTGAGCGTCAATGATGCGTTTGTGTATGTCTAATCTATTCCCAATTGTTTACTTGATGGGCGGAGATCCTCTCGTTAGACGTCAATTATAACCGACATGAAGCGAACACCTATCAACTAACCGATGAATAGCATGAAGGCCTGGGGCGATCAGCTTGATCCTACCAAGATGTCAGGTGTAAGTCTAGAGTAGAAAGGAATGTCGCTGCATACGAGATTCATTCTCACTCACAATGCTTCAGATCCGATTTCTGGCCGATCCCACAGGCGCCTTCACCAAGGCCTTGGATCTTGGTTTCGATGCTATACCTGTCTTCGGACATACGCGCGCCAAGCGCTACGCCCTCGTTGTTGAAGACAACAAGGTGAAGTCCGTACACGTCGAGCCCGACAACACCGGAACCGATGGTCAGTCATCCTCCTTGTTTGTAAAAGCTATTATGCTGATCTCTCCTTCAGTCTCGATGGCCGACAAAGTTCTGGGTTAAATACCTCTCAGCGCGCCTCAGAATCCCATGTGTGAGATGCATACCTTACAGCGTCACTAATGAGTCGGCAAAAGGGGGCCCAGCTTATGTCTAGCTACCTATCTACCTATGTCCTGATCATGTTGTGCATTAGATCGAGCTTGTATACTATCACAATGTTTCGAAATATACTACTACTAGTACTGCTAGAAGTTGCAGTGCAGATATCATCTGGCTACTTATGCTCGTGTTTTGACCCCACCCTTTTCAAGGGGGTTTAGACTAGAAGTAGCAATAGACGAGTTGATATATTCAGCAGTAGAACCCATCATCACAACCAAGACAAGAGCAGGTGCGCCGCGCGTTAATGCAGCCAGCCAAACTGGCGGGGCCGAGATGTGTAGCTACGACAACCTACAAGCTTTAATATACGTAGCCTCCGAAAGCACTGACAAGGGACCTCGAAGCCATCGCGCAGCACTGCCACGAAATACTTAGGTGGGCTCAGACAGACATCCTCTCCGAACAGGTAATAAACAGCCGCTAACCTCCCTCTCCTCAATGATCTATTCTATGCCTTTCAACTTCCACTTCTGCATCTCCTTACACACACACGAGACTGTTTGCAGGTAGGTAGCTCACATAGCCAGCGACCGATACATAGAGTTCAACCCCATCGTCCATTCCAAATACAAGAAGACCAATATTATTTAGGCGTCTTCTATTTCTCTTTAAGCAGCATATTTAGCGCAGGAACTGCCTGCCTAATTAAACCTTATTTCCATTCCATTGCATTTCAGGCGAATCAAAATATTTGTTGGGTACATCAGATCAACCATTTAGAGTACCAACGCCTGTGTTCTTAGCTTAGTACTTAGTCCTCCTCGAGAATAACACTGATATGATTTTTATATCACCGAATCCGAGGCTCATGCAGCAGTTAGTATTGACTAGTCCGATAAAAGTAGCCTTATGTAAAAGAAACAGTTCATCAATGCGCTAGTTATAAGCTGTTACAAATAAAAGCAAAAAAGGAAGAAACAAATGCTCATATTCACTCTTATAAATATCCCTTACTCCGGCCATGATGTCTCACGTCTACCCAGTATCTACTCGAGTACTTCATTATAGTGCAATTGTGGGCTTAACGGCGGCTGCCAGCAACATTCTTCAGGTCTACGTTAAAGGACCAGCGACCTAGAAAACATATATTAGTACCGAGCGGTGCAGTGGGGGGAGGATTTGGGTACCAACGCACCATTGGCAAGATTTTCAGCCGTGTCGTTGAGCAGGATCACGCGCCGTTTGTTGCAGTAGGCAGTCTTGTCCATTATGTCAACTTTTAGTTTAGAGTCGGCAAGCTCCGCTATAGGCTTCTCAAACATTTCGGAGAGTGCCTCGACGGCCAGTTCCAGATCCTTTTGGTTGTCCTCAAAGATTTCGGTGAGATTGTTGCGGGCAAGATAAAACGCAAACGCATACGTCCACTTCAGAGTCTGCCGACACGTCTGCAGAGCCTGAGAAGCCGTGTTTAAGTACTGGACTTCGATCCAGGACATGCCGGACGCTGTTTGCAATTGCACCATCTTTTTCTCTGTCTTCTGATAGATATCCTTGTCCAGGCGAGCCGATTGTTCATGATTTGCATAGCGGTTGTAATAGTGTAGGTATCGCTCCAGGGAAACCCGCGACTTTGCTTGAGCGTCCCTAGCATCCGTACCGCTCTTCTCCTCGAATCGGTTACAATTGTACCAGCTAGTACCGTGTTCCGACCATAACCCCATGCACATCCAACAAAACTCGTGCTTACACTTCCTACAGGTCATATGATTGCAGCCACCATTCTTCTCGATCGTTGAATTGCATTTTGGACATTCCTTTGTGTTCGCGGATATCCAGTTGGCAGTCTCGCTGTCGTCAGCACACTTCTTCAACCATCTCTTGACAAGCTCGCAGGGAGCTGGCTGATGATCGCTGAGAATGCAACCAAAGCAGAAGCGGTAGCCGCAGTAGCATACGACAGCCGGAACGACCTTGTCCAAATCCTTCTTCTTAATAGCGCACTCGACAGCGTTGGTGCAGTCAGGTGCCGGGCACCATTTTAACGTATCCTTATCCTCCACGAAGGTGCGGTTGAGCAGCTCTCGATAACGATCCCTCAGGTCACTGGTCACTAAATAATCTAATGAGCGTGAATCGATGATCCTATGACACCCGTCTGCAGGGCATTGAATTCGGGCCGCTTCGCCCTCTTCACGTATCTTCTGTGCTAAGTATTGCCGGTAGCAATCCACGCAGTATCGATGACCACATCTTAAGGCGAAGGTAAGAAGACCCTCCTCGTCCTCACAACAGATGTCGCAGATGAATCCAGACACTGCTTCTAATTTCGGTGGTTCTGAGGTATTTGGCCCTAAGCCTGCAGCCTCCATAGTCCTTGTTGCACTCTCCATACAGTCGTCAATCAGTCGTTCCTTGTTCCAGCGAAAATAGCGAAGCAATATAGCGGTGTCCTCTGTCCCCAGTTCCAAAATCAGGTTGACTTCATCAATCATCTCATCTTGTTGGTGTTGAATGTCGTTAGGATCATAAACTTTGAAGCTGACGTCAAAAGCCGCACCCTTCTTCCTGTCGGACTTGTATAAGGTAACATTCGGATCGTCGTCGGGCTGATCATCGAAGGCATCGAAATCTAAAGAATCTCGTTGGTCAACCCAAGACTTGAAGAAAGAAAAGTATGAATGCTATGAGATATGGGGATACATCTCGGCTCACGTGAAGAACATGGCCAGATGGTGGAGGGGGCGATGGGGAGTAGAATGAGAGTTAGGAACAGGGCGGATGTACACACCTTCATCGGCAGCGGACACATCGTCGTTGTCGGTATCGTCCTGCATCATGTCGTCATCACTCGACATGTTAGACACGAAGTCCTCATCGGAGTCCATGCCTGTGACGGGAGTTGGAGGGGCTGCTGAGGCGAGGACTCGCTTGTTGGGTAGGGTGTCGGGGGAGGAAGAAGATGCCGTCGCCTCAGCGGCCTTTCGCTTTCTCGTTATGGGAGGAATCGTGTCGTCGGGAGAGGGGGCCGTGAAGAGGCTCGCCGATTGCGAGCCGCGGTGATATTCGAGGGCGTGAGGGCCTGTTATCCGGACAAGACGGCGGGTGGGATGGTGGCAAAAGGGAGACGGCAAGCAAGTTGTCTCTTACTGTCGAGTTGAGGCCGTCCAACAGGAGGATGTAGTGAGCGAGATCTAGACGGCCAGGTTTGTATTTTATAGAGTAGGATTCTGAGCTGAAGTTGCCCTGTCTTGAGTGACAAAAACCCAACTATGCCAGGAATGCACGACAACGACCGAGGCGGCAAGGAGAAGGGGGAGGGAAGTCGTGGTTACTACAGTGATAACACGCTGACGGCGGAGTAGGCGTAGGGGGGGTGTGACAGCGAGTGGCGGATGGTGGTGGTGGATGGTGGGATGATGGTCTATAAGATGTGAGGAACGATGCTGCTGTGATGTATGCAATACGATATAATACGCCGATACAAGGGAGAAATATAAGAATGAAGGAGGAACGGGAAAGAGATGTACAAAACAAGGCTGCTTGTTACAGCATTCGCGAACAAATGCAACCGCCGATGATGACTGTAGTGTGTTAGTAGTGTATTAGTAGTGTAGATAGATAGAGAGAGTGGGATGGGTGTGTGACCTGTTTGGTGCAGGCAGCCTGCACCCTGAATCGGATGCCTTAGGTATCTACATAATCTACCAGGTAGGTACATGCCTACAGTACTGTATTTAGTACATATATGTAGGTAGCAGGTCCGAGGCTAGGTAGGTACCTATACCAGGGGTGACTTGCTACCTATGTATGTACATACATAATGTAGACCACCTAAGCGTGCATGTGTTACTCCTTTCAGCGGTCCGCCAGCCGCCAGCCGCCAGCCGGTCGGAGGAACGGGGTTGTTACCGATGTGGGCAAGAGGGTGGTGCACTACTGCGTAGGTGGCACGCGGGAACGCCAGATGGCCGACTTTTGCTAGGTAGACTTTTGTCAGGCGGGCAGTCAAGCTAGTGTCAGATGCAGCCACTTAAATGTTGGGATGCTTGGTCCCTTCCGCCCCACATAAAGTGACGCAACAGCTCCGTTGGCAAAAGCTTCGTCCGGCAGGTCCGGATCATCCATATGGATACCAGTCGCCGCACTCTCTGAGATGCATATATGTATGAAGTCGACCAAGTTGCTTAAATTGAAAAAGTCCAAGATGGGCATCCCTGACCCAACCCTAACCGCTTCAAGTTTGGTGAGAGCGTGTATACCACTTGAATATATATTGCTTGCTACTTGCTCATCAACGTGGCAATCTTGGGATTATGGTGTACCATATAAAGTTTAAGATACAGGGTGCAATAGGAGCACCTACCAGATCATTGGAATATGAGTAGGTAGTATATGATTTACGAGCCCGAAATGATAAGCCAACACGTGCATTCCCGCTCAAGGATATTCCAATATATCCTTCGCAAGATATATGTAGGTTAGTGCCATCTACGTTTTCCAGCACATAAAATGCTGCAGCAGTAGAAGACAACGGTTCCTTCAAGGGTTCGGAGAAATTGATCACTTTCCGAGTACCTCAGCACTACGGTATTCTATATAAGCTGACACTGACCAAAACGCCACCGCTATGCCCATTTTCACAAACCCATATTTGCGCCATTTGCACACCGGCCAACACGCCCCAACACGCCATATTTCAGCTTAAAGCAAACATATACTGTGATAAGTTCAAGGTTTTACCCCTCGTCTTCTTCCTCGCCGGGTCCATGTTCTCTAACTCTGCCGCCAGTTCCAATTCTTCCGTCTCGCTCTCGGGCACTAAGAGATCCTCACTGCCAATAGGTCCATTCAGCAGTTCCAACTCTGTCACGTCAACTGGCGGTAGGGGTATAAAGGCTGGGTTGACCGGAATCGAGTCGAGGCTCATCCGGCTGAGACTGGAACGCTTTGGTGCTCGGGGAACCGCAAACTTTGACGTCGGCGATTCTCTGCCATGGCCGAGTGCCTTGCGTTCGAGTTGTTGCAATGGTGTGAGCCGTGGGGTTGTTGCCGGAGTTGTTCTGGTGGTAGATGCCTGTGATGCCTGACTTGAGTGGGCAGATAATGGTGTTAGGGATGTCAACGAGCTTCGAGTAGATGATATTGAGCCCTGTCTCCGTGGTAGCCTTGTTGGCTGCGAATCGCGGGGGTGCACGTTGGTAACATAAGCGAAGCGGCCAATGCTAGATCTTGGCGGTGTGTCCGGAACAGTAGTACCCAGTGGATCATGTACCGAGTCTGATATACCGACTGCTACAGCTGTTTCGCCTTCTTCAGGAGCGTCCGATTCATTCAGTTGCGATCGGTCATCCCCGAACACCGCAATACTTTTCCGATGATCCAGACGTTTAGACCACCCCTCTATTTCGGGAAGATCTTTCAATGCCTCCTCTACCGAGTCATCAGACAGAAGATAACCCTCGCTTTTTGTCACCGTTCGAGCTTTCGGACCTCCCGGTGAAAAGAATCTACTTTTTTCTTTCCCAGGACTCAGTCCTAACGCAGCATCGTCATCACAGAGGCGTGCCTTTTTTGATGGCCGAGGGTTAATCCCAGCCGCAGCGTTGTCAGTGTGATGAGAAGGCTTTGGTTCATGTCCAGTGGTTCTTCGACGTGAGCTTGACGCTAAAGCTCGTCCATCGCTGGTGAGTAAATCAGATACAGGTTCGGTTCGGCGACGCAGTGTGCGTGGCGAGCGCCCACCTCTGTTGATATAGGTACGAGACGGGCCTGCCGCTGTTGGTTCGGTGCTATCAATATATGGTCTTGGAAGTGGAAAGATGATTGGCTGAGTGCCTTCCCCGGTCGCTCTCTCAGGATTAACATGAAAACAATTTGCGTCCATTTCGGCTAGAGGTATGCGACCGTGATTCTTGAAATACGCATCGATCGGTTTTTTGGGCGTCTCTTGGGTGTTCTGTGACGGGATGGCGCTGTTGCGGTGCGCGGTAGATGCGGTGCGCTTCCTTGGGGATGGAAGCGTGGGGAGTATAATATCCTGTTTTGTTATGGGATTGGTATCTCCTGCTGCAATCCGTTGAGCAAGCTGGGGTTCTACAAAAGATCCGATAAAGGGGAGCTGGTCTGGGCTGAGGTTGGGCGGGAGAGTAGTAAGATTAACCAGTTGTTTAGATGTTGGGCAGAAAGCCCATTGGTACAAAAAGGTTTGCTCTGCTTGATGGAATAGCTTTTGGTAATCGACTGGAATGCGATGCTTGCCCTCAAACTGGAGTGTCCGTATAATCCGTTCGACTGTTTTGTGCTTTCGAAGCAATCGATGCGCTGTCTTCAACCCCAAACTAGGAATGCTATCGAGGTAATCACACCCACTCAAAATCGCCATATGTCTGAATAACCTGTCATCCCAGCCAATAAACGAGACTTCACGGCAAGCATTGAAGTCTCGGCGGTTGATCTCAACACACTGCCCATACTGATCTAGCTTTGTGATGAGTCGTTTAGCACCAAAGACCAGCAGATCCGAATCTTCTGAAATGATTCCACTGGTAATTCCCTGGCGTTCAAGGTAGACTAGTTGAGCGTCGGCTTCATACGGCGCTACGACGTAGGGCACATTTGCCTTCTTCAAAGCTTCAATAAGATGGCGAGCCATTTCAGGAGTGACATCAATAGCCTTTTGTAACTCCTGGTGAGCCTGCGAAGGCTTCCCTGCTTTGAGCAACTCCAAGCCCCGTTTTCTACCCTCTTCCCTACGTTTTGAGCGCGACGCCTCTGTGGTAGCTTTACTAGGCAGGAAATCGCCATCAAATACTAGGTAGGGGGTGACACCAAAGTGCTTTAGCATCCGAACACGGTTCATTGCAAAGTCGACATATCTGATATCAACAATGAGAAATGTGGTCTGCAAACGGTATTTCTAGCGTGTGTGGGTTTAGGGCTTACTTTTGAGTTGGCTTGCCCTGCGCAAGCTCGATGGCACATGCAATTGCACCACGATGTAACCAACCATAGGCATCAACCCCCAAGGTTTCGCCCGAGAATTTCTTCAATTCGGTAGGTCGATGTATCGACTTCAATAACGGTAATAATCCTTCTATTGATTAGTACGTCGATCAGCTGGAGCGCACATTGACGACCTACCTTGAATACCCATCTCGTAAAAAGGATTAGCGTTAATGGCGACCAAGTAGCCCCGATAGCCTCGATCAGATTATGGCCATCAGATAGCTAATCAATTGCCTATCAACCAAGTGACTAAGTAGCTCGAATTGAATTTCAAACAGCAATTGGGTTTGCGTCAGGGGGGCGTAGGAGCAGTGCTTCCAAAAGCGCGACGCAACAAGATGCGGTGAAGCAGTGATTCGGGCTATGGCTCAAGTAAACACGCCAAGATCAACACCGAAAGACCACGGAACCTGGGTTACAGGTATGTAGGCGGTCTATTAAACAGAGTACAAGTTGTAGAGGAGGGAAATACAAACAAGAAGCAGAGTTGTAACAACGAGCAATAGACAGCAAAGAATTAGAAGCCCTAAACACCCATCACGCCAATAGCTAGGGAGGAAGGCAGCACGCGGAGAGGGATCCAGCATCGAGGTCCGTCCTATAATCGATAAGACAAATGAGCGACGCGTCGTGGACCGCGCCTTGCCCCCCCCAGTCTGATTTCCAGAGCAACGTGGGGTAGACAGACCTCACACCTGAGACCCACTCCGACTTTTAGATACTACCTTACCTACCTACACCCATAAGTTAAATATACTCGATAAGAGTCAAGATCTGTTAGGTACGTAAGGGGCTATTGTTGCATTGCCCACTCAGATTTCACAGTGTCAATACTTTTCCCGGGGCACGCTACATGTATGATAGAATGCAATTTTCACCCCACCAAACCAGTCCCAGGCTCATACCTATGCTCTGGCATGTAAAGACCGTATCCCACCGGGAAAGCATACCATACCTTTTCATTCCCTCTTGGTTTAAACTCCATTTCCATCTTAACCCGTTCCACTATGCCTAAAACTTTGGAACGCACGCGCAAAGCTATCGCGAAGAAAAAGGGACCCATCGTCGCCCTGCACCAGTATTCTCGTGACTCTAAAAGACTTCACCGCGCCCAGGGGAGGGATGAGAAGCTGGAGAAGATTGCCGCCGCCAGACGGAAAAAGGACCAGCCGTACAGTACGTCCGATTGCACAGACAGGCAGAAGCCAATGAATAACCACTAAACTTAATAGTCAAACGAACTGCTTTCTTTCAGGAAGCCCTAAAGCAGAACGGCAGTCAACCGCTCAGCACTGATGTCATCCAGGAGCTCATCAAGACGTTTGTGCTGCCGGTTTTTGAAGTCCTTATCGTCGTCGCTAATTATCTATCAGCTACGTTCATCAATATGATGAGGAACTCGATGAAATAAAGAAAGCACGAAGACCGGGGCAGCCCGCCAAGGCTAAAGAGGATCTTTTGAAGGTTAAGATTGCTTATCTACAAAAAGAGCACCAGAATGGCTTTCGTTAGTGCCGCCTCGTACCCTAGCCATTACAATTAACTGATGAGTTTTCCAGTCCTCCCGGTTCTTGACACGCAGGAGAACGCTACCCTCGTTCAGAAATGGGAGGGTTCCTGGTCATATCTCACTACTTTCAAATGGGCGAGGATACGATCTGATGGGACAGTCAAACCCGCTAGCTTTCCACCCAAAGGTGACCATTAGTCCAACGGATGGTTGAAGGCAATTCGTCCCGTACTTGACTTTGAAAGAACTTGTGCTACAGCTATACCAGGCGGAATTCGGTTAATCCTGCTATTTGTATCGATACCTGCAGGCATGCCGCCCGCCGGCGCAGGCAGCCGCCAATGCGGGGCTTGCACGATCTCGATTGCTCAGACATGCAGTCGCGGACTTCGGATGGCCACGTCGCGGCATTCTCAGCCACGACTTGTTGTTTCACGCCAGTCATATCTGCGAATGCTCTCGGGTCGTTAGGCAACCTGACTTGAGGATACCTTATCGCCACAAGCCATGTAGTTTCATTACTGTGCCTAGACTTAGTTGTTCTCATTACCGATTCGCCTATAGGTACGGAACCCCGTCGACTCTGCAGTTGGAGTAGACGCCCGGGACTTTCACGGATCTCGTCAACATCCGCCAGCCGACACTCGTCGCCGGCAACCTGATGCCGCTCCCAGCGAGAACTATTATACCATGTGAAGAGTGCAAATTCTCTGGTACTATCCCTTGGGCGACTGTATACAGCCGTAGCGAAATACCAAGCTTGTAGTGTGTTGCCAGCTCAGGGCAAGTGGGAAGGCGGCATACAACATTCAGATCCGTCCGCCCCTTACAGATCTTAAAAGTGGGCGTACACAGCCTTCGGTTCAATTATCAGAAATGACAGACTCAATCTACCTTCCAATTAAACTTTCATGTCTGCAAGTCAATAGCTATGACTTTTGGCCACACTCTCTCTGCTGCTTGAATCGCACAGTAGACGCACATCCGTGTGAAGCATCCGATGAAACTATACACCCTCATATGCCAGCATCTCTTCCATTTGATAATGAGCTTTGACGTGGTTGGGTACACATCACATCCCAGCCTCCGTTCCCGCGAATGAAGCAACCAATATGTACGTTATGCCATCCTCTATTGGCTCCCTATGTATGGCGACGTATATCCAGTGTGGGAACAGGAGTGCGTGGCAAAGGCACCCTACACAAGCTCCATCAAAACAAAGAGCTATCAAGGATGAAATTCGCGTATAAATACATCAGCTATGTACGTTGATCGGCCCCTCGACGACAACTTCACCCACTGTGCGCTGCCGTTCCTCTCGGCTAGACTTGTTACAGTAGATACCATATATGACACTGTTCAGAGGTGCGTTTCTTTTCGGAAACCGCCGTAGTATCCTAACATCATCAAGACATGTGCAGCTATATTGCACACCTAAGAACGTGCTGCTCATGCGCCAAAGAAGAGACCATCCTCATCTCGGAAAAGCTATGCTCTGCCACGAAGAAAAGCATATTTGGCTCCTGTGGGAGAGGCGTCAGTAACAGCAACAAGAGCAACAAGTCTCCATATCAGTGTTGGAAGTGCAGGGAACAGTTCGACAGGATGGTATATATATAAAGATTTCGAAAATGGAGTTGATATGGACGGATTCCTCCTATTCAACACTGCTCGATTTCCAAGTTTCAGTCGGCATATTACATATCTTTAGGCAAATTTATCAGCCAAGAAGAGACGGATAGGGAGAATCTCTGCATCACTACAAGCCAGGACAGAAGTGATGATTGTTGGGCTCACGTGAAGGCA
This sequence comes from Xylaria castorea, assembly GCA_022495115.1. Taxonomy (NCBI): domain Eukaryota; kingdom Fungi; phylum Ascomycota; class Sordariomycetes; order Xylariales; family Xylariaceae; genus Xylaria; species Xylaria castorea. The sequence goes on along the minus strand of MU382627.1, from coordinate 864,443 downwards.
GAAGTAAGAATGGGGCCGGCGATGGCCTAGGTAAAGCTGACACGAAAAAGATTATTGAGAGTGGCGATGGATTCAGCTCCTATTTGTTGAAACGGTGGCCCTCGATAGAGGGAGGATATAACAGAAGGGCGCCTATTTACCCCGGCAGAGATTCGTTCCCCTCAGCCCTGGTAAGGGCTGGTCTTCGAAGTCAGGACAACCTCTTCGGATGACTTTAAGTCCACAGGCAGCTGGCTCACTTCTAGCTGTCTGCGAGACCATCCATGTAAGAACACGGATTAAACAAGTCTGTTTTGCTGGTGGTTATATATTCGTCTATGCAACTTTATGTTAGGATTAGCGGACAAGCAAATACCTGGCCACCCAAGCTACCATTACCTCCATACACACACAGAAGTCATTTAAAGAGTTCGTGATATCGCGGCTCCAGATACATGCCTTAACGTTGCAAGGGGTAAAAGAAGTGGCGGGGTACTTGGTCCACTGTACACGCTACGGCACACAAGGTGCTAGGTGGGTAGGTAGGTAGTTAGCTCCTGACTGGTCATTGGCCCGTGCAGAAGGAAAATCTCATTGCGACGTCAAATAAAAATCCATGCGAGCCATGCTCCTCTAAGCGAACAATATCTGTTCCATTGCAAAACTCAAGATACCCATCCTTTGATTACCCTCTTCTCCCGCCCTCCTGTCTATCACCACTGCCATCATCATCCCGTCATCTCTTCTCAGCTTATCTCTACCAAGAAAAAAAAAACATCGAGAAAGATGATGTCCCTCCGAGCTGTCGCGCGCTCAGCGCCCCGTACCCTAACTCGCCTGAGCTCAGCCGCCGTCCGGCAAACCAGAGTAGCTCAGCCCAGCTCCCTATTGAGGACAGCATGGGCACCTCTACGCACACCACAGCTTGCCGCCACCTTCTCGTCGACGTCGTGGAGACAGGCACCTGAAAATGAGGCCGACCAAGAGCTGCTGGCCAAGCTGCAAAGCGAACTGCATTTCGAGAGCGAGATGAAGGAGAGCGTGCAGCTTCCCTCCAGCATCAAAGACTTCATCGAGAACAGCCCCTTCGAGCTCAAGGACGAGCCTGGCAAAGAGGAAGTCTACCTGGTACGAAAGTTCGGTGACGAAACGTGAGTGACAGACAGCCACCCGTTAGGACATTGGACGGGTCTCCAGCTAACTTAACCCCCCCAGCATCACCATCTCGTTCTCCATCGCAGACCTGGCCAACTACGAGCCCGATATGTACAACGAGGACACTGCCCTGACTGACGAGGAGTTGGACACGCCCGAGGGCAAGCGACTAGCCGAGACCGAGGCGGATGAGGCCGCTGAGGACGAGGAGGCCCCCTCTCCCTGCCGCCTCAACATAGTCATCGAGAAGCCTAACAAGGGAGCCCTGAACGTTGAGGCCCTTGCCCAGGAAGGCTCCATCCTCATCGAGAATTTCTTCTACTACAAGGATGCCAAGATGGCCCACAGCTCGTCGGCCGAGGCTATCCACAACGCCGAGGACGTCTACCCCGGCCCGCCCTTCACCACCCTCGACGAGGACCTGCAGCTCATGATGGAGCGCTACCTCGAGGAGCGCGGTGTCACGCAGGCCATGGCTGTCTTCATACCTGACTACATGGATGTCAAGGAGCAGCGCGAGTACCAGAGCTGGTTGAAGAACGTCAAGGACTTCGTTGAGGCTTAGATGGGATTTTCACGTTAGTGTACGAAAAGGAAAAGAGGTGATAACGATGCAAGAGCCTTCACACAAATTATGTATGTATTATCAGGTGGAATTGGTTTCCCCCGTTGAAACTTTCCACTCAAGAGACGAATCGTAATGTAGCAATGTAACATAATGAGCGATCGGCCATCGCTTGGACAATGGGGATATGAGGGATTCTTTCGTGGTCATGATATGACACATTCAATGGTACTGTACGTACTTTATTCGAGGGATGAACTTGTGATACTGTTTTCTGTGATTTGGGAAACAATTGCCATCAGCGCTCCCCGTTACCTAGGAATTCGTTACCGTTGTTGACAGTCTCGGCAGAATCCCCTCTTTTGCGTCACATTTCTGCTTTCTATTGACAGCTTCCCAGTCGTGAAACCGATCGTTATATGTTCTACATGACCAAAGTCCAGTTGCGTTGGGTAAGTAGTCGAGGTACTAGATGAGCGCTTTGTTTTCAAGCAGTTGTTTTACTCGATGCATTATCGCATGTCTCAATCCTCTCCAAGTGACATAAGTGTATCCCTCTTTAAAGTTATTTCCTAACCCGTTTCCAGTAACAGCCAGCCGGGCTGAGCCATGATCTCTCTACACCCTTTGACTTCTCAACTGCTCCGGCTCTTGCAATAATTAAACGATACGTTCACACGTCGTGTTGGCAAGTAGGAAGCAAGACACAGCATAAATTTTCACCTTATCGCTACTCTTCATACGTTATATACACCACCTCCCCTCTCCGCCAAACAGGGGGAGCGAATGCCCGTTCCATCACCCACCGCAATACAAGCACTACAGACTAACTCACGTCGGCCGCCAGCTGATTCAAGACTGTCGGGAGCAGAGCAGCTAGCTAAGACGCATGTACTTCGATCCTAGCCGAACCACTGCTTTGGTACCCCTCGGTGGCGACGATCTGGTAATCATGGCTGCCGAGTTTGAGGCCAGCATTCGTCCATGCATCGAAATGATTTTGAATGGTGACTTTAGGTAGGAAAGGAAAAACGAGTTAGTTACCATACCCATGACCAGGACAAGTTGGGGAAAGGAAGGGTGTTCTTGTTACTCACCAGTGCCACCGACCCGCTTCTGCTGGCGGACGGACCAGAATTGGTAGAAGGTCGAGGTTCCCTCGATGGAGGGCTGGTTGACGCGCTGGGTCTGGTAGATGTCGTAGGTGCCGCCGTCGGACTGGATGGTGCCGCGCTTGGTGGCGCCCGACGACGGGTTGTACGAGCCGTACGACTCGACGACGTAGTACTCGATCAGCGGGCTTTTGGTCCAGCCGTAGATGGAGAGGTAGCTGTTGACGCTGGCGCCGTTCCAGGTGCCGTTATAAGTAATGACGCGGGCCGAGCCCGGCTTCCATCCCTTGCCTGCCACGAAGTTGCCGACGTTGTTCCATGTCACATCATAAGACCCGGCCGCGCCGTTGTTGTAGGTCACGGAGCCCGCGCCGTCCGTCCAGAACGAGTAGAAGAACTATATCCCGCAAAAAAAAATAGGAGTTAGTCAGTTGTACTTGGCTATGCGTATATAATAGGCCTGCTTATGTGAAGTCCGAGATCTCCATACCCCGTTATTTGTGCCCGTGCCGGGTGAAGTGCGAGTCACGAGGTCCAGGGGAGAGGCGATGGCGCCGGCCGCCGCCGCGAGGGCGACGAGGAGGTTCGAACCGAGCATTTCTGAAAAAGATAGATAGTCTGTTCTCGGCTGGTCGTTGATCCGTGGAGTGGTCGAGAGGCTGAAGAAAGGTGGTTCAGCTAAGCTTCTCGAGTCCAGCTCTTACTACTACTATATACGCAAGCCGATCTACGTGCCAAGAAGCCTGAATAGGAGGCAAGCAACGCTGCTTGGGTTCGCCCATACGTGAAATTGGTCTATATAACCGCCCATATTATTGAGGCTCGATATTGCCGGCATTGGAATAAGGGGCCATAATGAATGGGCTAGGGAAAGTCATATTGAGGTACCTATTTTGCCGGCGGCTAATATATGACGCCATATAACGACTCTGGTTGAGTGTCATATTGACTCAGATCGACATTGAGTATTTGGTTAACAATGAATCTTGACGCATATCTGGGGCTCTGCGCGCGAGTGTATATGGATATCTCATGCCCAATGCTTGAGCCCTAGAAGCGTTGGAGAAATTGCAATGGGGACTCATTTGTTCGGCGTTTCAATGCTCTAACAGAGTAATTTGGGGTGCGGTGAGCTCCAGCTGATATTATTCGGAGCGCCAGGATTATGTGCCATAGAAATTTAAAGTCAGGCCTGGGATCTGCTCATGATCGGACGAGGAAGATCAAACACTCCGAACCAGGTATACTGTCCCCTCCTCTGCTGCACATTCCGTGTCCCCTTCCACCCATCTCTTCCGTCTATAATCACCGATGCGAATACCAAGCCAGTGGGGAAACCCCAAGAGACAGATGTTTGGTGGAATTTTTGAAGACGCGAAGCACTCATCTACATAACTTCAGTGCATAAGCGATGAGCCCCCGTTTTCTTGCTCTTAAGTCTTCCGTAAAATTCTCATTCTCGAGATGAAAATCACGCCTCGATACGCCATTCGCATGCCATATCCTCTAGGCGAGTGCTTATATTGAGCCCCCAGCACAAAGCTACTCGCGGTATTCCAGCACGTTCGGACGTTAACCATAACGAACCGTTGTTGTTCATGCGTCAGCCAGGTTGCCTAACTATTCGCACACATCAGTAAAGATAGTACTTTTCATTATAGCTAGACGTATGTTTATGCGCTGTTCGTCGGACGCATCAAGAGCCTGAAGTCCTCTAATAAGGTGGGCTAAGGTTATGCCACGACAACGCCACCAGAGTTTCGTTCAGGTGAGGAGGAGGGACTCCGGGTTGCTTTGTTGAGACTGTTTCAAGTAACGTTCACTGTAACGTTCACTACTATACGCAGACTTGAACCGACGCTTCCCCTCGGCATCTGGACCTATCACATCAGCTACCCCATGCTGCTACGTAACCACCAAAGGTCATGTTTCGGCCAAATGGAGATGCCCTTGAATGTTCTATGTTCCCATTTCCTGTCTCACATGACCTCATGGTTGTCGCCAGTACGTAATCCAATCTTCCCCAGTGTTTTTACGAGGCCACCACTTCCTTCTAGCTTGTAAAGCTCCCATTAGTCGTAGACCGGCTAAAAAGATGATTCGAGCCGCACTCAGCATGTTGCGTGTGAGCCCACCCCCCCTTTTCAACACGCCACTGAGCAGTCCCCGACTGAATTTCACATCCTCGCTTCAAATCGGCGCGTAACCTTTTCAAGAGCCTGAAAAGATGCTAAATCCGAAATCCGAATACTACAACGTCGATCGTTTCTAAAAGTCGTGAATAGGCGCCAAAGTTCGTATCGAAGTGCCGATAGTTTGTGTCCTGGTATAGTTTTATCAGTACATGGAGCGATTCTATTCGTACACATGAGGACCTATCGAATAGAATTAATGACCTATACCTTGCAACTTTGATTTTTATGTATTGAGTAACTGACACGCTTATTGTATCGAGTAATAGTACGTTATTGTTAGGTAGAAGAGCTGCTTTAAACAGGGGTGGTGGGGACTATATATATTTACATTCTAGTATACATCCGGATCTGGATTTGATGTCATTTTGACGATGGTGATATTATTATGTTGCAGGATTTCTACACGAAAATGTTAAAGGGGGTTATTCAATCATAGCTCAGAATCCGGCCGCCTAAAACTCCGACAAAGGCCAGCCAAGGTAAGCTACTCGAAATATCATATTAGGTCAGTGATGCTATGGCATTTTTTATGGAATAGCTCCCGGTGGTATTCATTACTGTCAACTAAATTGAAAATGAAGGAACTGTTTATCGCCTTGGCCACAACGTGCGTGAGCATGGACTTGTCGAGGCCAGGTACAGACGGAAAGACATATCGATCGAATAGGTTATACATATAGTTTTGTTAGGTAGGCATCATCGTTAAACTGGCCGACGAGTTGTAGTCTTTCTGCAGCGATTCCATCCGAGCGGCTTGATACCTGGATGGGCATTTGTAAGGGTACCGAGAGCAGGAGGGCTATGTTCCAGTGCCATTATCTGATGCAATTCATTGACTAGCACCACCAGGTCTTGGGTGCAATCGTTTTATCCAAGGCTGTAGTTCAGCATGAACTTGTAGCATGAGTCGCCCACCAGGACGAGACGATTCCTTCTTCAAGATTCCCCATACCAGCCGTATGTTGTTTGGAAAGGACACCATTGATATCAAGTGTCTCGCTTATCGGGAGGTCACCGCAGTGCGCAGCGAGCGCTTTATCGTCGTCGTGCGAATATGAGGTACGATCGCGAGTGTGCTTCTCTAGACGCTCATATATGAAGATCTGGGAGCGCTCGTAGATGGTAAGGCACTGGAATGAGACATCAGTGCCATAGTTCTTCATAGGATCACCCTACTCAAAACTATTTTGACGTGGAAATGTACACCACCCACAAGGCCCTATACTTAGAGATACTCGGCTTCTCCTCATCTAAATCTAATATCCTAAATTTAACCACTAACTCACATGTGCCCTGATGGACTTCGCTGTAAACACCGTCTGTTTCGATGACTATCTAACCGTAATAGCCGTTGTTATAGTTACGACAGACCGTGACTCCTCGTTCGTCAGGTGCAATATCCCATGACCTTTTCGTTGGTTAGGATACGAGCTTTGTCGGTTTCGCTCAGACTCTCCTACAACGCTCCCAGAAAAGGAGCTCGATGGAAAGCTGTTTGAAAGGCTCCATGACTAAAACAAGCGGTTAATTGAGGGCCACCGAGGTGCGTATCATATGTGCAGGGCTACTTACTTCCTCTTCATAGCCAGAGCACATATTTCTTCTTATTTACAGGCATTGGCCGTCATCGTTTTAGTACATTTGATTTTGGCCCAATCCCCTCTAGACACTTACGGAGGCCTAGTTAAGCTAGGACACGAAGTCCTTGTAGCCACAAAGCCAGGCTCGCTCTAACGTCGGTTGTGACTGAGACTCGATGTTCAAGGACGACGGAGTCAATAACAGTCCGACATAAGCCGTGAGCCGTTGTTAACCTTACCGACCCACCACCAACAACGATAATTTTGAACTTATTGATGGCTGTTTTTAGTTCATGAGATGCTGGGAATTATATAATATAGAGCTTCAAGGGAGGTGTAATTAGAGCATTAATAACCTACAAGAGAATCATCTCATTTAACTGCTTTTGAACAATGGAAGCTTGATACCTTTAAATGTCCCGATACAAACAGCATAGTTGTGCTGACTCAGACCGGCGAAGTTTTGCCAACTGTTTATTTCATGGACTTGTCCCCAGTGGAGATTCAACCTTGGAAACTCTACGCAATGGACTTGGCCCTGTACTCGCGCTCCGACACAACTTTCTGACTGGTTCTATCATTTAGTAAGCCTATTTTAAGATTTTGACTTTCATTCAAGTTACGGCCGGATTTTTTTACCAAACTGAAGTTTTTTACCAATTGTGTCTCCCTCCGCCAAGCAGCTGCAGTAACGGTGTAGCTGCTCCCAAGCCACACTGATTGCAATGTTGAAGGACCTTCCTAAGTCCACGGTAACTAAACTTCAAAGCTGTAGTTGGTAACTAGCCTTGTAAGAATATAGATCACCTATATCTGTCTGTAGGTCGTAACTTTGAGTTGTAGAGACATTATTTTCCGATCCGTGCGGCTATATTAATGATTAATTATTTGTATGTGACAGTGCTAATTGTGCTGTATTATGGGGGATCTTCTAACATACTTATTTCATGTTCAACTATAGGCTCCCGTCTACTGGATCATTGACTTAATCGAGCGCCATACATGTAAAGTTGGAGAAAAAAACACGATAGATCCCGGATATCTCCAACGATAATACCTTTTCGGAGTAAGATGATAGGACTTTTAGCCCGAATCACACATACCTATGGCGAAACCAGTCTACTGCTGATCCGTTGCCTAAAGACAATGAAAAGTGCTATTCAACATTGGTCAGCATATATCAACCAGAAGTAGAACAAATTGTCCAGCGGCTATTTTATTAGGAAATCGTAGAAGCAAAAGTTCTGGATGGGTATTTCCGCTTCTTTCGAAGCTCTTAAGAACATCAATATTTATGCATAGAATGATCTTGGGAACAAGACCAAGGTTCACACACCAGGATTAGAAGTGACGGACAGTTAGGCTGCGCCGCCGAGCTAGTTACTAGATTGCATCAATAGTTTCCGAGATCAGCAAACCAATGCAACCCATCCTTCCCCCTCGGGTACAGAACAATGCTGGTCGTCCACAAGGTAATCGTCTCGAAACTCCCCAGTCAAACTCGGCAGGAGCAATACGTCCTTTCATTCTGCCTCGTCCTTCTAGCCTGGGCCGATAATATTTCTGCTGAGTGAAGCTGGATAACTCCGAATGTATGCCTATTATTGACGCGAGAGTAATGTATCACATGAAAGTATCTTAAAAGTGGTTAAATCTGATAAGACTTGACTGTACGTTGCCTAGTATACACTATTCTCACAAAGAGGTTGTTTGAAGGGTTATACCAACCGCTACGGACAGAAGGTACTTCTACCTCGAATAGTCATGCTTAGACTTGTAGACGGCGCTTACGTGTACTAGCTGGGCCTTTGTGAGATGGTGCGAGCTACGTGAATACAAAACGACCTTTGGATGGTTGAGCAGCAGGCGGAGTTTCGGGTTTTGGCTAAACAGATCATGTCTATAGCATAGTTGATAATGGCTGGTTAGAGTTGGATTGTGAAGCAGCTTCTCCTCCCAAAGCATCTTTATAAAATACTATGACTCCAGTATAATATAACCGGCCGCTTATGACATGGGTTGCTGCAGGTCGAGTAGGGTCACTTAGAACGAAAGGGGTAAGAGCTAAGGTTGTAGTATTGGAACGTCTGCCTGTTAGGATACGAACTTATGGTATGTCTTGAACACCTGCTGCTGCGCGAAAGGCTTCAAAGCACCGTAATAAGTTAGGCTACTCTACTTATATACAGAAGGCTCTTTGCTGTGCGACCACAAGCCTTGCGTCGTCTCAAGCCCTACGACACTTAGCTTATTGTGTGAAATTAACTCGTTAATTCTCGAACGTCGTGTTCTTTCTTTATTTTTCTTAAAAGAAAAAAAGAAATAGAAAAAAAAAACCCCTTCTTACGCTCCTAGTATCATAAAAGTTCAACGATCTTGAGATTTATAATTTCTAGGAGCATGTACCACTGGCTATGATAAGTACTATACGTAAATCGCCTCAAGTCTCCGTATTGGACGTATAACAATGGATAATTGACAAGAATTTGTAATTCAGACTTTAAGATCTAAAGTTAGACTCTAACAACGGTCGGAGTCTTCAGCTTCACGAAACCATGTCTATCACTGACTTCTGTTTTATGCTCCGCCCCCATCTCGCATGCTCTTCCTAAGCCTCTTTCGGCAGAGAGTGCTTTAGTACGGACTTAAGTCGTGTTTTAATACAGCCAACCGCACTCCGTAAAGCCATGAGGATTCTAAGAAAGTTTAATTGGACAGCACGGGTCAGTCGCTCGTCTCAGATCTCATCGGCGGTCGGCCGTTTCCTATACTGTTGAACAAGAAGTTCCGAGATGACATGGGGCCGGAACCGAAGCTTTACTCCGCGGCCACAGATTTCCTCAGGATCAGGGAGATGCTAGGCTCTTGGCTGCCAAGGAAAGGGCTCTATCGAAGGAATAAGCTAGGCTATCTAGTCAACAGGGTCCCTGGAAGACTAATTAGCAAGATCGGCAATTTCTGTGGGGAAGTAGGGAAGGAAGGCTGTGACACGTTATTTAGTCTAGCACATGATGCTATGTGTAACTGAATTCGGCGTCAGCGTCGTAAACTGGATAATGAAGACCTGTGGCTGCGCACTCGCATACAGAGAGCTAGGCTTCAATCGTGCACGCCATGACGATCCAGTACTCCGTAGGCCTAGAGACTGATTGTTCGACGCAAGCCGCCATGTAGACTGTGCCTTTTGCGAATTATTCGCTGTGGAACGGTTGCTATTAGCTACGTCCTGGCAGTGTATGGCCGTTACTTGGACTATCTAGGCTATTGCCTTGGTCCGTACAACCTGAACTCGCGCGAATACCCTTATAGCGCTGTTTCTCCGAGGCAGATCATATGCCGGTAATTATCCTGGCAGTTATTTTTGGAGACAAAAGTACTATGTACGAAGCCACGAAGTGTCGCCTCTCTCCACATCAACTTGGTCGATTTCGGAAGCTGATCAGAATCTCCTTGTCTCATGAGACCCCGCCTCCCCGCTCCGGCGGGAATCTCGCAAGATCCTATTCTTCAAAAAATGGTATGCCCTGGGTCTGGCCTGGGCAGCCCGATATTCGAACCACCAGATGGAGAGACGGGTACCAAGTCACAGTAACGTGACCCCGGCCTAGACTGGGCAAAAGGATAATTTGTCAGCCTTTGGAACCAATTGAAGCTTTCATCCAAGTTATGGCACTCAATACCGGACTATAACCCACGTAATACTATATACGAATATGTCGATTTACAAGTATAAACATTCTCCAACTATCGTAAAGTCGTATTCCGTGAACTCAGCGGCTCGGCCCGACGGATGGGTGCCGCGAGACATCTAAAAACATTGCGCGTAGACCGCTCAATAGTTAGTCCCGATAGCGGTATCTACAGTATGTAATGAGTGTTGATTACGCTGCTTACACATGTATGAACGCTGTGAGTCCCAGTGTTGCAAACCTATGACTTGACGGCTACGCGGCACGATGTCATGCGAACATGACGTATCAGACATTACGATAATGAATAGATGGCGTAATATTGACCGTGATGGGTATACACCGTCCGCGTGCGACTCGGAGCACCACCCACTAGTGTTTAGGGGAGGTTGAGAGGCGATGAAGACGACTCTTGCGCAACCAATCATCCACCCACCTTGAATAGGGACCCTTACAGAGACCGACATGGTGCGGAGGTTACACAGACCTTACCCTGATGTATGGATACACATAATGCCCGAAGGGGAAGAGAAAGGAACCCTCCGCGTTCGACAATTGTGATATATCAATAACCCATAAGTGCCGAATGGAATCTGACTGCTACGTTATTAATACACACAGTAGCATTTATTGCGCCATTGGCGGACTGTTATGACAGGACTCGTGAGGTTTGGCTCTATGCAATACGCAGAGCTTAGTGATCATAATTCTAGTTTAATACTAATTACTGCAAGGATTATAAGATCAGCAATTAGTAAACAATTGTATCGTACTACGACTAAGTTCAATAATTGCCCTTCCCCATTGGTTCAAAAGTGTTTTGAAAGCCCTCTGTATAAATTCGTCTATTTTGAATTTTGTTTCACTGATAATTAAGATAATTCTTCCTATACTATGTACAGTAGGTCTTCCCTTAACTACTGCCATAGTTGGTTAGTCGCCAGATAATTAGTCTATTTTTTGGTTGGTCATTTTTCAGCTGTTAAAAGACTGATCAACACAGTCTGTATCGGTAGCTGTGGCCCGAGCTGAACGGCGAACCGCTGAACGGTGAACCGCACAACGGCTTATAACGTGACAAGCCAGATCAGGTAACGACGGTGTGTCCGAAAACGCCCCTGAAGCTTGTTAAACTGCCTCTTTACCTAGTTAGATGGTGCCGGTAATACTTGACGCTTCCAGGGCTGTTGCTACGTATATACGGGTAGAGCTCAAATCTTGGCATAGCGTATAATTCTTGGCGTTAACCATGGACGTCGCCCTGTTTAAATAGTGTAGTCCGACGAGTCCCCTGCTTGTTTTCTAGGTCCTTGGCTTCTGATGCAAGGGATCGTACATATACTATGGAGTAATGTGAAGTGTGCATATGCATGTTTTTCTTTTTGTTTCTGACCCAACGGATATTTTGAAAGCCATATAGGCGGGC